>CM077155.1:63046071-63633854 GCA_039583875.1 Platanthera guangdongensis
ATAGTGCTTCATAGAGAAACCGCACGCTAGATATTTATTTTAGTTGTCAAACCTAAGAATGCGTAGTTTAATCCGTCGAAACCATCAGCCTGCATCAGTTGGTTTCCAACAATGTCGTGGAGAGACTTACTTTTTTCTCTTCGATCGTTGCCATCAGGTGAGGACACTCTATGCACTCGATTTTCACTTTGCCACATTTTATTAATGCATTTTTAAAATTTTCTAAGTCCTTTTTAATTCTCTTGTTTTCATTTCGAATGGACTTCTTCTCAAGTATAACAATATCTAACTTCCCACATAGGTGTTCATAAATCTCAAGAAGTTCATTATAGGAGGGTGGAGTTACCTCAGTGTCGCTCTGGACACTAGACTCATCATCAGATTCATCTTGATTTCTCCCCATGAGGCACAGATTTGCCTCATCTTCACTATTCGAGTCAGAGGTGCTTGACTCATTAGATCCATCCTCATCATAAGTTAGCGCCTTCAACACCTTCTCCTTCCCTTTGTGCAGGCTTTGCTTCTCCTTTTCCACCTTCTGGATTCTTGGACATTCCCTCTTTATGTGCCTAGGATTGTGACAGTGATAACACTCAGGCTTGGGTTTCTCATCATCGCTTTCCATCTCATTTGATGGCTTGTTCCACCTCCGGGTTTCTTCAGCTCCTCTCTTCAGGAATTTCTTAAATTTTCCATACCTCTTAGGATTCTTCATGAACCATTTGAATTCCCGGACATAGAGGCTTTCCTCGTCGTCTTCCTCAGATTCTTCAGCAGCCTTTCTCTCACTTGTGGCCTTCAGTGCCAGCCCATTCTTCTTTATCTCCCTAGGATACTCCTCAGCTTGAATCTTCAATTCAAATTCACGTGCCTTCAAGTTTCCAATGAGGCTCTCTATCTCCATGGTGCTGATATCACGTGATTCGACAATCGCAGTAACCTTCGAATTGAAGCAAGGAGGCAAAGATTACAGGATCTTCCTCACCAGATCTCCATTTGAGTAGCTCTTCCCGAGGGATTGTGAGACGTTGACAGTCTTGGTGAAGCGTGTATACATGTTGTCCACTTCCTCGTCGATCTCCATTCAGAATTGTTTGTATTCAGATTCGAGTCAGAACAACTTCGACTCCTTCATCTGCATGGTACCTTTGTGAGTAAGCTCAAGTAGATGCCAATATCATATGTAGTTTCACAGTTATAGATTCTATTAAATTCAGTTTTATCCTATACGCAAAATAAAGGGTTAATTGCTTTGGCATTGTTCGTACATCTAAGCTTGTCAACGTCATCCCATTTATCGTGTGGTTTGACTAAGACGGTATCACCTACAGTGGTGGTGGGTGCAGTATATTTCGTCTCAATCATGGCCCACACATCCATGCTTTGTGTCATCAAAAAAAATTTCATTTGCGTTCTCCAGTGACTATAATCACTCCCCATAAACAGTGGGGGTCTACTAACACCCTGTCCCTCAGGAAATGCGTGAACCGCGTTGGCCATATTACTTCAGGTTGTTAAGCCTTTTTGAAGTAACCTCCTCTGATACCACTTGTTGGATCTAGTGGCCAACCTTAGAGGGGAGGGGTGGGGGTGAATAAGGTTTGTGTCATTTATCAAAAATTCGAATTATTTCATTTTAGGAAAAACTAGTTCTGCAAGGTACTGCAGGGCGTTAGGTAGCTAATGCGCAGAGGTATGTCTTAGAACTCATTTTTCTGGGCAGATTCACCCTTGTAGATCTATTCACTCTTTAGGACAACACAAACTAACATTCACAACAATACACACATGTTAAGAAACAGAAAATGAATTTCATTACAAAAACCTTAATCAACAATAGTTTACATTTACAAAATATTGATCTCCATGACGTCGGAGATCGAAGGTGGTGAATGAAAAAGCTTTTAGTTTTCCATACCGACCCTCTCCCTGGATCGATTGACTCTCTCCCTTTCCCTCCAAGAAAGGTCTTCGAGCCGACTCTTCACCTCCATGCAAAGGAAGGGTCTTAGATCCCCGCTAGATCACCCGATCTAGGCGTCCATTCCCTTGGATGATTTCTCATGGAATCCTACCCCGGATTCCGACGACCATCCCCGGTCGATTTCCTTCACCATAAGAAAAATAGAGAAAGAATACAACAAAAGTTTAAAGGATTTAACTGATTAAAAACTGCTTCTTGACGATTTCTCCGTCGAGCGATCTGCGGTCGGTGCTTGAGATCTTTGTGTGCTTGCAACCGGTCGACTCTTCGTAGTCGATGTAGTCCTTGCCTCGCCAGAGTTCTTCGTGCTCGAACGGGAGGGAGGCAGCTTTCTTCTCCTTCGACGAAGATGGTGGAACAGACCATAGAGAGGAGGCCGAACCCTAGGAGTCGTAGATCTGAGCCTCGTTTTATCTTGGTAAGGAGTACAGAAAACGACACCCCTTTTATATGGCTTTGTGAAAATAGGCCACCGCCGGCGATAAAACTAGCGCTCGGTAGTAGGTTCACGCATTTGATGTAACAACTGTCCTAGAAATATGGAAAAATATTTAAAATGAATATTTCCCATTTTTCAAAGATAGCGCGGCGTGGTAGGAAATGTAATGCCATGCAGTAGGCCAACTGTCTCGACGAATCTGTCTCGACGATCGTTGTATGGCTAATGTGGCGCGGTATAATGTTACCGCCCAGCGATAGGAATGGTATCGCCTGGCGATAGGTCAGGCGTCTCCTGGGCTAGTGCAGTGTGGTACAAGCTAGCACTTGTGCGGTAGCATCCCGAGCGCCTGGTGCAACTAATTCTTCGAGCTAGTGCGGGTGGTAGGACTAGCGCGACGTAGTATAATCCCGAGTGCCTTCTCCATTTAATTCAGGGTGCCGCGCTGCCGTAACTGCTACCGCTCGGCGGTAGGTGCCATAGGGGAGCTTCCTGCATCGCTTGGACCTGTAAACCTGCATACTCTACCAAACACAAGATATGATCAAATACAACATAAGAATTGATATTATCAAACTGAGGACATATGAACCGTCGACTCCAACATTGTCTAGAAAACACATATTTAAAAAGGGATTATGCTAGATGCAATGAGTATAAAATTGAAATTAAGGAGATGAATGAGACTTTTGATGAATTCAGAAGTATGAAGCTCATATTGAATATATAGTCTCCACTCTTAAAAATAGCATAATCACGCACAATAAACCTAGACACAATCTCAAAATTAAAAATAAAGAATTTGGTACAAAAATCAACATTCTTAAGGAAATTATAAATAAAAATTCACAAAGCACAACACCTAAATTTCAAGCAAAACTCCAAAGCATATTGAATATGAATTGTCATATAATAACTAAGTTGATCAATGGGAATAAAAATCGTCATGCACACGTAAATGAAATTTCAAAACATAAAAATCATCTTCATATGTAAACTCAAATCATTTTCAATTTAAAAAAAAATGTAAATTTTCTTTAAATAATCATTATACTATGAGTCCCTATGTTAAGCGAAATAATTTTAACTTGGAGAACAATTTCAATATATCTAAACCTCCAATGCAATATGGTTTAATTAAAGATCATCACATAAAGATTCGTAAAATTCTAAATGGAAATTTACAAGATAAAAATAACATTAAACCCAAGTATGAATGTAGGCCCATCATTAAACATGACGCCCATATTCTACTCGAAAGGGCACATCTATCTGTATCTCCCCATGGTTTAACACGCAGTGTTTGTGTACCCAAAAGAACCACCTCACATGGTTTCACTTGGATACCTAAATCTCCTATCCAATAACATCCACAAATTGCGTGAAGTAAGCTCAAAATTAACTACACTATATATTACTTCACGATTTGCTTATTAACTTTAATTTTTTGTTGTTGTCGTTTTGCTTTATTAGTTTTTATTTGTGTTTTCTTTGTTCTGTTTCTTTCTTATTTTTTAAAATCTATGAATATCACACTTTCTGTTTTATGAACTATGCCATATGTGTTTGAGCCATCACAATATACATATCCAGACACAAAAATTTGAAGAACGTTAGAAAATTAGGGTGAGCAGGGTAGTGTTACACAACAAGTCACAGTTGGCAAAATGTAAAAGCACAATAAATATTACGAGTAGTACCACTACCGGTGTGAGAGTTCAACATAGATAGAACAATGTTTAACCTGTCTTAGTACACCATTAATAATAATGATAATAAAAAAGGAGTACTGCCTTCCGACACCAGAATACTAAGTGACAAATAGTGGACGCTATTCTTCTGAAGAAGTCAGTTAAATGTTAAGCTTGCTTATCGTTTTATTCAGCATATTCTTCACTCCTTTCACTTCCTTAGCAGTCTGTCTGATCTCCGTCCCTCAATTCTCAACCATCGAGTAGATATCTCAACTGGTCTCCCCTAGGGATCCTTTACGACGTAAACGAGGCTGTGAAGCACGGTGTTGAGTCCATTACCCATAATGTCCTATATTTGAATAAGTCAATCATATCAATGTCATACATAAAGTTGTATTTGATATATGCTTAATTTCATGCAAGCAGGTTAGTCCTTATAATATTAATAGGACATGTGTTCCAAGTGACGTGACAGGTGGTCACAAAGTAAATATGTAGAGAGACAAAAATCTGTCTAAGTCCACAGACGTTAAGTGAAGTTAGTTCACTCAATGCCAGATGCAAGGGAAAATGTTGGATAGGCTGGAAATTTCCTAAATCCACAGGCGTTGAGTGAAGCCAGTTCATTTAATGCCAGATTCCATAAAGCTCTGAATGAAGTTGTGGATAGTCAAAGCCATGCAGTGAAAAGCTATTATACGGCTAAGTCCACAGGCGTTGGGTGATTACAACTCACTCGACGCCATACATCAAGAATCATCGAGTATAGCTGAATCTGTCAAAGCCTAAGTATTGGCGGGCTGAATATCTGACAAAGTCCAGAAGCGTTGAGTGAGCACAACTCACTCAATGCCAAAGCAAAAGTGTTGAGTCTTGCTGTTGCAATCAAAGCCTAAAAAGAAGATAGAATTCGACTAAGTCTAGAAGCGTTGAGTGAAGCCAGTTCACTCAACGCCAAATAAAGAAGACATGCTAAAGAAGAAAGCATTGAGTGAGGCCAGCTCACTCAACGCCTTCAGACAGGTGAAGAAATGACAAAGTATAAAAGCGTTGAGTGAAGCCACTTCACTTAACACTCTCAACACAAATGTTGCAGAATGACTCAGCCAGATGAATAAGGGTTTTGGCGTTGAGTGAAGCTTGTTCACTCAATGCACTCAACGCCTGGAGTGAATTTGAGAAATTGGCTAAGTCTATAATTTGATGACGTCAGCAAAAGTTGACAAAGTCAACAGAGTTCAAATCAAGTTCAGGAAAGCTACAGAACACGACAAATACTACCAATGGTCTACTGTACGTCTTCTTCCGTTAAAGCAAGGTGCAGCTGTAGGTGGTCCCCACTTCTTCTTGGAGCCATTAATCGGCGAAAGATATTAAAGGGTAGCTAATGGATGTTGAATTCAACATTTAGTGTTTTGTTGCAAAAAGAAAAAGAGCGGCTGGACTTCATCTTCCTCTCCATTGCTGCCAGGAAAAATATTGAAGTCGATCAACAGATCTAAAAGTGTAGTTAGCTGTAGAATTTTTCTTCCTCTACAACAAGTTCAAAAATACTTCTGATAAAGAAAGAGAGGAGAGCCTTCAGTCTTCTGTAGGTTAAGTAGCTGTTGGAAGAACTCAAGACTTAGCAGATCTTCAGTCTTCTACATCAAGTTCAGAAACGAATTTCTGAGATACTTCCAGCAGAGGCAGCCTTTCATTGAAGAACATCTTAATCCTGTTGTGAAGATAGTTAGAGCTAAGATAACTCAGCTCTAGTAGCAGACACAAAAATTTCTCCGTGTCAAATTAATTAAAACCACTATATTTCTGTAGGATACTTTTGGATCTGAGCTGTAGTGCTCTTGAGCCTGAGGTAGGGCAAATTTGCCTGAGCTGTAGGAGAGTTATACACTCTGAGTGTAGGATCTAGCTTGGATCTGAGATAGGTGATCATTTGATCACTGAGCTATAAGGATTTTGAACCTGAGGTAGGAGAGTCATTCTCTTTGAGTTGTAGGGAACTTGTGCCTGAGCTGCAGGATCATTTGGATCTGAGGTTGGGCATTTGTGCCTGAGCTGTAGGAGAGTCATTCTCTCTGAGGTAGGATCATTTGTGGATCTGAGGTAGGGCTGTCCTCCCAGCCTGAGTGGTAGGGCCTTTAGCCTGAGGTACGTGATCAGTTGATCACTAAGTTGTAGGGCTATGTGCCTGAGCTGTAAGTCTTGGAGGAGACTAAGAGATCTTGAGGAATCTGAGGTGTAAGCTCTTTGAGTTGAGTTTTACAGAAGTACCTTGTCTAACTAGAAGTTAGAAAGGTGGGAGGAGAGTGGACATACCCATAATGTGGGGAACCACTGTATATTCTGTGTGTGCTTTTTGTTATGTTGTTTCTTTATTGCAGGTTCTTGAAAGTATATAACCACTAAAACACTAAGCACTTAAAGAAGAAAATAAAAGAAAGTCACAAAAGAGTTATAAACCTATTCACCCCCTCTAGGTTGCTAACTACCTTGAAACCAAAGACTTTCAAGTGATATTCGAGGGAGGTTGCTCAAGAAGGACCTAACAGTCAGAGCAGATCAAAAAGGGTAGCTACAATTTTGTACTTATGGGTTCTGGAGAGAGCCATAAAGAGCTCGGTTCCATGAAACTCCCCATCTGCAAAAAGCAGAATTTTAGAATCTAGAAAGAGAGGGTCAGGATATTTATGGAAGCCTATGACCCTAGGATCTTTGTGACATTAAAGAAGGGACCCTTCATCCCTATGAAGATCTCAGTTCTGGATGCCAATGTTCAGACTCCTAAGATTTATTCTGAGATGACAAAGGCTGATGTCATCTTAGCTACATTAGATAAGAGGTCACAAAATATTATTGGTAGTGATACAGATAATTCAACGTTCCAGAACTTGGTCCACTAACAGACCTACAAAGAGATGTGGGACACCCTTATGGTCTATATGAAGGGTCTCGAAGTGGTAATAGATGGTAGAAAGTCCATGCTCAAGCAGGAGTATGAGGCTTTCAGGCAATCCCTGAAAGAGAACATAGCTAACTACTATGAAAGATTTATCAGGATCATAAATGAACTGAAGACCTATGGGAGGGTCTCCAGTAATTATAAGATAAATGAAAATTTCCTAAGACCTCTCACTAGAGATTAGGATACTAAGATTTGTGTCATAAGAGAGGTGGCCAAGCCCTCTGAGACTCCTCCCCAAACATTATTTGGAAAGATGCTCTCCTATGAGATGCAGCTAGCTGCCAGAAAAGAAGAGGAGGCCATCGACAGATCCCAAGCCAAGGAAAAGTCCTTGGCCTTCAGAGAAGACAACACAAGGAAGAGTAAGGAGAGGATTCCCTCTCCTCCAAGAAGACCAGCTGATTCAGACAGCTAAGAGTTAGATGCATCAGAATGCAACATGTTAGATGAGGAGTTTACTGCCTTCTCCAGGCACTTTCAGAAGCTGATGAAGAAGAAACAGTGGCAGTGTATACCTTCCACCTCTTCTCATCACAGGAGGAATCATTCCAAGGCTAACATGTATGATTTCAAGGCTAAATTTGTCTGCTATTATTGCAGCAAACCTAGGCATGTGATAGCTGACTTCCTGTGAAGAGGAAGGAGGCTGGTGAGAAGAAATAACACCAACACAAGGCAAGAAGGAGAAGCCCTTCATTACTAAGAAGGAGAAGAGCTGGATAGATTCATCTTCATCTGAGTCTGAAGAGGAAGTGGCCTATATTGGTCTAGTTGCTGCTGATGCTGAACAAAAAGCTATAGCAGCAGATGAAGACTATCCTGTTGCTAGGATGGGTATCAGGGCCCCTATATCATACTCAGATAGTGATTCAGAGGTGGATGATGATTATGAAGAAGATGTATATAACTGTCGTGGGCTGATGGCAATGACTGATGAGGAATCCAGCCATGATCAGCCTGGTCAAAGCAAGGTAAAATCTCTATCAAGCTCTTCTTCTGAGTCTGGATATGAGACTAGTCCCTGTATAGAAGCTTCTTCATCCAGTGGTGAAGATGATTCTGAATTAGAAGGAGATGCCAATCAATTAATTGACAGATATGGTGAACTTCTGGATGTATTTAAGAGGTGCAAGAAGTTAACTAAAAGGCAAGCTGTGGAGATTGCCTCTTTTAAGCTAGTTGCTGCCCAGCTTACTGAAACAACAACTTTGCTGGATCGAAAGGCAAGGGAAGTTAGCCAACTGAGAAACATCACTATCATTCAGATTGGCACCATCAAGTTCAAGGATAGTCTCATAAGGGACCTTGAAGAGAGGCTCTATAGGGAGAAGAACACCGTGGCTAGTTTTTCTAAGCTTAATACAATGTTGCCCTTGATAGACTCCTCCTCTCAGAAGGGTAAGAAGGGGTTTGGGGTTTAAGGGAAATATAAGGGTTGCCCCTTCCATAGGGAATGACAAAGCTCCTATTGAGCCTCTAGCTACCATGCCTCCCAATCCTTTTAGGAAAGTTCAGTTACCTTCAAACAGGTATGACCAAAAAAGCATATTTGGTTACTGGATAAATGGTAGATCCACAAGTGTGAACAAAAATGTTCACAACCATAGTGGAAGGTATAGCAGGGTGAGTGCCTTTAAGGCTGCCTATGAAGAAATTCAAATGGCCCATCCTGGACCATTTGTATTTGGTGCTCCAGCCCCCACTCTCAAGAATGTGGCTGTAGCAAAGGCTCAAGATCATTTAGTAAAGACTCAGAGTAAGGGTCAGTCATCCAGTAAGCCTGGTTTGGTTATGTCTGATGTTATCAAGAGCATGCTTTCTGAAAAGAAATTTGCTGCTGCTGGCACTCAGATCAAGACAAACAAGCCAGCTAGAAGACTTACCTTTAGTCAAATCCATGCTGAAAGAAATCTGAAGAAGGATGATGCACCTCTTCCTACTGTTCAGCCAGTAGTTAACCACACTGCAAGGCCTGCACAAAAAAGAAGATACAACATTCATGAATATTGGTGTTGTGGCAAAGTGGGCCACTTTGTTATAGATTGCTGGCACAATCCTAAAGTGCCGAGAGCAACAGTCTGTCCACCAGTTAGAAATGCTTTTGGTAGACAAGTTCAGTTTCAGACTAACATGCACCTAGGACCCAATATATATTGGGGTCCTAAGGTAAAATGAATTGTATGATGCAGGTTAGTCCAAGTGCCTATACTCCTATATGGTACTTGGACAGTGGTTGTTCCAGGAACATGAGTGGGATAATGAGCAACTTAAAGAAGTACACTCTAGTGAAAGATGGACCCAAGGTTATCTTTGGTGGTTCAGATAGAGGGGTAACTAGAGGCTATGGTAGGATTACCAATGACATAGTCACCATCACAAAAGTGGATTATGTTGAAGGGTTGCAACACAATCTCATAAGCATCAGCAAACTCTCTGATCATGGCTATGTTATTGTCTTTCACAAGGATGAGTGCCAGATTAAGAGGTCAAGTGACCAAGAGGTCATCTTGACAGGAACTAGGAGTGGAAATGTTTATTGTTTAAATTTTCTTTATCTAGATACAGACTCTTCTATTTGTCTAGTGGCAAATGGAAAGTCTCATATTATGTCCAATTGCATAAGAGTCTAGCTCATTTGAATTACAAGACTATTGGCAAGCTCTTTAGTTAAGAGCTATTTAAGAATGGTGTTAATGTGAAGTGCACTAAGGAGGGCATTTGCTCGGTATGCCAAAAGGGCAAGCAGACCAAAGCCTCCTTCAAGGGCATTTGAACCAAAGACTCTGTGAAGTGTTTATACCTCTTGAAAAAGACTTGTTTGGTCATATACCAGTTCATAGTCTTGGTAGAAAGGTCTACACCCTCGTGGTGGTCGATGACTATTCCAGGTATGCTTGAGTGCTCTTTATTAAGAAAAAGAATGAAACTCTTCATGTCTTCATGAAATTTGTCAGGCAAATTCAGAATGAGTTTGACAGTACTGTGCTCAAAATCAGAAGTGATCATGGAACTGAATTCCAGTCTGAAAGCTTGACAAAGTTCTGTGAAGAGCAAGGGATTCATCAAGAGTTTTCTTCTCCAAGAACTCCCCAACAAAATGGGATTGTTGAGAGGAAAAATAGGACTCTTATAGAGGTTGAAAGAACATTGTTGAGTGACACATCTCTCCCAAAATATTTCTGGGCTGAGGCAGTAAATACTGCATGTCATGTCCTCAATAAAGCCTTTATCACCAAGCGCCACAAGAAGACTCCCTATGACATCTTAAAGGGAAGAAAACCAAACCTGGGCTATCTCAGAATCTTTGGTAGTAAGTGCTATGTACTTCACAATGAGAAGTCATATATAAATAAGTTTGCTGCCAAGTCCTTTAATGAGATTTTTAATTGGTACAACAATCATAGTAAAGCTTATAGAATCTATAACTTGAAAAGTCAAGTTGTAGACAAATCTGTACATGTAGTCTTTGATGAGTCTACTGTGATTAACAGTGAGCTGCCAAGCTCCTCTTCTAGTACTGTAGGTACAGAACAGATGACGAACAAACTAACTATCAAAGAAGCTACTCCATTAGTCCATGATAAAGCTGATGGAATGGACATTCCAGTAGTAGGAATGCAAGTCACATGTGAGGTGGATGAAGATCAACAAGAAGCTGCCCTAGTGGCTGAAGCTGAAGTAAGATTGCCTCCAGTAATCAGGCATTTGAGGGATTATCCAAGACACCAAATCATTGATGATGCAAGCCAATGAGTAGTGACCAGGAGCAGAAGTATCAACACATCACTATACTCAAGCTTCCTGTCGCAGGTAGAGCCAAAGAAATTTGAAGAGGCCATTATAGATCAGTTCTGGATTGTTTCTATGTAAGAAGAACTGAACCAGTTTATGAGATGTAAGGTCTGGAATCTGGGTCTCAGACCACAAGATATAATATCATTGGAGTCAAGTGTATTTACAGGAATAAACTTGATGAAAATGACATTATAATCAAGAACAAAGCAAGGCTAGTAGCTAAGGGGTACAAACAAGAAGAAGGTATTAATTTTGATCAAACCTTTGCCCTTGTAGCAAGATTAGAAGCCATCACACTGTTCCATGCATATGCTACACACACGGAATTCAAGGTCTACTAGATGGATGTGAAGTCATCCTTCCTGAATGGTGACTTAAAGGAAGAAATCTATGTTGAACAACCTCTAGTTTTTGTTGTTCCTAACTCATCTGATTCTGTTTATAGACTTAGGAAAGCTCTATATGGGCTGAAGCAAGCCCCTAGAGCATGGTACGAGATATTGTCTAGTTTCCTCATCGAGAACAAATTCTCCAGTGGAAGATAGACAAGACCCTATTCTTAAGGGAATCTAAGGGTAAGATCATCCTAGTCTAGATATATGTGGATGACAATATCTTTGGATCTACTGATGACAACCTTTGCAAGAAGTTTACCAAACTTATGCAAGGGAATTTTGAGTGAGTAGTATGGGTGAACTTAAGTTCTTCTTGGGTCTCCAAGTTAGTCAGACTAATGATGGCTTGTCCATATCCCAGTCTAAGTTCACCAGGGTGTTAATCAAGAAGTTTGGTATGTAGAATTCCTCCACCATGAAAACTCCCATTGGGTCAAGTATGCCTATAGTAAAAAGTGAGGCAGGGAAACCTGTTGATGAAGCTTCGTATAGAGGGATAATTGGCTCCCTTCTATATCTAACTACAAGTAGGCCAGACATCATGTATGCTACATGTGTTTGTGCTAGGTATCTGGCTTGCCCAAAAGAATCTCACTACTCTACTACAAAAAGAATTTTGAGGTATCTTAAGGGCACACAAGATCTTGGCCTATGGTACACTAGGAATGGGGCGTTTAAACTAACAGGCTATTCAGATACAGATTTTTTAGGCTGTAAAGAAGATAGGAAGAGGACTTCTGGCACCTGTCAGTTCTTGGGAGGAAGACTTATATCTTGGAGTAGCAAGAAGCAAACAAGTGTTGCAATCTCAACTGCAGAGTCAGAGTACATCTCAGCAGGTAGCTGTTATGCTCAGTTGTTATGGATCCAACATCAGCTGAAGGATTATAACCTCCAGATAAGTAGAAGTCCCATATATTGTGATTCTACTAGTGTCATCTCAATTGCTAGGAATCCTGTCACACACAGCAGGACTAAGCATATTGAGATAAGATATCATTTCATTAGGGAGCATGTGGAATGTGAAGATATCAACCTTGAGTTTATCCCAACAGACAAGCAAGTGGTTGACATCTTTACTAAACCACTAGATGAAGAAAAGTTCAACACCTTCAAGTTTGAATTGAGTATTTTGGACCTAGTATATCCTCAGTTGCTCCTCATGTTGTTGCGGGTTATACTATTTCTTGCAGGTGGAATTGATCTTCAGAAGAATGAAGACTTTTCAAGAGGCATACCTTTAGTGGTATCATGATCAAGTATTATCCAGACTGGTACATACTAGAATGTCTACCAGGAAGTACGATAGAGGATGCTTCAGTTGAGGGGGAGCAAGTCCAGCACTTGTAAAGGAAGATTTAAATGGAATCCTGTAGAGAAGGAGTAGCATTCCTTCAGCACTCTCAAGTGGTTCAACTACTATAAGAGTTGCTTTTTTGTAATAAAAAAGGGGGAGTAGAAAATCAGTACCTCCCTGACTATTTACAGAAGTTAAAAAGGGGGAGGAGAAGGATATAAGTTAAGGGAACTAGTATCAGAGTTATGAGTGTATCAGATACCAACCAAGGATATGTGAGAAGCATATAAGTGGTAGCAACAATTAAGGGGGAGCAAAAGCAGGTGTGCCCTGCAGGCAATAAAGTGTGGTAACTATAACTTGTTCTCTTGTTATATGTTTTCCAAATTAATATTTTATTCCTGCATATATTAGTGTATATCATTGACTCATTTAATTAAGGGTTTTGACTTCTTCAAATAAGGGTAGATTGTTGGGTCCATTGCCCACAATGTCCTAGATTTAAAAAGTCAATAATATCAATGTCATACACAAAGTTATATTTGATGAATGCATAAGTTCATGCATGTAGGTTAGTCCTTATAACATTGATAGGACATGTGTTCCAAGTGATGTGACAGGTGGTCATAAAGTAAAGATGTGGAGAGATAAAAATCTATCTAAGTCCACGGGCTTTGAGTGAAACTAGTTCACTCAATGTCAGATGCAAGGGAAGATGCTGGATAGGTTGGAAATTGCCTAAGTCCACAGGCGTTGAGTGAAGCCAGTTCACTCAACGCCAGATGTCATAAAGCGCTGAATGAAGTTATGGACAGTCAAAGCCATGCAGTGCAAAGCTATTCTGCGGCTAAGTCCACAGGTGTTGTGATGGCGATGATACTGATGCGACCGTGGATCCCTGTCATAGAGAGTTCGTGGATTGGGACAATCGATGCCGCAAGCTCGAAGATGAAAATCTACCACGACGTTTCTTCACCAACGCCGCCATCGCTACATGTTTTGTTCGATGTCCGCCGCCATTAAATAAAATATATAATTATAAATTAAATAATTATAATTATATATTATATCAATTATTTTTTTTATCAATTTTTATTTTAAGCAATTTTATTTCATGCATTTAATTAATGTAGTTAATTCATGTATGATGGGTGATTATAACCATCTAGTATTTTTATTCCATTCGAAGTACTATTTTATTTTTCTTATGACGAGTGTATATAACCATCATAAATTTATTTTGTTTTCAAGGGTGGAGATTGAGTGGTGTAGGCTATATATAGCCATGGTTATGAAGATTTAGTAGAGAAGTTGATGAAAAATTAAATCCCTAAATCTATTGAGATTTCCCTCCTCTCTCCCTCTTGGAAAATTCGGCCCCTCTTCTCCCTCCCTTCCTCTTGGCCGTCGGCGACCTCACCCCCCTCTCTAAATTCTCCTTTCTCCTCCTCCTCAATATTCTCCCTCACCTCCACCACCCCAACACGAGCCCACGTCTTTCTCCCCTAAAGAAAACCAGCATCTCTTTCCATCCCCATAACCCTAGCCAGCCACCCACCTAGCCGCCACACTGTCCCTCCTCATCCACAAGTTCGGCCACCCACATCCACCCCCAACCCCAGCCCTCTCTTATCCTTCAACACCTAAGCCGACCACCCTCTTCATCACCAAAGCCAAACCCGACCATCTTCATCCCAACAAAAGAACCGACCTGCCCTCACTTTTCCACCACCTTTTCTCTCTCCACTTTCCATATATAAAGTCCCTAAAAATTTCTCCCTCTTTTAGGGTTTTCTTGCAAGGGAGAACGACTTACGTTTACATCATCCGGTGCGGATCCGTGGGTTTGCGTGGAAATCTACCACTGTCATCAGCGTTTCCTCCACTCAATATTGTGGACGGACCACTTGGGATTGTGTAACGAATTTATAATCATCTCTTGTGTGATTTTCTTCTAATATTATTTGTGAGATTTGGTGGAATTAGAAGGCTAGTTAATTTTCCTGATTTATATTGAAATCATGCTAAGTAAAATCTGAATTTTCAAGCGTTAATTATCCGAATATTTTCGTATAATTTAGAGCGGGTAGATCTCGTGAACACTAGAATAAATCAGGTTCATCAACCTTGATTTCCCCTTGAGTTCAAGTGATTTGGTATACCCTCATATTAATTAATTTTTGGGATTGATTTGGACTTTATTTTAAATGGAATTTTTAGTCCGGATCCTCTCTTACTGGTTTGTGATTTGTTTGCGTATAATTTTAATTTGAATTGCTAATTGTCCGGATCGAGTAGGTCCTATTTGCTTGAGCGAACATTGGCCTTTATCCCTGTTCAATCGATAAAAGGGGTAGCGTCCCTTTGCATTGTTTGAAGTTGAAAATTGTGCCATTAATTGCTTGAGTAATCGATAGTGTTAATTAGACAAACCGCTCGATACGTATTTACTTTAGTTACCGAACCTAAGAACGCGTAGTTTAATCTGTTGAAACCATAGGCCTGCATCATGTTGAGTGATTACAACTCACTCAACACTTTATATCGAAAATCGTCGAGTATAGATAAATCTGTCAATGCCTAAGTATTGGCGGGTTGAATATTTGACAAAGTCTAGAAGTATTGAGTGAGCACAGCTCACTCAACGCCAAAACAAAAGCGTTGATTATTGCTGTTGCAGTCAATGCCTAAAAAGAAGACAGAAATTGACTAAGTCCAGAAGCATTGAGTGAAGCCAGTTCACTCAATGCCCAATAAAGAAGACATGCTAAAGTAGAAAGCATTGAATGAGGCCAGCTCACTCAACGCCATCAGACATGTGAAGAAATGACAAAGTATAAAAACATTGAGTAAAGCCACTTCACTCAATGCTCTCAATGCTCTCAATGCCTATATTACAGAATGACTCAGCCATATGACAAAGGGTTTTGGCGTTGAGTGAATCTTGTTCACTCAACGCACATAACGCCTGGAGTGAATTTGAGAAACTACCTAAGTCCATAATCTGTTGACGTCTGCCAAAGTTGACAAAGTAAACAGAGTTCAAGTCAAGTGCGGGAAAGCTACAAACACAACAAATACTGTCGGTGGTCTACTTTACGACTTCTTCCATTAAAGCAAGGTGTAGTTGTCAGCTGTAGGTGGTCCCCACTTCTTTTTGGAGCCATTAATCGACAGAAGATATAAAGGGGAAGCTACTGGATGTTGAACTCCACGTTTAGGGTTTTGTTCCAAAAAAAAGAGCGGTTGGACTTCATCTTTCTCTCCATTACTGTCGGGAAAAAGCTTGAAGTCGATCAGCAGATCTAAACGTTCAGTTAGCTGTAACATTTTTCTTCTACTATAGCAACTTCAGAAATACTTCTGATAAAGAAGGAGAGGAGATCCTTCAGTCTTCTTCTGGTTCAGTAGCTGTTTGAAGAACTCAAGACCTAACAGATCTTCAGTCTTTTACAGTAAGTTCAGAAACAGATTTCTGAGATACTTCCAGCAGAAGCAACCTTTCCTT
This sequence comes from Platanthera guangdongensis, assembly GCA_039583875.1. NCBI lineage: Eukaryota > Viridiplantae > Streptophyta > Magnoliopsida > Asparagales > Orchidaceae > Platanthera > Platanthera guangdongensis. The sequence goes on from CM077155.1 coordinate 63,062,149, forward strand.
GAAGAAAATCTTACTATTATTGTAAAGATAGTAGAGCTGAGATAAATCAGCTATAGTAGCAGACACAGAGAAATTTCTCCATGTCAAATTAATTAAAACTTCTGTAATTCTATAGGATCCTTTTGGATCTGAGCTGTAGGGTTCTTGAGCCTGAGGTAGGGCAAATTTACCTGAGTTGTATGAGAGTTATACTCTCTTAGTGTAGGATCCAGCTTGGATCTGAGATAGGTGATCATTTGATCACTGAGCTGTAGGGCTTTTGAGCGTGAGGTAGGAGAGACATTCTATCTGAGTTATAGGGCACTTGTGCCTAAGCTGTAGGGTCCTTTGGATCTGAGGTAGGGCCTTTGTGCCTGAGCTATAGGAGAGTCATTCTCTACGAGGTAGTATCCTTTGTGGATCTGTGGTAGGGCTGTCCTCCCAGCCTGAGTGGTAGGGCCTTTGGCTTGAGGTAGGTGATTAGTTGATCACTAAGTTGTAGGGATATGTGCCTGAGCTGTAAGTCTTGTAGGAGACTGAGAGATCCTGAGGCATCTGAGGTTTAAGCTCTTTGAGCTGAGTTTTGGAGAAGTGCCTTGTCTAACTAGAAGTTAGAAAGGTGGGAGGAGAGTGGACGTGTAACACCTCCCCTGTAATGACTGTATAATATGGGTCCGGCCGGGGCCCCACAACATACAGACGCCACAGCTTTAGTATTATAAGATGATATAACTACCCGATCTCAAAAATCATAACCATAGCACAGCGGAAAATGCAAACAAACTACAAGTTATCCACATCATATAGGAGTATCGAAGCGGCCTTAAGGCCTTACAACAGAAGTGAGTCCAAAACTCAAATAATAACACCAGTCATAAATGTGCATAAGCACTCCTAGACTACCTCGGCATACAAGCCGGAAAACATGAGCATCAAACATACAATGTCATAAAAGTAAAGCTACAACAAAATGGTAACACTTCATGAGGCTTAGGCCCTTTTGGCCGGCGAGCTAGCTCCTGCTTGCGATCCTTGCCCTGTAAAAATTTGATTGTAACGTGGGTCAGTAAAGGCTAGCCTCAAACTGTGTAACCAACACATCTCCTCCCGGCTGCCCCTAACGGACCCCGGGGAACCCCTCCAACCTTCAAGTGAGCACTTCGTATGCAATATATATATATATAAACAAGTAATGCACTAAGAACAGACTTGGATGTCTCAAACAACATACACATTCTCTATTGTTGAGCATATAGTGAAAGGGCCTACTTATGCAGCATGTATGCAAAAACCCGAGCTTCACCCAAGGCACCCTATCGCGTGTGCAACTAGCACATCATCACATCATATGGGTACTCATCATTTCCCCATTGGCATAAAGCCGCAAACAAAGGGGGGGGGGGGTGTTACCAATATTCCCCAACGGCATACAAGCCGCCACACGAAACTCTTGCAAAGGCCCCACCCGCTCAAGGTCTTAGACCCGGGCTTGCCTGCAAGATTTGACTTCTCATGTCAGGATTCCAACAAACACACAGACCGATTCTAAGAAGACTGCTGGACCCCACCCGCTCATGGCCTCATTGCCCGGGCATGCCCCATGCTTGACATTCTCGTCAGTCTCACAGAAGGGGACTAGTCTCGCCGGGATACTCTCCAAACATGACATGCACGTCACGGGATAGGCAGCCGACCACGGAGACACAGCCACGCCTTGGCACATCACAAACCAAGACAATTCCACCCTAGTCCCTCATTCGTACTACAACATTCCCGCGAACCAAGGAAACCATCTACCACCAATGCGGAGCTAACCTTGTTCACCAAGGAAACCATCTACTGCTATTGAGGAGCTAACCTTGTCCGGTTCCGACTACATGTACTCACTCGAGAAAAGGGGGAAAACATCACAAACATCACAAACGACATATTGCTGCAACAGATCTCTACGAATCCTTATAGCTCGTATGCAACATCACCGAGTCGGACTAACGGTCGCGACTACGGTTCACCCACCATGCTTAATCCACTAACGGAGCTGATCTCTAATGCAAAAACATGTCGGGGATGGACTCAATCGACCCGGCGGTTCCTGTTGAAACTTGGCGACCCAAACCCCTCTCATTTGAGAGTTTGGTGCCCAAAAACTAGAAAATAAAAGATGCTAAAACATGCATCCTAAAACCAAGAGGAGAAGTGTCATTACCTTCCGACCCCTCTTCCTAGCCATGGAAACTTAGCCGGATGAAAACCTTTGCAACGATCTTGCCTCCACAGATCTAGACTCGGCTCGCGATTTGGAGCACCGAAGCCTCTCCAACAGCCGGATCTCTCCTTCACCTTCTTCCTTGCTCTCCCCTCTCTCTAGATCTTAGAAAGAGATTGCTTGGAGAAGAATGAGGGTTTCTAACCCTATTCTCGGACATAACTCAGCAAAGGCAACCCTGGACCATCAGATCCCAAAAGAAGGGAAAGAATGACCATGATCCAAACTGAAAATCAAAACACCTGGGCCGAACACGGCTTGTGACACGCCCATGTCTAAGGCCGTGTTCCCCAAATGATGTCGAAACTGTTGCACCCAAAACAGAACATGGGTGCTTGACACGCCCGTGTCACATTTGATACGGCCGTGTCCAACCTGAACATGCCTGGGCTCCAGGCCGTGTCCAACCCCTCACAAGTCCCGACTCACAACCCGAGAAGGACACGGCCTGGGACACGCCCGTGTCTCAGGCCGTGTTCGAAGTCTCGACGATCGTCGACTGCCTCTTCGTCGAACTCGCAGAAATATGTCGAACACGCTCGATACGGCCCTGGACACGCCCGTGTACTGAACCATGTTCACTGCCTTGACACTTCGTCGGGTAAAAAGCGTCGATACCACAGGCGCTCGACGAACACGGTAAGACACGGCCATGGACACGCCCGTGTCCTAGGCCATGTTCCCTGCCTATGTCGACACCTCCTCTGTGTCGACACAACCGTGTCGACACTCGAGGGAACACATGTAACACCCCCTATCCGTCGCATAGCATATAATAGTAGGTCCGGCCGGGGCCCTATGCCATATACTACAGATAGACCGGGTGGTTACTCATGGAAACCATTCAACCAATCATAACGTCCTACACAGAGCATTCTAGCGGAAGCAGTTTATAAAAGTTGCAATAAAGAACCCAGCATAAAAAGCATGAATGTCCATTAATACCAAACTAGGAATGTTGTACATACACGAGTATATGCCTTAAGGCCTTACAAAAATTGTTCACTTCATATTACATGTTTTACAAACCACGCCACGCAGGCTAGCCATACATGAATAAAAACAGTAAACACTCCAATTAGGCCTTCGAGGGCCGGCTTCGCAAATTGGGCTTTAGCCCGCTATTGACCGCTTGATCCAGCAGCACCTGTAAGCAACAAACCACCGCACGGTGGCAAAACAACGCAACGGTCAGCAATGCGGACCAAATTATAACGATCCCGCCCCCAACTCGGGGCGGCGATGCTCCTTCCCTGCATTTCATTAGAATAAGCGAGCAATATAGATATATTCATTTCATCATAGACGTTGGCTAGCACGGCCACACGCCCCGTGCTCTCAGGGCACATTCTCGGTGAACCGGTCGATGTCACATCAATTAAAGCCATAGACATTCCGGACTCACCACCGCCACTTTGACGGCCAAACACATGAGCAATTTGTCTTCCCGGCATGGGTCACGACAATTTAAGACATAGACCTCCGAAGACCCTCATCTATGCCAACGGCAAGTGCCACGTAACCTTAGGTCTCTTTAACCCGAACGACATAGATATGGGTACGGTTCCATCTAACCCGTGCTCACGTCGCAACGACAATTTAAGCCATACGTGCAGGTCAAACATCTCTCGAGTCCCATTTTCGTCACACAGTTTCACATAACTCGGTTATGTTCAAGTTGGCTCTCAGGCCTGCAAGTTGGCAAGATCACGTATCCGCCCAGTTTTCCGGGTGCACCTTTGGGTTAATCCCTAAGGCTCCCTGTTGCAATCTACCGTGTAGAAAACCCGAAAAACAATCAATCGCACGGAGTCTTCTCCGGCATTTATGCAATGCAACATCACCGATCCAGACCAACATGTCCGGGTAGGCTTCACACATCATGCCTATGTCCGTTCTCGCTTACGGACTCTAAACAACGGGGACTTCACATATCTACCCGAAGGAATGCCTCCAACTCACCGCAAACTCGCGAGAGCGGGCTTCCTATGCAAAGAAGGAAAGCTACACATGCTCAAGATGAGGATCTTTACCCTTACGTTTTTCTTTGGCGCCATGGAAAAGTAAGCGGATGAAAAGCACCGCACTAGCTTTGCTACCGTGGATGCGGAGTCGGCTCGCGATTTGGAGCTTCGAAGCTCCTCCAATGGCCGGATCTAGCTTCTTCTTCCTTCCTTGGCTCTCCTCTCTCTCTAAGATTTAGAAAGACAACCACTCATGAAAAGTGAGGGTTTCTAAGGCCCAATCCCGGGTATATCCCTTCAGGAACAACCCCCATCTGTTGGATCATCAATTAAAGAAACGAACGGCTTTGATTCGGGACTGAAGTGCCCAATCTGGACCGCACACGGCCTGGCACACGCCCGTGTCCAGGGCCGTGTGCCTCATTCACCGTCAAAATCGACTCTCCTGGAACAACACACGGGTATCGAACACGCCCGTGTTCAACTTTACACGCCCATGTTCCCCCTGACACGGCTGTGTGCCCGGCCGTGTACCCCCATCGATTTTCCCCGAAAACAACCCGAGCACTGCACGGGTTCTAGGACACGCCCGTGTCCTTGCCCGTGTCTACCTCAACACACCTGGGCTCCAGGACGTGTACACGGTCTCGACACTCGACACTTCATCGAGCAAAGATCGTCGACCTAACGACACGGCCTTGGACACGCTCGTGTCTTAGGCCGTGTGCCTTGTCTTGACACATCGTCGAGCAAAGTTCGTCGACTCCCCAGGACGAGTGTAGACACGGGTCGACACGGCCTGCGACACGCCCGTATTGCAGGCCGTGTGCCATGTCTCGACACTTCGTCGAGCGCGGAGTGTCGACTTCGCGGGCTGTGTGTCGACACGAGTCGACACGCCCTGCGACACGCCTGTGTCGTAGGCTGTGTGCCCAGTCTCGACATAATGTCGAGAGCAAAATGTCGACTTCTCCAGCTAAGTGTCGACACAAGCTTGACACTCCCTGGTACACGCCCGTGTCCCAGGCCGTGTGCCTCCTGCCAGAACCCAAAGCTGGCCCAAAACGTCCCCCGTCGCTCTTTTGAGTTTCGGGGCGTTACAACTCTCCCCCTCTTAAAAGAATTTCGTCCACGAAATTATATAAAGGAAAGACATGTACAAAACCAAAATTTGTACCTGAGCGGAACAACTTCGGATACTCGTTAAGCATAGTCTGTTCTCGCTCCCAAGAGAGCTCCTCACGACCGCAATTGTCCCATCGGACTTTGACCATCCTGATCTCTTTATTGCGTAGCCGCTTGACCTCCGAGTCCTCACTCTGCACGGGCTTGACCTTTGTCGTCAACCCACTAACCACCGGCACTTGATCAACTGCGATCACTTGCGTAGGCTCTTGTACCGCCTTCAGAAGCACCGAAATATGGAATACATCATGTAAACCACCAAGCTCCACTGAAAGCTTCAAACGATGGGCCGCTTCACCAACTCGCTCCAAAACCTCAAACGGCACAAGGTACCTCGGGCTTAGCTTTTTCAATCGCCGCACTCGCGAGACACCCTTGAACGACTTGATCTTTAAGTACACATAGTGGCCCACAGCGAACTCCATGTTCCTGTGCTTGGCATTATAGTACATCGCTTGCCGGTCCTGAGCGATAAGCAACCTCTCTCGAATGGTTCTCACCAAAGAAGTAGCATCCTCCACTTCTAATCACTTATACAACTTGACTCACCCGTTTCCAGCCAGGACAACGGCGTGCGACATCTTCTACCATATAAAGATGGTCTTCCCATTACTTTTCAAAGTCCAAGACACACATGCGGAGCATGCTTTCCATAGTTCTATTGACCCTCCCGGTCTTCCCATCCCTTTACGGATGGAAGGATGTGCTGAATTTCAACTTTGTCCCCAACATTTGTTGCACTAGCCTCCAATCATTTGACGTTAACCGCCCATCTCGGTCACTCACGATGCTACGGGGCGCACCATGAAGCTGTACTATGTTATCCACATAAAGTTTTGCCAACTACTCCACCAGATCATCCTTCCTATGCAGAATGAAATGCGACACCTTTGTTAACCGATCCACGACCACCCAAATGGCGTCGTTCCCCTTTTGCGACCTTGGTAAACCGTGCACAAAGTCCATAGAGATGTCGTCAAATTTCCACTCCGGAATAGGCAAGGACTTCAGAAATCCTCCCGACTTTTGGCACTCTGCCTTCACCAAGGCGCAAGTTTGGCACTTCGCTACGTAGAGCGCCACAGCTTTCTTCAAACTCGGCCACGAAAATAGTTTCTGGACATCGCAGTACATCTTCGTGCTCCCCGGGTGAATTGAGTACTTGGTATGGTGCGCCTCGTACAAAAATTCCACCCGCAAACTACCCACACTTGGGACGCACAGACGACCGTCTTTCCAAAGCAATCCGTCCTCCACAACGAATTGGGAATTTAACCCATCCAGAGCCTCTACCATGAACTGCTTCATATGGACATTCATATCCAAAGCCTGGCAAATCCGATCAGCCAGGTCATATTAGACTTCAGTCCAATGCAGTACTGCTTCAGCACTTGATTGCCTATCCACACAAACAATCTCCAACGCCTCCAACTCCCGCACCAACCGCTCATCATACACCGATAGCCAATTGGATTGAGCTGGGGCTCGGCGACTCAACTCGTCCGCAACCGCATTCCCTTTACCAGACACGTAGTGGATCTTGAATGTATAGTCTCCCAAGAGCTCCATCCATCTATGCTGCCGCATATTCAGATCCTTCCGATCAATTAGATACTTCATGCTCTTGTGACCGGCATAGATATCCATCTTCACACCGTACAAAATTATGCCTTCACAGCTTCAAGGCAAAACTCACAGCCTCTAACAACAAGTCATGGACCGGATAGTTCCTCTCGTGCACTTTTGGCTGTCTCGCGCCATAAGCTATTACACTTTCGTGTTGCAGTAGCACGTAACCTAAACCGCTGCCCGAAGCATCGCTATTAAATCTCATAGCCTTCGGTCCCACTCGGCGAAGTCAGCACAGGCGCCGTGGTCAACCGACATTTCAACTCCTCAAAAGCTCGCGCGCACTCCGGCATCCAAAAGAACTTCTGCTCCTTCCTCGTCAAAGTAGTGAGGGGTAACGCTATCCGCGAGAAGTTCTCCACGAAGCGCCTGTAATTGCCGGCAAGCCCAGAAAGCTCCGGACTCCCGCTACCGTAGAAAGCTCAGGACACTCCCGCATCGCAACAATCTTCACCGGATCCACTGCAATGCCTTCCTCACTCACTATAAGACCGAGGATGCCCCTGAGGATGACCAAAACTCGCACTTCGAGAACTTGGCATACAACTGATTCCTGCTTCGCGTCTCCAAAACCAAAAGAAGATGCTTGAAGTGATCTTCCTTACTCTGCGAGTACACCAGAATATCATCGACGAAGACGATCACAAAATGGTACAAGTACTCCCGGAAGGTCCTGTTCATCAAATCTATGAACACTGACAGCGCATTAGTGAGCCCAAACGGCATGACCGTAAACTCATAATGCCCGTATCTCTTACTAAACGCTGTCTTCGGGATATCACTCTCCCTTATTCGTAGCTGATAGTACCCAGCCTTGAGATCCAACTTCGAGTACACCGTCAACCCTACCAACTGATCAAAAAGATCATCGATCAGGGGGATCAGGTACTTGTTCTTCTCTGTCAACTTGTTGAGCTCCCGATACTCAATACATAGCCTCAAGCTCCCGTCCTTCTTCTTAATAAAGAGGGTCGGTGCGCTCCAAGGCGAAGGACTTGGACGCACATACCCTTTCTCCAACAACTTTTAGAAGTTGCACCTTCAGCTCCGCCATTTCCTTAGGCGCTAGACGATATGGAGAGCGTGACACAGGCTTTGCACCCGGTACTAGCTCAATCATGAAATCTATCTCCCGTTGAGGCGGGGTTCCAGGAAGATCTCTAGGGAACACATCATGGTACTTCGATACCACTGAAATATTAACCAACGCGGGCTTGGGCTTTGCAACCCCCACTAGTGTACAGATCAGCTCTGCACCAGCACGAACCTCCTTCACCACCTGAAGAGCAGAGACCAACGTCTTGCTCGACCTCTTCGAGCCCGTAAAGGTCGTCTCACGACTTGCTCCGAGAGCCAGTACATGCCAAATATAACGTCGAACTCCACCAACGGAAGTAATGACGCTTGCAGATCGTACTCCTGATTCCCAATCCAAAACTAAGCGCAACAGATATTACCCGCGCGCATTGAGCGCCATTGGACCATAACACATCCAATTTGTCTCTTACCATCGAAGGAGGTACTCTGATGCGTAAAAACAATTCCTAAATAAAGGAATGTGAAGCTTCGTTCACACGAACGGTGCTCTCGCCGAATAAACGAAAATCAGGACAAATCTTAGCACAAGTAGTTCTAAGCTAACATGCCCAAGGGCGACAAGTATTCAAGGCTAAACTATCTTTAAACCATACCTGCCCTTACGACGGCGTGCTTCCTCCAGGGCTTTAGGCACTCACGGGCATAATGCCCCGGCTCCCCACAGTTGAAACATGTGCCCGGGGTCCGACCCGTAGTCACCCCAGAAACACCAGAAGGAGCTGGACCCGAAGTCCTATGCTTCTTGTACCATTTCGATATACAGACTTTGAGGTGTTCGACACTTTGAATGCCGTCTCTGTACAACCCCGTATTTGCGAATAGTGGGCCCCAGATGAGGCGTGCTTAGTTTTTAAGCTTTTTGAGTATTTTGAACTCTTGGTGGCCAATTTTGGCTCTAGCTTGGAAACATACTAGTAGGGGGAGGAGAAATCGGCCTCCCCCCAGCAGCCCCGTAGTTGGAGTGTGAAAGCGGCAGGTTGGTAGGCTGAGCAGTGCCCGCCCGGGCCATTTGGGTGTGGAGGCGGGATCAGCAGGCCCCCCCTCCCCATTTTTTCCCTCGGGCCGGCGGGACCGGCCCCGAGCCCGGCGGGTAGGCCGGGCGAGACCGGCCCCAGGCCGGGTCTCGCCCCGCCCCGCGGGCAGCCGGGCGAGACTGGCCCCAGGCCGGGTCTCGCCCAGCCCGGCGAGTAGGCCGGGCGAGACCGGCCCCATGCCGGGTCTCGCCCCGCCCCGCGGGCAGCCGGGCGAGACCGGCCCCAGGCCTGGTCTCGCCCAGCCCGGCGGGTAGGCCGGGCGAGACCGGCCCCCAGGCCGGGTCTCGCCCCGTCCCGCAGGGAGGGTCCACTTTTGGCTTTGGGTGACGCGTTTTTCCTTCTATACCCCCGGCGTGGCGGTTTCCTATTGGCCCGAGGCCTTTTGGCCGTAGGGGTATTTTGGTCTTTTTACCCCCAGGACTTGGAAAAACTATAAATAGACCCCCTTGGGCGCCTTGGAGAGGATCTTTTTCTTAGCTTCCTCCTCCCTTAGCTTCTTCTTGGTAGAGTGGAGAGAGCTCTCCAAGGCGCCTAGCCTAGCCCTTTGGTGAGGGAGGGGAAGAGCTCAGGTAGCCTTCTGGGTGTGAGGTGGGACCTCCGCGCTAGAGCCGAGGGTCTGTTCATAGTCTCCAAAGTCTCTGGTCCGTGACGTTCTCTCGAGTGTAGTAGGTGTGAGGTCACCCCTTTCAGGGACCCCGAACTCCACAGAGGTCAATTTTGGCTTCAACACTTTGGTGCGGTGAGCGTGGAGAGTGACTAGCACAGAAGATCTCAGGAGAGTGTCATGACGGGAGGTTAGGGAGGTAGTGATGATCTCGGCGAGCTCCCTAGCTCAGGACCCTTTATGGGGAGGCAAGAGTTCATGGCCTCCATCCAGGGTATCATGGAGATGCTGCGAAGCATTGCTCCCCAGGGTGGCAGCTCCACCCCGACCCCCTAGGAGCTAGCTCCCCCCCTCGACGAGTCGACTCCCAGGGGTCTAGGCGAGATGACCCCAGCGGGGGGAGAGGGAAGCACACCAGGAAGAAGGCCAGGAAAGGAGAGGATGGGAGATGGGGTCGAGCGAGACCTCACCGGCCGGGAGCTATTCTCCAGCCCGGCGAGTGCCAACCTCCCAGGCGAGCAGGTGGCGCGAGTGGAGCAGGCGAGACCCCCCCTCAGGGGGTCACCCTTCAGCGAGCTGATCATCTCAGCTCCTATTCCCGAGGGGTTCAGGGAGCCAGACATGGCTTACTATACCGGGAAGGATGATCCCGTCCAGCATCTGCAGTGGTTCGAGGATGCCGTCTCCATCAGGCCGATGACGGACGCCTTCAAGTGTCGCCTCTTTGCGATCACGTTGAAGGAGAAGGCAAGGGACTGGTTCCATCAACTTCCTCCTAGGTCGATCTATGGGTTCGAGGACTTGAGCCGAAGCTTCCAGCTCCGCTTCTCCACCTCCAAGAAGCGGAAGAGGAGTCCTGAGTCCATCTTCCTGATAAGACAGGGGGCCGAGGAGTCGCTGGCCTGTTACGTGGACCGGTTCCAAGAGGAGATCCTGGAGGTCCAGGAGATGCCAGGGTATGCTCTCCAGATGGCCTTCACCATTGGGCTGAAGGAGGGCTTTTTCAAGATGAGCTTGACCCGGAAGGCCCCCCTTTCCTTCGAGGAGCTGATGGAAAGGGCGGCAGAGGAGATAGCCATGGAGGCGGCCAACCCGGCGTTTGTCAAGAAGTTGGCAAAGCTAACAGAGACAGAGGCAAAGGAGCAAGGTGGCTCGAGGCCTCAGGAGGGAAGAAGGAGAGAGGAGCGGAGAGCTCAGGAGGGTCCGGAACCAGGTTGGAGGCAGCTGGGAGGACCCGCTCAGGGCCCGGGAAGAGGTTACGCCCACGATGGGGGAAACTTCCATGGGGGCCAAGGAAGGTTCAACTTCCAGAGGCAAGCCCCTAGACAGCTCCTACCCCCACCACAGCAAGCAATGGAGATTGGTCAAAGGGAGAGGAGGAACCGCCAGGGAAGGAGAAGGGTCAGGGTAGAGTTACCCTATTGTGATTTCCATCAGGTGGAGGGGCACGCCACAGCTACCTGCCCCGAGTTCCTGGAAGTGAGGGGGGCGAGAGGTCCTGCCCAGCCGCAGCCACTGGTGCGGGTTGAAGAGGTTCTGCCCCAAGGAGGGGGTGATGATGTTTGTGAGGACCGGGTCGATGTCGGACCCCGAGGCGGTATAGCGGTGATCCATGGTGGAGTGGGGATTGAGGCCACTCGGAAGGCAAGCCTCCATGTCATGTACCGAAGGAGCGTCGCCTCAACCTCCCAGACCCCGCCCCAGGAGGAGAAGATCACCTTCTCGGTGAAGGACCTACCGGATCATGAGGATCCGTTCTGTGATGCGATGGTCATCCAGATGGCCATCGAGGGCTACAGCGTCTCCCGAATCTTGGTTGACAACGGGAGCTCCGTCAACGTCGTTTTTAGGAAGGCGTTTGATGAGATGAAGGTAGAGCCAAGGAGGGTGTTGGCCTCAGACGGACCCCTGTTCGGATTTTCAGGGGAGAGGAAGGAGGTTGAGGGTGGAGTGGGACTCCAAGTTAAATTTGGGGGGAGTCTCAAGGAACTGCCGGTTCGTCATTGTGGACGCTCCAAGCAGTTATAACGCCATCTTCGGAAGGCCTCTCATCAGCGCCTTCCGTTGCGTGCCATCTTCCTTCCACCAATGCATCAAGTTCAGCTCTGGAGGGATCCAGGTCAGAGTCAAGGGAGACTCCAGGATGGCAAGACAGTGTTATGTCACGGCAGTCAACACCATCTCTTGGTTGGCCAAGGCGGAGGAGATGGAGAAGATCATGGAGAGCCTAAGCAGGATGGAAGTGTCCGGCGAGCAGGAAGCAGATGGCGACCACCAGGCCCAGACCCCCTGAAGAAGCCTCGTCCCGGTAGAGTCCTGTATTTTTCTTATGTTGTATTGAGTCCAGCCCCCGACCAGCTGAGTCGGGGGGGTCATGTAACCCATCTTTTTCCCCATTTGAGGATGTAAGATTTGCTGAGGACTGATTGAGATGCTTAGTTCTTTTTCTCCGAGACGGTCCCGCTGCCCAGGCTCTCACTAGCTGGGCAGGGCCGGTGGTACCTCTCATTGATGCCTAGTTGTCTCACCTCAAGATGGATTCCGCTGTCAGGCTCTCACCTAGCTGGCAGGGCAGGTTGATCTCTCGGAGGGTGGGAAGGTCTCACCTCGAGATGGATTCCGCTGCCAGGCTCTCACCTAGCTGGCAGGGCAGGTTGATCTCTCGGAGGGTGGGAAGGTCTCACCTCGAGATGGATTCCGCTGTCAGGCTCTCACCTAGCTGGCAGGGCAGGTTGATCTCTCGGAGGGTGGGAAGGTCTCACCTCGAGATGGATTCCGCTGCCAGGATCTCACCTAGCTGGCAGGGCAGGTTGATCTCTCGGAGGGTGGGAAGGTCTCACCTCGGGATGGATTCCGCTGCCAGGCTCTCACCTAGCTGGCAGGGCAGGTTGATCTCTCGGAGGGTGGGAAGGTCTCACCTCGAGATGGATTCCGCTGTCAGGCTCTCACCTAGCTGACAGGGCAGGTTGATCTCTCGGAGGGTGGGAAGGTCTCACCTCGGGATGGATTCCGCTGTCAGGCTCTCACCTAGCTGGCAGGGCAGGTTGATCTCTCGGAGGGAGGGAAGGTCTCACCTCGGGATGGATTCCGCTGCCAGGCTCTCACCTAGCTGGCAGGGCAGGTTGATCTCTTGGAGGGTGGGAAGGTCTCACCTCGGGATGGATTCCGCTGCCAGGCTCTCACCTAGCTGGCAGGGCACGTTGATCTCTCGGAGGGTGGGAAGGTCTCACCTCGGGATGGATTCCGCTGCCAGGCTCTCACCTAGCTGGCAGGGCAGGTTGATCTCTCGGAGGGTGGGAAGGTCTCACCTCGGGATGGATTCCGCTGCCAGGCTCTCACCTAGCTGGCAGGGCAGGTTGATCTCTCGGAGGGTGGGAAGGTCTCACCTCGAGATGGATTCCGCTGTCAGGCTCTCACCTAGCTGGCAGGGCAGGTTGATCTCTCGGAGGGTGGGAAGGTCTCACCTCGGGATGGATTCCGCTGCTAGGTTCTCACTTAGCTGGCAGGGCAGGTTGATCTCTCGGAGGGTGGGAAGGTCTCACCTCGGGATGGATTCTGCTGCCAGGCTCTCACCTAGCTGGCAGGGCAGGTTGATCTCTCAGAGGGTGGGAAGGTCTCACCTCGAGATGGATTCCGCTGTCAGGCTCTCACCTAGCTGGAAGGGCAGGTTGATCTCTCGGAGGGTGGGAAGGTCTCACCTCGAGATGGATTCCGCTGCCAGGCTCTCACCTAGCTGGCAGGGCAGGTTGATCTCTCGGAGGGTGGGAAGGTCTCACCTCGAGATGGATTACGCTGCCAGGCTCTCACCTAGCTGGCAGGGCAGGTCGATCTCTCGGAGGGTGGGAAGGTCTCACCTCGGGATGGATTCCGCTGCCAGGCTCTCACCTAGCTGGCAGGGCAGATTGATCTCTCGGAGGGTGGGAAGGTCTCACCTCGGGATGGATTCCGCTGTCAGGCTCTCACCTAGCTGGCAGGGCAGGTTGATCTCTCGGAGGGTGGGAAGGTCTCAGCTCGGGATGGATTCCGCTACCAGGCTCTCACCTAGCTGGCAGGGCAGGTTGATCTCTCGGAGGGTGGGAAGGTCTCACCTCGAGATGGATTCCGCTGCCAGGCTCTCACCTAGCTGGCAGGGCAGGTTGATCTCTCGGAGGGTGGGAAGGTCTCACCTCGGGATGGATTCCGCTGCCAGGCTCTCATCTAGATGGTAGGGCACGTTGATCTCTCGGAGGGTGGGAAGGTCTCACCTCGGGATGGATTCCGCTGTCAGGCTCTCACCTAGCTGGCAGAGCAGGTTGATCTCTCGGAGGGTGGGAAGATCTCACCTCGGGATGGATTCCGCTGCCAGGCTCTCACCTAGCTGGCAGGGCAGGTTGATCTCTCGAGGATGCCAAGTCCTTAGCTCCGAGATGGATTCCGCTGTCAGGCTCTCATCTAGATGATAGGGCAGGTTGATCTCTCGTGGAAGCCAAGTCCCTTAGTTCCGAGATGGATTCCGCTGCCAGGCTCTCACTAGCTGACAGAGCTGGTTGATCTCTCGTGGGAACCAAGTTTGTTACCCAGAGAAGCTCTCGCCACCCAGGCTCCCATAGCTGGCATGACAGGTTGACCCCGCGGGGAAGTTACACTCCGCAAATACGTTGGGTTGGATGTTTCTTTCCGAGCTTGTGCCAACCTCGAAAAGAGCGGGGATTGTGTACAACCCCGTATTCGCGAATAGTGGGCCCCAGATGAGGCGTGCTTAGTTTTTAAGCTTTTTGAGTATTTTGAACTCTCAGTGGCCAATTTTGGCTCTAGCTTGGAAACATACTAGTAGGGGAGGAGAAATCGGCTTCCCCCCAGTGGCCCCGTAGTTGGAGTGTGAAAGTGGCAGGTTGGTAGGCTGAGCAGCGCCCGCCCGGGCCATTTGGGTGTGGAGGCGGGATCAGCAGGCCCCCCCTCCCCATTTTTTCCCTCGGGCCGGCGGGACCGGCCCCGAGCCCGGCGGGTAGGCCGGGCGAGACCGGCCCCAGGCCGGGTCTCGCCCAGCCCCGCGGGCAGCCGGGCGAGACTGGCCCCAGGCCGGGTCTCGCCCAGCCCGGCGAGTAGGCCGGGCGAGACCGGCCCCAGGCCGGGCCTCGCCCCGCACCGCGGGCAGCCGGGTCTCGCCCGGCCCCAGGCTGGGTCTCGCCCGGCCCGGCGGGTAGGCCGGGCGAGACCGGCCCCCAGGCCGGGTCTCGCCCCGTCCCGCAGGGTGGGTCCCCTTTTGGCTTTGGGTGATGCGTTTTTCCTTCTATACCCCCCGGCGTGGCGGTTTCCTATTGGCCCGAGGCCTTTTGGCCGTAGGGGTATTTTTGTCTTTTTACCCCCAGGACTTGGAAAAACTATAAATAGACCCCCTTGGGCGCCTTGGAGAGGATCTTTTTCTTAGCTTCCTCCTCCCTTAGCTTCTTCTTGGTAGAGTGGAGAGAGCTCTCCAAGGCGCCTAGCCTAGCCCTTTGGTGAGGGAGGGGAAGAGCTCAGGTAGCCTTCCGGGTGTGAGGTGGGACCTCCGCGCTAGAGCCGAGGGTCTGTTCATAGTCTCCTAAGTCTCCGGTCCGTGACGTTCTCTCGAGCGTAGTAGGTGTGAGGTCACCCCTTTCAGGGACCCCGAACTCCACAGAGGTCAATTTTGGCTTCAACAGTCTCCTTTGCACTAAAGTCCTTGATTGCTGCTGACATAGCTTTCTTTTCCTTCTGAGCACCTTTCCAACAGTCTCGGGTAAAGTGCCCTTTCTTTCCACAAGTAAAACATGTGTAAGTAGCTTTGCTAGTCGATGCCATAGCCTCTTTCTCCAGCATTCCAACGGATGCAACTCTTATGGGGCTTGCATAGTTCGATACCATGGTCGCTGGCATCGGGAGGGTCTTCCTCAAATCTGCCTCCAAAGATCTAGCTGATTCCACCAAGGCTCGGAATCCCAATAACTTTGGTCATAGTAGTAGAACTCGTAACTCGGTGCGCAGGCCATTATAAAACCTATCGACTGTAGCTTGCTCATTATCCAACTCGAAGCATGGGTAGCGGCTTACCATAAGAAATGCTTGCTAGTATTCCTCAACTGTGTGCGCTCCCTGCATTAAATGCATATTCAGCTGCTGCCCCAATGGTCTACCAAAGGTCATCTGCTCCATCACGCCAACCGGCGTTGAAGCCACAACAGGGGCGCAAGGTTGTACATTTCCTCCAAGCTGTGCACCCGTCACAGCGAACACCGCTTCAACGATCCTTCTAACGGTTTCATACGAAGGAGGAGTCTCAAGCACCTCAACGGGCGCACTATACTCCTCAGAAACCGGACATTCTGGCGGTCCAGCACCGCTTCTGGTCACCTATAGTGGTACAAAACACCGTTAAGTGACCAAATAAAATTACAAATAACAATTATAGGAACATGCAGGTTCCTCAAACACATGTATTTTCATTCCTAAGTGGACATTCATGGGTTCTTTTACTGTTATAACGATGACGCACACACATGTGGCCTACCACCCCTTAAAAAGAATTCGTCCACGAATTCATTTTAAGCCCGACCAAAACCAGTAGTCTGATAACAAATTGTAACACCCCCTATCCGTCGCATAGCATATAGCAGTAGGTCCGGCCGGGGCCCGACGCCATATACTACAGACAGACCGGGTGGTTACTCATGGAAACCATCCAACCAATCATAACGTCCTACACAGAGCATTCTAGCGGAAGCAATTTATAAAAGTTGCAATAAAGAACCCAGCATAAAAAGCATGAATGTCCAGTAATACCAAACTAGGAATGTTGTACATACACGAGTATAGACCTTAAGGCCTTACAAAAATTGTTCACTTCATATTACATGTTTTACAAACCACGGCATGCAGGCCGGTCATACATGAATAAAAAAAGTAAACACTCCAATTAGGCCTTCGAGGGCCGGCTTCGCAAATTGGGCTTTAGCCCGCTATTGACCGCTTGATCCAGCAGCACCTGCAAGCAACAAACCACCGCACGGTGGCAAAACAAGGCAACGGTCGACAATGCTGACCAAATTATAACGATCCCGCCCCCAACTCGAGGCGGCGATGCTCCTTCCCTGCATTTCATTAGCATAAGCGAGCAATATAGATATATTCATTTCATCACAGACGTTGGCTCGCACGGCCATACGCCCCGTGCTGTCAGGGCACATTCTCGGTGAAACGGTCGATGTAACGTCAATTAAAGCTATAGACATTCCGGACTCACCACCGCCACTTTGACGGCCAAACACATGAGCAATTTGTCTTCCCGGCATTGGTCACGACAATTTAAGCCATAGACCGCCGAAGACCCTCATCTATGCCAACGGCAAGTGCCACGTAACCTTAGGTCTCTTTAACCCGAACGACATAGATATGGGTACGGTTCCATCTAACCCGTGCTCACGTCGCAACGACAATTTAGGCCTTATGCGCAGGTCAAACTTCTCCCGAGTCCCATTTTCGTCACACAGTTTCACATAACTCGGTTATGTTCAAGTTGGCTCTCAGGCCTCCAAGTTGGCAAGATCACGTATCCGCCCAGTTTTCCAGGCGCACTTTTGGGTTAATCCCCAAGGCTCCCTGTTGCAATCTACCGTGTAGAAAACCCAAAAAACAATCAATCGCACGGCGTCTTCTCCGGCATTTATGCAATGCAACATCACCGATGCAGACCAACATGTCCGGGTAGGCTTCACACATCATGCCTATGTCCGTTCTCGCTTACGGACTCTAAACAATGGGGACTTCACATATCTACCCGAAGGAACGCCTCCAACTCACCGCAAACTCGCGATAGCGGGCTTCCTATGCAAAGAAGGAGAGCTACACATGCTCAAGATGAGGATCATTACCCTTGCGTTTTTCTTTGGCGCCATGGAAAAGTAAGCGGATGAAAAGCAACGCACTAGCTTTGCCTCCATGGATCCAGAGTCGGCTCGTGATTTGAAGCTTCGAAGCTCCTCCAATGGCCGGATCTAGCTTCTTCTTCCTTCCTTGGCTCTCCTCTCTCTCTAAGATTTAGAAAAACAACCACTCATGAAAAGTGATGGTTTCTAAGGCCCAATCCCGGGTATATCTCTTCAGGAACAACCCCCAGCCGTTGGATCATCAATTAAAGAAACAAACGGCTTTGATTCGGGACTGAAATGCCCAATCTGGACTGCACACGGCCTGGCACAAGCCCGTGTCCAGGGACGTGTGCCTCATTCGCCGTCAAAATCGACTCGCCTGGAACAACACACGGGTATCGAACACGACCGTGTTCGACCTGACACGCCCATGTTCCACCTGACACGGCTGTGTGCCCGGCCGTGTACCCCCATCGATTTTCCCCGAAAACAACCCGAGCACTGCACGGGTTCTAGGACACGCCCATGTCCTTGCCCGTGTCTACCTCAACACGCCTGGGCTCCAGGCCGTGTACACGGTCTCGACACTCGACACTTCGTCGAGAGAAGATCGTCGACCTGATGACACGGCCTTGGACACGCCCGTGTCCTAGGCCGTGTGCCTTGTCTCGACACATCGTCGAGCAAAGTTCGTCGACTCCCCGGGACAAGTGTCGACACGGGTCGACACGCCCGTGTCGCAGGCCGTGTGCCATGTCTCGACACTTCATCGAGCACGGAGTGTCCACTTCGCGGGCTGAGTGTCGACACGGGTCGACACGCCCGTGTCGCATGCCGTGTGCCCAGTCTCGACACAATGTCGAGATCAAAATGTCGACTTCGCCGGCTACGTGTCGACACAAGCTTGACACGCCCTGGGACACGCCCGTGTCCCAGGCCGTGTGCCTCCTGCCAGAACCCAAAGCTGGCCCAAAACATCCCCCGTCGCCCTTTTGAGTTTCGGGGCGTTACAACACGCCTGCGACACGGGCTCCGACACGGGCGTGTCAGAGGGCGTGTCCCCCACTAGTCGACGACCTGAGCAAAAAATCATCGACTTCCCGGGCTCTCGACGAACCAGGTACGACACCGCCATGGACACGCCCGTGCCCTAGGCCGTGTGACCCTCACCAAGACCCAAACTTGGCTCTTGACGATGCTCGTCCTTCTTTCAAATTTTGGGGCGTTACAACTCTCTCCCCCTTAAAAGAATTTCTTCCCGAAATTATCAAAAAGCAAGAAGAGGTACACAAAATTTAAATGATACCTGAACGGAAAAACACTGAATATTCCTCCAGCATGGTTTATTCTCGCTCCCAAGAGAGCTCCTCACGGCCGCAGTTGTCCCATCGGACTTTTACGAGTTTGACCTCTTTATTCGGCAACTGCCGAATTTCTGAGTCCACTATAGCAATTGGACGGACTTGCATCCTCAAGTCTTCCTCTATCGGCACCGATGTCGATTCGATCACCACACTAGCCTCTACCAAGGCTTTCCTCAAGACAGAGACATGGAAGACCTCATGCAATCCACTCAACTCTGCGGACAACGCCAACCGGTATGCTGCTTCTCCCACCCGTTCAACAACTTCAAAAGGTCCCAAAAACCTTGGAATCAATTTCTTGAGTCGGCGAATCCGTGAAATGCCTTTGAACGGCTTGATCTCAAATAGACCCAATTGCCTACCGCGAACTCCAAATTCCTGTGGCGCGCATTAAAATATTTTGCTTGCAAATCTTGAGCCACCTTCATGCGCTCTTGAATGGTCTGTACCAACTCACAAGCATCCGCCACCACTTCTTTTCCCAATAATTTGGTGTCTCCCGCCTCTGTCCATGACATCGGTGTTCGAGACCGCCTCCCATACAGAGCTTCGTATGGCGCCATCTTTATACTTGCTTGGTAACTGTTGTTATATGCGAACTCCACCATGAAGATGTGATCCTACCATTTCTTGCCGAAGTCAAGAACACACATCCTCAGCATATCCTCCATAGTACGGTTCATCCTTTCAGTTTGCCTATCGGTTTGAGGATGGAAAGCCGTACTGATCTTTAGCTTCGTGCCCAGACTTTTCTGAACCAACATCCAGTCCTTGGACGTGAAACGTCTGTCACGATTGCTGACTATACTTTTAGGAATCCCATGCAGTCACACAATGTTGCGAACATACAACTCCACCAGCTTCTCCACGCTATCCTCCTTCCGGTTTGGTATGAAGTGAGCCACTTTGGTTAAGTGATCCATAATGACCCAAATCGCGTCGTTACCCTGCTGTGATCTAGGTAACCCATGCACAAAATCCATGGAGATGTCATCAAATTTCCACTCGGGGATTGGAAGAGGCTTCAGGAACCCGCCCGACTTCTAACACTCGACCTTCACTAAGGCACAAGTTTGACATCGATTCACATACAACGCTACATCCTGCTTCAGTCCAGGCCACCAAAAGGATCTCTTCATATTCAAGTACATCTTTGTACTGCCCGGATGAATGGAGTACTTTGTAAAGTGAGCTTCAAACATCAACTCCTCACAGAGCTTGCCAAACTGCGGTACACAAATCCTTCCGCCCTTCCTCAGAATCCCGTCAATCATCTCCCAGGCACTGTTCTCGCCTTTTTGAGCTTCCACCACGAATGGCTGAAACTCGACATCCAAACGGGTCGCTTCCCGTATACGATCTGGCAAGTCGTTCTGCATTTCAATCCAGTTTAATTAAGCCACGCTAGCCTCGCCTATTGCTACGCACTCCAAGCCGAGGGACTATCATTCCTGCACCAACCGCTCATCATGACCGTCAATCCAATTCCCTTGCCCATAGTATTTTCTACTCAATGCATCGGCCACCACATTGGCCTTACCTGGCGTATATTGAATCTCCACCTCATAGCGTCCAAGGAACTCGACCCACCTGCGCTGCCGCATATTCAGATCCTTCTGATCTAGGAGATACTTCAGGCTTTTGTGATCCGTGAAGATCTCTACCTTCGCACCATAAACACAGTCCCGCCATAATTTCAACGCGAAAATTACCGCCACCAACTCCAGGTCATGAACAGGGTAATTCCTCTCATGAGGCTTCAGCTGCCTAGACCCAAAAGCTATCACCCTGCCATATTGCACCAAAACGCAACCCAAACAGAATCCCGATGCGTCACTGAAGATCTGAAATCATTCGGTCCCTTTCGGTAGACTTAGGATTGGAGCCGTCATCAGTCTTTCCTTCAGCGTCTCGAATGCCTGACTGCACTCTTGAGTCCACACAAACTTCTGGTCTTTATGAGTGAGTGAGGTGAGGGGTAGAGCTATCCACGAAACGTTTTCCATGAATATCCTATAGTACCCGGCTAGTACAAGAAAACTTTGACTTCCTCCACGGTTCTCAAAATCGGCCAATCTTTGATGGCTTCCACCTTTTTTGGATCTACCGCCACCCCATCCCCACTAATCACGTGGCCCAAAAATTCCACCTTCTCTAACCAGAACTCGCACTTCGAGAACTTTGCATACAACTGGTTCTCCCTCAACACTTGCAAGAGCATTCTCAGGTGAGTCTCATGCTCCACTTCCGATTTGGAATACACCAAGATGTCGTCAATAAAGACAACTACAAATGAGTCCAAGTATTTTCGAAATACTCGATTCATCAAATCTATAAATACAGATGGTGCGTTCGTCGGCCCGAACGACTTCATCGAGAACTCGAAGTGTCCATACCTCATACCAAACGCTGTCTTGGGTATGTTCTCATCCTGAATCCGCAACTGATAGAATCCTGACTTCAAGTCCAACTTTGAATACACTACCGACCCCACCAACTAGTCGAATAGGTCATGTATCCGAGGAATCAGATATTTATTCTTGACAGTCAGTTTATTCAGCTCTCGGTAGTCTATGCACAGCCGCATACTACCGTCTTTCTTCTTTACAAACACACCAGCGCGCTCCACGGTGAAGAACTGAGTCTAATATACCCTTGATCCAACATTTCCTGCAACTATACCTTGTGTTCAGCCAACTCCTTTGGTGCCATCCTAAACGGAGGACGCGACATCGGCCTAGCCTCCGGTACTAACTCAATCGAGAAATCGATCTCCCGTCGAGGAGGCGCTCTAGGAAGTTCATCTGGGAATACATCCTCGAACTCCACCACCACTGGCACTTCCCCAAGTGATAACCTTGAAAGGAGAACCTCCAATAATGCTACAAGAACTACTCCACCCTGGCTAACTGCCCGCACCAACTGCAAGTCCGAAATTAGTGAACAGGCCACTCAATTAAGGCGCTCAAATTTGACCTCCGTCTGCCCTTTGCTTCTTAGGGTCACCACCTTGGATAGGCAATCAATACTGGCACGTTGCTCTGCTAGCCAGTTCATTCCCAAAATCACAACAAACTCTACCAACGGTAAGACCGCTGCTATCAACACGAAGTCAACTTCGCTTAGCTCACAACAAATGCGCCCTTTCTTTCCGGTGGTCATGGATGACCCATTGAGCATGCACACCTTCAGCTTTGCGTCCGCCGAAAATGACTCAACTCCAATCCTCCGGATGAAGCTTTCTGCAAGAAAGGAGTGCGACGCTCCCATATCAAACAGTACTCTAGCGGGGTATCCGGAAACCAACACAAAGCCTACAACATAGACATCAACAATAACGGTTTAAACGTGTGAGCGTAAGGTTAAACTTAAACTTTCTCATACCTGTCACCACGTTGGGTTGGCAGATCGCTTCCTGCTGTCCAAGGTTGTAAGCCCTTAGTTGCACCGGTTGGAACCGAGAAGCGCTCGACTCCGTCATCGTCCCTTTCTCTACAGCACTGGGCCGGAGCGCATAGTCTGCTCCTGCCTTGTCTCCTACTCCGCACCCCCTTGGTTACAAAAAAGAGCTATGTGTCCCACCTTGACACAGTTGAAGCACGTCGGTCGCCCCTTAGAGTGAGACCATCTGGACGTCCACTTGCTTTTATCACCGGACTTGTACGGGTGAGGCTTCTTCCTCCATCTATTCCCTTCCAACTTTCCTTGGGATTGAGAAGGCTTCCCTTCTCCTTGCTTGGGTGAAAAACCCTTGCGGCATTGGCTTCGCTCTATATCACTCTCCAACGTCCTGGCAGCCTCAACTAGCTCGTTAAAACCAACTCTCTTCATGACAATGAGGGGTTGCCTAAGATTCTCCCTCAGCCCCTAGTAAAAGAGGTTATCCCTCTCTACATCATCTTCCATCGTCGTTCCCGCGTAACGACCCAAACGGGTGAACTCCTGCACATACTCGTCCACCGTCTTGTCTCGCTGCATCAAGTGCAAAAATTGCCTCTGAAGGGCCAACCTCGTAGAAACGGGAATGTACCTCTTTAGAAAAGCATCCCCAAATTCTTCCATCGACGAGCTGTTTCCAAGAAATTGGCGGCCGCTATGGCTCACCCACCACAACTTTGCGTCTCCCTCCAACATGAAGGCCGCAAATTCAGATTTCGTCTCTTCCAGCGTCTCTGCCGCCCTCAAAAGCTCTTGAATTCGTGCCCACCAGTCCTCCGCATCAGTCAGAGTACCGACACCCTTGAATGTCGGGGGATGGAAGCTCAAAAAGTAGTTCAACTGCCGGTCTCTATGCCCGACCACCACTCTTTCTTCCAAAGGCTCTGCTCGCCTGGCTTCTCCACTCGGCACATCCGTCGCCGTATCCAGTGTAGCAGGGGTTGCTACCTGAGCTGTTGCTGCAGCCTGGGCTGCCACCATTGCTTCTGCAAGCATGTGGCAGAAGTTGGACGGGTTTACACCCATGCCCAAAGGACCCTAAGCTTTGGCGATGCTCGCCGAAAGCTCTTCTCTTGGTCTCGACGTACCCGCCTCGTTGCTTGCACTCTTCACGGAAGCAAGAAAATAAGGAATCAGTCTCTAATCGCAAAACTCAAACATAAGGACACTCATGGTCCCGCATTACTCCTATGTGGATAACTTTTATATGCACTGAACTTGAACCAAACCTGGCTTTGATACCAAATGTAACACCTCCCTTGTAATGACCGTATAATATGGGTTCGGTCGGGGCCCCACAACATACAGACGGTACAGCCTCAGTATTATAAGATGATATAACTACCTGATCTCAAAACTCATAACCACAGCACAACGGAAAAAGCAAACAGACTAGAAGTTATCCACATCATATAGGAGTATCGAAGCAGCCTTAAGGCCTTACAACAGAAGTGAGTCCAAAATTCAAATAATAACACCAGTCATAAATGTGCATAAGCACTCTTATACTACCTCGGCATGCAAGCTGGAAAACATGAGCATCAAACATACAATGTCATAAAAGTAGAGCTACTGCAAAACGGTAACACTTCATGAGGCTTAGGCCCTTTTGGCCGGCGAGCTAGCTCCTGCTTGCGATCCTTGCCCTGTAAAAATTTGATTGTAACGTGGGTCAGCAAAGGCTGACATCAAACTGTGTAACCAACACATCTCCTCTCAGCCGCCCCTAATGGACCCCGGGGAACCCCTCCAACCTGCAAGTCAGCACTTCGTATGCAATATATATATATAAACAAGTAATGTACTAAGAACAGGCTTGGATGTCTCAAACAACATACACATTCTCTATTGTTGAGCATATAATGAAAGGGCCTACTTATGCAGCATGTATGCAAAAACCCGAGCTTCACCCAAGGCACCCTATCCCGTATGCAACTAGCACATCATTACATCATATGGGTACTCATCATTTCCCCATTGACATAAAGCCCCAAAGAAAGGGGGGGTGCCAATATTGCCCCAATGTCATACAAGACGCCACACGGAACTCTTGCAAAGGCCCCACCCGCTCAAGGTCTTAGACTCGGGCTTGCCTGCAAGCTCTGACTTCTCATGTTATGATTCCAACAAACACACAGACCGATTCTAAGAAGCCCTGCTGGACCCCACCCGCTCATGGCCTCATTTCCTGGGCTTGCCCCATGCTTGGCATTCTCGTCAGTCTCATAGAAGGGGACTAGTCTCGCTGGGACACTCTCCACACATGACGTGCACGTCACGGGATATCCAGCCGACCACGAAGACACAGCTACGCCTTGGCACATCACAAACCAAGACAATTCCACCCTAGTCCCTCATTCGTACTGCAGCGTTCCCGCGCACCAAGGAAACCATCTACCACAAATACAGAGCTAACCTTGTTCACCAAGGAAACCATCTATCGTCATTGAGGAGTTAACCTTGTCTGGTTCCGACTACACATACTCACTCACGAAAATGCAGAAAACATCACAAAAATCACAAACGACATCTTGCCGCAACCGATATCTACGAATCCTTAAAGCTCGTATGCAACATCACCGAGTCTGACTAACGGTAGTGACTACGGCTTCACCCACCATACCTAATCCACTAATAGAGCGGATCTCTAATGCAAAAACATGTCGAGGATGGACTCAATCGACCCGGAGGTTCCTCTTGAACCTTGGAGACTCAAACCCCTCTCATTTGAGAGTTTCGTGCCCAAAAACTAGAAAATAAAAGATACTAAAACATGCATCCTAAAACCAAGAGGAGAAGTGTCGTTACCTTCCGACCCCTCTTCCTAGCCATGGAAACTTATCCGGATGAAAACCTTCGCAACGATCTTCCCTCCACGGATCTGGAGTCGGCTCGCGATTTGGAGCACCGAAGCCTCTCCAATAGCCAGATCTCTCCTTCACCTTCTTCCTTGCTCTCCCCTCTCTCTAGATCTTAGAAAGAGATTGCTTAGAGAAGAATGAGGGTTTCTAACCCTATTCTCGGACATAACTCAGCAAGGGCAACCCTGGACCATCAGATCCCAAAAGAAGGGAAAGAACGACCACGATTTGAACTGAAAATCAAAAGACCTGTGCCGAACACGGCTTGTGACATGCCCGTGTCCAAGGCCATGTTCCCCAAACAACGCCAAAACCGTCGCACCGAAAACAAGACACAGGTCCTTGACATGCCCGTGTCACATTTGACACGGCCGTGTCCAACCTGAACACTCCTGGGCTCCAGACCGTGTCCAACCCCTTACAAGTCCCGGCTCACAACCCGAGAAGGACACGGCCTGGGACACGCCCGTGTCTCCGGCCATATTTGAATTCTCGACGATCGTCAATTGCCTCTTCGTCGAACTCACAGAAATTCGTCGAACACGCTCGACACGGCCCTGTACACGCCCGTGTTTCGAACCATGTTCACTGCCGCGACACTTCGTCGGGCGAAAAACATCGACACCATAGGCGCTCGACGAACCCGGTAAGACACGGCTAGGGACACGCCCGTGTCCTAGGCCGTGTTCCATGCATGTGTCGACACCTCCTCTGTGTCGACACAACCGTGTCGACACTCGAGGGAACACGCCTGCGACACTGGCTCCGACACGGGCGTGTCGGAGAGCTTGTCCCCCACTAGTCAATGACCTGAGCGAAAAATTGTTAACTTCCCGGGCTCTCGACGGACCCGGTATGATACGGCCATGGACACGCCCGTGCCCTAGGCCGTGTGACCTTTACCAAGACCCAAACTTGGCTCTCGACGTTGCTCGTCCTTCTTTCAAATTTTGGGGCGTTATATGACGTACCCATAATCTCGGGAACCACTATATATTCTATGTGTGCTTTTTGTTGTGTTGTTTTTTTATTGCAGGTTCGTGAAAGCAGATAACCACTAAAACACTAAGCACTTAAAGAAGAAAATAAAAGAAAGTCACAAGAGACATAGAAACCTATTCACCCCCCCCCCCCCTCTAGGTTGCTAGCTTCCTTAAAAATAAGGACTTTCACGGGGTGCTAGGATCGTGACAAAGTCAAAATCTCCCATCCTTTATAGACTTGAGGGCATGTATCTATTTGGTACTGCGACCAATCAATGGCTTGGTACTTCCCCATCAGAATACTCTAAATGACCCCGCCCAAAGGCATGGTGTTTAGTCATTGATGCTCAGAAGAATTAAGCTAAAATGTATAATGCATCTTTGAAATAAGTAAATCAGATACGCTAAAGGTCTTATCTACTAGGATGTAATATATTACTATGGAGAGCTGGACAGTTATCTTCTTCGTGTCCCCAGACTTTAACATCTGCGAGTGGCGCAGAATATCTTGGATAATACTGGCATTTGAGGTGAGAGTATCCACAGATGTGAGCAATCGACAACCCTCTACTCCATGGAAAACGTCATTCACTTCTCTCCAATCCCTAAAAGACCTGAAGGACTCGACTATATCGAGTCGCTCACCACCCACGAATCGGACGTACTGCCACACAAGATCTTCATGTAGTATGATCATGACTTGGGAACCTATGCATGACTGCACCCCTTCATCTAGCTGTGTGAGAGCTGGATCCCAGAGATTGTTATAGAATTCCCAGACCAGCACCGAAGAAAATGGGTCTCTAGCTGAAATCACGGAAAGTACTCCCGCGTGATCCAAATAGCTGTAGATGTGGGCATATCGGTCATTGATGTCGATGACCATCAACACACTTACAGTAGCCTCGTCCACCATAAGGAACATCGATGGGGGTTCTCTAGATCGCTTGGAGAAACTTCATCCTGGTGGATGGGAGCTGGAAGAAGCCATAGCCTAAAAAACACAAAATTCCATTTTTCAAAATCTAGGAAGAGGCATTTCTGGAGGTTACCGCTGCGCCGTAATCTGATACCACCACACGGTAGCATGACAGATTGGACTCCATCCCCTTCCGCCGGATCTCCCCTAAATCTCTATTTTTCACAAATTTCTTGCATAAAACCTAGAGAGGAAGGAGATCTAAGCACATATATCCCAGACCCGAGAAATCCAACTCGATCCATGAAGAAAATCCTCGAATCAACTCAAAATATGGTGAAACCTCCATGAATTGTGCCCAAAACGACAAAATCACCTTGAACTACACTCTAATCTCAATGTACATGGAAATAGGGGAGAAAAGGAGAGAGTTTTACCTAGATCCAAGGTTTCGCCAACGGAAGAATAGAGCACGAGAGAGAGAGAGAGAGAAAATAGAAAAAGCGAAGTGAAGGATGTGGCCTAGCGCCCGATCTATTAAATCATGCTACCGTGCCGCGGTATCTCTACCACCAGTGTTAGCACGATTTCATTATGGTTTTTGATGCTCATTGCAGGTAACCTCCGTTTCTTACTTGATGTGAACAATAATTCAAGCCCACATGTAATGCATCTCACAATAGCGGGGGCGTAGGTGTGTGTGCCTTAGAATCGCTAACTTGTAAAACACATCTTGTCCTTAACCGGGGCGGGTTCCAATAGGTCCATGTGAGTCACTAGGAAAAAGAGTGTTAGGTTGAGTAGGTTCTTCTGTATACACATGGGATTAACACCCCACCCTACGACACTTGTGTAACTCCTCATTCCCATCTGTCACTCAGTACGGGGCTAGGGATGTCATATTGCTTAGGCATTTTTTTGTCTTGAACATTCTCATGTTTTCCTTATATATAGTGTAATCATTATTTCACATCTCATGTTCGTTAATGTCATGCATAATACTATATTGTGATGTCCTGTGTCCGCTTGTTCTTTGTTTCGTGTTTTTCCTTTCCATTCGTCAACTGTTCATTGTTTTTACTTTTATTTCTAATTTGATTTGTTTAGTCCTTGTTTTTTTTAAAAATATAAAACCCCCAAAACTACCAAAAAAACTGTGGCTCATTCACTCTAAGGACACGCATGACTAGAAACTAGAACATAATGATTATGTGCAATGTTTGATTTAGGATTGTTAATCCCTGCTAACATTATGTGATCATGTCATGATGTGTCAAATCTATAGGTACTTATCTACTGAGTGCAACTAGACATGAAAGTGTATGTTGAATATTCCTCTAGGTATGTGTGGGGATTTAGGTAGCATAATGACATTACACCATTTACACATCCCTAGAAAATGCACACATGTAGAAATTTATGCTACATGTTATACCTCGTGATATTGTGTCTAACATGGTGGAAATAATTTGAATAATCAATGTCACAATGTTCATGTTCTTATATAAGGCCAAGAACTTTGGGACAAAATCGTAGTGCATAAGTCTTTTGTATACAAGTTAAAGTGTATCTATCTATGCAGGTAGATTTCGATAAATTCGGGGGCTTTGAACTCAAAAAATTGTAAAAATGATAGCAAAAAAAATTGAATGAAAACAAAAAGTACATCATAGGCTATCAAATCATGTGTCAAGGATACCCCCCCCCCCCAAGCACTACTCAATCCTCGTGATAAGTCTTCATAAGCATTGTGAGGATGAGCACCTTGGTCAAAAGAATCATTTCGATCTTATGCAAAGATTAAAACTTAAGTTAGTGACCCATGTTTGAATCTTGGTATGAAGTAGAAAACAATGTGTCATGATTTCTTCTTTATTTCTCTTGTGCTAGCATATTGAATTATTGAGTGTGAAAAAAAGCTAAATAAAGACAAATTTTATTGCTCATAAAAGATAAACAATACATAGGTATGCCCCTTTATATATAGAAAATGATGGAGATGAGAGAATACAATAGGCGATGTGAGACTAAATACAAAACCAAAAAGCCTCTGAACTCTAGCTACGACAAACACCCAGACCGTTGCTGCCGTTAATCACCAGACCGTTGTTGCAGCTAATTTACAGACCGCTGCTACGGTTAATCACTAGACAGCTGCTGTGACTAATTGCTAGACCGCTGCTGCGGCTCATTTCCATATCGCTGCTATGGCTAACCATCAGATCGCTGTTGCGGCTAACCTACAGACCGCTGCTGCGGCTAACCTCCAAACTGCTGCTACGGCTAACTACCATCCCGTTGTTGCGACAATCTTACAAATTGCTATTGCGACTAACTCCTAGACCGCTACTGCGGCTATCCCTCAGACTGCAGCTATTGCTATCCTCCTAACTATTAGTTGAGGTTCACCACCAGGCCGCTGAGCCAAACTGCCAGATCGAGGAGAACAGTAGACCGCTGCGGCTAGATATAAAACCGCCCGGTCTCCTTAAGCTCCAACACTCCCCTCAAGCAGGAGCATATATATCTACCATACCCAGCTTGCTACAAACCTCCCCAAAAGGAGTAACCACCTTGGTGAATAAATCAGTTAGTTCTTACTTTGAGGTAACAAATGGAGTGCAGATCTAATTCTTTAAAATATACTCTCTGATGAAGTGACAATCAACCTCGATATGCTTCATCATCTCATGAAAGATTGGATTCCTCGAAATATATATGGCTACCTTATTATAACAAAATATTGGCATAAGATGATCATAAACCTCTCCAAAATCAAGCATAAGTGTCTGTAACTACTTCAGCTCGCAAGTAGTTAGAGCCATGCTCCTATACTCGACTTCTGCACTTGACCTGGAAACTACAACTTGTTTCTTGCTCTTCCAGCTAACCAAATTGGCTCCAACAAAAGTACATAACCCTGATGTAGACATCCAGTTTTCCTTATCATCTGCATAGCTAGCATCCGAGTATACCTCCACCTTTAAATGCCCCTCTTCTAAAACAGAAGTCCTTTCTGTGGAACAACTTTCACATACTCTAGAATCTTAATAGCCGACTGAAGATGACACTCATTAGGAGCTCAGTTAGTGATGAGAGACGATAGGAACAGTTTCTTATCAAGGTCACGGGTTCGAGACCCATTGACAACAACCTACAATTGCTGAGAAATATGCATAGTGATTTCTTTGGGATGTACGGCCTGCAGGACTTTTATTTACAGCTGAACCACCAGATGCGAGCTTGCCTTGCCGATCTGTGTGGGCCAGCGGCACTAGGTTGCCTTCCTGGGCCGTTACAGGTTCATTGATCACAATTTCTCAGATTTGAAGAAGGCCCACAAGTCAACAGTATACACATATTTGTATTTGATATATGTTCATGTTCAAAATATTCAAGTTGTCTACAGTTCCATGATTAGACAAGTTTTCAGGGTCAGAATACTAGTTGGATTCAAGACATGATATAAGAGAAGCATAAATTTTTCTAAGTACAGAAGCATTGAGTGTGTACACTTCACTCAATGCCAAAAGACTAAAAGCATTGACAAAAGATTAGGAAGCCTCAGCGGTGCTGGACTCAAATCTGCCAATGTCTAAAAGCATTGAGTGAAGGTTGTTCACTCAATGCCTACTCAACAGGAAATCTGTTGAAGTGCATAAGCGTTGAGTGAAAAAGGCTCACTCAATGCCTTATTTATAGTTCAACAAAGTCCAGAAGCATTGAGTAAAGTAGCTTCACTCAATGCCTTCAACCAGAAGAATTTTGCCAAGTACAAATGTATTGAGTGATGAAGGTTCACTCAACACCTTATAAATTTAGCTGTCTGAGAGAAAAGCATTGAGATAAGAAGGCTCACTCAATGCCTTAAGAAAGAGATTTTCAGCTAAGTGTTTTTGCGTTGAGTCACAAATCTTCACTCAATGCCCGTGCAGATTTATTGTGAAAACTGCTAAGTCCACAAGAACTAAGTCATGCTGATATCATCTAAAATCAAATTAGCGGTATTTGTGCGCTAGTAGCCAAATGGCGTCGAATGCTTTTTGAATAGCAATTGAAGCTAAAGTAACTTTACAGTTGTCTATTTCGACTTGCCCATACAGATCAAAGAGCCATTAAATAACGGGATATAAATTGTCCTTGCAGAGAACATTAAAAAACAACAAAAAAAGGAAGAAGAAAAGAAACAAATAAAAACTCGGGGATTTACAGAAGAGTTCCAGAATACAAAAAGTTGCTTGCAGATTGAAGGGATCAAAAATCGGAAAACTCTAAGGAGACTTCGGCAAGAATACAAAACCTAAATTTATGTAAAAGGTGGAGTAGCAAAGAACTCAAGAAAGTTGTTGTTCTTCTTCAACGCTATTGCCTTCAACTCAGATATATTAAAGCTTAAAGAAACAGAGCTCTGCATCAGTTCTTCTCAGCACAAGCAAAATTACACTGAAGATTTATAGTCTTGTTATTGTGAAGAGTTAAGACTGTGTTTATATAGTCCTGGAAGATTACCCAGAGGACTATTACTCTGGAGTCAATCATTACAAAATCATTATTTAATCTATAGGATCATTGGTTGATCAGAGCTTTAAGCCTGTATTATAAAGGCTGAGTGTAGGAACTGAGTCTCTGAGTTGTAGGATCCTGTTTAGGATCTGAGGTAAGGTTTGTGGTTGAGGTAGGATCTCTATGCAGATCTGAGGTAAGAGATCTAGTGTATCTCTGAGTGTAAGGCTGCTATGCTGGAGGTATGAGTTGCCTAAATCTGAGTTGTAGGAGTGAGATTCACTCTGAGGTATAGGATCTTGAGGGTCTGAGGTGTAAGCTCAAAGAGCCGAGGGAAAGGAGTTAGCTGAATCTAATACACTACTAGATTTGTGAAGGGGGAAAGTGGATGTACCTTAGATAAGGGAACCGTTATAAATTCTTGTGTGTTCTTGTGACTCTTGAAAGCTAACAACTAATTCTAACACACATCTTGACCAAAGCTTAAAGGATTCAAAAAGATTTAAAACAAACCTATTCAGCCCCTCTAGGTATGTAACTACTCTTGAACAAAAACATTCAAGTGATATCAGGGTGAGGCTTTTCAGAAAGGACTTAACAGTCTGAACATTTCTCCAAGGGTAGCAGAAGATTATCCCCATGGGTTCAGGTGAGAACCATAAGGAGTTGAGCTCTATGAAACTTCCTATATATAGGAAGGAAAATTTTGGATCTGGAAGGAGAAAGTAAGGCTATTTATGGAAGCCTCAGACCCTAGGATATTCATAAATGTTAAAGAGGACCTTTCATTACCATGAAGGTTTCTGCTATAGATGCCAATATCCAGACACCCAAGAAATACACTGAGATGACCAAGGATGAAGTCATTCTGGAAACTACGGAAAAAATGGTTCAAAATACTGTTGTAAGTGTCATAGATGACTCCACATTCCAGAACTTTGTCCACTACAGAACTGCTAAAGAGATGTGCGATTATATAATAGTGTTTATAGAAGGGATAGAGGAGGTGATAGATGATAGAAAATCCCTCCTAAATCAGCAGTATGAGGCCTTCAAGCAAAGCAAGAAAGATTCCATAACGGATTGCTATGAAAAGTTCTTCATGATAGTGAACAGTCTGATCACTTATGGCAGACAGTTCACAAATTATGAACTGAATGACATATTCTTGAGATCTCTCAACAAGGAATGTGATATCAAGATCTGTGCCACTACAAAAGTTGGTAACCTAGACAACACTATTGATGCGCGGAAAATGGGGGCGCAGCACCAGCAGATAACGGGTGTTCGATCTCACTCGGATGAGGTGAAGAGGTTGATGAGGATGCGGGGATAATGGGAGGTTGATGTGGAACTGTCGAGTAGACGATTACTTTGACGGTTGGGTTTTGATGGTTGATGCCGAGAGAGAGGAGGAGAAGAGAAGAGGTGCCGCTTGTAGCGACAACAACAGACTTTGCCCGCCGTGGCTTAAATGCCACTCTTGCGTCAGGCTTTCCTTTGATTACGAATCAGTGTTACAGCTTGAGTTGAGTCCTTTACATGAGAAGATAAAGGGTACAAGGGGAAGCTGGCGGCTAGAGAAAAGAAGATGCCAAAGCCCGCGGGGTTTGACCAGAGAGGTCGGTAGACCGTGCAGACAGTTGATCCCGCAGTTCGCTAATCAAACACGAGCGGACTTCACGATCAGGCTGAAAAGACTGCGAAGGTCACTAAAGCCAAGGTCAGGAACAAGGCCAGACTGCCTTAACCGCGCAGACAGGTAAGTTGTGTCTGCAGGGTCTATTACGCTGGTTGGTCCTTGACTGTCGCGTCGACTGTATCCTCCAGAACGAGAGGTATGGGGGTCTATTTATAGCAACGAGGAGGTAACAGTCTTGTTAATGTTACCCCACATATATCGGTGAGTTTTGCGAGTAGTTATGGAATCCGCCGAGTCCACACCATGTTGTGTGGTTAGGGACTTGCGTAGAACTGATCTGCTATTTGCGGACTAGGATGAGTCTGCCTCTGCTATACTAAACGATCCCGCGCCAAGCTTTGTGAGATGAGGAGGAGTCGACTTACTGCTGGGAAGAGGCCAGTGTTGTAAAGCTGGGGTATGCCTGGCGGACTACACAATAAGTCAACCCAGCTCACGACGGCCAGGTTCAGTCCGCCTCA
Organism: Platanthera guangdongensis; assembly: GCA_039583875.1. Classification (NCBI taxonomy): domain Eukaryota; kingdom Viridiplantae; phylum Streptophyta; class Magnoliopsida; order Asparagales; family Orchidaceae; genus Platanthera; species Platanthera guangdongensis. The sequence continues at coordinate 63,096,001 of CM077155.1, forward strand.
GCTGCTGGATGGAGCCAGTTCGCTACCTTCTAGCTGGTACAAGTTGAATCAGCGCTTTGTTGTACGGTCTGGTGAACAGTTGTCGGTCCTGCTGCCAAGTTCTTCCTCAGGTGGACTGAGACCGAGTCCATCCACTGCAGTCGGATAGGTGGTGCAGGTTACTAGATGTTGTGCGGGTTAGTACTGCTACTGCTCGCCTACTGCTGGGAAGAGGCCGGTACTGGCAGACAGGAGTGTTGGTCGCCGACTGGGCAACCTGGCAGATTGAAGGAGCAGGTCGCCCCTACTGCTGGCTATTGGATGGACAGGCTTGTTACCCCTGCTTGGAAGCCTGACGCTTGCTGAATACTGTCGGGTGACCTGGAGGCAGGTCGACTACTTCTTAGAGGACTGGGAGGTGGCGGAGAGCCGTCCGTACCTGTCAGGATGGGTGAACTCATGGAGATAAAGTAGCCTTGCTAGCTGGGCAACCTGTAGGAGCATGATAAAGTGCAGACCGCGCCTACTACTGAGCATGCGGTTAATGAGCGGTCTGAGCAGATACCAATGTGAGTCTGCCACCTAGTTGTGTAGTCCATTACTGTTGGAGTAGAGCGAACCATGGAGCGGTTAGCCAATCTAACCGCGCGGTCTACAAGGGTGGACTGCGGAAGCAATCTACTGTCCCTACAGAACGAACGGCTGCTGCTCGACCTGGGTGGTTAGACCGGGGACACCGCCCTGGCCGCATGGCCTGAGTTGATAGAGGAGTCTATCCGCTAGACTCAAATGTGGGTTGATAGGTCGCGACCTCCAGGGGGAACTTGGAGCAGTCCGCGACTTGCGATCTAGCTACCTTGGGAGGGATTATCGATTTCTGGGTTAACATAATCCCCGTACTTTTTTAAGTCCCGAATGGAACTTCGAAAAAGTAGGAGACCAGCAAAAATCATGATCCTCCCCTCGAAAAAGCAAGAGGCAGGGAGATATAGAACCTGATGTCTCTCCTCAAAAAAGGTTTGTCAATGCTTATCTTTTTCCTGCATAGTAAAAGTTAATGCTGGCTAAAAGAGGCACGTCTTGTGCGTAACTGAATTGCTTTTGCAAAACGAGGAAGACTTGAATGTCTTCCATTGAGTCTCTGCAAAACAAAGGTGAGAGGAAGTATAGAAGAAAAATAACTTGCAAGTACCTGAAGGATACTTGCAAGCACCTGTTAACCTCTGCAAAAGGAAGAGTAAGAAGTAGATGTGAAAGCAAAGTACGTTGCAAGTACCCGAAGGGAACTCACAAATATCTGCTAGTCTCTGCAATAGGAAGAGTGAGCTACAGATATGGAAGAAAATTAAGTTGCAAGTACTTGAAGGGAACTTGCAAATATCTGCTAACCTCTGCAAGAAGAAGAGTTAGAATAAGATATGATAGAAAAGTAAGCTGCAAGTACTTAGAGGGAACTTGCAAATATCTACTAACCTCTACAAGAAAAGAGTGAGCAGTAGATACGATAGAAAAGTAAGTTGCAAGTACCCAGAGGGAACTTGAAAATATCTGTTAACCTCTATAAGAAAAAGAGTTAGAAACAGATACGATAGAAAATTATGTTGCAAGTACCTTAAGGGAACTTGCAACAATCTGCTAATCTCTGCAAGAAAAGAGTGAGCAGCATATATAAAGGAAAACTAAGTTGCAAGTACCTGGAGGGAACTAGCAAATATCTGCTAATATCTGTAAAAGAGAAGAGTAAGCAACAAATATAAAAGAAAGATAAGTTGAGTACCTGAGATGTTTATGGATAAATTTTCTGCTAAAAGTCAGTGTGATAAGATATGATTAGAATGCAGAAAGAATATCCATAAAATCCTGCTGTTGACAGAATAAGAAAAATCAAGTAGAGATCAAGCCACGGCAATAATCTTCTTGCGTGATCAGATATGATATCCCAATATTAAATCCTAATCAGTAAGATGAAAGCACTATCTAAACTTCAGGTGAATATTTTGTTAATGAGGAGAACCAGATTCTCTGACTCTCTATTAGTGCCAAAACATCCAATAAACATAAACATTGCCAATCATCTGATAGAGCTTCATACAAGCCGAGTATAAAAGATAAGCATAAGCAAACAAGATGTTGCAAATCCTTTCTATAGGTTGGATTTAACCTATTAACCTGTGAGAAGGCAGAATGAAAAAAACTAGGTCTACACCTGAAGATGACCCAAAAAAGGCCGGATGAGCCACAAGTGTTCCCCGGGGGCCTTAAGCATCGCATTACAAAGAAAGATCATCAAGAGTGTAGTCCTACTTAAAGCGGACTAGCCATATTCCCTTAGAAGGGCACAAAAGAGAAAAATGCACAAAATCCTGAGAAGGGATGAAAGATACACTGCTCTCATGCCTCGGGTTCCAAACATCACTGATCAGTTAGACTAGGTGCACCAAGTGGTCTATAGAATTGTTGTCTTTGGAAATATCAGTGAAGTTGTGGGCCCCACGAAAGCACAGATTGAGAGTACCAGAGAGTATTCGACTATCACAGTCATGAGATGATCGAAGAGACAAGGATACACTTAATCGCCATTGCTTGTCAAGCAAAGATCATCGTAACTGTAATGTATCCCTAGCGGGGCACAATAGAGCTAACACATGGGACCTCCCTTAATGCACGCTTTGTGCTAGATGTCGGCCAGGATCCGAAGTCTCATAATCCTCCGCACGAGAGTTGGACGGCTCCCACTATACATACGCGAGCAAGACTTGGCGACATCTCAGTGTTTCAGTGATCTCGTTGGCAAAGAGAAAATAGATGGGGAAGCACTCCAAAAGGGATATGTGTCAGTAGGGGATCTCTGACGTAAAATTTATTGAAATGAATGAAAGAACACTTAGAAGTGCTTTAAAGAGAAAATGTTTGAAGAATGTAAAATAGAAACAACCGGCAAGGATCGTGAGGGGCTTTTGGAACTGCGATGTCCGTTTTACTTCAAAATAGTCTTCCAAGGTGGCCCTTGTCATTGGCATCAATGGTTACGTCAATAATGAGGTTAGGGTAATTGTTGATTTGGCTCACTCCCTTTGAGCATCAAGGAATGTCTGCTACTTCTTTACTTTTTGAAGTTGATGGATCAGAGTGGCCATCCTTCGAGAATAGGTCGCGCATCTTACCATGCCTCGACATCTTTTGCACCAGTTGACGAAGTGCTCGACAGTTTTTAGTTGAATGCCCGCCTTCTTTGTGAAACTCAACGAACAGATCTGAATCTTTTTATATTTGATTTGCTTGCTGGTAAGGCCTTTTGTAATTAGCCTTACCCTTCATGAATTGGCTTACTTCTTGCAAGGCCTCAACCAGTTCGGAGTCCAGTAAGTCATCATCTTGTTTCTGATGAAACAAAGCTGCTTGCGGAGCTGGGGCTGACAACAGTAACAATTGATCATGGGCACGATCCTGGACCGGGAAGGGGTGTCGTTGACATTGAAATTTTCTTCCCTTCCATGCGTGGGATGTAAAATCTTTCCGAGGAGGCCTCAGAGGTTGCTTGTAAGAAAGAGAAGAATCTTTTTGTGCTATAAGCCTGAAGATGAAGCGAGGATTGCTATTCTCACCTCGAATTTTTGAGTTAGCTAAGCCAATCAACTTTGGATGTCCTTGGTGCTTGGACATTAGCCTCAAACTTAAGTTGTCCTCCACACAGACCATGTATTAGAGCCACCCGATACATTTCTTGTTTGACGATCTCAATGTGCAAAATCTCTTTCTGGAAACGATACATAAAATGAGACCAGGTCTCGTTCTCTCGTTGCCTGATCTAAAAGAGGGCTTCTGGACCGCCCTTTCTCTTTGTAGATGTAAAAAACATGAGCAGAAACTCCCTTCGCAAATCATCAAAGAAAGTGATGGACTGAGGACGTAGTCCATAGAACCAATCTCTCACTTGTCCATCAAAGGTTGTTACAAAGAGTTTGCATTTGGTAGAATCTGAAAGGGTCTTGAGAGCTACGGTTGATTCAAAATCTTGAAGATGTTTCATTGGATCAGTCTCTCAAGTGTAAATTGGCAATTGCGGCTCTCTGAAGTTAGCTGGAGTTGTTTCATTCCGAACATTCTCTGAAAATGGTGACGACTCTTCCTACTCTCCTACAACATAAGGAAAGAAGGGAGCATAAGCTGTAGCTATAAAAGGAGCAAGAGGATAGATGGGAAAAGCTATTGCGGGAGGAGCAAAGGTAGGAACTGGAGAGTAGGGATGACTTCCTTGAAAATTTACAAATCTTACGGGTCTTCCTCGGGAAGCTTCCCGGAAGATGTTTTGATGAGCATCAAACTCATAATTTTGAGACCGCAAAGGGGTTGCAGGACCTTGCAGAAACATTGGTTTGTAAACATGAGGATAGACTGGTGGATAAGCAGGAGGATAGGTTTGCTAATTCTCTAATATTGGTGTTGGATTAACTGGTGGAACTGGTGTTGCTGCAAATTGCACCTCTAATCACTGCGTAATAGCAGCTAGAGTACGGTTAATTACCTAGAACTGCTGGGATGTTTCCTGTCGCGATTGCTCCAAGGCTTCCCAGAGAGGATCTTCACTATGACTTGAAGGTGCAAGGTTCTCGGATGGTTGATGATCTGACACGAGTAACCGTTGATTTTCACTGTCTATTCGAGATCTGAAGGTAGCGTGTTAACTGTTGATGCACGGAAAATGGGGGTGCGGAACCAACAAATATGAGTGTTCGATCTCACTACGATGAGGTGAAGAGGTTGATGAGGATGCAGGGATAATGCGAGGTTGATGTGGAACTATCGAGCAGACGATTACTTTGACGTTGGGGTTTTGATGGTTGATGCCGAGAGAGTGGAGGAGAAGAGAAGAGGGGCCGCTTGTAGTGGCAACAATAGACTTCGCCCACCGTGGCTTAAATGCCACTCTTGCAACGGGATTTCCTTTGATTATGAATCAGTGCTATAGCTTGAGTTGAGTCCTTCACATGAGAAAATAAAGGGTACACGGGGAAGCTGGCGTCTAGAGGAAAGAAGATGCTAGAGGCCACGTAGTTTGACCACAGAGGTCGGCAGACCGCTCGAACAGCTGATCCCGCAGTTCGCTAATCAAGGCCGAACGGACTGCACGATCAGGCCGAGAAGACCGTAAAGGTCACTAAAGACAAGGCTGGGAACAAGGCCGGACTGGCTTAACCGCACAGACAGGTAAGTTGGGACCGAAGGGTCTGCTGTGCTGGTTGGTCCTTGACTATCGCGTTGACTGTGTCCTGTGGAATGAAAGGTATGTGGGTAACGGTCTTGGTAACATTACCCCCGGTATGTCAGTGAGTTGTGCGAGTAGACATGGATTACACCGAGTCTGCACCATGTTGTGCGGTTAGGGACTTGCCTATAACTATCTCTGTTGGCGGACTGGGACGAGTCCGCCTCTACTGCACTAAATGAGCCCACGCCAAGCTATGCGAGCTGAGGAGTCCACCTACAGCTGGAAATAGGTCGGTGCTGGAAAGCTGTGGTACACCTGACAGATTGCACAACAAGTCTGCCTAGCTCGCGACGGACATGTTGAGTCTGCCTCAGCTGCTGGATGGAGCCATTTGTCTACCTTCTAGCAGGTAGAAGTTGAATCTGCACTTTGTTGTACGGTCTGGTGAAGAGTTGTCGGTCCTGCTGCCAAGTCCTTCCTCAGGCGAATGAGACCGAGTCCGCCCACTATTGTCGGATAAGTGGAGCAGGTCACTAGATGCTATGCGGGTTGGTCCTGTTGCCATCCACCCTCCTTTGGTAGACTAAGACCGAGTCCGTGAACTGCTGGCGAACAGGAGGGTTGGTTGCCGACTGGAACACCTGGCAGAATGAAGGAGCAGGTCACCCCTGTTGCTGGCTATTGGATGGACAGGCTTGTCACCCCTACTGGATGGCCAGATGCTTGCCGTGTACTGTCGGGCAACCTGGTGGCAGGTCGCATACTTCTTGGCGGACTGGGATGTGGCGGAGAGCCATCCACACCTGTCAAAATGGGTGGTCACCTGGCAATAAAGTAGCCTTGCTAGCTGGGAGACCTGCAGGAGCCTACTGAAGTGCAGACTACTCCTCCTGCTGAGCATGGAGCTAATGAGTGGTCTGGGTGGATAGCAATGCGAGTCCGCCACCTAGTTGTGTATTCCGCACCTGTTTGAATAGAGCAAACCATGGTGCGGTTAGCAGATCTAACATCAGGGCTTGCAGGGACGGACTATAGAAGCAGTCCACAGCCCCTGCAGAACGAACGACTGTTGCATGACCTAGGTGGTCAGACTGGGGAGACCGCCTTAGCCGTGTGACATGAGCGGATAGAGGAGTCTATTCGCCAAACTTAAATGGAGGCTGACAGGCCGCAACCTCCAGGGGGAACCTGGAGCTGGCCGCGACTTGTGAGCTAGCTACCTTGGAGGGATCCCCGATTTTTGGGTTAACAAACACTATGCCTTAAAACCTGTTTGGGAAGCTGTTGTCTCATGAGATGTAGCTGAACTTCAGAAGATTAGAAGAAGATGCTACTAGAACTCTCAATAGAGTGAAGGCCATGCCCTTCAGAGTTGAAGCCACAAGGAGGAGCAGGGAAAAGCCACCTTCTCCACCAAGAATAGCTACAGGGTCAGAGTGCTCAGATCCCAGCACCTCAGGTAATGAACTGTCAGATAGAGAACTGACCTTGTTCTCGAAACAGTTCAAGAAAATGTTGAGCGGGAGAAGACAATTGAAGAATAAGGGCACTTCGAGCTCTACATCAAGAAAGCCTTATTCCATTAAGGAGAAGTCCAGAAAAAACCCCATTTGGGGAAAGGTATGATTCTAAGAATAACAAACATGTTAAGACTAATGTTATTTACTATTGTTGCAACAGAAGTAGACATGTCAGTGCCGACTGTCGAATCAAGATGAAGGAGCGCAAGAAATCTGATGACAAGAAGCATTACATGGACAAGAAGGCTAAAAAGGGTTTCTTGGCCAAAAAGAAAATCATCTTATCAGATAGTGATTCTGAGTCTACAGAATTAGTGGAAGAGGCAGCCTACATTGGTCTCATTTCTATTCAAGTGGAGGCTGATCATCCAGCTGCCTCAACTGGCCTAAAAGCTCCACTGTTGTCTGTTCACAGTGAATTTTAAGAGGATGATGAGTTCAGCCTCATGGCCCTAACTAAAGACAATCAGGACAACTCTATTCTTAATGATGTACACTCTCTCCCAACTCTCCTGTCTATGAGACTGGCTTAGACTCTAAAGCATCCACTTCATCCTGTAGGAATAATGGATCATAATCTGATCATTATGTCAATCAACTGATTGACAAGTATGGTGCTATTCTGGATGCTCTGAATAAGAGCAAGAAGCTTTTCAAAATAGAAGCTGAGGAGATTGCCTCGCTTCAGCAAGTTACTTTCTTGTAGTCTGAGTCAGCACCTTTGCTAGCTCAGATGAGGAGGGAAGTCAGTCAACTGAAGATAATCTCAGTCATCCAAATTGTCACCATTGGCTAGAAGAATAAGATCAATAAGGATCTTGAAAAGAAGCTCCTTAAAGAGAGGAAGCTAGTGGTTTAGTTTTCTAAACCCAAAATAGTATTACCACTAATTGACTCCTTCACCTCTCAAAATGATAAGAGAGGTTTGGGGTCCAAGTGGAATACTAGAGCTTCCCATTCCAAAGGGAAAGGCAAGGATCCAATTGTGCCTCAGACCTCCTTTCAGATGGTAATTATCCTTTCTAATTGGTATGTCCATGACATTATGTATGGTCACTAGAAGAATGGTTCCTCTTCTTATAATGACACAAGTGTATCTTACAAAAGAAGAAGAAAGGGCATTGGATTGAGTGCACTGAAGGCTCCCCATAAGGAAATCCAAATGGCCCATCATGGACCATTTATGTTTCGTGCTATATCTCCCACTCTCAAAGGCATGGGAATGGTCAATTCCCATGTTCCTTCAGCAAATAGAAAGACTATAAGAATGTTAGTCAGTAAGCCCCACTTGGGTTTCTGATGCCATCAACAACATGTCAGCAACAAAGAAGCCATATATATGTCTAATTCAGAATAAACCTAGTGTACCTAGTAGCAGAATAACTTTCAGTCAAATACTTGCTGAAATAAATAGGAAGAAGTCCATTGCTCTCCCCTCAGAAAAGATAAAAACTTATTGCTTGCATACTTCCAAGCTATTCAGAAGAGGATATACAACAATTTTGAGTGTTGGTGTTATGGCAAGGTGGGTCACTTTGCCTTATACTATTGGCACAACCCAAGTATGCTAAGGGCAATGGTGAGTCTTCCTATCAGTGTTGCAGAAGGTGGACATAATCATTCTCAAGCAAAAATGAACCAAGGACCTAAACCTTCTAGGGTTCCTAAGGTAAATTAATCTATGATTACATGATAGTCCAAGTACCCATAAAATGTCTATATGGTACTTGGACAATGAATGTTCCAGATTTGGTTAGGGTGTAAGGCCTACAGGCCTTTTATTTACGGCTGAACCACCGGATGCGGGCTTGCCTTAGCGATCCGTGTGGGCCGATGATAAGTTGTAAATATACGCATTATTACATACGTTAAATAAGTCGTTTTTGTTTATTTTCTTTATTTTTAGTTAATTTTCTTCAATAAAATGTTCCTTTTTGTAAATATTGCACTAACTTAGCTTTAAAATTGTTTTCTTAAATTTTTCAGATTTTGTCAAAATTTCCAAGTACAAGCCCGTGTACTTTAGGTTACGCCCGTGACCTGGGCGTGTTGCTTTGAATTCCAACAAAGTTGTGGCCCGCAAAGAAAATGCTGAACACGCCCCACGACACACCCGTGTCCAATATGTCACAGCCGTGACCTAGCCCAATGTCATGCCAGCTCGATGATTTTGCGCTCGAAGATCGTCGAACCAACCGACACGCCTGTGTCAAGATGCGACACGGGCACGACTTCTCCACCTGTCCGAGACAAGACTTCGCCGGTGACGAAATGACGTGACGCCTTCCCCCAGATATACCTTCCGGACACGCCCATGCTACACTCCTGTGTCAGCAGGGTCACGGGCGTGACTTCCACGTGGACCTCCCCAAAGTCAACATGCATTGAATGCTCGGCTTCACTTCACCAACAGTGCTGACACGCCCCCCCCCCCCTACACGCCTGTGAGCTAAGGCGTGTAAATTGATTTTTTTGGACTATATATAGGACCTTGCTGTATGGTGTGTGGGTTCCAAACTTTGAACCACTTTAGTGTTAGGGGCTGCTGCTAGGAGCTTGTCTTAGTGCTATGTAAGGATATTCTCCCCCCTCCTTTATGTGTTTATTTTTGCTTTTGTAAATCAACTTATTTTTTTAATAAAATTGGTAGATTTTTCATCCTTACATTATTCTGGAATATCTCTGAATGCCTCCCTTTCATCAATCTTATCTATCTTTATTTTTTTCATTTTTGTATGAGTGTGTGCGTGTATGAGTTAGATTTGCGGAATTTATGCTTTAAAATGAAAAATTTCTTTGCTTTACTTTAAATTTTCTGAAAATTTCTAATCGTTGTTATAGCCATTTTTCTTATCATACTCTTTAGAATGATTTAGATTTAAGATTTTTACGCTTTTATATTCGTTCTTATGAACTTGTAAAATGATTTCAAAAGTGGTTTTCATTACTCTTTAACTTAGATTTTCCTTTTTAGGTTGTAAAACTTTTGCATCTTTTTAACTTTCTTCCACTTTTTAAACCCTTTTACAAAGTTATAAGAATGGATTATGTGTTATTTCAATTTTTCAAAACCTTTGATTTTCGCATTTACTTAAAAAGCTTTTGCTCAAACAATTTTTATTTCAACTTTTTATGCATTTCCATCAAATTATAACGGTAAAGATATAAACGTTTTAATTTTTAAAGCACTTGCTTTTTTCTTATTTATTTGAAAACTCTTTTGCTCAAACAATTTTGATTTCAACTTTATGCATTTCCATCAAATTATAGCGGTAGAAATTAATGTATTTCTTTTTATTTTTCGAGCACTTTGATTTCCCCTTTATTTGCAAAACTTTTTGCTCCTTTAATTTTTATTTTATCTTTTTATGCATTTCTACCATATTCTAGCAGTAGAAATGTAGTTATATTAATTTTTAGATAACTTCATTTTTCGTATTTTTTGTATGTGTGCGTGCGTGTATGAGATAATTTTTATAGCTTTTATTCATTTCTGTAAAGTGTGTGAGTGCATGAGTTAGAGTTTATCGCTTTCTTTTATTCAAGTAGAGTGTGTGTGTGTGTGTGTGTGTGTGTGTTTTTTTATTTATGTAGAGTCCGTGTGTGTTTTTATTTCAGCAAAGTGTGTGTGTGTTTTTCATTTATGCAAAGTGTGTGTGTGTGTTTTTCATTTATGCAAAGTGTGTGTGTGTTTTTCATTTATGCAAAGTGTGTGTGTGTTTTTCATTTATGCAAAGTGTGTGAGTATTTATTTATGTAGAGCATGTGTGTGTGTTTTCATTTATATAGAGTGTGTGTGTGAGTATTTATTTATTTAGAGTGTGTGAGTATTTATTTATGTAGAGTGTGTGTGTGTGTTTTCATTTATGTAGAGTGAGGATGTGAGTATTTATTTATGTAGAGTGTGCGTGTGTGTGTGTGTGTTTTCATTTATGTAGAGTGTGTGCGTGTGTGCATCTATTTTCTCCTACTCACTTGAGTAGGACTCACTTTAATTTCCCGCCTACTCGTTTGAGTAGGACTTGCAATTTTTATCTTTCATTTCCCGCCTACTCGTTTGAGTAGGACTTGTCATTTCAATTATGCAATTTTTTTTGTAACTTAGCTTTTTTCTTTTTCTTTATTATGCGTTTGGTTGAGTGCGCGTGTTCTTAATTATTTTTTAGTTGTTTTTCTATTTCTAATATTAGGTTATCTTATTTTTTTCTTATTTTTTTGTAACCTTCAGCGCATAGTTTAGAACTCACGCCTAACCAAACTCATAATCCATACCCATTCTGATGAGTGGCTAATCGCTTTTAGCCCTCGGTATCGAAGAGCATTGGGATATAAAATGTTTTAAATAACTAAAGGTCATGTTTTTCTATTTAATTAAAAACTTAAGGTTTACCCCGGGTTAATGACGCGTAGAACCACATATCGATATGTGGGCTCTATTTCCGTTATCCATACGCTAGCTAGCCGAGAGTTCGTGTGTATGGACTGATCACCCCTGGGTAAAGAGAGTTTCGCACTAACCCTCGAGAGAGGAGGCGCGTAATTCTACCGTATTGGGTCCCCCCTAATAGAGTGCTTCTTTGCATAATGCGGGCATTAAGAGGAATCCTTCGTCGGACGAGAGCCCGGTCGAATAGTGTTAATGTTCTTGTGAGCTCATTCTTTTGGAACCTCCATGGTCAAGTTTCCGCTTGAATTGAATTGAAACCTAAGATCTCTAATTATTCAAATCTATTTTAGTCGTAATGTAATTCGATACCGAGTGTTATTTCTTCATCGACCTTGTTCTTAATCTATTTCCAGCTTTTTCTTAGTTAAAATCAACAACTTAAATATTCTGGTAAAATAATAGTTCTTTCAGAGTAGTAGGGATAATCAACCCGTTCCCAGGAAATTTACGATCTCGATATTCGCCCACGAATATCCTTTACTACTTGCGATATGTGCACCTGCCTATAAATCGTCGTGCATAATCTGGACCCGCCGCTCTCCCTAGATAATTTAGAGTCGGGCTTTGCGCGCATCAGCCGGCGGTGCCAAGTTTCCTTCTTGGGCCGTTACAGGACCCAAAACTAATTTTACTAAAGAGCCTAATGACGCTCTAAGAGAAAGAAGATAGTTCTTACTGAAGGCATTCAGAAGAACAAGTGGAGTTGATTCTATGACTCAAGATTGATCTTATTTCATCTATAAGAAGAAGATCATGGTGGAACTTGCCCTAACCTGTCTAAAACCTGAAGATTATTCAGTCAGGACCATATCTAGATCTTGCCATCAAAGAAAGAACAATAAAAGGTCTCAATCTTCAAGGTCTAAATATAAATTAGACTTATATTGTAATCTCTTTCAATATATTTTTTGTAGGGCCTTTGTGCCTGAGTTGTAGGGCCCTTGTACCTGAGCTGTATGGCATACTCCTAGCCTGAGTGTAGGATTTCAGTGGAAATTTGAGGTAGGAATTGAGTCAAGTCTTAGGTAGAAAACCTGGAAGGTTTCTGAGCAGTAGGTATTATAGAACTCTGAGGTAGGGCTTCTTAATAAGACTGAGTGTAGGGATTACATGCTTGAGGTACGGTCTTGGAGGAGACATGAGAAATCCCAAGGGATTTGTGTTGTAAGATATATTAAGTAGAGTTTGGAGGAGGTTGCCTAGTTTAACACATAGCTAGATAGGTATAGAGGGAAAGTGGATGTACCCAGACCTTGGGGAACTATTACAAACCTCTGTGTGTTTTCTATGTGCTTGCTTTCTTTCTTACTTAAGTGCTAAAATCGAAAGGAACCCACTAAAAATGTAACACACTTATTCACCCCTCCTATGGGAAAGTTAGACTACCACTAACTATAATCTATCATCATGCATCTCTTGAATTGGTGCGGCTCTTTCTGAATGGCATTAATCCAGAAAGGATCCTTGTTATCTTCTTCAAACTTCGTCAGCTCCACCTATGAAAGTAAGCTCAAAAATAGAGCTTCATTGTGTATCCTGCTTCTGGTGGTGACTCCTTGGCTGGCATCCCTAATAATAAGATTACTATGGTGATCTCTCAGGTGCCTCGTTGCTGCACGCAGCCTGTCAGTAGCTGGCTACATTCTAGTAACAACTAATATATCTTAAGCAACCTGACCTTCTTCAATTAGATGTATTTCTCCACTGAAATCTTCATCAGGAGGAGAAACTTTGATTGAGGTGGGCTTGTCTTGGATAATGAGCTTTACAATCTTTGTTCTATACATGCATTGTTAGTAATACTTGACCTGCTCTTTTATATAAAGCTAGTCACATCAAAAACAACATGCATAGATTCTTCTACAACATGGATTTTCTTGTTGAATACTCTATATGCTCTACTATTTGAGTTGTATCTAACAAGAAAACCCTCCCTACACTTCTCAACAAACTTAGTCAACTGAAATCTTCTATTATTTAAGATGTAATATTTACGACCAAAGATTCTAAAGTATGAAATAATTGGTTTTCTACCTTTCAAAAGTTCATAGGGAGTTTTCCCATGAATCTTGTTGATAGAGGCCATGTTCAGAACATAACAGGATGTATTGATTATCTTAGCCTAGAAATATTCTGGCATTTAAGAATCACAAAGCAATGTTCTTCCAACCTCTATTAGGGTCCTGTTCTTCCTCTCAGCCACTCCATTTTATTGTGGAGTTCTGGGAGAGAACTCCTGAGAGATACCTTACTCTTGACAAAATTTCGTCATAGCCCCAGATTGAAATTCTGTTCTGAAAGTGCAACTAGATCTGATATACTCTAGAGGGGGGTGAATAGAGTATATGGTGTTTTAGTACTTTTAAAAACTTTTACAACAATTGTTGTAATAAGTGTGAACAGGGAAGCAAATATAAATCTAATCACAGAACTAAACTATGCAAAAACTAAGCACAGACAAATCAAGGCCAGAAACAAAAAGTAAACAAGCAGAGCCAGAGGACACAAGGAAATATAGTGGTTCCCCAAACTTGGGTACATCCACTCTTCTACCACCCTAGGTAGGAATCCACTACATGATGAGTTGATCAGGTGTCCTGGGCACCAATGAGCTTTTGATAAGGTGCTCAAAAACCAAAGCAGATTTTTTGATCAGGTGTCTTGCCACCAATGAGCTTTTGACAAGGTGCTCAAAAACCAGATTCAAACTTTTGAAGGGAGTTTGAGAAACCCTTTACAGAGTGGGGGTGAGAGAGTGATGGCAGTCTTCTCTTTCTCAAACAACTGAGAAGACTATGTGGATTGATGTCAAAGCTCCCCCTGAATCCTTGAAATCTTCAGGAAGAAAAGCTTTGCTTGAGGGTGATAGGCCTTCAAAGGTAGAACTCCAGCAATAGATGATTTCAGCAATGGCTGAAATGTTGAGTGTCTGGAGTCTTGAAATGATGTTGGCCTTGAACACTTTGAAAGATGAAGAGATCAGAAGATTTTTGAAAGCTTGATCTCTTGATGAGTGTTCTTCAGAATTCTTTTTGACAGAAGATTTTGAAAGAGTCTCTGTAATCTGTATTGTGTATTATCTCCTTGTTAATCTCTGTATATCATCTATATTGATTCAAAAACATTCTGTCTTTTATTCTTTGTTCCAGAATAGAATATCATTCTCTGTCAAAGATAGTCGTTGGTCTGCATTGATTGCATCCTTAATTGCAAAAACTCTTCTAGAGGAAAGTCCACAGAATTATTCCTTGGAAGATCCCTTGAAACTTGGTCCAGAAATAAATGAAAACGGCTAGCAAATCTCTGAATTAATTGCAGAATAACTCCTGTCTGATTTGAATTTGAATTCTGGAAGTTAACTAAAATCGTCGAACTGAGCTCTGCTATCGTCGAGCTGAGCTCAGCGAACTGGAAAACTCAAGCAGCAAAATAATCGTCGATCTGAGCTCAGAGATCGTCGAACTGAGCTCAGAGATAAAGATCCAATGCAGAGTCAAAATCGTCGAACTGAGCTCACCGATTGTCGAATGGAGTTCGACGATATTATGAAGTTGAGCTCAGCGATCGTCGAGTGGAGCTCGATGATCTGCCGAAGTTGAGCTCGACGATCGTCGATCTGAGTTCGACGAATCGTCGTGCTGAGCTCGACGATCAGACTTAGTCTCCAGACAGAAAAACTTGGTCTTCAGGGCAGCTTCCAATCCTAGACTTCTAACCCTTAGACTCAATTCTAATTGACCTATTAAGCTATACAGAAGGTCAAACAAAGGTTCCTAGAGACATAATGATCCTGACCCAAATTAGTAATAGGGTGTTCCAACAATCTCCCCCTATTTGGGTTAGGATTACTATTTACAAACTTTGGAAATTCAAATAACAACATATAATCAGAAAAGCATAAAAACAACAGCAGCTAGACATGCAGAAACATCACAGAGATATATATATATATATATGCATATGGCATCCAGATAGCAGTCAGAAAATCCAAAGATTGTCACCTTACAAAATCACTTCTTCTCTTTGCCTTTAACCATCTTGATTTCTCTGTTTGGATTTTGGGCTTCCTTGTTGGATCTGGTGTCATCTGCTGCACCCAAGTAAGTTTTCTTTGAAGTCCTGGGAACCACAGCAGCAGGATGCAATTCCATATATCTGTCTGCATCAAAGAATTTGCTGGAAGCATATTTCTCTAGTTCCTTCTGTCTCTGCTCTGACATTGTAGAAATATTGGAAGTGTCTAGCCCTTGTTCTTTGGCTTTCTTTATCTGGTCTAATGCAGCCAACTCCTTCATCCTAGCAGTCCAAGCAACTGGATTCTTCTCAGGGTCCTCAAATGGTACAGGTGGCTCATACCTGTTGGAAGAAATGTCTTGAGGAGGCCTAGCAGACACTGTCTCTCTTAGCTTGTAGGGGAATGGACCAGAAGTAGTATCAGATGAAACATGTCCTCCCCTGGAGTATGGGTGCTGCCTGGAGTGCCCTTTAGAATAAACCTGAATATCTCTTTGACTACCCCTGTATCCTCCTCTCCTAGAATAAGAACCCCTAGATTGGCTTTCCCTTTGATAGGATCTGGCATGGGGTTGATAGGGAGCATGGCTTCTAGCTGGGGCTTGACTTGCAGAGCTGCCACCTGCACCTGCATCAGGAGGAGGTGGTGGAGGAGGATGAGGGTGCTGGAACTGGGAGGAGCCCTTCTCATACTTTCTCTTCTTCTTCATTGCTTTCAACTGGTTTTTGGAATACTGCATCCAATGTTCAGTAATTTGGCAGTTATGCAGAATATAATAAGGTATATCATTATTATCCTTGACTTTTGCAGGAGGCACCCTTTTCATTGCCTTGCTCCTAGCTTTCCTTTTCCTTGCAATAGTAGCAGCTGAATCATCAGAGTCTGTTTTGAATTCATCAGACTCAGAACTCTGGTCATCATATATAGCATCTATTTTCTTCATCAATTCTTTCTTCAACTGAACATCAGCAGATGAGGCAGAGGCAGAAGTAACAGCAGCAGGGACAATAGCAGATGGGGCAGCAGATGGAGCAACAGATGGAGCAACACAAGGAGCAATAGAAGCTGGAGTAGTGACAGTAGCAGTAATTGTAACAGTCTCACTATCAGCAGAAATTTCAGCAACATCAAAAACTGCAGCAGGCTCAAAAACAGTGGCCTCTGACATCAGAAAATCCTTGGATGTTGGCTCATCAGGAACAATTGGGATTTCAGCAGCAGTGAGAACATTTTCAGCAGCAGCAAAAACAGTTTCAGAAGCAGATTCAGTCTTTTCTTCAACAGCAGCAGCAGCAATCACTGAGTGTGCAAAAGAAGAAATAATGCCGGGGTCACAGCCAGAGAAAGGCACCAGTGCCTTAGATAGGTCTTCTGAGGGCTGGACAGCATTAATTCCTAGGAGATAGCTGAAGAAGGCAGGGTCAAAGGCAGAAAGCAAAGACTGTAGGTCTATTGCCAGAACTGGAGTAGGAGGCACAGCAGTAAGAGCAGAAGCAGCAGAAACAGAAATCTCAGCAGCAGCAGCAGTATCATCAACAGCAGGAGCAGAGACAGCAGCAGCAACAGCATGAAGGCTTGCTTCATATGGCATCTCCCCCTGCCTAGATGCAGATACATCTGTATCAAGGCACACTGCTGGAGGTGCTGCCTGAGGAATGAGGGAGGAAAGCCTGGCAGAGAGAGCTGCCACTGACAGTTGTAGAGGAGCCAAAGAGGTCTCTAAGAGCAGAGAGAGCCTGGGGGCAATTAGCTCATACAACTTGTCAGCTAGGGCTGAGAGGTCTACTTGCTCAAGAATAGGAGCAGAGGTAGATGGAGTAGGGATAGCTGAGGATGCTGGAAGTGGAGGGCTGGAGAGTGGAGGGATTGATGGCTGAGGTGTGGGGATGGTGGATATGGAGGACAAGGGGATGGATGTGGATGAGGTGAAAGTTGGTTGGTCAATGATATGGTGGAGGAGATCTTGGAATGAGGTTGAGGAGGAGGGTAATTCTGGAGGAGATGAGGGGGAATCATCCATGTAGGAGTCATCCAGAAGGGTGAAGGATGGTATGGATGGGGAAGAAGTGACATCTGGTGGTGGATATGAGAACAATGGGTGGAATTGGTCTACTGGAGGTGATGAAATGGTTGCTGGAGATGGAATTGATGTTGGAGAGGGGCTAGAGATGATAATGGGGGATGAAGCAGGAATGGTGGATGGAAGAGGTAGGGTTGGAATTGGAGGAGGAGAAGAGGCAGCAACAGCAGCAGCCAGGTCTTCTGCAGGAGCAGAGACCTGTGGGAGAGTGACTCTGTGAGTCCTGGTGCTTGAAGGAGCACTAGAGGAGGGCCTGCTTGGCTTGCTTATCTGCCTGTCCCACTTGCCAAAGAGGGCACAGGTAAGTCTCTTGGAGGCATTGATGTGCACTCCAGAGGAGACCAGCAAGGTAGGGCACCTTGTTTGCAGGAAGACTCCAATAATCCTTCCAAAATTAACAAAGCTTTTGTTTATTTTATTCTTTATTAGGTCAAAGAAGACCTCTCCCCAGTTCAAACTTTTCTTATCTACCAGAGCTCCCATGAGGCAGAGCTGATGTCTGGAGATTGTGTCATGTGCAGAGTGCTTTGCCAACAGCACTTTTCCTACAACATCTGCTAGGAACCTGTACTCAACAGACAAGTTCCTTTTGAATAACTTGCTAGGGTTTCCCTCAGGATGACCCATCCTGGCAAGTATGTCAGAAAACTCCTCTCCAGATAATTCAGCAGTATCATCTCCATTTCTCAGTCCAAAAACCTCTGTTAGAATGGTGGGGGTCAGAGGTACCTGAGTTCCAGCAATGGACCCAACTATTGTGTTGTTGTCTTGGTGGTGAGCAGTGTAAACCCATTCCTTGATTTCATCTGAGGCCAGCTTTATCCTGGTGGTCATGAGGGCAGACAAGTTCTGATCCTTGAATAAGCTCAGAATATCTTGGAAAACTTGGTCAGTAGTGCTGAATGATTCCATATCAATGTCGAAGCCTGCATCGAACTTCATGGCGGCTAGAACTGCAACTGATACAGCCATTGTACCTGCAAAGATTCAACAAACAAAACGACCAAGCGTAGAACTGTTTGGAGGGAAGAAAGATTCTTGCAGAGAAATTGAAAGCGCAAGAGAGAACGACGGCGAAAAATGAGTTTTATATTAGAGTTCGACGCAGAATTAGAAAGATCGTTGAACTCAGTTCGACGATCGAGGCTTCTAAAGGAATCTGAAGAGACTCCAACATCGTCGATCTTCGTTCGACGATCTTGGAAGGCGTCGAGCTCCGTTCGACGATCGTTCAGTGAACATAATCGTCGAGCGCCGTTCGACGATCGTTGACCGGAAGAGATAGTTCATACTATCTGAGAGGCGCTGAACTCAGTTCGACGATTCTGGAAATCGTCGATCTCCGTTCGACGATCTGTGTGGAAATCGTCGAGCGCAGTTCAGAGATCAGAGAAATTCTAGACACTAAGAAAAAATCAGAATTTTTGCCTAGTCTTGGTCAATTTTTAGCTTTCAAAATCTTGGAGATTATTTAAGACTTCCTCCATCTAACATTCCTAACTGATTTAGGAAGAAGGTGTGTTTCTTTTCATCCAAAGGCTTGGTGAAAATATCTCCCCTTTGTAAATCAGTTGGGATATATTGCAATTCAATTTTATTCTTTTCAACATTGTCCCTTAAGAAATGATGCCTAATCTCTATGTGTTTTGTCCTACTATGGAGGACTGGATTTTGAGCTATGGAAATAGCACTTGTATTGTCACAAAAGATTTTTGACTTCTCTAAGTTGTAACCATAGTCTAGGAGTTGGTTTTGAATCTACAATATTTGTGAACAACAACTGCCTGCAGCCATATATTCAGCTTCAGCAGTTGAGGTTGACACAGATGTTTGTTTCTTACAAAACCAAGAGACAAGTCTGTCACCAAGGAACTGACAAGTTCCACTGGTGCTTTTCCTGTCAATTCTGCATCCAGCATAATCAGCATCAGAGAATCCAGTTAAATCAAATGCTGAATCTTTTGGATACCAGAGACCTAGATTTGGACAACTTTTAATATACCTGAGAATCCTCTTTACTAATGTTAGGTGTGACTCTCTAGGACTTACTTGGAACCTAGCACATATGCATGTAGCAAACATTATATCTGGTCTACTAGCTGTAAGATACAGTAAAGAGCCAATCATTGCTCTATATGTTGTCTGATCAACAGGTTTCCCATGTTCATCAGCATCCTGTACAGCATTGGTAGGCATGGGTGTTTTCATACAAGATGCCTCAGACATACCAAATTTCTTAACCAGTTCATTAGCATATTTGGTTTGAGAAATAAAGATGCCTTCAGCATGTTGCTTGACTTGTAATCCTAGAAAGAAGGATAGCTCACCCATGCTACTCATCTCAAATTTAGAATGCATCAGGTTAGAAAACCTTCTGCACAATTTTGAGTCAGTAGAACCAAAAATGATATCGTCTACATAAATTTGTACTAGTAGGGTATGGGACTTATGGGTTCTAATAAAAAGAGTTTGGTCTACTCTACCCCTTATAAAACTATTTTCCAAGATAAAGCATGCTAAGGTCTCATACCATGCTCTAGGAGCTTGCTTGAGATAATATAATGCTTTATTTAGTCTAAAAACATAATCAGGGTAAGTTGGAGAGATAAAACCTGGAGGTTGTCTGACATAGAATTCCTCTTTGATGTCTCCATTCAAGAAAGCACTTTTGACATCCATCTGATAGACTTTGAAACCTTTGTGAGCTGCATAAGCTAAAAATATCCTGATGGCTTCTAATCTTGCAACAGGTGCAAAAGTCTGGTCGTAGTCAATTCCTTCTTCTTGAGAATATCCCTGGGCAACTAGCCTTGCCTTGTTCCTTATTATTACTCCTTGATCATCCAGTTTATTTCTGAATACCCATTTTGTTCCAACAATGGAATGATCCTTTGGCTTTGGCACTAGTTCCCATACTTTGTTCCTCTCAAATTGATGCAACTCCTCTTGCATTGCAATGATCCAGTGTGGATCTTGCTCTGCATCTTGAATGGACTGAGGTTCAATTTGAGAAAGGAAGCAGGTGTGCAACAGGTTTTGGTTGACCTGATTTCTGGTTTGCACACCAGCTGAGAGTTCTCCAATTATTTGGGTAATTGGATGGTCTCTTGATGTTACTAGATCAACAGGGGGTGTTGATTGTTCACCAACCTGTGTTGTTGTTTCCTCTTGTGGTACAACAACTGGCTCTTCAAGTGGTGGTTCAATATATTGAGCATTGTTTTCATCTTCACTACTTTCATCCTCTTGAGCAACCTGTAGCTTGTTCATATCTTCAACTAGAGAGTGTTCCTGCAAAGGTTCTATGGTAGAAGAAATCTTCTCCTTGAAAGACATGTTAGTTTCATCAAAAGAAATGTGAAC
The DNA here is from genome assembly GCA_039583875.1 of Platanthera guangdongensis. NCBI lineage: Eukaryota > Viridiplantae > Streptophyta > Magnoliopsida > Asparagales > Orchidaceae > Platanthera > Platanthera guangdongensis. The sequence goes on from CM077155.1 coordinate 63,116,614, forward strand.
AGATTCCTCAATTTTCAAAGATGATTTATTATAGACCCTATAGGCCTTGCTGATCATGGAGTATCCCAGAAACACTCCTTCATCAGCTTTGGCTTGAAATTTTGCTAAGTATTTCTTGCCATTATTGTGAATATAGCAAATGCAACCAAAAATTTTGAAATAGTCAACTTTAGGTTTCTTCCCTTTGAGTAATTCATAGGGAGTCTTTCCCTTCAGTTTATGTATCAGACTTCTGTTCAGCACATAGTTGGAGGTGTTCACTGCCTCTGCCCAAAAGGATAGAGGTAGATGAGCATCTGACAACAATGTAGTGGCAGATTCAATAAGGGTTCTATTTTTCCTTTCAGCTACCCCATTTTGTTGAGGAGTTCTAGGAGCTGAGAAAGTATGCCTGATCCCTTCACTCTGACAGAACTCTTGCATAAGAAGAGAATCAAACTCTGTCCCATGATCACTTCTGATCAGGGCAATGTGAGTATTGAACTCAATCTGTATACATTTGAGAAACTCTGTCAGACACTTAAAGTTATCAGACTTCTTCCTTAGAAAGAACACCCAAGTGAATCTAGAGAAGTCATCTACAACTACTAAAGTGTAGGATTTCCCTCCTAGGCTTTGTACTGTGATGGGTCCAAATAGATCCATGTGTAACAGATACAATATCCTAGGTGAATCACTCTTATTAAGTGACTTAAAACTGTTTTTAGTTTGCTTGCCTAATTGACAAGCCTTGCAGAGTCCTTCCTTCTTGTAGGGGCTAGAAGGTAGTCCTCTAACAAGGTTGTCCTTGGATAGCCTAGCAATAGTTCTAAGGTTTAGGTGTCCTAATCTCTTATGCCATAGCACATTTGGTCTACAGACTGAGTTAAATAGGCAAATATCTATATCAGTTGAAAGAAAATCTACTAAGTAGATGTTACCTTTCCTTATACCTGTCAACACAGTTGTGTTGTCCTCTGACTTGATTTTGCATAAGGTTTTGCTGAAGGTCACCTGGTAGCCTTCATCACAGAGCTGACTGATGCTGATCAGGTTGTGCTTCAGTCCTTCCACATATTCTACCTTCTTGAAGGTTACTGATCCAATCTGTACTGCACCATATCCCTTAGTTTGTCCAAAGTTGGAGTCACCAAAGATAACTTTGGGTCCAAGCTTGGCTCTGAAGGATGTGAGGTTGTTCTTATTCCCTGTCATGTGCTTAGAGCACCCACTATCCAAATACCATTGCTGGTTAGATGTTGGATAGGTCTTCACCTGCACATGAAACAATTCACTTGTTTTTGACCCAGTTTACCTTGGGTCTAGGTTGATAACCTCTAAATTCAGAAATAAAAGACATCCCTGGCTGACTCTTATATCCTTCAGGATGATATCTCCTTGGAGGTAAAATCCATTCAGTATAAGGGTTGAAGGTTTGGGATGAAGAACCCTTAGGATTCAATTTTGATTTGCCTTTGAAGAAGTTTCCAGATTTCTGACCTCTGTTCGACGATCTTGGAGCTGAGTTCGACGATCTTGGGTCAGATCGTCGAGCTCCGTTCGACGGTCGACTATGGCTGAGGTCAGGTATATGAGATCGTCGACCTGCGTTCGACGACTTTGGCTGAGATCGTCGATCTGCGTTCGACGATTTGTCCTGAGATCGTCGAGCTGCGTTCGGCGATCGTCGATCTTCATTCGGCGATCGTCGATCTCCGTTCGATGATTTTTGCTGGGACTTAGTTTTATGAGGCAGATCAGAATTTTTCCTAGCAACCTCTACAACTCCCTTTCCCTTGCTAGAAATAAACTTGATGGGAGTTGTTAGGACTATAGGTTGGCTGGATGAAGCACCCAAGACCAGTGTACTGTTGAATCTAGAGTTCACTGTGCTTGTGATGTCCATCAGCTTGATGCTTCTCCCATTAAGGGATTCTTCAAGCTTCTTGGCCTCAGAGAGCTCACTTTTCAGTGTAGCTATCTGTTCCCTACAGTTCTCCAACTCCTGAGAGAGTTTGAGGTTTTCTGACTTTAAATCATTGTGTTCAGATTATTGATTTCTGAGAGAGATAATCTCTTTCTCAGACTTTAGCAGGTCTAAACACAGTGTTTTAAATTCAGATTTAAAATCTTCTGAAGTAAAATCAAAAGAACTAATTACCTGATCTTCTTCAGGTTGAGTTTCTGAGTCTGACTCTGACTCTTCATCCTCTGAATTGTGCTGTGAGGCATTAATTGCCATCATGCAGAATTCATTTTCTTCTGCATCATCCTCATCATCACTGGAGCTGGATGAGGCTTCTGATTCCTCTTCTGTCTCACTCCAGGATTCAGCAACAAACCCTTTCCTTGTATGCTTATTTTTGCTGGAAGAAGGTTTGCTATTGCCATTCCTTTTGGGGTCCTTCTCCTTTCTTCTTTCTTTTCTGTCCCTTCTGTCCTTGTTCTTGTTCTCTGGACAGTCAGGAACTATGTGCCCTGGTTTCCTGCAACCAAAGCAGATAATGTCTTTGTTATTGCCAATGGACTTGTCATACCTTGGCTTATCCTGCTCCTTGTATGATCTTCTTCTGAAGTCCTTTCTGGCCATCTTGTAGAATCTTTTGGCCAACAAGCTGAGAAGTTCATCATTGCCTGTAGCTTTTTCTTCATGCATATCCTCAGTTGCCTTGAAGGCTATGGTTTTCTCTTTCCTTGTGGCTGGTGAAGCAGCCTTCTGTTCTTCCTCTCTATTCTTAATGAGTAGCTCATAAGATTTGAGCTTACCCAACAAGGCTTCAGTGGTGATCTCATTTAGACTTCTGGCATCCTTAATTGGCCAGATTCTTGAGTCCCAAGTGCTGGGGAAGCACATTAGGATCTTGTCATTAAGTTCTGTCAGAGAAATCTCTTTGTCCAATGTCCTTAGCTCACTGACAATTAGACTCAATCTGTTGTACATGTCTCCCACTGACTCAGTCTCTCCCTTCTTGAAGTTCTCATATTGGGAGATGAGATGGGATCTTCTGTCCTTTTTCTCATCAGCTGAGCCTGAGACAATTTCTGAGAGCTTGTCCCAAATCTCCTTGGTTGAGTTGCATTCAGCTACCTTTTGGAATATGTCATCTGATATTGTCTGGGCTAGGATGTTCATAGCCTTGGCATCAGCTACTTTCCATTTTTTGATGTCAGCATCTGTTCCTGATGGAGGTGGAACAGCATTTGTGCTTGTGCTCTCTGGGGGTCTTGGACACACTGTCAAAACAGAATTGAAAATATCTTCGTCAATAGAATTCATGTAAAGTCTAATCCTTGCTTTCCAAAGTGCAAACTTGGAAAGATTGCACACTGGAGGTCTGGTGCTAGCATAATCTTTGTTTTGGGCCATGATTTGTGCACACAAAATCTAATAATACAATATAAAAGAAAACAGATCTAGTTTGGGAACTTTGGGTTCAGGTGTTAGCCTGTACAACCAATCAGATATGGTATGTTTAACCAACCTCCCTCTGATACCAATTGAAAGTGCAACTAGATCTGATATACTCTAGAGGGGGGTGAATACAGTATATGGTGTTTTAGTACTTTTAAAAACTTTTACAACAATTGTTGTAATAAGTGTGAACAGGGAAGCAAATATAAATCTAATCACAGAACTAAACTATGCAAAAACTAAGCACAGACAAATCAAGGCCAGAACCAAAAGTAAACAAGCAGAGCCAGAGGACACAAGGAAATATAGTGGTTCCCCAAACTTGGGTACATCCACTCTTCTACCACCCTAGGTAGGAATCCACTGCAGGATGAGTTGATCAGGTGTCCTGGGCACCAATGAGCTTTTGATAAGGTGCTCAAAAACCAAAGCAGATTTTTTGATCAGGTGTCTTGCCACCAATGAGCTTTTGACAAGGTGCTCAAAAACCAGATTCAAACTTTTGAAGGGAGTTTGAGAAACCCTTTACAGAGTGGGGGTGAGAGAGTGATGGCAGTCTTCTCTTTCTCAAACAACTGAGAAGACTATGTGGATTGATGTCAAAGCTCCCCCTGAATCCTTGAAATCTTCAGGAATAAAAGCTTTGCTTGAGGGTGATAGGCCTTCAAAGGTAGAACTCCAGCAATAGATGATTTCAGCAATGGCTGAAATGTTGAGTGTCTGGAGTCTTGAAATGATGTTGGCCTTGAACACTTTGAAAGATGAAGAGATCAGAAGATTTTTGAAAGCTTGATCTCTTGATGAGTGTTCTTCAGAATTCTTTTTGACAGAAGATTTTGAAAGAGTCTCTGTAATCTGTATTGTGTATTATCTCCTTGTTAATCTCTGTATATCATCTATATTGATTCAAAAACATTCTGTCTTTTATTCTCTATTCCAGAATAGAATATCATTCTCTGTCAAAGATAGCCGTTGGTCTGCATTGATTGCATCCTTAATTGCAAAAACTCTTCTAGAGGAAAGTCCACAGAATTATTCCTTGGAAGATCCCTTGAAACTTGGTCCAGAAATAAATGAAAACGGCTAGCAAATCTCTGAATTAATTGCAGAATAACTCCTGTCTGATTTGAATTTGAATTCTGGAAGTTAACTGAAATCGTCGAACTGAGCTCTGCTATCGTCGAGCTGAGCTCAGGGAACTGGAAAACTCAAGCAGCAAAATACTCGTCGATCTGAGCTCAAAGATCGTCGAACTGAGCTCAGAGATAAAGATCCAATGCAGAGTCAAAATCGTCGAACTGAGCTCACTGATCGTCGAATGGAGTTCGACGATATTATGAAGTTGAGCTCAGCGATCGTCGAGTGGAGCTCGACGATCTGCCGAAGTTGAGCTCGACGATCGTCGATCTGAGTTCGACGAATCGTCGTGCTGAGCTCGACAATCAGACTTAGTCTCCAGACAGAAAAACTTGGTCTTCAGGGCAGCTTCCAATCCTAGAATTCTAACCCTTAGACTCAATTCTAATTGACCTATTAAGCTATACAGAAGGTCAAACAAAGGTTCCTAGAGACATAATGATCCTTACCCAAATTAGTAATAGGGTGTTCCAACATGTTCCATGGTCACTTCTTAATTTAACCACAGTACAGTCCCGTTCATTCTGAATGGACTTGACAAAAGTCATGAAGACATCCGGGGTATCTAATTTCTTTCTAAGGAAGAAGACCCATGTAAACCTAAAGTGATCATCTACAATCACAAAGGAGTACAACCCCCCTCCTAAAATCTGAATGGGAATAGGACCAAATAGATCCATATGCAATAGATAAAGACATCTTATAGAGTCTTTGGAGCCAATGCTCTTGAAGGTAGCCCTTTATTGCTTGCCTATTTGGCATGCATGACAGGGGCCCTCTTTAACTCATTTAATATTAGGACTATCTCTAACTTGGTTTTCAAAAAAGAGTTTGTTCAATGTTCTGTAGTTAATGTGAGCAAGTCTCTTGTGCCACTGAACACAAAGAGACTCTTTCTCATTGGCTACCAGACATACTATAGTGGAAGAATTTTCATAAATAAAATCTAAATAATAGACATTGCCACTCCTAGTGCCTAAGAGAATAATCATAAAGTCAACTAACTTCCTGATCATACACTTATCATTATGGAACTCAATGACAAAGCCTAAGTCACATAGTTGGCTTATGCTTATAAGGTTTTATTACAACCTCTCCCCATAAGCTACCCTTGTAATTGAGATTATTCCAATGGAAATCATACCATAGACTTTGGTGACTCCCGTGTCAGAGCCTCCAAAAGTAACCTTAGGACCTTGCTCCATAGGAGTGTAATCCTTGAGAAGACTCCTTGTCCCAGTCATGTGCCTAGAACACCCACTGTCAAAGTACTAGATTTGCTTTTGGATGGTACTTGAACTAACATACAAGATAAGATTCATTTTACCATTCGAGCCCAACAAATTTGGGTCCTGGGTTTTTTTTAGCAGTAAAAATAACATTTTTGTCGGGAGCAACTCTAGCAGGAAAGCTCTTCTTTTCTTGCGGAACAGAGAGATTGTACCGACTATCTATGGCAAAGTGTCCCACTTTATCACATCATCAACACACAAAAATATTGTACCTTCTCTTCTGAACATTCTTAGAAGATGATGGAGCATGAGAATGTCCATGTTCAATAGAAAAGGCACATGCATTATTCCTATTTCTTCCAGTCATCACCTGGCTATGTGTTTGTGATAGGTGCGATGCGCTACTCTGGTATCATCCTGTACCTTCACCGACTGTTTTGTGATATATCCTGTGGGGCCCCGGCCGGACCTTCTAGAATATATCATATGAACGGATGGGGTTGTTACACTATGTGCACAAATATAATTATCTTACTCAGAAATATTAGCTAGACAACAACAGATGTCAGCTTTGTAGCTGACATTGTGTTGATGTAATCTATTATTACCTAGTGAGAGTGAGTTATTGTTTTGCTAACAGCCTGCTTTTTCACTAGAAAGGGTTGGGAAGATGCTAATTCTTTACCGTTGAGTATAGGGGCAGGTGCACCAAAAATAATGGTTCATAATGACCCATTTGAATTTCCTCATGGGGGGGATTTCGAAGTACTCAACCCCATGCCCTTTCTACCTCCACAGTTAGGTGCACTATTACCCTTACTATAGGAATTTCCATTCTTCCAGTGACCATACATACTTTCATGGGCATATCTGTTAGAAGGAAGTAGAACCTTTGAAAAGGTGGTTTGAGGCTTAACAACCTGGATGCTTCTGCTTTCTTATTAAAGCCCACTACCCTCTTATAATTTTGGGAAGTGAAAGAGTCAATAATTGGCAGCATAGACTGTGGGTTAGAGAATTTGGCCACTAGAATCCTCTCTTTGAGGAGCTTCTCTTCAAGATCCTTGCTGATCATGTTCTTCTAGATGATGGTGCTAACTTGAATAATTATTATTCCTTTCAGTTGGCTAATCTCCTTACTCATTTGAGCTAGCTGGGTAATAGGATCGAAGTTTTCAGATTTTCCATGCTGAAGCGATGCAATTTGCTCAGCTTGCCTCTTGGCAGGCTACTTACTCTTTTTCAGAGCTTACAAGAGGGCACCATATTTGTCAAACAATTGATTGATTTCATCTTCAGATTTTGATCCAGCCTCATCATTAGATGAAGAGGATGCTTCAAATTCTGGGATAGTCTCATAATTTGAATCAGAAGAAAGAATGGTTAAGAATTATTACCTTATTAGGAATGGATTCCTCCGGATCATCTTCATATGTCAAGGCCATCAAGCCCCAACTTTCTTCCTCTTCTTCCTCCTTATCACTATCTGAATGTGATAATGGGGTCCTGATGTCAATCCTTATAGAAAGTGCCTCCTCCTTCTCTTCTTCTTCAACAACAACCTAATATATGCTTCCTCTTCTTTTGACTCAAAAGAGGGCCGAGTCACTTTGACTACAGTTCTTCTCCTTCTTGGCAAGGAATGTCTTTTCAAACTTCTTACCCTTATAATGCTTCTTTTCACCAGTATAAACTTTCTCTTTTCTTTTGACTGGGCAGTCAGATATATTATGCCTAGGTCAGTTGCAGCAATAGCAAACAATATTAAAAGAAACATGTTTACTAGGCTTAGAATCATACCTTTTCCCTTTGGGGTCCTTCGTAGTTTTATCAAATTTACTGTAGTCCTTCTTGTAGTTAGAGGAGGAAGGATTGCTCTTCCACTGCTTCCTCTTTATCATCTTCTTGAATTTTTTTAGAGAAGGCAACAAACTCCCCATCTGATATTTCAGCATCTGAAGTGTTAGGTTAAAAATATTTTGACTTGGTCACTTTTTTGGGAGGAGAAGGGATTTTCTCATTATTGTTATTTGAGCCCACAACCTTGAGGGTCATAGACTTTTCCCTATGCTGTGACCTGACAATAGTATCGTCCTTTTCTTTGCATTTAGTTTCATCTTATAAGAGAGTAGCTTCCCAAATAGAGTGTGGGGAGTAATGCTGGCTAGGTTGCCTATCTTCCTGATGGCATAGATCTTGTTATCCCAATCTCTAGTTAGAGATCTAAGGAACTTGTCATTTAGGTCATAATTAATGAAGACACTCCCATAGGTTTACAACTCATTTACTATATTGAAGAAGTTCCCATAACACTTAGCTATGCTATCCTTGTTGCTCTTCTTGAAGGCTTCATATTTTTGGTTGAGTAGGGATTTCCTATCATCCCTGACCTCCTCAGTCCCTTTCATATACATAATAAGTGTATCCCACATCTCCTTTACTGTCTGGAAGTGGACCAAGCTCTAGAAGGTAGAATCATCAATTGCATTGACTATTATATTTTTTTCTCTCTTATCCATGGTAGCCAGTACAATTTCATCTCTTATCATGTCAGCATACTTATTTGCAACCTGCAGATTAGGATCAATGGTGGAAACCTTCACGGGGATAAAGGGCCCGCCCTTAACTATGATAAAAAGCCTAGGGTCTGAGGCTTCTACGAACATCTTTACTCATTGCAACTATATGTAAAAGTTCTCCTTTCTATATATAGGCAGCTTCATTGAGCACAGCTCCTTATGGCTATCATCTGAAGAAATGGTGATATGATAGACTACCCTTGTAGGATCTTGGTCAGACTGTTAAGTCTAATTTTGACCAACCTCTCTCTGATACCACTTGATAGATTATTTTTTATGGTAGTCTTATTCACCTAGAAGGGGGAGGGGGAGGGGGTGAATTGGTGGACTTACTGTTTGATGGTCTCTTTTTGTTTTTAGTAGATATAAGCAAATATTAATACAACCAAAAAAACTCACACAAAAGTTTATAGTAGTTCCCCACGGTATGGGTGCTATCACTGACCCTCTGCATATATCTCGTAGTGTGCTAGACTCAGCAATTTCCTCCAAAACTCAGCTCTAAGAGCACACTCTATAGTTTCCTTAGAATCTCTCAGGTCTACTCCAAGACCATACCTCAGGCTCAACAACCCTACCTCAAGAAACAACCCTACCACTTAGAGTTTTCCACTCCTACAGCTCAGAGACCCAACTGGTCTCCAACCTTGGATCTTAACAAAGATTCTACCTCAAGCACAATAGCCCTACCTCAAACAAAAGCACTACAACTAAGGAAAAAGCTCTACAACTCAGGCAAACACCCTATAAATGAGAGTGTATAAAGATTATAACTAAAGACTTTATAAATTTGATCTTTATATTTTAGAGTCTTCAGTTGGCTTTACCGCGAAAGCAATATCTTGAAGCAGCCCCTAAAAAGATGACGTCTTCAGGTAGAACAGATTCAGGGCTCTTTAACTTGATATTCTTTTGTAGTAATAAGAAGATCTAACTGGAGTCTTGAAGCATGCCTCCTCCTTGGTCTCTGTTTGTCTTCAGTGATAGCTTGATTCACTTTTTATGAAGGCGCTGTTGCTTGAGATTCACGATTCAGATTTTGCAATGGTGGCGGCGGTACTTCTTATTATGCTATTTCCCTAAGTTGACCTTTTATATCCTTACCAATCTTCAACGGTCGGATGACTAGAGTATGTCTTGTCAAAGGATATGCAAGAGTAGAATGTTCTGACAAAACTTTTCACGCCATAACCAATTTTGAAATCTCGCCACTACGCGTGCTCAATGGTAATAAAACCATGACAACATGATTTTGTGGAGAAAAGTATTCTTTCTCAATGATATATACCTTAGTGCTGAATTCTGTTTCTATTTGTGCCTTCACCATGATACTGACACAAAGCTTTCCATGATCATGCCGATATCATGGAGAGCCATATACCCATCTCAATGGTATTTGTTAAATTTTCTCAACGTGGTCAGCAAGATAGCCCAAACGCCAAAATAATATCTTCGGAACTACCCAGTTCGCACGTTGAACCAGCGGAAACCAAGGACTAGAGGTACAAATGTTAATCCCAACAAACAATGGAGGCACAAGCAGGTCTTTTATACATTTACTTCTTTACAATGCAAGGCATACATAGCGAGACATGATTTCGCTAGTATCACAGCTGTAAATAGAAAGCACCAAAACAAGCCGGGCGGACAGCACCGGAGTCCGCCGAGACCGCGAGGTCGCCGAGGTCACCGAGACCGCTGAGCTCGCCCAAGCTATGCTGCAATCCGCCGAATAGACACAGAGTCCGCCGAAGCCGCGAGGTCGCGCGGACGCACCGTTATTCGCCTCCTGCTGAACTTGAACTGAGGAACACCCCTACCCTCCTGAAGCCGGCGGACAGGTTATTGAAGCTGGCAAAGATGAAACAGAACTGACAAGCCGCAGAGCGACCTCCTGCTGAGTCCGCAGAGACCGCACACTTCCAAGCACTTGACCGAAGTCACAGCCAAACTCCTGGCTCCTTGAAGCTATCTGCGCGACCTGCACACAGCAAACCGTCAGCCTGAAACAATCCGCGCGGACTGACAAACACAGACCGCAGCTCCTTGCACACCCCAACTTACTGTTCACTCAAGTTACTGTAGATGTGCCAGGGGGTCCTATTTATAGGCGAGGTGAGGAGTGTGGTCACCGCCCTAGAGATAGCGACACCGCCCTAGCCCGCGCGATAGCAAAAACACCGTCCGCCGAGTCCGCATGGACTTAGCCGGATACCAAGGAAAACCGCCAGGAGCAAGGCAACCATTGGCGGACCTTCTCCAGTCCGCCCAAGCTTATGCGGACAAGGCATCAGCACGCAAAGCTTCAACCACTGCCAGACAGCAACCCCCTTCAATGGCAGTCCGCACCAACCCGAGGCGGTCCGCAAGACTCACACCTCAATCCGCCACAAGTCCACGACCAAAGGAAGACAGCAACAGTCCGCCCGGTCACAACGGACTTGGCGGATACCGCAGACACCATGGCCTTGGCATAAAGTGTGACCAAGTCCAAAACCATAAAGGGCCAATGCGAGCATGGCTGACCCAAATTCCCGTCCCCCAAACACCCCTAACACAGACCGCCATCAGTCCGCGAGCTCCTCGCACTTCTGTCCAAAACAGCAGCCAACCCCGGACTCCAAACCCAGTCCGCCAATCGATCTCCACAGCAAATCGCCTGCTGTGCCACCAGAGCTCGACAAGGCCTCAGCCAAGCTCTTAGCTCAGTCCGCAATAGCCCACACCGCGGACACTCTAGTTCGCAAGCTACCCGCGGACACGAGCCAAACCGCCTATCAGCACAAGCTTGCACCCGCGGCCACTGAGCAATGCACCAATCCGCAAGCCTTTATCCGCTCAGGCCGCTCCTTGGCAAAGCCAATCAGCAAACACCCTATCCGCAGAAACCAGGCCGCATAGTCCGCGGACTCAATCCATGCAAACCGCCCAGAAGAACAACTAGCTTCTCACTAGACCTTCCACCAGGCCGCACATCTCAGTCCGCCCAGTCCGCCTAGTCCTCCAAAGCTGTCCGCCCCAGGCCGCCCGGCCTGTCCCGTCACCCACTTCCACTTCACAAATTTCAACACTCCCCCTTGAAGTGGGAAGTGGTGACCAAGCCCAGCAAGCTGCGCAAGCGTTCAAAGGGCCCCTTCGACAGTGGCTTCGTGAAGATGTCAGCAAGATTATCTTCGCTCCGAACATGCCCGACCAGCAGAGACCCCTCCAACACCTTCTCCCTGATGAAGTGATGATTAATCTCTATATGTTTGGTCATGGCGTGACACACTGGATTGTTAACCAGTTTGAGAGCACTCTCATTGTCACCCCGGAGTAAAGTAGGCCCTTGCACTTCTTCATGAACATCCTCTATAAGCCTCCTCAACCAAATGGCTTCCCGAGCAGCCAAGGCCGAAGCCTTATACTCCGCCTCCGTGGTTGAAACCGACACCGAGTCCTGCTTCTTGCTACACCACGAGATGCCAGTTGAACCGCATGTGAACACATAACCTGAAGTAGACCTTCGATCATCCGAATCACCGCCATAGTCAGCATCCGTGTACCCGAGCAACGCAACCTCCGTGTCCCTTCTATAGAGGAGTCCCATGTCAGAAGAAGCCTTGACATACTTCAGAATTCCCTTCGCCGCCACTAGATGAGATTGCCTTGGTTCAGCCATATACCGACTTACTCGGCCAACAACATAAGCGATATCCGGCCTTGTAATCGTCAGGTAAATCAAGCTCCCAACAAGAGCCCTGAACACCAAGGGATCATGAAGAACCCTTCCCTCATCTCGTCGAAGCTTCAGCCCAGATTCCAGTAGAGTAGAGCACTTCTTCCCTTCGCCCATACCAACCCGCTTCACAATGCGATCAGCATACCCTTTCTGGCTAATGAGAACCCCGCACTCCTTCCTCTCCACTTCCAGACCGAGAAAGTGATGCAACTCTCCCAAGTCTTTCATCTCGAAGAGTATAGCAAGCTCAGCCCTGAGCCTTGCTACTTCCCACTCCGAGTTCCCTGTGATGATCATGTCATCCACATACAGCAGGACCAAGACTCGTATCTCTCCCTTCTTCTTGACGAACAAGCTTGAATCCGAGTTAGAAGCAAGGTATCCACAGAATTGCAAGTACTCTGCAATCTTCCCATACCACGCTCTAGGAGCTTGCTTCAACCCATAGAGAGCCTTCCTGAGTTTGCAGACATAGTCCGGATGCTTCTCAGAGACAAAACCAAGCGGCTGATCCATGAAGATGTCCTTGTCAATCTCTCAGTAAAGAAAGGCATTCTTCACATCGAGTTGCCACAACCTCCATCCCTTGCTAGCAGCCAAGGCGATCACCACTCTTACAGAAGTCATCTTCGCAACTGGACTGAATGTCTCCTCATAGTCTTCTCCATACTGCTGTGAGAATCCTCTAGCGACCAGGCGAGCCTTGAACCGATCAATGCTCCCATCAGCCTTCTTCTTCAACTTATACACCCACTTGCAAGTAACTGGAGTAATGCCATCAACCTTGGGCACAAGGTCCCAGGTTTCATTCTTCTTCAGAGCATCAATCTCTTCCTTCATGGCATCATCCCACTCCTTTACTCCAGTGGCCTCGTTGAAGTTTGCAGGCTCTCGCTCATCCAGAGGACCTGCAAAGAAGCAGGAGACGAAGCTCACTGCATTCCCATCACAGTACCGAGTCGGTGGCTTAACCACCCTCTTCGATCTCCGAAGAATTGGCTCCTTGCTCACGGCTTCCGTTGCTTCTTCGGGCTCCACTCCTACCTGGGGCAAGCATTGAGCAGTGCTCCCCCTGCTTCCTGAGCCAGAAGGCTCAGCCTCGGAGTTAGAAGCAACAGGAGCGGCTGGTGAAACAGCAAGCTCCTCTTCCAAGCCTTCAGCATCCTCCACCGGTGCTTCATCAACCTTGCTACTTCCGGTTAGCTCCACTGAGACACCTCCATATGACGTCAGCTCGTCAAAGACAACGTCTCTTGACACCACGAACTTCCTCGTCACAGGGTCCATGCATTTCCATCCCTTCTTCCGCTCATCATAGCTAACAAAGACAAGTTTCCTTGCCTTCGCATCCAGCTTTGTCCGTGAAGCATCCGGGACATGCACGTAGCAAGTTGAACCGAACACGCTAAGGTGTCCAACACTCGGCTTCTCCTTCAGCAACAGCTCAATGGGAGTCTTCATGTTGATAGGGCTGAGTGGCATCCGGTTGATAACATAAGCAGCACAAGACATTCCCTCCGCCCAAAAGGACCTTGGGATATCTTTCGCATGAAGCCATCATTTGCAGGTCTCCGTCAGATGACGGATCTTCCGCTCCGCTACCCCATTTTGTTGTGGAGTGTGAGCACAAGTAAGCTCCCGTTGGATCCCGTGCTTCCTGCAGAAGTTAGAAAACTTGGAGGAGACAAACTCACCCCCGTTATCAGTTCTAAACTTCTTAATCCTCAAGCCAAGCCGGCCTTCTACCAACTCCTTAAACTCCACAAACAAACGGAAGGCTTCCGACTTCTCCTTTAAGAAGTACACCCAAGTATACCTTGAGTAGTCATCAACCAAGACAAGCATGTATTTGCTTCCACCAAGGCTGGCAGTAACCGTTGGTCCCATCAGGTCACCATGAATGCACTCCAGTGGCTTCTTGCTCCTTGTTTGTGATTTATCAAACGGAAGGCGATGTGCCTTACCGTATTGACAGCCAGCACAAACATGCCCATCACCAAAGGAGGACAACTTCGGCAACCCCTTCACCAAACTTCTACTCGCCATCGCCTTCAGCTTGTCCATGCCAACATGCCCCAGCCTCTCATGCCAGATAGCAGCGCTATCATTGGCCCTCATTCTATCAACATAAGCATTGGTGGAAAGAACAAACAAGTTCTTCACCCTCCTCCCAACATGAGCAACATCAGCCTTCACCGCTGATACGTTGCGAAGGAACCTCACGTCTGTTGGCCCAAACAGAACGTGATACCCAGCGTCCACTGCATTGGTCACCGAGAAGAGGTTTTTCTTCATGCCCGATACGTGATACACACTCCTTAACGTGAGTGGCCCCTGATCACTACCCAATGACACGACCCCCTCTTTCTCTACTGCATAAACAGTATTATCAGCAGTGATAATAGCTTCATTACCTGAGTAAACCTGCATGGAGGTGAACTTTGATTTGTCTCCGGTGAGGTGATGACCACACCCGGAGTCCACGATCCACTCGCTGTTGAAGTCCTCAGCAGACAAGGCCCAGACACAAGTGCCCGTCATGAAAGCTCCGCCCCATTCTGCTTCTTCACTTCTCGATCAAGCTTCCTCCTTTCCCGCAGCATGCCCAGGCTGCAGTTTGATCTTGCAGTCCCGCTTGAAGTGCCCTCGCTGATGACACCGGTAGCAATTCAGATTCTTCTTCCAGTCCTTAGGAGCATTGCTCCTCTCCGGTGGATATGAAGTTGAAGTCTCCTTCTCACCAGCAGCCTGCACCTTCTTCTTCTTTTTCCCTTCCCATCCTTTCTTCTTGCCTGAGAAGAGGGCTTCACTGTCTTCCTGATTCAGGTTCACTCCAGCCATCTGCCTTGCTAAGCTTTCCTGCGAGGCAAGCAGATTCTCCAGCTCCAGCAATGATGACTGAGTAGCCCATCCTTGAACATATGTAACAAAGGCCACATACTCCTTCCGCAACCCGCAGATAATGTGTCTTTTCATCTTTGCCTCAGAGATAGGCTCATCAGGATCCAGTGCCGACAGCTCAGCACACAAGCTCTTCATCTTTAAGAAGTATTTGGAGATGGAAAGGTCTCCCTGAGTTGTCCTGGCCAACTCATTCTCCAGGAACTGAAGCCGCGCCACATTCTTCCTATTGAACAACTCATCAATGGTTGTCCAAATATCAGCAGCCGACTCACATCCAATGATGTGATCAAACAGTTCCGGAGACACGGCTCTCTTCAGAATGAACTCCGCCTTAGCATTTGTTCTTCTCCAGAGCCTCACCTGCTCAGCAGTACCGAACGCAGCAGTGACTTCCTGTCTATCGTCTCCACCGACGACTTCCCACAGCTCCTCGCCAAGAAGATAACTCTTCATGCACGACTTCCACTTTTTGAAGTTAGTCGGCGTTAAGAGTTCAATGCCCAGACCCCTTGCAAAACTCCCTTCCATTGCAACACCTGTTGGCAACCTTTCAGCAGCTCCGAGCAACAACACAGGTTGATCACCACTCAATCACTGAGTAACAACACTGGCTGACTTCCGCTCACGCAGCTGAACCTCAGAAACCTCGCTCTGATACCATGTTAAATTTTCTCAACGTGGTCAGCAAGATAGCCCAAACGCCAAAATAATATCTTCGGAACTACCCAGTTCGCACGTTGAACCAGCGGAAACCAAGGACTAGAGGTACAAAGGTTAATCCCAACAAATAATGGAGGCACAAGCAGGTCTTTTATACATTTACTTCTTTACAATGCAAGGCATACATAGCGAGACATGATTTCGCTAGTATCACAGCTGTAAACAGAAAGCACCAAAACAAGCCGGGCGGACAGCACCGGAGTCTGCCGAGACCGCGAGGTCGCCGAGGTCGCCGAGACTGCTGAGCTCGCTCAAGCTATGCTGCAATCCGCCGAATAGACACGGAGTCCGCCGAAGCCGCGAGGTCGCGCGGACGCACCGTTATTCGCCTCCTGCTGAACTTGAACTGAGGAACACCCCTACCCGCCTGAAGCCGACGGACAGGTTATTGAAGCTGGCAAAGATGAAACAGAACTGACAAGCCGCAGAGCGACCTCCTGCTGAGTCCGCAGAGACCGCACACTTCTAAGCACTTGACCGAAGTCACAGCCAAACTCCTGGCTCCTTGAAGCTATCCGCGCGACCTGCACACAGCAAACCGTCATCCTGAAACAATCCGCGCGGACTGACAAACACAAACCGCAGCTCCTTGCACACCCCAACTTACTGTTCACTCAAGTTACTGTAGATGTGCCAGGGGGTCCTATTTATAGGCGAGGTGAGGAGTGTGGTCACCGCCCTAGAGATAGCGACACCGCCCTAGCCCGCGCGATAACAAAAACACCGTCCGCCGAGTCCGCATGGACTTAGCCGGATACCAAGGAAAACCGCCAGGAACAAGGCAACCATTGGCGGACCTTCTCCAGTCCGCCCAAGCTTATGCGGACAAGGCATCATCCCGCAAAGCTTCAACCACTGCCAGACAGCAACCCCCTTCAATGGCAGTCCGCACCAACCCGAGGCAGTCCACAAGACTCACACCTCAATCCGCCACAAGTCCACGACCAAAGGAAGACAGCAACAGTCCGCCCGGTCACAGCGGACTTGGCGGATAACGCGGACACCATGGCCTTGGCACAAAGTGTGACCAAGTCCAAAACCATAAAGGGCCAATGCGAGCATGGAGGACCCAAATTCCCGTCCGCCAAACACCCCTAGCACAGACCGCCATCAGTCCGCGAGCTCCTCGCACTTCTGTCCAAAACAACAGCCAACCCCGGACTCCAAACCCAGTCCGCCAATCGATCTCCACAGCAAATCGCCTGCTGTGCCACCAGAGCTCGACAAGGCCTCAGCCAAGCTCTTAGCTCAGTCCGCAACAGCCCACACCGCGGACACTCCAGTCCGCAAGCTACCCGCGGACACGAGCCAAACTGCCTATCAGCACAAGCTTGCACCCGCGGCCACTGAGCAATGCACCAGTCCGCAAGCCTTTATCCGCTCAGGCCGCTCCTTGGCAAAGCCAATCAGCAAACACCCTATCCGCAGAAACCAGGCCGCATAGTCCGCGGACTCAACCCGTGCAAACTGCCCAGAAGAACAACTGGCTTCTCACTAGACCTTCCACTAGGACGCACATCTCAGTCCGCCCAGTCCGCCTAGTCCGCCAAAGCTGTCCGCCCCAGGCCGCCCGTCCTGTCCCGTCACCCACTTCCACTTCACAAATTTCAACAGTATTTTCCTTAGTCTTGAAGTTACTTCAGTTGATACTTTGGGACGATACCATCATGAACCAATCCATGTTCAAGATGATACCATCGAGAGTACTTCACATATCTATACGATACTGCTCCATTTGCACTAACTCTTCTCTTAAGCTATTTTAGAGATAACAAATAATTCCCGCATAAATATAAAACAATTATGCCATCGAATAAAAAATGCTCTTATCATTGAAAGTGATGATTCTTCAAATCATGGAATAATGAAAGCAATATTGCCAACAAACACCTCTTTGCTTTTCATCAAAAGATTTAATCACAACTCAATAAAAACTATTTTCTACCATTCCAAGAAAGCTAGGTGATACGATTTCCAAAGCATGAAAAACTCCAATAAGTAGGAAAACCAAAATGAAAACATTAAACATTCAAACTACATCTTCAACATGGCTATCATCATCAACATAAGTGACATTAACAAAAAAACCTTGGTTTGTAGAAGAAAAGGTGAGAAATACAAACAACGAATGAGGCAATGCCATATAAATGGCTGGATACACCAGGTTATCAATACGCATCATTTAGGCCACTCTTCGGTTGAACCTAGGATTGGGTAAGGCTACAATCACTTCCTAAGCTGTTGTATTCTTGCTTGTATATGCCATCTACGTCAATCCATTGATTCTTCTTAGCTTGGCAGTGATAATGGAGTGGAGATCACTTCCTTGTAGCTTGGATGAAGGGAATCACTAAATGGAATCAAACCCTAGCTTGGAGGATGGAAAAATGGCTGCTAGAACTCACCTCTAAGGGGTTATGCAGAGCCTCACAAAAGTGCAAAAATTATAGCTTTTATAAGAAGTAGGGTGCAACTTGGGTCTGTTCAAATTAGGTCCACCCAAAACAATGAACTAGCCCAAGTAGGTTCGGTTCTAACTTTTAGGAATCAGAACCGATCCACATACCTAAGATATAAAATAGGATCCAAAACATGAAGCTCGGTTTGGTTCTGGTTTGGTTCTTGATTCTTCTCAAGCATAGGTGGTGCTGGTATAATAATTTAATTGAATCAAATTTTATTTTGATTACTCTAAAATTCATATATATATATATATATATATATATATATATATATATATATATATATATATATATATATATATATATATATATATATATATATATATAGTCTCAATAATAGGTTCCAGATTGGTTCTGTTGGGTATTGTATCAACAATAACACTGATTTGAAGAAGTTTCCTTTGAACTAAGTTGAATTGAGGGTGTATTTGATGTTAGTTTTAGTTGTGGGTGGTGTAGGTTCTTATTGCCAAGAACAAACCATTGTCATGTTACAATGGGTCTTTAAACACAGTTCTGTGCAATGGAATCCTTCATTGCATAAAACATCATGTTGACCCATGTATAATCTCTATTATGGGGTGTACTTTATCTAGAATCACAATGGAAATGGACATTTAGAAATTGTAGATTCTGTCTAAGGATAATTCATCAAGTGATCACGTGAGGTCTTATTAAATTCGTCGAGTACTTATGTAAACACTCATAGAATTTGTTGAGGGATCTCAAGAGTACTCAAGAGAATTTCTGACTAGAACGACTAAATAAAATTCGTCAAGTACTCAAGGGAATTCATTGAGTACTTACATGAGTACTCATGGAATTCGTTGAGTCCTCTTGAGAAGTCAAGTGAACTCTAGAGAAAGTTGGTGTTACCGATTCCAACTAAATTCATTGAGATGACAAGTAAATTTGTCGAGATGACATGTAAATTTGTCGAGTACTCTCGAGAGCTTTTAGCTAATTCATCTAAATATCTTGTATAATCTAAACTTCTTACGCAAGCACTCTCCCAAGTCATTTCGACTGGTTCATCTAGTAGTCTGGAGAGCACATGTGATATCTCGACAAATTGGACTTAAGTGAATTTTACTTGAGCATCATTCTCGTTTTCATGGCTTTCCAAAATTAGGGTTTTCTCCATGTACAGTACACATGGATGGTAGATCTTAGTTTGAAATCAAGCCGTTAGTGAGGAATCATCTATAAATGGTCCTATATTATTTCAAAAAACCTAGAAACACAATTCGAATCGCAAATATAATTTCATATTGCCAAAAATGATCGGGAATACAAATCAATTTCACAGAGAACTTTGTCGCTGAATTCTCTCCCAATCCGTGATTCATCTTTGAAAGAAAGAGCTCCATTGATCTCAAGATTTTAGATTTACATTTGTTTAGAGATCAATAGTTTATCAGACCCGATCCGTGGAGTAAATTCAGATTCTTCTTCTCCTTCAAGAATTCAGTTCAAGCAGTGAAGAACTTTTTTCAGATCTAAGAAAAGGAGTTCACTTTTCATACAAGATTTTTCTTATTGCTTTGTAAGAAGTTTGTTCTTCTAAGTTTCTTTTATAGATCCTTGTTGAAGGATCGAGTATAGGAGTTGTTCTCTGAGTTTGTAGGAGTGGGTGACTCTGTGTTGTAAGATTATTAATAATCAGAGTTTTGATGAAGTAGCCAAGTCTAGCACGAAGTGCTAGATAGGCGAGGCGGGATAGTGGACATACCCAGGTTAAGGAACCACTATATATCCATGTGTATGTGTTGTGCTTATTCTCTTGTTCCATGCGCTTTATTTTTACTTGATTTTTATCCCGCTAAAAGCCAAAGGAATCACCTATTCACCCCCTCTAGGTGATTTAGGTTGACAACTAGATACTTTCAATTGGTATCAGATCTAGGTTGTTCATTAAAAGGTTAACACCTTGAATAGATCTTAATCTAGTTGTTAAAAGAGAAATGGATAGGAGCAAGGATTTGTCCTCGATGAAGTTGTCGGTGTGCACCAAGGAGAATTTCCCCATGTGGACAGAAAGTGTAAAATTATTTATGGGAGCTTCTAACCCTAGAATGCTCATCACTATTGAAGAAGGCCCACATGTTCCCATGAATCCGTCAACCATTGATCGAAATCAGATGATTCCTAAAAGGATAATGTGAAAATGTTTTAAGTTGTCTTACCTAAATCACCTAGAGGGGGGTTAATAGGTGAGTTGTGCGTCTTTTTGCGGAATAAAAAATTAATGATCTATGCACAAAATAACAACCAAGCAATCACAGAGGATACATAGATTTATAGTGGTTCCCCAACCTTGGGTACATCCACTTTCCACTCACCGATCTAGCAAAGCACTAGACTCACCTACTCCACTAATCTCGTATTGAAACCAATCCTACATCTCGGAACAACGTTCCTACAACTCGATCCCAAATCTGGATCTACACTCGAAAGATAGAACTTCCTATAATAACTCGGAGAAAACAACTCCGACAACTCGGAGAAAGATCTCCTACAAGAATAGAATAAAATAATGAATACAAACAGTGATATATTCTCATATCTGAAATCATTATGCGTGTTCTTCCTTCTTTGAGCTTTGCGGCTTTATCAGAATTTGTTGAAGAAGAATCAGCAATTTCTGGATCTGAAAATTTCTGGACCCACACGATCAAGTAGAAGATCTGTCATTGACAATAATCTCGATCTGTGAATAAATCTTCTCTGAATCAATCTGAATCGAAAGCGCCTTGGCGATGAAGAAGAAGATCGGCGGCTCTCGATTTGGAAAGATAGAACAGATTCAAAAAGCTTGGAAAAAATCTTTCAGCGGCAGCTGAATTCTTCTTAAAATCTTCTTGAAACTTCCTAGGGTTAGTCGAAAATGACAAGACCTTTTATAGGATTACCCTAACGGTCATAGTCAGCATTAATGACCTCCACGTGGACCAATCACACATTAATGATGTTTGAAATAAACATCTGTCTAGACTTAGAAAATTTCAGAGAAACAGACCAGGGTGTTCTCGAGAAGAAGGCTTTTACTTAAGAACTAATGAATTTTATTACTTGAGAACAATAAGGAAGTTCTTGACAAGCAGACTTAGACAAAAATGATGTGGAGGAAGAAAACAACTTTCTCGGGAAAGAAGTAAATTACTCGAGAAAAATTGTTTTTAGTTCTCGAGAAGGAACATTTTGTACTCGAGAAAAAAAGGCTATCTCGAGTAAAATACTTAGAAAAATATGTGGAGGTGGAAAACTGCAGTTTCGAGAATGACAAGAAGTACTCGAGAAAAATAACATTTTATTCTCGGGAAGAAACATTCTGGTTCTCGAGAATAAATAACCATCTCGAGAACAAATAGCTAGCTCTCGAGAAAAATACTCTGGTTCTCGACAAATGACTTCTGCATCTCGAGAACAAACTATAGAGTTCTCGAGAATAGCTTTATTCTTCTCGAGAAAAAGACAGAAAATTTATGTCTAGAGAAGAAACATCCCGAGAAGAAATGTCAAGTATTACTCGAGAACAAAAGCCCTTCTCGAGAACAACAAGAAGCTTTCTCGAGAACAACTTCTGTTACTCGAAATGAAGACAAGTCTTACTCGAGAAATTTCATAAGTCCTTCTCGAGTACAAATATAGTACTCGAGAAAAAGACCTAAACTTTTTCTGAAAACTTAAAATCTTGATTCTTCATTAAAAATCAGCATCCATCTTTTCTCTTGCCCTTAGTGCTTGAAAAGAAATGTATCCCAATAGAGAGGCGACACATGAGTCAATACCATGGATCACATAATGAGGGATTACATTGTATGGTCCTATGTTTGGAGACTCATTGTAGATTGATATTGGACTACACTTAGCAATTAATTCCAGTAAACACTTAACAAAAAGAGCATCAAATACAAACTTAATTCATCTTAGTTTAAGGGTGACTTCATACAAATCTGGGCTATTGTGGATGCAATGCCCAACAATCTCCCCTATTTGTAGAAGTCAAAACCCTCTACACTAAGGTGAATTACATTAAGAGAAAAACACATAAAGATACTACTAGCATGAAAATTTAGAGAAACACAGTAATGTGTAAAAATCAGATCAAACTTAGAAGTTCATATAATTAGAAAATTTTCCAAGAGAATTAAATTCTACAATTTCAAAAATGAACTTCCATCATCTTCAGTTTACTGATCCTGTGAAGATTGCTTTCCTTGTCTCTCAAGCTTCTCTTGTTGTCTCGTTTTATAACTGAAAGGCTTTGGGAAATACTTGGGTGGCCTATGTGGAGCCTTAGGATTATTTCTGCCATGAATTCTGTCATAAATCCTTCTCTTTGAGAGAGACTTCCCACATAGTTCCCATTCATCTGAACTATAGTGCAAGCTTTTGTTCTCATTGAAATCAACCACTAGCTTTAAAGTTTTAAGATTGAGGGACTTAGAAGTGGGGCTCCAAACTTCAGCATATTCTTGAGTTCTGTTCCCTTCAGCTTCTGGATGTGGAGTAGATCTGCTTGTAGAGGCTCCATCACCATACTTTCTTCTCTTGGCTTTTTGAACTTCTGGAGGATGAGGAGGCAGTCCTGTTTGTTCAGATTCCCATACTTGTTCATAAGTATCTGGAGGGGGACCTTCAAAATAATCTCGAGGAGGTCCATCAAAATGTGTTGGAGGAGGTCCTTCAAATTAGTCTGGAGAAGGAGACAAAGTAGGCCTATTGACATCTAGATTTGTAGGAGGAGGAGGAGCATTTGGATCCATATCAAATTCATGGAACAACTGATTGTTCATCCATACAGAAGTATCATAGGTATATAACTTGGTACTCTTGACTTCTTTGAGGACAGATATCTGAATTTCTTTTAACTGATCATCCCATTGATTTTTTATTGTTACAGCTTGTTTTTCTAGCAGTTCCTTCACTTTGGCCTCCCCCTTTCTGACTTCTATAGAGAGGGTGCTAATTACATCTTCTTTAAATTTACCCACTTCCTCACAAGTTTTAAAGTTTCTTTCATCGCCTCTTTTGTCCAGGAGAATTTGATTATTGGCAAGAGTAACAGATTGTTCCATGACTGTGCCAATGCTAGTAATAGTGTGGTCAATGGCTTTGCCACCTATTTGTGGAAGCCTTTTAAACTCATCAGTATTGTCTTGGATTTCAGCAAATCCTCGACTCATTTATTTTTCTAAAGCACTTACTTTGTCAGTTACAATCTTCAGAGAATCATCAAAGTAATTTCTCTGTGCAGCATGCATTGCTCCAATTTTTTATAGAATTGAACCTTCAGGAAAGACTTCTTTCTGAGGAGATGGCGGAGGCTGAGTAGGAACAGTCCATGAAATGATTTCTTCATTTACTACAGTAGAAGTGGAGGCTTTCCTTCTGTGGACTGTGCTGATTTCATCTTCATTGAGTGTTGGCAGAATGGTTAGAATCTGAAAATGAAGGCTGGGTAGTCTTTGTTCTGGAGTTTCAACTGGGATTTCATCATCTGATTCATGGATTGAGACTACATCATCATGCATATCTGCAGCAGGAGACTTATCAGATTCATGTACAGGAGATTAATCAGCTGGGGGAGAGGATTCTTGATGATTTGGAGACTGTGCAGGAGTTGGGAATTTTTCTGGTTGAGCAGGAGATGATTGTGTTGGAGACTTAGGAGAAGTTATTGTAGATGGATGAAGATCTGCAGTAGCAGGGAAGAGGGGTGTTGAGGAAGATAATTCATCTATCATCTTGTTTATGTCATCTTCTGTAGAAAGAATTTGAGCTAGATTCTGGGCATCTGTCAGATTTTCAGCAAATGGAAATTCTGAGTCAGCAGCAGGAAATTCTGAGTCTGAATGCAGCAAAGAAGAAGAGGAAGTAGCAGATGGAATAGAAGGAAGATCTATAACAGCAGGAATATCTGTAACAGGAATCTCTTCTGAAGCTAAGATAGCAGCTACAACAGCAGTAGTGATTGTAGGAGAGAATTCTGTGGCAGCAGGAGCTGGAGGAACTGAGGAAGATGATATAGGCTCCCACTCAAGAACTGAATAAGTTATGTGATGTGAAGGAGGAGATGGGTTCCTGTCCACATCTTCTATTTTCTATGGAGCTTTGTCTGATTTCTGTAGCTTGACCTCCAATATCTGGATTGAGGTAATGGATACCTTCTTCATGTGATGGAGGGTTGTGCCCTTTTTCATTGGAAAAGCTGTAGGGTTCATCTGATTTAGATACAGAGAAATTATACTTCCATAATTGGGGCTCTTAATGCATGCCTTTATCTTCTCAAAAAGCATCATTCCCCATTGGAACTTCTTTCTACATATTACAACTGTCATGAGATCAAAGAACTCTGGAGTGATGTAACTTATAGAACTTGTTTTACATAGAATGACATTTCCTAAGATATCAGCTAATAGCTTGTTTTCTGCATTCATATATTGCCTTCTGATGGTGTTAGACGACTGAGGAATACCACATAAGCTATAGGATCTCTCATAATCACTGCATATTAAATCATCTTCTATATCTATGACTGGAAGTTGTAGAAGTTTAGAAATAGACAGAGCAAACATTTTTCCCTTGAGATTCTGACCCTTAGAGTTGATTAATTTGCCATTTCTCTTAACCTTGGAATTCTGGAAGAATTCTTCTACTTCAGAAGATAAAATTCTGCAAGGCTGTTCAAGAGCAAATGACAAACCGGCTATATCTAGCAAAAGAAGAACATTTCCGAAATCGTCTGATATTTCTGCAATCCCGAAAGAACAGAGTTCACTCCCAATCCCTAGCTTTGAGGATGAAGCCATTGATGTAGAGAAATCAGTATTGGCTAGCAGGCGAATGAGAAAAGTGACTTGCGGCAGACTGCGGAGATGGGGAAGATGAAGCGGCTTTTCTAGAGAGGGGTTTTGAAATCGAGGCTAAAAATCTCTTGGACGTATTTCTATTTATATTTACCACTAATCTTGATGATTAAACATATAAATAAGCATTAAAAATACCTGGAACGAGGCTGCTAAGTGTTTGTGTGTCGATATGAAATTTCGACCTTGAAGAAGAAAATGACACCACATTTCTCGAGAGGAAGAATTGTTCTCGAGAAGAAATCCTGTAGTACTCGAGTATAATAAGCCTTTGTCTCGAGTAGAAATTAGCCTTGTTCTCGAGTAGAGTATTTCGTGTTCTCGAGTAGAACACTTCTTCTCAAGAAAGAATCTCTTTATACTCGAGAAATAGTTTTGCTGTTCTCGAGAGGAATTTTGATGTTCTCGAGTAGAATACTTGTACTCGAGAAATGTAGTACAGAATCTGAAATTTTCTGATTTTTGAAGTAAAATCAGACCTTGACCTGACCTCTTGCCTTTATCTTCATTCTCCTTCATCCTTGTTGAGCATGCCAAGTTCTATTTTGAAGAACAAGAACTTGGTCTCGTCCAGCGGCTTCGTGAAAATATCTGGAATTTGCCTGTCTGTTGGGACATATTGAAGATCTATGTCCCCATGCTCCACATGCTCCCGGATGAAATGGTATCGTAGCTCTATGTGCTTTGTCTGGCTATAAAATACTAGATTGTTGTGTATTGCAATCACACTAGAGGAGTCGCAAAACAAAAGGATGTCTTTGAATTTGAGATTGTAATCTTCCAGTTGGTTCTTTATGCACAGGAATTGTGCACAACAACTGCCAACATAAATGTATTCTAACTCGCCCGTTAAAATTCCGACACAATTCTGCTTTTTGCTGCTCCATGATATGAGCCTCCTTCCAAGGAATTGGCAAGTCCCGAAAGTGCTCTTTCTATCATCTTTACTACCTGCAAAGTCTGCATCTGAAAACCAATTAGTTCATTGTCATTACTTCTTGGGTACTATAAGCCAAGATTTGGTGTACCTTTAAGGTATCTCAAAATCTGCTTTACAGCAGCATAGTGAGATTCCTTAGAGTTCACTTGAATCTAGCATACACACATTTTGAAAACATTATATCAGGTCTACTAGTAGTAAGGTAAAGCAAGGATCCAATTATGCTTCTATACTTGGTTTCATCGAAAGGTTTCCCTTTCTCATCCGTTTTCAGAGACATAGTTGAGCCCATTGGAGTCCTCATAGAGGTTGCGTTCTCCATTCCGAATTTCTTAATCAACTCCTTTGTGATCTTCATCTGAGAGATGAAAATTCCATCTTCAGATTATTTCACTTGAAGTCCTAAGAAATACTTCAGCTTGCCCATGCTGCTCATTTCGAACTTCCCTTGCAAAAGTTTGGAATACATTTTGTAGAGGTTATCATCAGTAGAGCCAAATATAAATCAACGACATAAATTTGCGCTCGCAAAATCTTGCCTTTTATTTCCCTAAGAAATAATATCTTATCTATCATTCCTCTTGTGAACTTGTTCTCGAGAAGAAAGTTAGATAGCATCTCATACCAAGCTCAAGGAGCTTGTTTCAAACCATACAAAGCTTTAAATAAAAGATAAACGTTAAGAGGAACGTTTGAATCAACGAAACTTGGAGGTTGTTCCACATACACTTCTTCCTTTATGTCACCATTAAGGAAGGCAGACTTCACATCCATCTGATAGATGGTGAAGCCCTTAAGTGTAGCATATGCTAGGAACAACCTAATTACCTCCAACCTTGCCACTGGAGCATATGTATGGTCAAAGTCAATTCCTTCTTCTTGTCGGTATCCTATAGCAACGAGTCTGGCCTTGTTCTTTATGATTGTTCCATCCTCGTCCATCTTGTTGTTGTTGACCCATTTTGTCTCGATGATGTTCTTGACTTTATGTATTGGAACAAACTTCCAGACTTGGCACTGAACTGATTCAATTCTTCTTCCATTGCCATTATTCATGATACGTCTAAGTTTGCTTCCTCAAACTTCTTCGGTTCAACCTGTGATAGAAAACTCAAGTATAAATTCTCGTTAGTTGTACCTCTATGAGTTCTGACACCATCCCGGGGATCTCCTATGATTTGTTCCATTGGGTGATCCTTGAAGTGTATGAGCTCTAAGGTCCTTGCATCGGAGCTTCTTCAACCACATGACTGACTTCATCAACTTGAATGGTTTCTTCATCTTGATCATCAACCTCTCCAATTGGGGTTGGAGTGGTGATCTTAATGAACTTTTTACCTTTTTCTTCAATTGGCTCATCCAAGTTTAATTCTTTCAGCTTCGAACCTGTATCTTCAATAAACACACTAGAAGAGTTATCTTGCAGCAAACTCGTCTCATCAAATACAACATGAATAGATTCTTCTACAACCAAAGTTTTCCTATTAAATATCCTATATGCCTTACTATGGCTACTATACCCTTCAAAAATACCTTCAAAACTCTTTTTGCTAAATTTGGTATTGTGATACTTGCCATTGTTAAGGACGAAACACTTACAGCAAAAGATTCTAAAATAATAAAGAGTTTGTTTCCCGCCTTTTAGAAGTTCGTAAGGTGTCTTATTATGGTTCTTGTTTATGAGTGCTCGATTTTGCACGTGGCATGCAGTGTTGACGACTTCAGCCCACAAGTATTACGGTAGTGATGCATCACTCAACATGGTCCTGCAGCCCTCTATGAGTGTTCTATTCCTTCTCTCAGCTACTCCATTCTGTTGAGGAGTATGAGGAGAGGAAAACTCATGAAAGATACCCAAGCTTTCACAAAATTATGTCATGGCCTCAGACTTGAACTTCGTTCCATTGTCACTTCTGATTTTGACTACGGAACAGTTGTATTCATTCTAGACCTGCCTGAAAAAATTAGTAAAGATGTCAAAGGTATCTGACTTGCATTTTAGAAAGAACACCCGCGCAAAGCATGAGTAATCATCAACAATAACCAATGTATAATCCTTAACTCCCAAACTTCTAACTTGTAGTATACCGAACAAGTCCATATGAAGTAGATGTAAACATCTATTTGAATCTTTGCCAATAATGGTTTTAAAGGTAGCCCTTCTTTGCTTGCCTTTTACACATGCGTGACAAGGTCAATATTTATCGCATTTGACATTTGGGGCATCACGTACTATATTAAGAGAAAATAATTTACTAATAGTTTTGAAATTAATATGTTCTAGTCTCTTTTGTCATTGGTCACCAAGAGACGCACTATCTTTAGCCAAAAAGCACACTGGTATATAAGAGTCTATATAAATAAAATTCAAACAAAATATATTCCTACTACAAGTGCCTGATAGAATCACTTCCATATTGTTAATTGATTTTATCAAGCACTTATCTGCATGAAATATAACTATGTATCCTTTATCGCAGACCTGGCTTATGCTTATGAGATTGCGTTCCAATCCTTCAACATAAGCCACATCTGAGAAGGATACATTACAGTTAGAAATCATACCATAGCCATATAGTAATTCCTCGGTCTGAACCTCCAAAGATGACCTTCGACCCATTCAAGACTGTAGAATAGTTATGAAGAAGGCTTCTTGTCCCGGTCATATGCCGAGAGCATCCACTGTCCAAATACTAGATAGGAGTTTTGGTGGCCTTTGGACATACCTGCAATCACAAATCAATTTGCCTTAGGAACCCCAAAAAGTTTGTGTCCTTAGTCTCTAGTTAGAACACTCCCCCTACGAGTATTAACATTATGAGTGGTCTTTCTCATATTGCTAACTTGAGGAGTTACAAAGTTTCTGGAATTAAACCAGCAATCAACGGCAAAGTGACCAATTTTGCCACAGCACCAACAGTCGAACCTAGTGTATCTTTTCCTGAAATTATTCTGCTTTACCTTTGGAGATTGTGGACTAGCAGGGGCAGCAGTCTTGGAGGAAGTGGCTTCATGGTGATGACAATCACATGTCTTCTTTTCCTTAAGAGGCATTTCCACAACTGCTTTACCCGTGGTGCCTTTTTGATGTTATGACCATGATTATAAGGGTCATAGATCTGAAGAGTAATTTCTTCATAGGGTGCCTTAAAGACACTTTCACCAAAGTTATGGGGACGAGTCCATCCTTGGTAACAAGACTTTGGCTCTACATAAGTAGGCCTAGCAAAGTCACCGTAGGACGAGTCAATTTTAAACTCGTTTGTTGGAAATATAACCTTCTTGAAACAAGTCTGATCTTGAGGAGATTTTCCCTTCTCCTTGGCCAAAGACTTCTTGGTCACCTTATTCTTTCTTTGAGCCTTATTTCTCCTAGAGGATTTACTAGGAGCATTAACATGGCATAGGACAACATCTTTGGCCTGAGCTTAGAATTCAGCAACAAAAGGAAGGACAGTCTTCGGCTTTGAGAAGCTTTTAACAAGTTTATTTTCTGCTTTAAGTTATGCTTCCAGTTCTTTTATGATCTTCTCCTTCAGATCTAGGTGCTCGAGAGCCTTATTGTATTCTTTAATGATAGCATTGAAGTTCTCTCTGAGTGAGTCCATCCTGACAACTTCCTTTTTTAGAGTGCTCTCTTCAGCCTTGAGAGACTTTATCTCCTTGGCTTGAGTTTTCACGACTTTTCGACATTTCTTGCAAGCCTTGATCAACTCCTTATACTAGGCCATGAGTTTAGACTCATTGTTAGATGTGTTGTCCTCATGATCTTGATCAGAAACATCAGATTTAGAAAGAGGAGTATGAGAATTTACCTTCCCAGTGAACTGGGGTTCTTGTTCATCATCAGTTTGAGCCATTAGCCAAAAGTAGGCTTCCCCTTCTTCACTTGACTCAGACAAGTTAGAGTCGCTAAGAGTCTTGCCCTTCTTGGCTACGAGGCTTCTCTCTGTTCTCTTCTTATTAAATGAAGATTTCTTTTCCTCTCTCTTTCCACCCTCCTTCTTCTTGTGAGGGCAATCGGCGATGATTGACCTGACTTATTACAACAATAACAAACTATGTCAGAGGAAATATATTTATTCTGTTTCGATTGATACCTGTCATGGCTGCTTGAGCCTTTTCTGTGTCGATCACCATCATGACGTAATCTTCTGTGTGAGGCATCCTTGCCTCTCTATTACTTCTTCTTGTTCAAGAATTTCTTGAACTGCCTCGAGAGTAGAGAAAACTCTCCTTCAGATAATTCTAAGCCTGAGGTGCTTGACTCTAATGTTTCTTCATCGCTATCTTCCTGAGCAGGAGCAGGTAAAGCATCTTAGACCTTCCTATAGCTGCCTGCCTTCAGTGTGACATACTTCTCCTTAGATGACGACCGACTCTTCTCTTCTTCAGCTTTTCTAGAATTGATCTGCAGTTCATACGACATCAGCTTTCTAAAGAGGTTCTGAGGGTCAGTCTCTGCTAACTTGCCAAACTCCTTGATAACACAGACTTTATTGTCCCACTCCTTAGTCAGGGACCTTAGGAACTTGTCATTCAGCTCACCATTTGTGATGACCCGGCCATATACTCTTAGGTCGTTAACAATTTTGAAGAAACTTTCAAACGTATCTGCAATTGAGTCCTTTGTTCCTTGTCAGAAGGCTTCATACTTTCAAACGTATCTGCAATAGGGATCTTCTATCATCCCTAACTTCTTCAGTCCCTTCCATCAAGGTAATCAGAGACTGCAACATTTCCTTAGCAGATTGGCAGTGAATCAAATTTTGCAGCATCGAATCATCGACTGCACTTGCTATAATATTTTTAGATTTCTTGTCCAACGAGACAAGTGCAATCTCATCTTTATCCAGATCCATCTACTTCTTAGGAACCTTTTTAGTAGGATCTATAATGGAGATGGACATTGGAACATAAGGACCTTCTTCAACAATCATGAAGATCCTTGGATCCACAGCTTCCATAAAAAACTTAATCCTTTCTTTCCATATGGGAAAGTTAGTCTTTGTGCACAGAGGAAACTTTGTAAAATCCTTTGCCTTGTCCATGCTTGGATAACTCAAAAGACAACTTAGGGGCAGATCTGTTCAAGGTGTTAACCTTTTTATGAACAATCTGCCTCTAGTACCAATTGAAAATATTTTAAGTTGTCTTACCTAAATCACCTAGAGGGGGGTGAATTGGTGAGTTGTGCATCTTTTTGCGGAATAAAAAATTTAACGATCTATGCACACAATAACAACTAAGAAATCACAAAGGACACAGAGATTTATAGTGGTTCCCCAACCTCGAGTACATCCACTTTCCACTCCCCGATCTAGCAAAGCACTAGACTCGGCTACTCCAATAATCTCGGATTGAAACCAATCCTACATCTCGGAACAACGTTACTACAACTCGATCCCAAATCTGGATCTACACTCAGAAGATAGAACTTCGTACAATAACTCGGAGAAAACAACTCCTACAACTCGGAGAAAGATCTCCTACAAGAATATAATAAAATAATGAATACAAATAGTGATATATTCTCAGATCTGATATTCTTCTGCATGTTCTTCCTTCTTTGAGCTTTGCGGGATTATCAGAATTTGTTGAAGAAGAATCAGCAATTTCTGGATCTAAAAATTTCTGGACTCACACGATCAAGTAGAAGATCTGTCGTTGATAATAATCTCAATCTGTGAATCAATCTTCTCTGAATCGAAAGCGCCTTGGCGATGAAGAAGAAGATCAGTGGCTCACAATTTGGAAAGACAGAATGGATTCAGAAAGCCTGAAAAAAATCTTTCAGCGGCGGCTGAATTCTTCTTAAAATCTTCTTGAAACCTCTTAGGGTTAGTCAAAAATGACAAGACCTTTTATAGGATTACCATAATGATCATAATCAGCATTAATGACATCCACGTGGACCAATCACACGTTAATGATGTTTGAGATATCATCTGTTTGGACTTAGCAAATTTCAGAAAAACGGACCAGGGTGTTCTCGAGAAGAAGGCTTTTACTCGAGAACTAATGAATTCTATTAGTCGAGAACAATAAGGAA
Organism: Platanthera guangdongensis; assembly: GCA_039583875.1. Classification (NCBI taxonomy): domain Eukaryota; kingdom Viridiplantae; phylum Streptophyta; class Magnoliopsida; order Asparagales; family Orchidaceae; genus Platanthera; species Platanthera guangdongensis. The sequence continues at coordinate 63,148,624 of CM077155.1, forward strand.
GTGCTCGAGAAGTAGACTTAGATAAAAATGATGTGGAGGAAGAAAACAGGTTTCTCGGGAAAGAAGTAAATTACTTGAGAAAATTTTTTTTTTAGTTCTCGAGAAGGATCATTTTGTACTCGAGAACAAAAAATGTTGTCTCGAGTAAAATACATAGAAAAATATGTGGAGGTGGAAAATCACAGTTTCGAGAATGATAAGAAGTACTCGAGAAAAATAACATTTTGTTCTCGAGAAAAAACAGTCTGGTTCTCGAGAACAAATAACCATCTCGAGAACAAATAGTTATCTCTCGAGAAAAATACTCCGGTTCTCAACAAATGACTTCTACATCTCGAGAACAAACTATAGTCTTCTCGAGAATAATTTTATTCTTCTCGCGAAAAAGACTTAGAAAAATTTATGTCTGGAGAAGAAACATCCCCAGAAGAAATCTCATGTATTACTCGAGAACAAAAGCCCTTCTGGAGAAAAGCAAGAAGCTTTCTCGAGAACAACTTATGTTACTCGAAATGAAGACAAGTCTTACTCAAGAAATTTCATAAGTCCTTCTCGAGTACAAATATAGTACTCGAGAAAAAGACTTAGACTATTTCTAAAAACTTAATATCCTGATTCTTCATTAAAAATCGACATCCATCTTTTCTCTTGCCCTTAGTGCTTGAAAAAGAAGTGTGTCGCAATAGAGAGGCTACACATGAGTCAACACCATGGATCACACAGTGAGGGATTACATTGTATGGTCCTATGTTTGGAGACTCATTGTAGACTGACATTGGTCTACACTTGGTAATTATGTCCTGTAAACACTTAACAAAAAGAGCATCAAATACAAACTTAATTCATCTTAGTTTAAGATTGAATTCATACAAATCTGGGCTATTGTAGATGTAATACCCAACATAATATATTTAAACAAAGATGATATAACACTCATTACTCTGGACAAGAAGGAAAAGAACATCATTGCTAGTATGGTGGATGATTCTATGTTGCAAAATGTAATCCACTCTAAGTCTGCAAATGAAATGAGACAATCTTTAATTATTCTCATGGAAGAAACGGAATAAGTAAGGGATGATCATAGATCTCTTCTTAATCAGGAATATGATGACTTCAAGCATGATTAGAGGGATACTATTGCTGACTGCTATGAGAAGTTTTTCAAGATCGTCAATGGCCTATGAAATTATGGTCGAGAGTTTACTAATGGTGAGCTTAATGACAAATTCCTGAGAACCATAATGAAAGAATGGGATACCAAGGTAGTTGCAATCAGGGAATTTGGCAAAATAGCTATGATGGGGCCACGGATCTTATGCAGGAAGTTGCTATCCCATGAGCTGAAACTAAATATCGGAAAGGCAGAAGAAGAGGGAAGCAAGACATCAGTCAGAGATAGATATGTAGTACTAAAGCATGAAGTGAAAAGAAAAGGGAGAGCTATGCCACTAGCTAGGCACAGGCCTCAGTTGAATATCAAGATTCAGAGCCAAGCTCTTCAAGTTATGAAATGTCAGATGGAGAGTTCTCCATACTCTCTAGATAATTTAAGAGGTTGCTCAACAAGATGAGGCAAATAAAGAATCAACCCTCATCATCTGATTATAGAAGATCACGTCGTGATGGTGATCATGACAAGAGAAGCTATAATAGCAATGACTAATTAGAACAAATACATTTCTTCTGACATTCTTTGTTATTGTTGCAATAAGCCAGGACACATGATCGCCGACTATCCTAACAAGAAGAAGAAAAGATCATAAAAATAAGAAAAGAGATCCTTCAAAGGAAATAAGAAATAAGAAAAGAGCTTTATCACGAATAAGTCAAAGACACTCAATGATAGTGACTTAAGTGAGTCAAAGTCAGATGAAGAAACCTACTTTATGCATATGGCGCACTCAGACGAGGATAACCACGACACCCAATATAATAGGAATGTAAATTCACACACTCCTCTATCTAGTTCCGATGTAGACTCTGATAGTCATGAAGATCACCTCTCTGAGGATGAGTCATACTTAATGATGCAATATTGAGCACTACTAAAGGGAATTGATAAATGTCGCAAGGTAGTCAAAACTCATGCCAAAGAGATTATATCTCTTAAGGCATTGGAATCTGAACTGAGGGATGAAATTGAGAGATTGACTCCCCTTAGGGATGAAGTACAATTCTTGAAAAAGGAATTGGAGTGCTCGACTGAGTTAGTAAGTCTGAAGGTGAAGGCCATAAATGAACTAGAAGAAAAGTAATTGATTGAAAGGAAGCTTGTTTAAAGCTACTCAAAACCAAAGACCGTTCTTCCTCTTGTTGATGAATTTTTAGCCTTTAAGATAGGTAGTATTGGATATAAGGCTCTTATAAATAGAAGGAGGGCACCTCAAAGTAATTATGTATTCAAGAAGGTAATCCTTCATACAAATCAGTATGACCTTGAAACATCCTATGTGCATTTTGTTAAACCAACGCATGTTGTCTCTAACACAAATAACCAATGATGGAGCCATCCCAAAAATCTCAAAACGAGTGCTCTCAAGGCACCTTATGAAGAGATCATTCTAAAGCATTATGGTCCATTTGTTCATGGGCCAAAGGAGAAGAAAGCATCAAAATACAAGCAAGTTGCTAAGCAGCCACATGAGATAATAAAGCCAACTACTTGTTGTTCTCATGAGGATGCTACTTCAAGATCAGCACCTCCTACTAGACCTCCCATTCAAATGGCAATTTAGGAGAAGAAAATAAGGTACAAAAAGTTTGATTGTCGGTACTATGGAAAAATTGGTCACTTTGCCATAGATTTTTGGAACAATTTGGTTGAAGATAAGACACTCCTAGTTAACAATGTTAGAATGACTCCTCACAATGTTAACATTCCTAATAGTTTTAATCTAACAAGAAACCAAGGATCCAAATCTGTTTGGGTTCCTAAGGGTAATTAATCTGTGAATGCAGGTATGTCCAAAGTTCAACCAAAATCCTATCTAGTACTTAGACAGTGGATGTTCTAGGCATATGACCAGAATAAGAAGACTACTAGAAGAGTATACCTCAATCAAAGACGGTCCAAAAGTTTTCTTTGGCGGCTCTGACCGAGAAATCATAAAAGGCTACGGTATGATTACCAACTGTATAGTTTCTTTCACATATGTGGATTATGTTAAAGGATTACAACATAATCTCAGAAGCATAAGTAAATTATGTGACAAATAATATATGGTTGAGTTTTATAAGGATAAGTGTCTGATAAAAACTTCTGATAAATCAGAAACTATTTTAACATGAACTTATAGTAGAAATATTTTGTCTTAATTTTCTTTGTATGGAATCTTCTACACCAATGTGTTTTTTGGCAAAAGATAATGCATCACTTTGTGCTCAATGACACAAGAAACTAGCACATATTAATTTCAAAACTATAAATATGTTATTTTGTCACAACTTAGTGCATGATGCACCTGATATTAAGTACGTTTAAGAGAGACCTTGTCATGCATGTTAAATGGGTAAGCAGATATGAGCTACCTTTAAAAGCATCATCTCCAAAGATTCATCTAGATGTATATATCTTCTTCATATGGATTTATTCGATCCATTTCTAGTTCGTAATTTAGGTGGTAAAGGTTACACCATTATTATTATTGATGACTACTCACATTTTCCATGGATATTCTTTCTGAAACACAAGTCATATACTCTTGACTCTTTCATTAGCTTTGTCAGGAAGACACAAAATGAATTGAGCTACTCTGTGGTAAAAACTAAAAGTGACCACAAGACAGAATTTGAATTTGGTGCCATAATAGAGTTCTATGCAAGACAAGGTATTTTTCATGAGTTTTCCTCTCATTGAACTCCACAGCAAAATGGAGTTGCTGAGAGTGAACATAACTGATGGTTAAAAATCGCGGCGCCCTGAGGCTTATTTATTTATGCGGTTTAATTATTTGGTGGTGGTCGGAGCGCGTGGATTTATTTGATATAAAAGTTGAAACAGAGTTTTAACGAAAGGAGGCAAGTGCACCTATTGCGTGTAGTATACGATATTCCAGTAGGGAATATCGGGGTCGTATTGTTCTCGAGGACGAGTTGATTATTTCTACTCCTCCCTGGAGAGACTATTGTTTTACCGAAGATAACTTGTCGAGTGATTTATTAAATAGTGCGGTTATATATAAAAACAGAAAATATACTTGAAAAAACCGATGAAGAAATAGTGCATCGACATCGAATAGAATTTGAACTAAAATAACTTTTAATAAATAGAGATCATAAATTTCAAATTAATTAAGACGGCGACTTGGCCGTGGAGGTCCATAAAAATGAGCTCACCTATCTCTAGGACTATCGTTCACCTGAACATTAAGACTATTCGACCGAGCTCTCGTTCGACAAAGGATTCCTCTTAATGCCCGCATTATGCTAAGAACCCTGCTATTGGGTGGGGAACCCAATCCTGTAGAATTCCGTGCCTCCTCTCTCGAGGTTTAGTGTTGAACTCCCTTTACCCAAGGGTGATCAGTCCATACGCACAGCCTCTCGGCTAGCTAGCATATGGACAACGAAAATTGAGCCAACACATTGATATGTGGTTCTACGCGTCGTATACCCTGAGTAAACCTTAAGTTTTATTAATTAAAGAGAAAAAGAGGACCTTTAATTATTTAAAGCAAATTTATCTGTCCCAATGATCTTTGATACTGAAGGCTAATAACGATTACCCACTCATCGGAATGGGGACAGCTTATGAAAAGAACAATGCATAATTGAAATTGCAAGTCGTATGCAAACGAGTAGGCTGGAAATGAAAGCAATAAAAGTGCAATTCCTACTCAAACGAGTAGGCGGGAAATGAAAGCTATAAAATGACAAGTGCTACTCAAACCAGTAGGCGGGAAATGACATGTCATACTTAAACGAGTAGGCGGGAAATGACAAGTCCTACCCAAATGAGTAGGCGGGAAATTACAAGTCCTACTCAAACGAGTAGGCGAGAAATTAAAGCTTTAAAAGCTATCTCATACACACACACTCTCTACTTGAAAGAAGGAAAACAATAAAATCTAACTCATAAACTCACGCACACAACAAAAAAAGGAGAAAACGAAGTTGTCAAAAAATTAAAACGATTATATTTTTACCGTTAGAATTTACTGAAAATGCATAAAAAGATGAAATAAAAATTAAAGAAGCAAAAAGATTTAAAGATAAAAGAAAACATTAAAGTCTTTGAAAAATTAAAACGATTATAAATCCATTCTTATAACTTCATAAAAGTGTGTAAAAAGTGTAAATAAAGTTAAAAAAAGAACAAAAAGTTTTACACTCTAAAAGAGAAAATCTAACTTAAAGAAAAATAAAAACCACTTGGAATACACTTTTACAAATCCATAAGGATGAAATAAAAAGCACAAAATCCTAAACCTAAACAAAGCTAAGTAACAAAATAACTAAAACATAATAACATAAATCTACTCTCATACACACACACACACACACACACATAGAAAAAATAAAGAAAAACAAAAGATAAAAGATTACTTAAGGAGGGGCACTCAGGTGCATTCCAATACGATGTAAAGAGAGAAAATCTACAAATTTTATTAAGTTAAAAAGCTGTTACAAAGAAAGATAAAACAAAAACTAAAGAGAGTGGGAGAAAATTCTCCTTACAAAGCATGGAATTCACCTAAGCAGCACCTAACATAAGCAAAATGGTTCAAAAAGGGAACATTGGACCTTACAATTGAGTTCTATTTATAGACAAAATTTTTCAGATTACACACCCAGGTCACATGAGTGTAGGGGGAGGGGGGCATGTCGGTACTGGCGTTGAGGCGAAGCCAAAAATATATTGGTGGTTGACTTCAGGGCATTCCACGTGGAGGTCAAGGGCATGTCCATGCGGTCACGGGCATGTAGAATGGGTGTGACTGGAAAAACATCGAATCCTTGTCTCACTAGCAACATCTTGTCTGGAAAATTGAGGCATTCATGGGTGTGTTCCTACTATCACGAGTGTGTTCGGAAGGTTTAACTGGCAAAGGCATTGAACGTCGAACGTCAAGATGGAGGCATCTTGTCTAGAACAGCTAGGGTGGTCAGGGTGTGTCCAAATCAACACGGGCATAACTGGCAGTGCGTCGATCGTCGAACGTCGAGTGGCGTGACACGAGTATGTCAGACTTAACATGGGCGTGTTAGATGGGACACGGGCGTGGCATGCTTGGATAGATTTTTGCGGCAACTTTTCATTGGAATCAAAGTAACACGCCCAGGTCACGGGCGTGACATGGAGGTCACGGGCGTGTACTTTGTGTTTTTCAACTTTTTCTGTAAATTTTTCAGAAAACAAAATAAAGATAAGTTAGAAGATTATATACAAAAAAAGAAACATTTTATTGGACAAAAGTAAATAAAACTACGAAAATAAACTTAAAAGACCTAAGTAAAGTATGTAAAAATACAAATATTTACAACTCATCAAATACCCACATACTTAAGCTTTTACTATTCCAGAGCAAAAGATGGAGATATATTAATAAGGAATTAAAAGAAATCCTAAATTTAACTACCGCTTAAATTAATTGAAAGAGAGATCAAAATAATTATCAGGGGTATTAGAGTTAAGTCCTAAATTATGACAAAAATTTAAATAGAGGAAGAGTTTCGACTAAAACTTCTCGATATAATAAAATAGAAATAAAAAATTATATTTGTTAGGTCAGCAAAAATAGACTGAAATTATAGAAACTTTAGCTTATAAGAATTAAAGGAAAAAATGCAATTTAAATATTATTCTCTCAGAAAGATAATAAATTTATTCTAGAATCATTGAAAATGGCTAAGTGGGATGTTGTGGTTTATAGAGAGGGTTTTGTTTTTAGAGGTGAGGTATATTTTTTTTTGTCAAACCTCCAATGAATTTTTTGTTTAAATGTGGATGTTTAGGAAAACAAAATCTTATTTTTCATAACATATAAAATTTTTTGAACAACATCATATAACCCAATGTATATGTATAAGAGTAATGAATTTTATCCTCTTACTCTGTAACATATAATCTTTTTAAAAATATTGGATGACTATGTTTGTGGAACGAAATCTTATTCCCATTGACATAGGTTCTTTTAAGGATCAAGATTTTATCATGTTAAGTAAGACATGATAAATATGGGGAGATGGGTTTTTGCTTTCAAAAATAAAACTAGATTTTAATAAGAAAAATTTTGAAAGCAACCTTTATAAATTGAACGTTCCTGTATTTAAAAAAAACTTGGAGTAAACATAATTGAAGTCTAAGGTTGTTATTTTCTAACAAAATACACGTGAAACTATTTAGATAATTTAGGAGTAGTGCTGAAAACAAGTCCCCTATCTAGGAAAAAATAAAGCATAAGAAATTCTTTAAAACTTAACCCCGAATATTTAAATCTATCAATCTCCAATTAATAAATGAATAGTAAACAAAGAATTAATAAATTCGCTTCTAAATAAACTTGCAATTAGATTTTTGGAGATTGAAAAGGGTTAAGAATGGTATATTCGATTTATTTGTTTCATAATAAAAATATTTTTTGGGATTTTTATATTTATAATCTTTTTTTGTATTTTTGATTTATTATATATTTTTTGGATTTTTAGAGTTATCGTCTTTTTAGGATTTTTGGATTTTCTAAATTTTTTTATTTTTTGATTTTTTAAACATTTTTATCAATTTATTTACAAGAAAAGGAAGAGAAAGAGATGTTATTTACAAAGAAGAGAGGGGGAAAGAGAAAGGATTATTTAAAAAATGATTTACAAAGTAATAAAAATATTTTTTGGAAATTTTGTTTTATAATTTTTTTGAAATTTTTGTTTTATGATTGTTTTGAGGTTTTTGATGATAAAACAAACAAATTTTTTTTGAGTTTTAAATTTTTTTGCTTTTTTTTTTAATTTTAATGAGTGCAAAATATAAAAGTGCATTAAAGGAAAATTAAAAACCAGCCACATACATAATTCCAACATTTTCCCAATGTTGGAAGATAAATATGAGAAATAAAAAGAGATAAAATGCATTATTAACAAAAATAAAGAGGGAGGGTAGAAACTTCCCTTAAACGAGTTCGGGGAGGCCCGATTTAAAAACTCTGCATTATTAAGAAAAAAGAAAAAATAATTCCGTTTATATGGAATTTATTTTGTGGTACGAGGTGTTTATTTCTAATATTCGCCTTACTTAACTATGTACTAACTCGATCTGGCCTTATGTTTCCGGGTGGTAGGGGGTGGCAAGTGCATGTGTGACTCGTAATTAGCTAACGTCTGAGCTATATGAGCACAATATAAATGTGTTCCCCTATCGCCTAGAATAACGTGAGACGTGTCGAAGCGAGAAAATAGATATATAATTTTCAATAATTTTTTTGTTTTTCAAGTTGTTTGTAAATATTTTTTTTGGGTTTTTGAAAAAAATAAAAAGTTAAAATATAATATATAGACAGGAAGTTTTTTGGGTTCTTTTTTGTTTTGTTGTTTTTGTTTTTTTATGGTGTTTTAAAGTAGGGTTATTATTTTTTTGGTTGGTTTTTAGGTAGGTTTTTGTTTTGTTTTTTTGTGGGTTTTTAGGATTTTTTGTGTTTTAGTTTTTTAGATTTTGTTTTTTAGATTTTTTAGGAAACGACGCCATTACAATTTTTTATAGATAAATATATATATATGAAATAATAATAACAAACTTAAAAGTAATAGACTGTAGAAATTCAAAATAACAACACGGAATTTCCCGACAACTATAACACCCTGTTTTCCAGATCTTGAATCTCTGGAAGCGACATGTGGGGAAGAACTTGGGAGCGTAAGTTTGTATGTTACAACCCAAAATTTTGGGGTTGCAACCTCTTTCCTGCTGTCCGGTTACGCATTAGACACGGTTCACAGGAGCAGGCTCGGATGGTTCGACGAGCGTCGAACGGGTAGTTCGACGAATGTCGAACCCTTCTCTAGGGTTCGACGAACGTCGAACCATGCTCTAGGGTTCGGCGAACGTCAAACGGGTTCGACGAACGTCAAACAGATTTATGGAGGTTTGTGGTGTCGTATTCTTTTGATGAACCGTCGAACGGATAGGTCGACGGATTGATCAAAACTGATCTAAGGGCCCAGGATTTTCCACCCAAGGGTCGTAAGAAGGTCCGAGGTGTATTTCTCCACATTTTATCCTCATTTTGGAGTTGACTTAGGGTTCTAGTAAGAGAGTTAGGGGAAGAAGAAGGGAGTTTTCTTCTGCCTTTGCTGAGGCTTCAGACCTCCGATCGTCGTTCCGAGACCAGATCCGTGAAGAGGAGGCAAAGATGCTCAATTTCATCCGTGTAAGACAAGGGTTTCATTGCTAGAAAGAGGAGTCGAAGGGTAACGACACTTATCCTCTCAGTTTTTAGGATGTGTGCATGACATCTACTATTCTCTTGCATTCTTTCAAGCATTCTAGTCACCAAATCTCTCAAGTGGGAGGGATTCGGGTTTCCATTGTTCAAGAGGAGTCACCAGGTCGATTGTGTCCATCCCCGACATGATATTGCATTAGAAATCTGCTTCGTTAGTGGATTAGGCATTGTAGTTGAAGCCGTAGTCGCGACCATTAGTCCAACTCGGTGATGTTGCATTGCGAGCCGTAAGGATTTTGTATAAATCCATTAGTGGTAAGATGCCTTATGTGATGTTGTTTTTCCCCTTTCTCGTGTCAGTATGTGTGGCCAAAACCGGACCGAGTGGAAATTAGAGTACACACGGGGGCATGGGGATGGTACGGTACAAATGTTAGAATAGGGTGGGAAAGGCATGGGACTGTGATGTGATAATGTGTGGTTGGTCTCTATGATTGGCTGGCTAGCCCGTGACGTTGCAAGGTCATGTGTGGAGAGCGTCCCGGCGAGACAAGTCCCCTTCTGTGGAACTGATGAGAAGTCCAAGCTTAGGACAAGCCTGAATGATCCCAGCTGGGTCCCTCTGGGACACCTTTAGTGGACTTTGTCCCGATATTGGAACTGGACCTGGGTCGTCGCGAACGGGTGGGGTCTAGCAAGGGTTCTTAGAATCAGTTTGTTTGTATGGCGGAACCCTAACATGAGAATTCAGAGTTTAGAGACAAGCCTGGGGTTTGAGACCCATGAGCTGGTGGGGCCGAGGCAAGGGTTCCGCGTGGCGGCTTGTATTCTGTTGGTGGAAATTAGTGTACCCTTGTGTTTGTAGATTGAATGCCAATGGGGAATTTGGAAGTACCCTATGTGATGATGTGTTAGAGGCATACACTTTAGGGTGCTTGGGTGAAACCCAGGATTGCATTCATGTTGCATTGTAGGCCCCCTTTATATTACTTGCTCAACTTAGAAACATGTTTGTTGCTTGAGACATCCAAACCTGTTTTATAGCTTTACATGTTATTGTATATTGCATACAAAGTGCTGATCTGCAGGGTGATGGTGTACCGCGGGGTCCGGTTGGGATGGTCGGGAGGAGATGTGTTGGTTATAGTATTGAGGTCAGCCTTTGCTAACCCATGTTACCAATAATGTTTATAGGCAAGGATCGTAAGCAGGAGAAAACTCGCCGGCCTAAAAGTCCTAAGCCTCACGAAGTGAACTTTCTTGCATTTACTTATATTTTGGTTGAATGATATGCTCCATGAAATGTAATCCGACTTGCATGCCGAGCTAGCCTTGGAGTTCGAATGCACATTACTAATGTTTAATGTTGTTTCAGTCTTGGACTTATGATATGTAAGGCCTTAAGGCCATTTTGATACTGTAAGTTATGGTGGATAACTTCTAGTATTTATTATATGTTTCCGTTATTGATGACTAAGTTTTGAGTTTGGGTAGTTTATATATCATATTATAAAGCTGAAGTTGTGGAGTCTGTATGTTGTGGGGCCCCGGCCGGACCCATATTATACGGTCATTACAGGGGAGGTGTTACAATTTGGTTTCAGAGGGAGGTTAGTGTCCAACGTAAACATTCGTGGTCAAATGCCGTAATCGGATCATGTAGTGAAGTTATCCACCTTGGAGTATTGCAGGACTACGGATGTCCTTATGTCTAGTTGTGCGACTAGAAGCTGATTCTTGTTTTACTTTGCTTTTGTGAATGGTGTAAGTGACGAGGCGGGGACGTAAAGGCCACTTGAAGAGCCTTCGACGAGCAGTGCAACTGCTCATGGTCCTTTGGGCATGGGGGTAACCCCGGCCGATTTCTATTGCATGCTCGCAGAAGCAATGGTGGCAGCCCAAGCTGGCGCAACAGCACAAGTATTGACCCCTGTTGCACAGGTAGCAAATCTTGTTACCCTGGATGCGATTACAGTCGTGCCAGGTAGAGGATCCAGGCAATCCGAGTCGTTAGCTGAAAGAGTGATTGTCGGGCTTAGAGACCGACAAATGAAATAATTTATAAGCTTCCATCCTCCAATGTTCATGGGAGTCAGCACGCCGACCGATGCGGAGGATTAGTGGGCAAGGATTCAAGAACTGTTAAGGGCGGCAGAGATGCCAGTAAAGAAGCAGTCTGAGTTTGCAAGCTTCATATTCAAAGGTGACGCTAAGCTGTGATGGGTAAGCCATAGCAGTCGTCAGTTTCCTGGATGCACCCCGTCCATAGAGGAGTTCGGGGATGCTTTCTTGAAGAAGCATATTCTCTCGTCAACGAGGTTAGCTCTTTAGAGGCAATTTCTGCACTTGTTGCTGCAGGACAAGACAGTAGACGAGTATGTTCGGGAGTTCACTCTATCAGGTCGTTATGCTGGTACGACCATGACCGACGATGAGGAGAGGGACAACCTCTTTTACTATGAATTGAGGGAGAATCTGAGACATCCCATCATCGCTATAAAGAAAGCTGCTTCAACGAGTTGGTTGAGGCCACTAGTATGTTGGAAAGCGATATGGAGTGAACCCAACGTCGGAAGGGTTTTGCAGCCAAGCAGGGAGAAGGAAAGCCTTCTCAATCTCAAGGAAAGTCTGACAGAAATAAGCAAAAGAAGAAGTCTCATCCCTACAAGAACTGGGAGAAGAATAGTATGATGTCTGGAGGGTCTCGCTTCAAGGGATCACTATCGTTCTACAAGTGTGGCAAGCTGGGCCACATAGCTCATTTATGTACTAAAGGTGGCACTGAGCAGGAGCCGAGGAAAGAGCAGTCGGTGCGCTCCGGGCCCAGTGATGCGGAGAAAGGAAAGATCGCAGAGTCTAGCGTTTCTCATTACCAATCAGTGCAACCAAGGTCGTATAACCTTCGGCAGTAGGAAGCGATCCGCCAACACGACGTGGTGACAGGTATGGAAAGTTTATGTATAATTAATTACTGCTTTATACTTTCAAGACCTTTAATGTATGTTGTCTATGTTTAGGCTTTGTGCTAGATTCTGGATACCCCGCTAGGGTGTTGTTTGACATGGGAACGTCACACTCCTTTATTGCGGAAAACTTTATCCGGAGAATTGGAGTTCAGTAATTCTCGGCGGGTGCAGAGATGAAGGTGCGCATGCCCAATGGGTCTTCCATGACTACTGGGGTAAAGGGGCGCATTTGTTGGAGTCTAGGTGGAGTTAACTTCATGTTGGTAGCAGCGGTTCTACCGCTGGTTGAGTTTGACGTGATTTTAGGAATGGACTGGCTTGTAGAGCAGCATGACAGTATTGACTGCCTATCCAAGTTGGTGACCTTGAGAAGCGAAGGGAAGCCAGAAGTTAAGTTTGAGGGCCTTAGTGGAGTGGCCTGTTCCCTGATTTCGTACATACATTTGGTGCAGACAGTTACCTAGGTAGAAGTAGCTCTTGTAGCATTATTGAAAGTTCATCTTTCCATATTATCACTTGGAGAGGTGCCAGTAGTGGCAGAATTCGAGGATGTATTTCCTAAGGAGCTTCCTGGAGCACCTCCTTGACGGGTGATTGATTTCTCGATTGAGTTAGTGCTAGTGGCTAGGCCGGTGTCACGTCCTCCTTTTATAATGACACCAAAGGAGCTGGCCGAACTCAAGGTGCAGTTGTAAGAATTGTTGGAGAATGGGTATATTAGACCCAGTAATTCACCATGGAGCGCGCCAGTGCTATTCGTAAAGAAGAAAGATGGTAGTATGAGGTTGTGTATAGACTACCGAAAGTTGAACAAACTGACTTTCAATAATAAGTATCTGATTCCTCGGATAGATGACCTGTTCGATCAGTTGGTGGGGTCAGTGGTGTATTCTAAGTTGTACTTGAAGTCAGGGTACTATCAGTTGCAAATTCAAGACGACGACATACCCAAGACAGCTTTTGGTATGAGGTATGGTCACTTCGAGTTCTCGGTGATGCTGTTCGGGCTGATGAACACGTCATTCGTGTTCATGGATTTGATGAATCGAGTATTTCAGGAATACTTGGACTCTTTTGTTGTCGTCTATATCAACAATATTTTGGTATACTCCAAATCAGAGGCGGAGCATGAGACTCTCTTGAGAATAGTCTTGCAAGTGTTGAGAGAGAACCAGCTTTATGCAAAGTTCTCGTAATGCGAGTTCTGTTTAGAGAAGGTGGCATTTTTGGGCCATGCGATTAGTGGTGATGGGGTGGCGGTAGAACCAACAAAAGTTGAGGCCATCAGATACTGGCCAATTTTGAGCACTGTGGCGGAAGTCAAGAGTTTTCTTGGACTAGCCGGGTATTATAGAAGGTTTGTGGAAAACTTTTCGCGGATAGCTCTGCCCCTCACTTCGTTGACTCGCAAGGACCAAAAGTTCACGTGGACTCAGGAGTGCGGTCAAGCGTTTAACACCTTGAAGGAAAGGCTGACGACAGCTCCAATCCTAAGTATACCTAAAGGGACTGAAGGTTTTCAGATTTTCAGTGACGCGTCAGGATGCGGTTTTGGTTGCTTGTTGGTGCAACATGGCAGTGCGATAGACTTTGGGTCTAGGTAGTTGAAGCCTCATGAGAGAAATTACCCAGTCCATGACTTGGAATTGGCGGCGATAATTTTTACGTTAAAATAGTGGCAGTACTATGTATATGGTGCGAAGGTGGAGATCTTCACGGACCATAAGAGCCTGAAGTATCTTCTAGAACAAAAGGACTTGAATATGCTGCAGCGCAGATGGGTAGAGTTCCTTAGAGACTACGAAGTGGTGATTCAGTATACTCCAGTCAAAGCCAACGTGGTGGCAGATGCTTTGAGTAGAAAATACTCTGGACAAGGGAGTTGGATCGATGGTCATGATGAGCAGTCGGTGTGGGACTGTGAATTCCTTGGAATTGAGTGTGTAGCAAGAGGCGAGTCTAGCATGGCTTAATTGAACTGGATCGAGTTGCAAAATGACTTATCTGATAGCATTCAGGAAGATACTAGTTTGGACAAAGAGTTCCGGCCGCTTGTGGTGGAAGCTCACAAGGGCGACGGTAATGCCTGGGAGATGATTGATGGGATCCTGAGGAAGGACGGAAGGAAATGTGTACCGTTGTTCCGCAAGCTTTGTGAGGAGTTGATGTTTGAGGCTCATTTCACAAAGTACTCCATTCACCCGGGCAGTACAAAGATGTACTTGGATAGGAAGAAATCCTTTTGGTGGCCTGGTTTGAAGCAAGATATAGCTCTATATGTGAGTCGGTGCCAAAATTGTGACTTAGTTAAGGCTAAGTGTCAGAAGCCGGGCAGGTTACTGAAGCCTCTTCCTATTACCGCGTGGAAATTTGATGACATCTCCATGGACATTGTGCATGGATTACCTTGGTCACAGCAGGGTAACGATGCAATTTGGGTAATCGTGGAACGCTTGACCATAGTGGCCCATTTCATCCCAAATCAGAAAGTGGACAACATGGAAATGCTGATGGAGTTGTATGTTCGCAACATTGTGCGACTACATTGGATTTCTAAGAGTATAATTTGTTATCGCGATGGACATTTCACGTCCAAAGACTGGAGGCTGGTTCAGAAGAGTCTGGGCACAAAGCTTAAGTTCAATATGACGTTCCATCCTCAAACCGATGGACAAACAAAAAGAACAAATCATACAATGGTGGATATGCTGAGAATGTGTACCCTAGATTTTGGGAAGAAGTGGGAAGATCACCTCTTCATGGTACAGTTCGCTTATAACAACAGTTAACAAACAAGAATTAAGATGGCGCCATACGAAGCTCTGTATGGAAGGCAGTCTCGAACACCGATGTCTTGGGCAGAGGCGGGAGACACCAAACTTTTGGGAAAAGAAGTGGTGGTTGAAACTTGGGAATTGGTGCGGACCATGAAGGAATGCATGAAGGTTGCCGAGGACCGACAAGAAAAGTATTTTAATGCTCGCCATAGGAATGTGGAGTTCACGGTAGGAGACTCGGTTTATCTCAAGATTAAGCCGTTCAAAGGCGTTTCGCGGATTCGCTGACTCAAGAAGCTGAGTGCGAGGTTTTTGGGACCATTCGAGATTATAAAACATATTAGAGAAGCAGCTTACCGGTTAGCGTTATCTGCGGAGCTGAGTGGAATACACGATATCTTCCATGCCTCCATCTTGCAGAAAGCCTTGGTGGAGGCTAGTGTTATGATCGAATCAGCGATGGTGCCGGTGTAAGAGGACTTGAGGACGAAGGTCTGTCCGGTTGGCGTAGAGGATTCAGAGGTTTGGAAGTTGTGGAACAAAGAGGTTAAGCTCGTGAAGGTGCTCTGGGACACCTGCGGGCGAGATGAGTTCTCTTTGGAGTGGGAGCAAACCATGCGGGCTGAATTTCCCGAGTTGTTTGTCTAAAGTGTTGTAACAAATATTTTTGTGAAAGGAAATGAGGTTGCAACAAATTAGTTGTTGTTTTGTGCCTATAGCTGAGTTAAATTTCGAGGACTAAATTCTTCTAATGGAGGAGTAGATGTAACATCCCATTTTCTAGATCTTGAATCTCTTGAAGTGATATGCGGGGAAGAACTTGAGAGCGTAAGTTTGTATGTTACAACCCAAAATTTTGGGGTTGCAACCTATTTCCTGCTTTCCAGGTACGCATTAGACACAGTTCACAAGAGCAGGAGCAGATGGTTCGACGAGCATTGAATGGGTAGTTCGACGAATGTCGAACCATGCTTTAGGGTTCGACGAACGTCGAACGGGTTCGACGAACGTCAAACCATGCTTTAGGGTTTGACGAATGTCAAACCATGATCTAGGGTTCGACGAACGTCAAACCATGATTTAGGGTTCGACGAACGTCGGGCGGGGTTCGACGAACGTCGGGCGGGGTTCGACGAACGTCGGGCGGCGTTCGACGAACGTCGGGCGGCTTTCAACGAATGTCGGGCGGCGTTCGACGAACGTCGGGCGGCGTTCGACGAATGTCGGGCGGCGTTCAACGAACTTCGGACGGCATTCGACAAACATCAAATGGGTTTAACAAACGTCGAACAGGTTTGACGAACGTCGGATAGATTTCGGGAGGTTTATGGTAGCCTTATTCTTTCGACAAACCGTCGAACAGAAAGGTCGACAGATTGATCAAAATTGATCTAAGGGCCCAGGATTTTCCACCCAAGGGGCTTAAGAAGGGCTGAGCAGGATTTCTCCTCATTTTCTCCTCATTCTGGAGTTGACTTAGTGTTCGAGCGAGAGAGTTAGTGGAAGAAGAAGAGAGTTTTCTTCAGCCATTGCTGAAGCTTTAGACCTCTGATCGTCGTTCCGAGGCCAGATCCATGAAGAGGACACAAAGATGCTCGTTTTAATCCGTGCAAGACAAGGGTTTTAGGGCTATAAAGAGAAGTCGAATGGTAACGACACTTCTCCTCTCGGTTTTTAGGATGCGTGCATGACATATACTATTTTGTTGCTTTCTTTCAAGCATTCTAGGCACCAGATCTCTCAAGTGAGAGGGATTCAGGTTGCCAAGGTTCAAGAGGAGCGACCGGGTCGATTGTTTCCGTTCTCGGCATGATATTGCATTAGAAATCTGCTTCGTTAGTGGATTAGGCATTGTAGGTGAAGCCATAGTCGCGACCGTTAGTCTGACTCGGTGATGCTGCATTGTGAGCCTTAAGGATTTTGTAGAAATCCGTTAGCGGCAAGATGCCATCTATGATGATGTTTTTTCCCCTTTCTCGTGTGAGTACGTGTGGCCAAAACCAGATCGAAGTAGAAATTAGAGTACACGCGGGGGCACGAGGATGGTACGGTACAAATGTTGGAATAGAGTGGGAAAGGTATGGGATTGTGATGTGACAAGGCGTGGTTTGTCTCTGTGGTCGGCTGGCTAGCCCGTGACGTTGCAAGTTCATGTGTGGAGAGTGTCCCGGTGAGACAAGTCCCCTTCTGTGGAACTGACGAGAACGCCGAGCTTAGGACAATCCCGGACGATCCCTGCTGGGTTCCGCTGGGACTCCTTCAGTGGACTTGGTCCTGATATTGCATCAGTTTGTTTGTATGGCAGAACCCTATGGTGAGAAGTTACAGTTTGCAAGCAAGCCCGAGGTTTGAAACCCATGAGCGGGTGGGGCCGAGGCAAGGGTTCTGTGTGGCGGCTTGTATGCCGTTGGGGGAAATTAGAGTACCCTTTTGTTTGCGACTTGAACGCCGATGAGGAATTGGAAGTATCCGATGTGATGATGTGTTAGAGCCATACAATTTAGGGTGCCTTGGGTGAAACCCAGGATTGCATTCATGTTGCATTGTAGGCGCCCTTTATATTACTTACTTAACTTAGAAACATGTTTGTTGCTTGAGACATCCAAACCTGTTTTATAGTTTTACATGTTATTGTATATTACATACGAAGTGCTGACCTGCAGGGTGATGGTGTACCCCAGTTTCCATTAGGGATGACCTGGGGGAGATGTGTTGGTTACATAGTTGTGGTTAGCCTTTGTTGACCCACATTACCACCAATTTTTAAAGGGCAAGGATCGCAAGCAGGAGTAAGCTCGCAAGACAAGAAGGCCTAAGCCTCACGAAATGATCTTTCTTGCATTTACATATATTTTGGTTGAATGATATGCTCCATGAAATGTAATCCGGATTGCATACCTAGGTAGCCTAGGAGTTCGAATGCACGTTACTAATGTTTAATGTTGTTTCAGTCTTGGACTTATGATGTGTAAGGACTTAAGGCCATTTTGATACTCTAAGCTGTGGTGGATAACTTCTACTATGTATTGTATGTTTCGGCTGTTGATGACTGAGTTTTGAGTTTGGGTAGTTTATATATCATCTTATATTGCGGAAGCTGTGAAGTGTGTATGTTGTGGTGCCCCAGCCGGACCAATATTATACGGTCATTATAGGGGAGGTGTTACAACAACGGCACAAAAAACTTGATGGTTAAAACTCACGACGCCCCGAGGTTTATTTATTTATGCAGTTTAATTATTTGGTGGTGGTCAGCGCGAGCATATTTATTTGATATAAAAGTTGAAACTGAGTTTTAATGAAAGGAGGCAAGTGCACCTATCGCGTATAGTACAGGATATTCCAGTGGGGAATATCAGGGTCATATTGTTCTCGGGGACTGGTTAATTATTTCTACTCCTCCCTGGAGAGACTATTATTTTACCGAAGATAACTTGTCTGGTGATTAATTAAATCGCGCGGTTATATGTAAAAACAGAAAATATACTTGAAAAAGCCGATGAAGAAATAGAGCATCGAAACCGAATCGAATTTGAATTAAAATAACTTTTAATAAATAGAGATCCTAAATTTCAAATTAATTAAGGCAGCAACTTGGCCGTGGAGTTTCCATAAAAATGATCTCACCTATCTCTAGGACTATCGCTCACCTGAACATTAAGACTATTCGACCGAGCTCTCGCTTGACGAAGGATTCCTCTTAATGCCCGCATTACGCTAAGAACCCCGCTATTGGGTGGGGAACCCAATCCGGTAGAATTTTGCCCCTCCTCTCTCGAGGGTTTGTGCGAAACTCCCTTTACCCGAGGGTGATCGGTCCATCGCACGTCCTCTCGGCTAGCTAGCGTATGGACAACAGAAATAGAGCCCACACATCGATATGTGGTTATACACGTCGTATACCCAGGGTAAAACTTAAGTTTTATTAATTAAAGAGAAAAAGATGACCTTTAATTATTTAAAGCGATTTTATATATCTCAATGCTCTTCGATACTGATGGCTAAGAATGATTATCCACTCATCGGAATGAGGACGACTTATGAAACAAATAATGCATAATTGAAATTGCAAGTTCTACTCAAATGAGTAGGTGGGAAATGAAAGCAATAAAAGTGCTAGTCCTACTCAAATGAGTATGCGAAAAATGAAAGCAGTAAAGAAAGCAGTAAAGTGCGAGTCCTACTCAAACGAGTAGACGAGAAATGAAAGCAGTAAAGAAAGCAGTAAAGTGCAAGTGCTGCTCAAGGGAGTAGGCGAGAAATGAAAGCTGTAAAATGACAAGTACTACTCAAATGAGTAGGTGGGAAATGACAAGTCCTACGCAAACAAGTAGGCGGGAAATGACAAGTCCTATTCAAATGAGTAGGCGGGAAATTACAAGTCCTACTCAAATGAGTAGAAGGGAAATTAAAGCTGTAAAAGCTATTTCATACACACACACACACACTATACTTGAATGAAGGAAAACAATAAAATCTAACTCATAAACTTACGTACACAACAAAAAAGAAGAAAACCGAAGTTGTCTAAAAATTAAAACGATTGAATTTTTACCGTTAGAATTTACTGAAAATGCATAAAAAGAAGAAATAAAAATTAAAGAAGCAAAAAGTTTTTAAAGATAAAAGCAAATATTAAAGTCTTTGAAAAATTAAAACGATTACAAATCCATTATTATAACTTCATAAAGGTGTGTAAAGAGTGGAAATAAAGTTAAAGAAAGAACAAAAAGTTTTACACCCAAAAAGAGAAAATCTAAGTTAAAGAAAAATAAAAACTACTTTGAATACACTTTTACAAATCCATAAGGATGAAATAAAAAGAAATAATCCTAAACCTAAACAAAGCTAAGTAACAAAATAACTAGAACATAATAGCGTAAATCTACTCTCATACACACATAAACACACGCACACATAGAAAAAAATAAAGAAAAATAGGAGATAAAAGATCACTTAAGGAGGGGCACTCAGATGCATTCCAATATGATGTAAAGAGAGAAAATCTACAAATTTTATTAAGTTAAAAGGAGTTATAAAGAAAGCTAAAACCAAAACTAAAGAGAGGGGGAGAAAATTCTCCTTACAATGCATGGAATGCACCTAAGCAACACCTACCCTAAGCAAAATGGTTGAAAAAAAGGAACATTGGACAGTATAGTTGGGTTCTATTTATAGACAAAAATTTTCAGATTACACGCCAAGGTCATGGGCATGTAGGGGGGCGTGTCGGTAGTGGCGCTAAGGTGTAGTCAAAATTTATTGGCGTTTGACTTCGTGGCGTTCCACGTGGAGGTCACGGGCACGTCCTGCGGGTCACGGGAGTATAACATGGGCGTGACTGGCTAAGCGTCGAATCCTTTCCTCGCTGGCGATGTCTTGTCTGGAGAATTGAGGCAGTCATGGGTGTGCTCCTGAGGTCATGGGCGTGTCGGGAAGGTTTAACTAGAGAAGGCATCGAACGTCGAACGTCGAGCTGGAGGCGTCTTATCTGGAACAGCTGGGGTGGTCACGACGTGTCCAAATCAACACAGACGTGACTAGCAGTGCATCGATCGTCGATCGTCGAACATCGAGCATCGAGCGACGTGACACGGACATGTCAGACTAAACACGAGTGTGTCAGACGGGACAAGGGCTTGTCATGCGTGGCTAGATTTTTGTGACAGCTTTTCACTATAATCAAAGTAACACTCCCAGGTCACGGGCGTGACATGGAGGTTACGGGCGTGACATGGAGGTCACAGGCGTGTACTTTGTTTTTTTTCAACTTTTCTGTAAAATTTTCAGAAAACAAAATAAAGCTAAGTTAGAAGATTATAAATAAAAAAGAACATTTTATTGAAGAAAAGTAAATAAAAATATTAAATAAACTTAAACGACCTATATAAATTATGTAAAAATACGAATATTTACAACTCATCAATAACACTCATTGAGGCAGACAAAGCAATGTCGAATGATTCTTCATTAGCAGAGTATTTCTGGGCTAAAGCAATTAACACAGTTTGTCACGTGCAAAACAGAGCCTTAATGACCAAGAATCATCATATGACACCTTATGAACTCCTGAAAGGCAAGAAACCGACTGTGTCATACTTTAAAATCTTTGGAAGCAAATACTTTGTACTTATTAATGAGATGTATAATAAAACTAAGCTTAGCGAAAAATGTTTTGAAGGTATTTTTGTAGGATATAGTAGACATTGAAAGGCATATAGAATTTTTAATAAGAAAATCGTGATTGTAGAAGAATCCATTAATATTATATTTGATGAGACAAGTATGCTTCATAACAGCTCTTCTAGTATCCTTGTTGAAGATGCAGGTTCGTAACGAAAAGAGCTAAGATTAGAAGTAGTAGTTAAATGAGGCGTCTCAAGCTCCATCAAAGTCAATGCTTCAAGAATAATTGAAGATGAAGAACTTTAAGTTATAGAACGTGCACTAGAAGATGCAGAATCTCCTGGTGGCAATACAAGGTATCTAGTGATTAGACATTCAAGAGATCACCCCGTTGATCTGATCATCAGAGATCCTAGTGAAGGAGTTTGAATAAGAAGAGTTACATCTAACGAAGATTGCATTTGAGTTTCCTTTCCCAGATTGAGCTGAAGAAGTTCAATGAAGAAAATAAGGATGTCTAATGGATCATCACAATCCAAGAAGAGCTCAATCAATTTAAAAGATGCAAGGTGTGTGAGATAGTACCAATACCTAAAGGTCACAATATTATAGGGACAAAATGGTTTTTTCAGAAATAAGCTGGATAAGAATGGAGTTATCATAACGAACAAAACCAGACCGGTAGCTCAATGTTACCGATTAGAAGAAGGAATCTGTAACATCCCATTTCCCTTATATACCCCTTAACAAAAAGTAGTGCAGGACATGCAGTGAGTGTGATGAGTTTAGGATAGATGGTGACCTTAGGACCCAATGAGTTTGGGTGAACTCACATGGGGCCCACTATAATATACAAGTTAACTTAGGTCAAACTTACTCACATTGAAGTCACAAGCACAAAATAATCTCACCATTATGTCCCTAACCCTAAATGAGACTCAATTTACCATAGATCATGTGAATTGGTCAACCAAATTGGCCACATTGTCCAAAGTCAACCTTAGGTCAATATAGCACAATTCAACACCATTATGCTCAATTGACCTGCACAATTCAACACCATTATGCTCAATTGACCTTCAATATATCAAATTGACATTACCCAAACCATCCTAACAACTAAGGGAGGACATTAGGTCAATAACACACATTGGTCCCAACCAATTTCATGATATTGACAAAGTCAATTTTGGGTCAATAAAAGCCCCAAATCAACACCCTTTGCTCAATTAACCCCCAATACTTGAAATTGAACTTACACACACCATCATAAACCCTACGGTAGGCCATCAGGTTAGTAAACACCCATTGGACCAACCCAATTTCAAGGGGTTGACCCAAGTCAACACTTGGTCAACATTACCCAATTCAAATCAATCAAAGGTCAATTAGTGTTCAATTAATTAAATTGATCTCACCCCTATCCTTTCAAACCCATTAGGGACCTAATTAAGCAAAAGCCCCTTGAGTGGGTCAATCAATTCTCTCAATTTGACCAAAGTTAACCTTGGTCAAAATGGGCCTAAAACATGAAATTAAGTGAGCAAACCCAATGTCGTTGGGTCAAGACCTAACCCAACCCCAAGCAGAGCACACTAGCCTTATTACCACTCACGCCCTCTGGTTTTGGAGAGAAAATACATACAAGGGGGAAAACTGGATTTTCCCCCATTTTCATATGGGATAAAAGAGAAATTTGGGGAATGAGGGCCACATGGAACCTAGCTCCTCTTCCCAAGCACTCCTCTAAACTTCCCATAAATTTACTTGTCATTTTTGAGCTCGATAGGTGCCAATGACACTATAGTGGAGCATCCAATGTTGAACCCGACCACCCTCAATGACAAATTCATAAACACTTCTCCCTAACCTCAATCTAACCCTTCCATTAGCTTCAGAAGGTGGAAGGGAGTTGGATTAGTGCCTTGGATTGAAGAAAATGGTGGATAGTTGGGGGATTAAGCAAGCTCTCCAGAGAGGAGAAAATCTATGTCAAACCGTCACCATCGTGCACCAATCAAGATCTGTTTCTCCTCCTCTCCCTCTATGCTAGTCATCTAGATCAATTAGGAGAGACATCAGGCTTAACTGAGTCGGATCCCATGATAGGAAATCAAAATATTCCATGGTTTTATGAGTGCTCGGGATCATCGGAAGCCGCCACCTCCGGCGGCCAAGTTGCCGCCAATCGTCAGCCCCCACCTTAATGGAGGTGGTGGTGGTGGTGGTCGGCCGAGGAGGTGGCTGGATGGACTAGAAATGGAGTTTGAAGTAGGTCTAGGTCGGTCTTATCTAGACCATTTGCTAGAGGTTGAAGATGACGGGCTGCCCTTGGATGTGCTATACATGATGATTAATATTGTATAGTATATTTTATATTAAATACATTTAAATGGATTAATATTGTATAGTTTTCAAGTTAAAAATAGACCTCTTAGATGCTTGTTTAGGAAAGGTTTCCAGAGATAAATGTTGTAGCTCTTTGAGTTTACTTTCCATAGAAATTGGAATTTCAACATTTGGAGACCTATAGCTCACTGTAGGGTTGTTTTACTATTACATACCCCTAGGGAGGGACAGACACTAAAAGAGGGGTACATGTCATATAAAAATATCATGGCACTAAGATTTTGGCCATACTAGTATATATCATTGACACACACCCTATCCAAAAATGGGAATTTTTGGACAAATATTTTCTATAGTTTTGTGAAAAATGTGATTTTTCATATGATAATTAATTATGTGGTCAAAACAACTTCAAATGACCCATATTTTGGGTGGCATTCTTTGTAGGATATAATAAGACACTATAAATTTTTTGAGTCTATTTGGACCATTGTATGTTTGTGGATTCCATATACATGACTTAGGGCATATATGAAATTAAGTGTGCCTTAATCAAATAACTGTATTTTGTGATTTTAGCACAAAGGCCATGATTCATGTCAATAAAATTTTGGTGAGGCATCTATTATAATGAAAGGAGTAATACTTAGAGAAATTGTGTTTTTTGGATCCAAAAATCTAAGAAAATTAATTATAATTCTTTTTGTAATAAAAGTATATTAATGAAATAAATGTGACTTAATGACTTAGGAAAAATCAAAACTTCCATCACACGGTTATAATTGATGTTCTAAATATCTTGAAATTCTTATAGGATTTTTGAAAGTCATATGCATGATGAATTTCTAAGAATTTAAATTGTCACACATTTGCATTAAGAAACTTTTTATGGTCAATATTATCTAAAATATATGGTCACTAAAGAATGGGAGTTCTCCTAGTAAGAGTACAAGTGTATCTTACAAAGGGAGAAGGAAGCGCATGAGTTTGAGTGCACAGAAGGCTCCCCATGAAGAACTCCAAATGGCCAATCATGGATCATTTGTATTTGGTGCTCCAGCACCTACACTCAAGGAGAAGGTAGTGGCCTATTCTCAGGATCTTCCAGCAAATCCCTGACCAAGGGTAAGTCAGTCAGTAAGGATGACTTGGCTAGCTCTAATGACATTAATAGTGTAACATCCCATTTCCATCTAGACCCCTAGGAGTGGTTTTGTCCATGACTAGGTCATGACAAACCCTAGGAAGCCAGGAATGGGCCAAGAGATAGGAGACAAAATGTGGAAAATCATCATGGTCTGCAAATAGTAGAACTCTAAACAATGGCTTAGGATGACCATGGGCTACACCTTAACCCCAAGACCCTACCACAACACCCCTAATACTTGGGGGACCCATTAGAGCCAAAAGGACCCATTAGGGTCAACCCTAGAGGCCAAGTTGACCCAAGTCAACTCAAGCCCCTAATCTGGTCAAAGTACCCTTACTAAGGGTATGTGACCTCCAAAGTGCAGGGTAACCCTACATAACCCTACCTAGACCCTAAGGGAAGTCAATGGGTCACCCAGGATCCATAGGGGTGAACCCTAATGGTCATGTTGACCCAAGTCAACTCTAGCCCTAAAATGGTCAAAGTGACCTAACCAAGGGTCAAGTGACCTTCAAGGTGCCAAGTCAACCCTACCCAACCCTACATAGACCTTAGGGGAGGCCAATGGGTCACCAAGGACCCATTGGGGTCGACCGAAATGGTCAAATTGACCAAAGTCAAGTCAACCCTAAAATAGGTCAAACTAGCCTAAATGACCTAACCAAGCCCAAGCCACTTGGGCTAAGCCCAACTTGAGTGGCCCATTAACTTTAGGAGGCTGATATTTATGAGGGATGCCACCTAAATTTCGGAGGGGTGACTAGGAGAGAGAAAATGAGAGTTTTCTCCTTAATGGAGGAGAGAGAAAAAGGAAAAGAGAGAGAGGAGTTATGGAGGGAGGCCATGGGCCACTCCATTCATCTCTCCATTGTCCCCATTCCTCTCCCTTGCCTCTTGGGATGATAATGGTATCAATTCCAGCCAGCCAACACTAATGGGGGGAGCCCAACCACCATGGCCAACCAACCCTTCACCTCCCCTCCCATGAAAAAAATATAAATCCCCCTATGCAGCCCCCCCATTTCAATTTCTGATCTTCCCATCACCTTCAGAACGTCCTTGGCAGTCAAAATAACATATTGGATCAAAGGTTTTGGTGGAGGATCGAGGATTCGGGCAAGCTCGCCGGAGAGGAAAAACGCCATGGCCGACCACCGCCGCCGCCGTCATCGAACCACAAATAAGGTCCTCCTCTACTCCTCTCTTCGTGGGCTAGATCCTTAGATTGTTTAGGAGAGAAATCGGGCTCAATTGAGCCCGATTGGGAGAGCAAATTTCAGCTTTTTCCATGGATTTTCTACCTATCGGGTTCGCCGGAAACCGCCCCTCCGGCGGCCGTGCCGCCTCCCGGCGATAGCCCCCACCTCAATGAAGGTGGTGGCTTTAATGGCTTTGTAATTCCAGGTCGGTGAAATCACAGCCAACGGCTGGAGGTAGAAGACAATGCGTGAGCCGTTGGATTGATCTGGAGATTAGGATATATTATTAGTTATTATGAATAGTATAATTTATCCCTTCACTATACACATTTTACATCAGGAAAACAAGGCCCTTAGGTGCTAAACCGTAAAAAGTCGCCAACATGAATATTGTAGCCCGTGAAGTCTACTTTAATTTAAAATTGATTTCAACCCATTTAGGTAAGTAGTTAGACCACAGCACCCAGTTTGGTGGGCCCTATACCTAGGGCTAACCTGAGATTCAAATGGATTCCCACCCTTCATCCCTTGTCCAAATGACCTGAGATTTTGGCAGGGAGTCTATCCTATCTATACCTAGGGCCTGTCCAAAAATGGGAATTTTTGGAGAAACTATTTTATAGTTTTTAAAAACATTTAATAATTATTAAATAAATTAAATAGGTGCCCTAAACACCTCCAACCCTCCCAAATTTTGGTGAGTGGTCCCTGGGTTCAATTTAGGTATCTGTATAAAATTTCATTTAATTTGGTTGTGTTTTGAATAGGTTTTGACCCAACCCTAACTATACCTTAATAAGGGCATTTTGGTCAAAAGGTGCACTTTTGATTTTGAGTGACCAAATCACCTCAACAGAGGCTGAAATTTGGGCCACTGACTTGTTATAGCACTTATCACCTCCCCACGGAATATGGGATAGAGAGGAATAGATTTGCCCTAAGTTCCTAGGTCAAACCCTGAGGAGAGACCTTTTGGCCTTGTGAAGGGTATGAGTCATAAACACCTTGGATGAACTCCAAATTTTGCAAGGAGGTTCTTAGGATATATAAAACCCTCTGTTAAAAATATTAGCAAATTATGAAAATGTTAGGGTCCCCAAAACCCTAACCCTAGCTTAGGACCTAAAACTTGTAGTGTAGGTTTAGGTTAGCTAAACACCTTGAAACTTAACTAAATTTGGGTAGTGAGGGGATTAGGTTATTTTGTGCCCCTGATAATTTACTTGAGGAATTTTGATCAATATTTGTAGCACTTCATTTGTAATCACTAGTATTGCCCTAATTAATAATTTGGCTATTGTGGTCTCACTGCCCATAGAGAGGATATGAAACATGGGCAGAGTTAGTTTTAGGCTATAATAATCTTGTATGAATTTTGTTAGAATTTTTGGATATCTATTTAGGGCATCTACTTCACAAGTGCTTTATTTTGATTACATATTAAATAATTCTTGCCAGAGTCCATTACTTACTGAAAAATCAAGACACTTGCTGCATAGTGTTTTTAGCTCAATGATATCATGTGGGAATTTTTGTGGAAATATTTGATGACTGATTAGCATACTTTGTTCATTAACCCTTAAATTAGAGAGTTCATAGGAAAATCAAATATAGCCTTATTTCCAAATGATAAATTATGAAACGTTTTCTAGGGTACTTGTAGGCCATCACAATCATCCCTGAATTTTCTCTGAATTTTTGGAGGTGTTATTACTATAGAATCTTTTAAAATGACTTTTTATGGGGCATCTTTGAAATTAATTTAAAGGCCTAAACCTTACTGAAAAATTGGAAGACTTAGGATTTAGAGTTGATTAGGCATTTTGTAATTATCATAAATTTAGCGTATTGTTATCTTGTCTGAAAATGGTACTTCATGTTCAAACCTGGGCCTTTTGGGACACTAGAATAAATAAATTAATTATCAGACAAATTAGGAAAATTATGGATTTCTGGATTTATGCTTCAAATGTCTTTTTAGCCCTCTAATAATTATCATAAGGGTACTGGATGAATATTTCATGTACTTCCCTTTTTACGGGTCATGTAGCTTAAGTGGTCTGCATATAGCAAAACTGCAGGATTTCATTTGGATGTGAATTAGGGCACGTATGATGGGTCTTGATGGTTTGCTGTAAGGACAAGTGGAAGGGGCTGCACCTATGGAAGATGAGTGAGTAGGGTGTGGTTTTGTCTAGGGTTTATAGGCGTTCGGGTCCGACGAAAGATCGTCCTACCCAAGGAGAGTTGGAGTCAAATTACCATAGGATTAGCATATCGAAATATGAGAAAATAATGGGTAAGGGAATCAACCAATAATAAAATAAGTACCTTGCGAAAGGGAACGCTGGGCGTAATCCGAACACAGTTCCTAGTGCCCCTTGAGAGCCCTTCACAGGGAATACCGGGGGCAGTCCTGGGTTAACGTAAACTGTTTTAACAAGCTGAAAAGAGTAACTTAGTAATTAGGGTTGCACATTCCACAACACTGATGGCACCGGATGTTAGCTAAGAGCTTCGGCTCGGATGGTTAAAAGGCGGACTTTGGGTCCGGGGAGCTTCAGCTCGATTGTTTGAGACGGACGTGTTGGTCCGGGGAGCTTCGGCTCGGTTCTTGATTACGCTAATTTGCATGTGCATAACATGAAAGGAAAATTAAGGTGGTGGGTCTTCGGTATTGGAGGGTCGATGCACCGACGCCAATACGTTGACTCGGCAAGTGTGGTTAGCACTTCGCCAACAGAAGTCCGGTGTGCCAGCCAGCAAGAGTACGCAGGAGTCCGCTTCGTGCACCAAGCGTTGAGGCGTACGATAGGTCTGACCGGTAGTGCTTTACTGGTTTAGAGGTGGGCGAGGCCCAACCCACCGCTTCCGTCTGCCACTACGGAGGTATCCTGGGAGGTTACGGCTCCAGAAAGGGGGAACTAAAGGTCTGTGTGCACAGAGTCGGGTGTGTGCGTTGCACTTGCATGTCCATCATACCCACTTTCATGTCATAGCATAATCGTTTCTTTTAACCTTGACACCTAAAGTATAAGTGGAATGGGACGCTTATACTTTAGGACCTGCAAAACGACCCTTGGTCTATAAGCTTGTGTGGGCAAGTTTATAAATTAAGGTTAATTTTGGATATATATATTTACTGCTGATTGAAAACTGACACCCCAACGTATAAATTGGTATGGGACTTTTTATACGATGGGAGCCTCGCAGAAGACCCCTTGGCTTATGTGATTTCACATAAGTGAAGGTTACTTTTCATATTTCAGCTTATTGTCTTACATGCTATAGAAATTGCTAGTATAGGACCGCTGTCATCTGCTTTTGAAATTCTCCACCTTCAAGTCCTCCCCTTTCTTCCTCTCCGCTCGGTGCCTAGGAGCCGTGGGGAAGGGGCGGGGGATGATAGGACTTAGTCTTTTAGACTAACGGTTTTCGAACCGCATCATTTAGGGGATCGTGGAGACCAGCATGGAGGAGCAGCCCCAGAGACCGGTGAGTTTGGAGGTGGGGCAGTCTAGCTCCGGAGTTCATACAGCCGGGACTGTGAGTCTCGACCCTGAGTAGTCTCCAGCTTTTGTTTCCGCATGAGTGATTTTGTAGTGAGGATATGTTGTACCGGGCATAAGCCCGTTTGCTACTCTGATGTTATTTTTTGTGGACACTCCCTTCGTGGAGTTATATTTATTATGTCATGTGATTCTCTGTGGACAGATAGTTTACATTTACTTCATTATTTTGCTACTTTTATGTGATCGAAATGGCCGGCAGAATCGGCGCCTTGTGGTGATGACTCTTCAGGGCGTGAAGGAGTCACCGCAAAACGGCGGTTCTGGGCCTAAGACCCCGGTGTCCGAAAAGGAAAAAAAAAGGGTGTCTTACAAGTGGTATCAGAGCAGACCTCGATCGAAAAGTAGCCGTCCACAACCCTGGGTCACCCCCGCGCGGGTTTAGTTTGGGGACAAACTAAGCAGCGAAAGCAGTGGTGTGCCCATATGGGGGGAATCACATGTAAATTGTCCACTTTCATTAGGCATTGAGTCGATTACCTACTAATGTAGTTCGTTTTGCAGCCCCCAGCTCAGCCCACCCCACAAGGTGGAGCTCAGCAGACTCCAGACATTGCACCACCTCCCATGGTCCCCACACCTTTCCTCCAGTCAGACATGGGGCAGACCCTTACAGCTATCCTTGAGGCCTTCCGGGCTCAGCAAGCTCCAGCCCAGCAGCCAAACCCAGGGGCCAACTGGATGAGCACCTTCCGAGGACTCTTCCCCCCATCATACTTAGGGACAGAGTCGGCAGTATGGACAGAGGAGTGGCTGGATGTTATGTACGAGATGTTGACTGGGATACGATGCCCTTGGGAGGAGAGGGTGGCCCTAGTGGTATCTTGCTTGGAGTCACATGCTAAGCGGTGGTGGAAGACGCTGTTGGACACGGCTTTTGCTAATAGGGAGATTGCAGAAATTACTTGGGAAGAATTCAGGGCCACGCTGCTGGAGCACTTTGTTCCTCAGTCGGCCAGGGACGAGTTGGAGGAGCGGTTCTTGCAGCTGAGGCAGGGCACCAGGACAGTGGTGGAGTACCACCGAGAGTTCGATCATTTGGCTCGATATGCGGGCTCCTATCAGCTGGACGAAGCAGGTTACGTCAAGAGGTTTTATAAGGGCCTAAAAGAGGAGTTGATGGAGGCCTTGCTTTTTGTCTTTGACGGGCCCATCTCCCGGATTTTGGAGATGGCGAAGAGGATTGAGGCCGACTGGCATACCAGATGGAAGGAGGGCAGAGGAGCAGCCTCGTCAGGAGTTGAGGCAGGAGCCGAGAGAGCAGGTGGTTTTGGCCCCTCAACCTCTCCGGATCCAGGAGATGCAGAGACCCCGGGGTATGGCGTATCCCCCGCCGGAGTGCTTCCATTGTCACCAGGTGGGACATCTCCGGAGAGACTGCCCTATGAGGGGGGCACCACCTCCAGCACCACAGGGTGGCCCACCGGCCCAGCATTTCGGAGGCCGAGGACGCGGCCGAGGACGTGGTTACCAGGGAGGCGACCGCAGGCAGAACTGGGAGCAGATTTACGCTTTGGACTTAGCACAGCCCCGGAACCCGGACAGGGTTATTGCAGGTATGAGAGTAATCTTAATTTTGGATTCATTCATTACTCATATTAAGTGTTAATAGAACTACTAAACGACCTAGGTTAGAAAACCTTACACCAGAGTTTCTTTCAAACTGATTTAGGAATGGTGATGGTGTGCGGCAAGCCTGCCCATACCCTGTTCGACACGGGGGCATCGCACAACTTTGTGTCGGAGGATTTCGTCAAGGACCTGGATCAGATTCGTTGTTATACGGGACTACCCAGGAGGGTGCGCCTCCCCAATGGGATGGAGATCCAGTCCACAGAAAAGTGCCTCCTGGAGGTTACCATAGACGGGTTGACACTCGAGGCCCCGGCGACGATCCTGAGGATGCCGGACTTCGACCTCATCTTGGGCATGACATGGCTTGTCTGGAACCATGCCCAGATTGATTGCCCAGCAAGGAGGGTCGTGCTGAGCCACGGCGATACTTATGCGACATTCGAAGGTACAACACCGGTCTCTCGTCGCCTGCTTTCATCTATTCAGGCCGTTAAGGCTCATATGCAAGGGGACGAGGTATATCAAGTATTATTCGAGATGACTGAGGAGAAGGACCTGATTGCTAACATTCCGGTGGTTCGTGACTACGCCGATATTTTTCCGGATAAGCTGCCAGGACTACCTCCGCATAGGGAGAAGGACTTCCAGATTCAGTTGGTACCAGGGGCTAAACCGGTATCCAAGGCCCCTTATCGGATGGCCCCAAAGGAGTTGGCGGAGTTTCGGACACAGTTGCAGGAGTTGGTGGAAGCAGGATTTGTTAGGCCGAGCTCCTCATCATGGGGAGCTCCTGTCCTATTCGTGAAGAAGAAGGACGGCACTTTACGCCTGTGCATCGACTATCGAGCACTAAACAGGCTGACCGTCCGAAATATCTATCCGCTCCCCAGGATAGATGAGTTGTTCGATCAGCTGGAGGGAGCCCATTATTTTTCGAAGCTGGACTTGAGGTCAGGCTACTACCAGCTGCGGATCCAGGAGGAGGATATTCCGAAGACGGCCTTTAGTAGCCGATATGGATTGTATGAGTTCATCGTGATGCCCTTCGGGCTCACGAATGCTCCGTCGGCGTTTATGAGCTTCATGAACCGGGTCTTCGAGGCTTATTTGGATGTGTTCGTCATAGTGTTCATAGACGACATCCTTATCTATTCTAAGACGGAGGAGGAGCACACACGACATCTGGCACTGACCTTGGAGAGACTGCGGGAGCATCGCCTTTATGCGAAGTTCAGTAAGTGTCAGTTCTGGCTGAAGGAGGTGGCTTTCTTAGGCCACATTATCAGCGGAGCCGGGCTGGCAGTGGACCCGGCAAAGATTCAAGCTATTTCGGAGTGGCCGCAGCTGAAAACAGCCACTGACGTACGGAGTTTTCTAGGACTTGCCGGTTACTATCGGAAGTTCGTGGAGGGATTCTCTCGAATCGCCCTCCCGCTCACATCCTTGACGAAGAAGGAGGCACCGTTCGTGTGGACCCCGCAGTGCCAGACAGCTTTCCAGGAGCTGAAGGATCGGCTGACCTCGGCTCCCATTCTTACTCTCCCCTCGGGGAGGGAGGGATTTCAGGTCTACACCGACGCATCATATCAGGGGATGGGAGCAGTACTGATGCAGAACGGACACGTCATAGCTTATGCTTCCCGCCAGCTGAAGACCCATGAGAAGAACTACCCAGTGCACGACCTGGAGATGGGAGCAGTTGTATTCGCACTAAAAATATGGCGGCACTACCTTTATGGAGTCCACTGTGACATATACTCCGATCATAAGAACCTTAAGTACGTGGACACGCAGAAGGAACTAAACATCAGGCAGAGGCGGTGGGTGGAGTTCCTTTCTGACTATCAGTATGAGATGCATTACCACTCGGGGAAGGCGAACGTGGTAGTGGATGCACTGAGTAGGAGAGCTGCCACAGCAGGAGCAGCGCCTCAGTTGATGTCTATGGAGCTGCTGCAGAGACTAGAGGACATGCACATTACTCTGGTATCGTCTGATGATCCTGAGCTCTATGAGGAGTACTTGGCCGCGATAGGCGCTACCGATGACATCAGAGACCGGGTCAGAGAGGGACAGAGGCAGGATGCCAAGTTGGAACCCATCTTCCAAGCTCTGGAGGCAGGCACTGCAGGAGACTACACACTGAGGGACGACCTGGTGTGCTTCAGAGGACGGGTGTACATACCGGAGGGAGGCCAGATCCGGGAGGATATTATGACGGAGGCGCACTGCAGCCGGTATTCTGTACACCCGGGGATCACAAAGATGACGGCTGATTTGAAGAAGACGATGTTCTGGCCGGGCATGAAGAAGGATGTCTCTTACTTCGTGACCCATTGTGAGGCATGTCAGCTAGTGAAGGCGGAGTGCAGGAACCCCGCAGGATTATTGCAGCCACTCCCGGTGCCGGAGTGGAAGTTCGATGACATAGCCATGGACTTCATACATGGGCTTCCCCGGTCTCGGACAGGGAATGACTCGATCTGGGTAATCGTTGATCGATTGACCAAGGTGGCTCGATTTATACCAATCAGGAAGGACGATTCAGTGGGTGTACTGGTGCGGAAGTTTGTGGAGCAGTTCATTCGTTATCATGGCGTGCCCAGGACGATAGTGTCGGATCGGGATGGCCGGTTCACCTCCAGGGAGTGGAGATCCGTGCAAGCTTACTTAGGCACGCGATTGACCTTCAGCACTGCATTCCACCCCCAGACAGACGGACAGACAGAACGCACCAACCGGACGCTGGAGGACCTTTTGAGGCTATGCATCTTGGACCGCGGGGAAACGTGGGAGAAACTCTTACCCCTTGTCGAGTTCTCCTATAACAACAGCCACCAGTCCAGCATCAGGATGGCGCCTTACGAAGCCTTGTACGGGAGGAGATGCCGGACCCCGCTTTCTTGGGTGCAGAACGAAGATCCGAAAGTGTTGGGGTCAGAGTTTGTTGAAGACACCGAGGCACAGGTGAGGCTGATCAGGGACATGATGCTCGAGGCACAGAGTAGACAGGCTAAGTACTATGACGCCCGGCATCGGCAGGTGGAGTTCCAGGTGGGGGACCGGGTGTTTCTGAAGATCCGGCCCATGCATGGAGTCTCGCGGGTGCGTGGTCGGAAGAAGAAGCTCAGCCCTAGGTACATGGGCCCTTACAGGATCCTGGAGCGGATCGGACCCCTAGCCTACCGGCTGGAGTTACCACCAGAGCTGGAAGCGCTGCACGACGTCTTCCACATTTCTTCTTTGAGGAGGGCTCTGCTACGCCCGGAGCAGCAGATTTTGACCACCGAAGGGCCGGTAGCTTCAGACCGGTCGGTTCGTTTGGAGCCTGTGAGGATCGACGACCGAGGAGTGCGGGTCTTGCGACGCAAGAAGGTCCCACTAGTCAAGGTCCTGTGGAGGAATCACGGCCAGGAGGAGCATACCTGGGAGCCACAGGACCTGATGCGACAAAGATACCCCGAGCTATTCAGTCAGGTATACCTCTCAGACCCCTCAAGATGTTAATTTATTTTTCCTGCTATAAGTATACTAAGGGCTGCTCTAGGCAGATAGAGGCTTATCTTTTGTTTATTGGGGGCTTATCCTTGTTTATTGGGATCTTGGTTTGCCAATTAGGCGAATTGGTCATAGATTTAGGTTTCTCTTTAAATCTAATTTAGCAAACATGGCGTCGTGATGGGATGTTACAAGTTTCTTTCTTCGGTAGAAAATTCCCGTAGGCTTAACCTTGATTTCGGGGACGAAATCTTTGTTTTGTTTATTGGGATTTGTAACATCCCATTTCCATCTAGACCCCTAGGAGTGGTTTTGTCCATGACTAGGTCATGACAAACCCTAGGAAGCCAGGAATGGGCCAAGAGATAGGAGACAAAATGTGGAAAATCATCATGGTCTGCAAATAGTAGAACTCTAAACAATGGCTTAGGATGACCATGGGCTACACCTTAACCCCAAGACCCTACCACAACACCCCTAATACTTGGGGGACCCATTAGAGCCAAAAGGACCCATTAGGGTCAACCCTAGAGGCCAAGTTGACCCAAGTCAACTCAAGCCCCTAATCTGGTCAAAGTACCCTTACTAAGGGTATGTGACCTCCAAAGTGCAGGGTAACCCTACATAACCCTACCTAGACCCTAAGGGAAGTCAATGGGTCACCCAGGATCCATAGGGGTGAACCCTAATGGTCATGTTGACCCAAGTCAACTCTAGCCCTAAAATGGTCAAAGTGACCTTACCAAGGGTTAAGTGACCTTCAAGGTGCCAAGTCAACCCTACCCAACCCTACATAGACCTTAGGGGAGGCCAATGGGTCACCAAGGACCCATTGGGGTCGACCGAAATGGTCAAATTGACCAAAGTCAAGTCAACCCTAAAATAGGTCAAACTAGCCTAAATGACCTAACCAAGCCCAAGCCACTTGGGCTAAGCCCAACTTGAGTGGCCCATTAACTTTAGGAGGCTGATATTTATGAGGGATGCCACCTAAATTTCGGAGGGGTGACTAGGAGAGAGAAAATGAGAGTTTTCTCCTTAATGGAGGAGAGAGAAAAAGGAAAAGAGAGAGAGGAGTTATGGAGGGAGGCCATGGGCCACTCCATTCATCTCTCCATTGTCCCCATTCCTCTCCCTTGCCTCTTGGGATGAAAATGGTATCAATTCCAGCCAGCCAACACTAATGGGGGGAGCCCAACCACCATGGCCAACCAACCCTTCACCTCCCCTCCCATGAAAAAATATAAATCCCCCTATGCAGCCCCCCATTTCAATTTCTGATCTTCCCATCACCTTCAGAACGTCCTTGGCAGTCAAAATAACATATTGGATCAAAGGTTTTGGTGGAGGATCGAGGATTCGGGCAAGCTCGCCGGAGAGGAAAAACGCCATGGCCGACCACCGCCGCCGCCGTCATCGAACCACAAATAAGGTCCTCCTCTACTCCTCTCTTC
The DNA here is from genome assembly GCA_039583875.1 of Platanthera guangdongensis. Classification (NCBI taxonomy): domain Eukaryota; kingdom Viridiplantae; phylum Streptophyta; class Magnoliopsida; order Asparagales; family Orchidaceae; genus Platanthera; species Platanthera guangdongensis. The sequence continues at coordinate 63,184,664 of CM077155.1, forward strand.
GTGGGCTAGATCCTTAGATTGTTTAGGAGAGAAATCGGGCTCAATTGAGCCCGATTGGGAGAGCAAATTTCAGCTTTTTCCATGGATTTTCTACCTATCGGGTTCGCCGGAAACCGCCCCTCCGGCGGCCGTGCCGCCGCCCGGCGATAGCCCCCACCTCAATGAAGGTGGTGGCGGTGGTGGCCGGCCAGGGAGGTGGCTGGGTGGCCGGAAAATGGCTTTGTAATGGCCTCCAGGTCGGTGAAATCACAGCCAACGGCTGGAGGTAGAAGACAATGCGTGAGCCGTTGGATTGATCTGGAGATTAGGATATATTATTAGTTATTATGAATAGTATAATTTATCCCTTCACTATACACATTTTACATCAGGAAAACAAGGCCCTTAGGTGCTAAACCGTAAAAAGTCGCCAACATGAATATTGTAGCCCGTGAAGTCTACTTTAATGTAAAATTGATTTCAACCCATTTGGGTAAGTAGTTAGACCACAGCACCCATTTTGGTGGGCCCTATACCTAGGGCTAACCTGAGATTCAAATGGATGCCCACCCTTCATCCCTTGTCCAAATGACCTGAGATTTTGGCAGGGAGTCTATCCTATCTATACCTAGGGCCTGTCCAAAAAAGGGGAATTTTTGGAGAAAATATTTCTATAGTTTTTATAAACATTTAATAATTATTAAATAAATTAAATAGGTGCCCTAAACACCTCCAAACCCTCCCAAATTTTGGTGAGTGGTCCCTGGGTTCAATTTAGGTATCTGTATAAAATTTCATTTAATTTGGTTGTGTTTTGAATAGGTTTTGACCCAACCCTAACTATACCTTAATAAGGGCATTTTGGTCAAAAGGTGCACTTTTGATTTTGAGTGACCAAATCACCTCAACAGAGGCTGAAATTTGGGCCACTGACTTGTTATAGCACTTATCACCTCCCCATGGAATATGGGATAGAGAGGAATAGATTTGCCCTAAGTTCCTAGGTCAAACCCTGAGGAGAGATCTTTTGGCCTTGTGAAGGGTATGAGTCATAAACACCTTGGATGAACTCCAAATTTTGCAAGGAGGTTCCTAGGATATATAAAACCCTCTGTTAAAAATATTAGCAAATTATGAAAATGTTAGGGTCCCCAAAACCCTAACCCTAGCTTAGGACCTAAAACTTGTAGTGTAGGTTTAGGTTAGCTAAACACCTTGAAACTTAACTAAATTTGGGTAGTGAGGGGATTAGGGTATTTTGAGCCCCTGATAATTTACTTGAGGAATTTTGATCAATATTTGTAGCACTTCATTTGTAATCACTGGTATTGCCCTAATTAATAATTTGGCTATTGTGGTCTCACTGCCCATAGAGAGGATATGAAACATGGGCAGAGTTAGTTTTAGGCTATAATAATCTTGTATGAATTTTGTTATAATTTTTGGATATCTATTTAGGGCATCTACTTCACAAGTGCTTTATTTTGATTACATATTAAATAATTCTTGCCAGAGTCCATTACTTACTGAAAAATCAAGACACTTGCTGCATAGTGTTTTTAGCTCAATGATATCATGTGGGAATTTTTGTGGAAATATTTGATGACTGATTAGCATACTTTGTTCATTAACCCTTAAATTAGAGAGTTCATAAGAAAATCAAATATAGCCTTATTTCCAAATGATAAATTATGAAACTTTTTCTAGGGTACTTGTAGGCCATCACAATCATCCCTGAATTTTCTCTGAAATTTTGGAGGTGTTATTACTATAGAATCTTTTAAAATGACTTTTTATGGGGCATCTTTGAAATTAAATTTAAAGGCCTAAACCTTGCTGAAAAATTGGAAGACTTAGGATTTAGAGTTGATTAGGCATTTTGTAATTATCATAAATTTAGTGGATTGTTATCTTGTCTGAAAATGGTACTTCATGTTCAAACCTGAGCCTTTTGGGACACTAGAATAAATAAATTAATTATCAGACAAATTAGGAAAATTATGGATTTCTGGATTTATGATTCAAATGTCTTTTTAGCCCTCTAATAATTATCATAAGGGTACTGGATGAATATTTCATGTACTTCCCTTTTTACGGGTCATGTAGCTTAAGTGGTCTGCATATAGCAAAACTGCAGGATTTCATTTGGATGTGAATTAGGGCACGTATGATGGGTCTTGATGGTTTGCTGTAAGGACAAGTGGAAGGGGCTGCACCTATGGAAGATGAGTGAGTAGGGTGTGGTTTTGTCTAGGGTTTATAGGCGTTCGGGTCCGACGAAAGATCGTCCTACCCAAGGAGAGTTGGAGTCAAATTACCCTAGGATTAGCATATCGAAATATGAGAAAATAATGGGTAAGGGAATCAACCAATAATAAAATAAGTACCTTGCGAAAGGGAACGCTGGGCGTAATCCGAACACAGTTCCTAGTGCCCCTTGAGAGCCCTTCACAGGGAATACCGGGGGCAGTCCTGGGTTAACGTAAACTGTTTTAACAAGCTGAAAAGAGTAACTTAGTAATTAGGGTTGCACATTCCACAACACTGATGGCACCGGATGTTAGCTAAGAGCTTCGGCTCGGATGGTTAAAAGGCGGACTTTGGGTCCGGGGAGCTTCGGCTCGATTGTTTGAGACGGACGTGTTGGTCCGGGGAGCTTCGGCTCGGTTCTTGATTACGCTAATTTGCATGTGCATAACATGAAAGGAAAATTAAGGTGGTGGGTCTTCGGTATTGGAGGGTCGATGCACCGACGCCAATACGTTGACTCGGCAAGTGTGGTTAGTACTTCGCCAACAGAAGTCCGGTGCGCCAGCCGGCAAGAGTACGCAGGAGTCCGCTTCGTGCACCAAGCGTTGAGGCGTACGATAGGTCTGACCGGTAGTGCTTTACTGGTTTAGAGGTGGGCGAGGCCCAACCCACCGCTTCCTTCTGCCACTACGGAGGTATCCTGGGAGGTTACGGCTCCAGAAAGGGGGAACTAAAGGTCTGTGTGCACAGAGTCGGGTGTGTGCGTTGCACTTGCATGTCCATCATACCCACTTGCATGTCATAGCATAATCGTTTCTTTTAACATTGACACCTAAAGTATAAGTGGAATGGGACGCTTATACTTTAGGACCTGCAAAACGACCCCTTGGTCTATAAGCTTGTGTGGGCAAGTTTATAAATTAAGGTTAATTTTGGATATATATATTTACTGCTGATTGAAAACTGACACCCCAACGTATAAATTGGTATGGGACTTTTTATACGATGGGAGCCTCGCAGAAGACCCCTTGGCTTATGTGATTTCACATAAGTGAAGGTTACTTTTCATATTTCAGCTTATTGTCTTACATGCTATAGAAATTGCTAGTATAGGACCGCTGCCATCTGCTTTTGAAATTCTCCACCTTCAAGTCCTCCCCTTTCTTCCTCTCCGCTCGGTGCCTAGGAGCCGTGGGGAAGGGGCGGGGGATGATAGGACTTAGTCTTTTAGACTAACGGTTTTCGAACCGCATCATTTAGGGGATCGTGGAGACCAGCATGGAGGAGCAGCCCCAGAGACCGGTGCGTTTGGAGGTGGGGCAGTCTAGCTTCGGAGTTCATACAACCCGGACTGTGAGTCTCGACCCTGAGTAGTCTCCAGCTTTTGTTTCCGCATGAGTGATTTTGTAGTGAGGATATGTTGTACCGGGCATAAGCCCGTTTGCTACTCTGATGTTATTTTCTGTGGACACTCCCTTCGTGGAGTTATATTTATTATGTCATGTGATTCTCTGTGGACAGATAGTTTACATTTACTTCATTATTTTGCTACTTTTATGTGATCGAAATGGCCGGTAGAATCGGCGCCTTGTGGTGATGACTCTTCAGGGCGTGAAGGAGTCACCGCAAAACGGCGGTTCTGGGCCTAAGACCCCGGTGTCCGAAAAGGAAAAAAAAAAGGGGGTCTTACAAATAGCATGTCAACTATAAACAAGACTATTGTTAATGAAACTCAGAGTAAGCCAAGTACTTCTACTAGCAGACTCACCTTTAGTCTGATTCTTGTTAAGAGAAATAAGAAGAAGGCTTCAATACTCCCCTCTGAACAGACAGCTAGTGATGGCTTGCACTCTTCAAAGACTGTTCAGAAGAGAAGATATAACATCCTTAAATGTTGGTATTGTGGCAAAGTGAGCCACTTTGCCATATATTATTGGCATAAACTTAGTGTGCCAAGGGCAATGGTGAGTCTTCCTGACAGGATTGGTGTACGTAGACATGTGCATTTTTGTGCTAACAAGAACCTATGCCCCAATAATTATCGGTGTCCTAAGGTAAGGTAAACTCAGTCTTGCAGGATATTCCAAGTGCCCATACCCCTACGTGGTACTTGGATAGAGATTGTTCCGAGAATAAGACTGGAACGCAGAGCCAACTAAAGGATCATACTCAGGTAAAAGATGGACCCAAAGTAAGCTGTGGTGGGTCAGATAGAGGATTTACTAAAGGCTATGGCCTGCAGGTGTGAACTTGGAGATGGATAAACATACTATCAAAATTACTCCTACTGCCCAAGAGGAAGAGGACGGTGTGATGATGTTATCATTCCTAAAGAGGGACAAACTACACAGGAAAAAGATGAAGACCTGGTGGATCCATACATTCAAGTTCAAGATGTCTTAGTTGTGGGATAGAGTACTGCTTCTAATTTAGCAGTCTAATTAGAGGAAGAAAATATAGGTTTTGCTCATCATAGAGGATTGCACAAGAGGCAGCTCTTTTGAGAGCAGTAAGGAAGAGACACTTGACCCTCAGCTATCTGAAGAAATAAGAAGAGAAATATATGCTCAAGATTCAGTATCATCAAAACCTACAGCAAGGGTTGTCCATGTATGTGGCTCCCAAAAAGAAAACAATCTAGTTGAGGTAGTAGAAATGGTAACTGAAAGTAATGTTGTACAAGATTTGTGCAAACACTAAGGGAAAGCTAGTACAGTTTGGTGAGCTAGAAAGCACAAGTCTTGCCTATAGAATTGGTGTCAGAAAATCTCCTGCACCAAAAAGATCATAAGAATACTTCTGAAGTTTATATGTCCCTATAGACAATGCTGAGGCTGAGAGGGACACTACCCAAATGGTTGCACCTACTGAAAGAGGACAAGTACAATCAGTTCAGGAAGATCTAGATTGCTTCAGTTATTGTTTATACATGTCAGTAAACTCCTATGTGAAACTGCAAGGTAACTAAAGACATTCATGTTGATTATCTGAAATCAAAAAGGTGAGAAGTTAATCAGAGAAAGATGGATCAAGGAAGGACCATTAAAAGTTCAAGTGGTATCTAGTCAAGTGGTATGATAGCTATTTGAGTGGTATCAAGATATGATCAAGGAAGATAGGAAAAGCAAGGATGAAACATGTCAAATCCTAAGAAAAGGAATGAATACCTGGAGCAGCAAGAAACAAACTAGTCTTGCAATATCAACTGCAGAATGAGATAATATATCTATTGGGAGCTATTGTGGTCAACTGTTGTGGATCCAACATCAACTTCAGGACCATAACATCCAAATAAGTAGAACTCATTTATATTAAGATTCTACTAGTGTAATCTCAATTGATAGGAATCCTGTCTCTCATAGCAGGACTATGCATATTGAGATTAAGTATCAGTTAGTGAGGGAGCATGTGGAAAAGGAAGAACTCAGTCTTGTGTTTATCCTCACAGACAAGCAAGTGACTGCCATCTTCAGCAAGCCACTAGATGAAGCAACGTTCAACACCTTCAAGGTTGAGTTGAGTATGTTGAACTTGGTATAACTTCAGTTGTTCCTAATTGTACTTCTTGTTGCAAGATTTACTTTTCTTGCAAGTAGATAAGTCTCTGATGTGGTATCGAGATTATCAAAGTCCTTCAATTAGCATCATGACTTAAATAGACTCATGTGTCCATTAGAGATGATGACAGAAGATGCTCCTATTGAGGGGGAGTAAGGCAAGATGCTCCTATTAAGGGGGAGCTAGTCCAGTAGCTGCAACAGTTGGTATATCTGATGTGGATCAAAGATAAATACTACTGATCTGTATGCCCTCAGGACAATGAATACACTGATGGGGAGATCAACGCATGTGAATTGCTGATGCTGAGAAGACACTGCTGCTTTTGAGAAGATAATACTACTATAGGAGAAGAAGAACAACTAGCACCTCCCTAAGTCATAAAAGGGGGAGGACTGGCATTAGGTCAAGTGGTTCAATGACAACAACTAGCTCAAGTGGATCAATGGACCACTCAAGTGTCAAGTGGTTGCAGTGATGTGTTGTATTAGTGGTATCAACACAAGAAGGTAATGATCAAGGGGGAGTAGGCTGCATGGGTTACTAAAGGAATAAAAAGTATATTGGGGCTTGAACAGCATGCCGACAACATTCCTCCTATAAAAGAAGGATTGTATGATAAAACAGTATGGTGGTAAGAGTGCAGATCATCATGATGATCAAGATGGTGTTCAGTGAACTGAACCCTCCCGTGCTACCGATTAGAAAACTATAGTCGGAGGCAAGTCTGTTGCTAAAGAAAAGGAAAATATCTGGCTCAGCAAGAAGAGACTTTACAGGGTGCGAGGGAGCTACTGTGTACAACTTATGTGGATACACCATCAGCTAGAGGACTATAATTTCATGGTATGTCATTCACCCTTAAAAATGTGACTCATCCAATGCAATTTCTAGTGCTAAGATTCCTATCTCATATAACAGGACTAAGCTTCTAGAAATTAAATAACATTTTATTAAGAGAACATGTAGAAAGTGAAGACATTGCCTTGAATTTGTCTCCCCCAACAATATATTTGCTGATATCTTCGCAAAGTCATTGGATGAGCATAAGTTCAACTCTTTCAAAGTTGACTTAGGAATGCTTAATGTTGAATATCTCATGTACATTAAGTGTTTCAGTTGTAGATCTACATGGCTATATTTTTTGTTTTCAATTCAAAAGATAATCAATCTGTCTATTCGTTAACAAGTATTTTTCGCATGGTTAGATAGATAGTTAGCAGTTAATCACCTTAACTTGCTGATAGTGTGTTTTGTATTTAAGCTATTAGAGTTTTGTTTCGGTCTTTTATTGTGCAAATCTTATCTTATAAGCTTATATGTCCCCTCTTCTTGTATTTATTTATGTCACTAACATTTTTGTGCTTTTTTGTAGGTTTTCTCAATTTTCACCCAAAATGACCTGACACGGCAACCCACACGGCCGTGTCATGGGGAGTTTCACCTATTCCCAAAGAATTAACAACCAGAGGAAAATCCAGAGTTCATCCCGACCAGGACACGACCTACAACACAGTCGTGTCACTGGCTGTGTATCTGGCCGTGTCAGCTGGCCATGTCAATGTCGGCCGTGTCCCCAGGAGTTGATGAATTTCCAGAGCAGGACACGACCACCCACATGGCCATGTCTCCAGGCGTGTCGCCACCTCCTCAGCGCATGCAACCTGCCATTAATGCACCTCCCGTCGAGGTCCATCAACCGCAGAGGACACGACCACCAACACGGGCGTGTCATTGGCCGTGTCAGCATGGGCGTGCCCACCAGTCGGCGTTGTAATGATCATTTCCCGCCAGAACCAGAGCCCGAAGCAACCAGTATGGGAAACGGCCACCAACACGGCTGTGTCACCTCCTCTAGAATTTCTATAAATTCAGACCCCGCATTGAGTCCATATAGTTTTCTGAAGTGTGTAAGGAAGTTCTGCCCTTTTATTTTCTGACGTTTTTCATGCTTTTTCTCTCTCTATCTCTCTCTCTCTTTCTCATTTTAGTTTTTCCTAATTCTAGTTTAGTTTAAGCTTTTGAAGTAGCCTTTGTAATTGCTTTAGTTGCTAATGGTAGGGCTAGAATTGGATTTTACTTTTCATGCACTTGTAATCTTTTATTTTCACTTTGTAAGATCCTTGTTTTCATTAATAAAGAAGTGTTGTTTACTCTTCCCTATCTACTTTGTGTTCTTTATGCTTCATTACTCATCCCCCCTCCTCCAGTTCACCATAATTAACTAATCCTCCTTGTACTCGATCTTGATGATCCGAGGTTCGAGTGATTAAGTTATGATGCTTTGAGTTTACCTTTCCTTTTTAGGGTTTAGCCTTGAATTACTCTTGATTTATCATGGGTTGGAGATATATCATCGATATATATTCTCCACCTTTGCTTTCATTCTTGGGTAGCCAAGAGGCCGATAGATTGAAGTGAGCACTCAAGAGTAAAGGGAGTTGTACGCACCTATCGAGAGAGGCAGACGTCCAAATCTCCCGGATTGGAGTAAAATCCAATAGTGGGGTTCACCACGTAAAGTGAGCTTTAGGCCACCGATTTAGACGAGAGTTGGTCGGACCTTCCTAAATTCAGTTGGGCATGACTTCGAGAGAAGCATGTTCAAGCTTTAGGAACCTCCACGGCCAAGGACCTCTACCTTATTAAGTTTAGGTTTATTTATCGTGTTTTTGATCGACTCTTGCCGAGGTGATTATTGATCGAGTGCATTTCCTTCTCATCGTTCTAACCCTTAAGTGTAATCGTTTCTTTTATGCTCTCTTTATTTTTATTGCAAGTAGTCCTATTTTTTATGTAATATTTCCTTTGGTGCATTTAGCTTTCTTTTAACCTAAGATTTCCATAGATAAAATAATAGTATTCGTGTGAGTAAGCTTACACAACAGTTCCTGGATTTTAATACGACACTTGTGTCCCCTTGCTACAGTTTGATAGGTATACTTGCCTGGTTGGATTGCTAGTTCGGCTGCTCTCTTTTCTTAAGCGTTGGCTGGGCCATCAAGTTTTTTGCGCTGTTGTCGGGGAGCAACTTTCTTTGATAAATTGAAAACACAAACCTATTAATTTTGTCATTTCTCTTTCTCATCCTCCTTCTAAAAAAATTTTAAAATCAAAAAAATTTTATTACCGCTCTTAATAGAAACCCGCTTCACAATTTTTCTACACCACCTAAGTCTCTCAAAAAGGGCAAAGCAGTTTGAAGTGCCGCTATCTTGTCTAGTACCTTGCGAACCCTTCACAGGGTAGCCCTTTGGAAGTTCGGGAGTTAAAACATAACTTAAAAAAAATTCTATTTCAAAAAAATTAGTAACTCACTTTTTCTAGTTTTTTTTTTATTTCTCTTTCTTCTCTTCTCTTCTTCTAGTGTATGACCCACGGGAGTCCGTCGGTTATTTTGGACCTGGACCACAAAATTGAGCGTACTCTTCGGGATTGCGATTTCAAGGCCCTACTTTCCAAATACCGGTTGAGGATTCCGAGTCATTTTCTACTTTAAGAAGGGAAGAACCCCACGTGGAGAAAGTCGTGCAAAGGCCTATGTCTTATTATGCATGACCGAATCTCGAGGGTACTGATTCTAGCATAGTTCACCCTGCAATAGCAAATAATAACTTCGAAATGAAGCCTAGCATAATTCAAATAGTGCAGTAGTATGTACAATTTGACGGACTTCAAGATGAAGATCCGAACGCACATATAGTAAGCTCTCTTGAGATTTGTGATACCTTAAAGATAAATGGTGTCACAAATGATGCTATTAGGCTAAGATTATTTACCTTCTCCCTTAGAACTAAGGCTAAGCAGTGGCTGAACACTCTACCTAAAAATAGCATCACAACATGGACTCAATTAACTGAAAATTTTTTGGCGAAGTATTTTCCGTCAGCTAAAACTACAAAACTTAGGAACGAGATTTCTGCCTTTAGACAAATAGACTCTGAAACCCTTTATGAAACCTGGGAAAGATTTAAAGAATTATTAAGATGATGCCCACATCATGCTCTGCCTGTATGGTTACAAGTGCAGACATTTTATAACGGTCTAAATCAATGTACAAAGCAAATTATAGACGCAGCTTCTAGTGGTACTTTAAACCACAAGACCACGAAAGCAGCTCTTGATCTTTTTGAAGACATGGCCATGAACACCTACCTGTGGAATGTGCCTAGGTCCTGCCCAAACAAACCTGTAGGTATCTTTGAAGTGGACAACGTCTCCCAGTTAGCTCTGCAAGTAGAAATATTAAGCAAAAAAATTAAGGAGATGACTGCTGCCTCCTCCCCTCAGGTATGGGAATCTGCAACTCCTGCTCGAGAACACTTAGATTTTGTTAATAATAATATGCCTAGAAATGCTTTTAATAATTTTTCTGCTGCGAATTTTTATCATCCTGCTTTTGTTTTTCCAAATAGTTATAATCCTGCTTTAAGAAATCACCCAAAGTTTTCGTGGAGTAATCCATCGAACGCTATGCGCCCACCACCACAAAATGATTTTTCTGCACCACCTCCACCTCTTCAGAACTTTCCAAAACCTCCAAGCTTGGAGGAGTTACTTTCTAAATATATCACCACAAATGACGCTACTATAAGAACCTTAACCGGGTCCATAAAAAGTCTAGAAAATCAAGTAGGACAACTCGTAAACTAATTTCTGAGCTACCCGCGGGGTCTCTTCCTTCCAATACCGAACCCAACACGAGAGATCAAGCGAAAGCTATAACTCTTCGGAGTGGGAAGTAAGTTCCCGGTGTGGTAAGTGAAGAGCCCGAGGCAAGCTCCGCTCCTGCTTTAAAAAATCAAAGCTCCGCTCCCGTTTTAAAAATTCCACCCTCTGCCGAAGAAGTTATCACCCATGTTTTAGAAAAAGAACTTACTCCACCACCCGCCTTTAAAAATAATCCAACCCCACCATACCCTTCTGAACTTAATAAACAACGTCAAGACGATCAATACACCCATTTCTTAGAAATGTTTAAAAAATCCACATAAATTTGCCCTTTCACGAAGCGATATCCCAGATGCCAAAGTACGCTAAGTATCTTAAGGACCTCCTGACCAACAAGAAGAAGTTAGAAAACCTTTCGCATGTCACGTTAAATGCTGAGTGCTCAGTGGTCTTGATAAACGGTTTACCAAAGAAAATCAGTGACACGGGTAGTTTTTCTATTCCGTGTGTCTTTGGTGATCTTTTTGTCAAGCACGCATTAGCCGACTTAGGTGCGAGTATTAATGTCACAACCCGCATTTTTGTCTGAATTAAGGAAGTATCAGCGTATGAGAAAAACACGCGTCGTGATGCCACATCAAGCAGGGGATATCTGTCGACGCTCAGGCGGACACCATCTAACTAGACTATGAAAATTTTCTTAAGTTTAATGATTAAAAAATCAGTTATAATTTTTTAAGGGTCGTATCACTCGGCTCGGTGGATCATCTAGTCCACGATTTAAAACTATACTTATACGCAGCGAAAAATACTTTATTTATTTTTTTGACATCCTATGAGAGTGCATAAGTGACCCCCGAGGTCAACTTATACTATGCAAGACTCTAGATTTATAGTATATTATAAGTAGGAAAACGATCTTTTTACATTACTTGGAAAGTAGTGTATGAGTTTTATAAAACATGCTGATCATGAGATATACCCATAGTAGTGTTTTTAGGTTTAAAAATAACTAGCAACCTAGCATAAAACTTCCCAAGAGCAAGTAGACTATCTCCAGAAAAGGTAGCAGTAAAAGAAACATATCTAGTATCATAAGGTAAAATTACTGGCGCCAACAAACTGACACGAACCCACAGGCAAGTATGTATGTCTGTAAGAAAAATAGAAAACTACCTCACAACAACCAAGAGAAAGATCCTACAACTCAAGGGATCACCAGTAACACCACAGCAAAACTAGCCGTCTTCTCGGCTACTAGTCAGAACCTGAGGCATTCAGAAAAGAAAAGAACACCTCAGCAAGTAAATCATGAAAATCTGAATTAGGGCATTAAATTAAAATGGAACAAAAAGGGTAAGTAATCAAGACAGGAAAAGCAAACACTGTCCAAAGTAAATAAAAGTACACCAAGTACCAAGCAACAACACCAAGCCCTGCTCAAATCTTGCAGAGTCTACAAGGCAAAAGACAAGAAAAACTTGCCACTATATGTTTCATTTAACCAGGAAGAAACACCTAACAATCCTAATTTGTGCGTAATGGCAGTAGTAAATCATCATGGACCTAAGTTGGTGACCAAAAACAGTCCCCTAAACAAAACAGTTCCAACAAAAAATAAAATTTCACTGTCAGCACAAATCCACCACAAACCCAGCCAATACCTGGGATAAAAAGGGTGGCGGCCACAACAAATGCCCAGCCCGTACCTGGGACTAAAAAGTGGCGGCCACGGCTGGCACACAAAACATCCCGCTCCTTTAGAGCATCAAAACACCACTACCTGCTATAACCTACGATTCGGCCCCCAAAACAAAGGAAGAACGAAAGGCCAACAAGAATTTCCCCTAGGAGGTAATCACCCAGGAAGAAAAGTAATTGAAAAGGAAAAAAAAATTCTGCCTACAGGAATCGTCGAATGCAGCTCGACGATTTACGTCGAGCGCGGGAAATATCGTCGAACCTAAGACAATCGGGAAATTGTCGAACTCCGTTCGACGATTTTCCTTTCATCGATCACAGGTCACAGAAAAAGTCGTCAAACGCCGTTCGACGATTTTCCTTAACCGCAGGCCACAGGAAATCGTCGAACTACACTCGACGATTTTGCGTTAAACGCAGGCTATAGGAAAACATCTAATACAGGCCACGGGGAATATCGTCGAACGCCATTCGACGATTTTCCCCGTGGCCTGTATTAGATGTTTTCCTATGGCCTACGTTTAACGCATAATCGTCGAACCCAGATCGACGATTTCCGTCAATCTGGATGCCTTTGAGTGCACAGAAATCCTGAACCTCCTACTTCGTTTCCGTCCAAACTTCTTAGCCTAATTCAATCCTTTTACTCATAACTTAGGTAGGAAAACCCACTGCTACTAGATCTAGTGTTGAAAGACTAGATACTACCCAAACAGAGGTTAACATGGAACAATTTGAATGATTAATAGGGAACAATTTGGTAAAAACAAACAAGACTACAACAACCCAGCCGAAAACCTGGATTTTCAGAACTTGAGAAAAATGCAGAAAAGAAATATAAAGGGACATTCCTGGTTCAAGGTCTTCATGATTTTTTTTTACAGGAAAATAGAGCAGAGTAATAATCTTAGGAAACATAAGTGATAGCAACAAAATTGACATGAACAAGAGAAGAAAACTTGGCAAGAGTAGGAGCACCACTTGCCTCAAATTCCAGCGATTTATCTTGCACAGCCCTTCCTCTCACTCCCGATTTCAGCCACAACAGCACCTAAACAGGATCCTATGTTTTTAATGGCGGAAAAGGATCAAAGTAAAAATTCCGAGACCCCTAGAACCACCATGAAAATTGAATCTCTTACCGTAGGAATGAAGGTCTAAGCGAGAGCACTCCAAAATCGCTTTCGGAATCGAATTCCGTCCACTAACGCTCCCAAAATCAGCGTTTCAAGGGTACATGGTTGGCGGTTTTACTTCCTCTCAACAGGCGACGGTTATAACCCCAAGGAAGGAGACAATGAAAAGTCTGGATTTTGTCTAAGGCTATATATATGCGCATGGACACGTCCTTTCAGCCCTACCGCCACTGGATTCAATTCAAGTTTCATTAATTAAATCATTTACGTCCATAGTATTAACACACCAAAACGACCCGAAACTGAACCACCTCGGAATCCGACGAAATTCGCATCGTAGCTAATTACCCATGCTACGAACGCAACGGCAAAGTTGAAATCAACTTTCGTTGAACAAAACTTAGGTTATCACTACCCGAAGCCAAAACACAAGCATCCCCCGAGAGGACTCACCGGTCACCAAAACAGACCCGTCTTGCTAGGAGATCTTGCCAAAAATGTTGCCAACAACCACACAAGGAACCTAAGGAGCTAAAATCACGCTCTAACAAATGGCACATGCTGGAAACGCGTCAACATAAAGCCCAACGAGAATTAAATAATCGAAGAAAAATCGGGGGCGTTACAGTCACTCCCCCTAAAAGAATGTTTTGTCCCGAAACTTTATATACGCTACTGCTACTATAGAAGGAAAGTAAAGAAACAAAAGTTACTAGAAAGAAACGTACCAATCAAATCAAGGGAAAAGATGAGTGTGAGCCTCCCTCATAGCCGACTCTAGCTCCCAAGTCGCGCTTTCCAAATCCTGATTCTTCCATTGAACATTCACCATTGGGATAGACTTCGTCCGCAGCACCCGATCTTGAGTATCCAAGATGCAGACCGACACTTCAACATATGAAAGGTTAGGATCCAACTGGGGCACAACATCCAAGACTTGCCCACTGCTTCGCACACACTTCCGCAATTAGCTCACATGAAACACATTATGAATACCTGGGAAATTTGCTGGCAAATCCAACCTATATGCTGACACGCCAATCCGCTCATCAATCTTAAACGGGCCCACATACCTCGGGTCCAATTTCTGGTTCTTACCGAACATCTTAACACCAACCGTCGGAGAAACCTTAAGAAACACAAGTCCCCTACAGCAAATTCCAAGTCAGACCTACGTCGGTTGGCGTTCTTCTCATATCTCTGCTGAGCAATACGAAGCTTTTCCCTACTAAGCTTCACAACAGTTTCAATCTCCTCGAGAACATCCGGACCCAACACAGGCCTCTCACCGACCTCGATCCAAAACAAGGGAGTTCTGCAACGCCTCCCATACAAGGCTTCAAACGGAGCCATTTGCAAGCTCGTCTGGTAATTGTTGTTGTATGTGAATTACATAAGCTGCAAACGCTCATCCCACGCTCCTCCATGGTCCAAGATTTAGCACCTGATCATGTCCTCAACTATTTGGTTCACTCGCTCAGTCTGACCATTGGTCTGTGGGTGGTAAGCTGTAGAATACCTCAAATCTGTACCCAAACCCTCTTGCAGACTCCTCCAAAAATGAGATGTAAAACGGGAGTCTCGATCCGAAATGATGCTAACTGGCACACCGTGTAGACAGATGACTTCATTCAGATACAACTCTGCTATCTTTTTCATCGGATAATCAATCTTGTACGGCACAAAGTGAGCACACTTCGTCAGTCTGTCCACTATAACCCAAACAAAATCAAATCCTCTTGGAGATCTTGGCAAGCCCGTAATGAAGTCCATAGAAATACTTTCCCACTTCCAAGTAGTGATCTCCAACGGAGTCAACTTGCCACCAGGCCTTCCATGATCGGCCTTCACATGTTTGCAAGTGTGGAACTCAACAACAAATCGGGCTATATCTCCCTTCATCCCATACCACCAGGCAATCTGCTTCAATTCATGATACATCTTTGTAGATCCTGGATGGTAGGCAACACTGAATCCATGAGCCTCTCTGCAAATCATACCCCTGATGTCTCCAATAGCTGGGATGCAAAACCTGCCGCGGTACTTCAAAGTACGTGAATCATCGATAGAGAAATATGGCAACTCCCCTCTCTCAGTCCTGAGGTACAAGTGCAGAAGATCCGAATCATCCTTCTGGTGCAACCTGGTAAGTGCAATCCAAGACGGCTCTGCCACTGCCAAACTGCTCTGCATGTCACAACGTCCCACGGAAATATCCATCAGGAGGAACTCTTCCACTAAACGATCGACAGTGAGATTAAAGATCTTCCCCGTCTTCCGGCTCAGGGCGTCGGCCCCCACATTGGCCTTGCCCGGATGATACTGTATATCCACATCATAATCGGTCACATACTGTAACCAACGCCGCTGGCGCAAATTCATCTCCTTCTGGGTGAACACATACTTTAGGCTTTTATGATCGGTGTAGATCTTGCACTGAGCACCATAAAGCAAATGTCTCCACAGCTTCAGGGCAAAGATCACTGCTGTGAACTCAAGATCATGCGTAGGGTAGTTCCTCTCATGAGTCTTCAATTGCCTCGACTCATACGCAATCACCTTCCCTTATTGCATCAACACACCTCCGAGCCCAACATGCAAGGCACCCACATAAACATCATAGTCCTTGCCATCAGTAGGCAATGTCAAAACAGGGGCAGAACACAACCTGCTCTTCAACTCCAGAGAAGCCTCCTCGCATTTCTCATTCCAAATGAACGCTGCATTCTTCTGCGTCAGCTTAGTCAAGGGCGCTGCCAAGGTAGAAAAGCCCTCCACGAATCTTCTATAATAGCCGACCAACCCTAAGAAGCTCCTAATCTCCTTGGGTGTGCTCGGCCTATGCCAATCCATCACTGCAGAAATCTATTCCGGGTCGACCGAGATCCCATCCTTATTTACCACGTGCCCAGAAATGAGACCTGAGGCAACCAAAATTCGCACTTGCTCAGCTTGGCGAATAACTGATGGTCTCTCAAAGTAGATAGAACCAATCGCAGATGCTGCTCATGCTCCTTAGCACTGCGAGAGTAGATCAACACATCATCAATAAAAACCACCACGAACTTGTCTAGGAAGTCCTTGAACACCTGGTTCATCATATCCATGAATGCTGATGGCGCTTTGGTCAAACCAAATGACATAACTAGGAATTCAAAATGCCCATGCCTCGACCTGAAAGCAGTCTGTGGAATGTTCGACTCACGGAGCCTGAGCTGATGATAACCTGAACGAAGATCGATCTTGGAAAACACCGTGCTACCACGCAACTGATCAAATAAGTCATCGATCCTCGGCAGAGGGTACCTGTTATTTATGGTAACTTTGTTTAGCTCCTTATAATTGATGCACAGCCTCATCGACCCATCCTTCTTCTTCACAAACAGAACAGGAGCACCCCAAGGCGACGAACTCGGCCTGATAAAACCTTTAGCCAACAACTCATCCAACTGGACTCGCAACTCCTCCAACTCACGAGGGGCCATCCGATACGGCGCCTTAGCAATAGGACGCTTACCCGGTTCCAAATCAATCAAAAACTTAACATCCTGCTTGGGGGGAAGACCAGGTAGGTCATCAGGAAGAACATCAGAGAAACCACGAACAACAGGAATCTCCTCCAAGCGCGGTACACTAACAGCAGTCCCAACCACCGAGACTAAACAAGCAAAACAGTCAGAATGAAATAGCTTCTGAGCACATACCGTAGAAATGATAGAAGAATCCTGGCCCGGATCAGCATACACACTACCAGGCTTACCGTTGTCCTTGATAAAGTCCAAGTGCTTCCGTTTGCACTGAATAACCGCATCATACTTAGACAACCAGTCCATGCCCAGAATAACATCGAAGTCCTCTAGGTCGATCATCTTCAAGTTTGCCTTCGCAAGAAAGTCCCCCAACAAAACAGGGCAATCCAAAATGCCCAAATCTGACAACACAGATTCACAAGAAGGGAACTTGACGCGGAAGGTATCACGAACTTGATTTAGAATCAACCGATATCGCTCTACAAAAGCTCTAGCCACAAACGAGTGGGTAACGCCGGAGTCGAACAGAACATGGGCCCAGCGGTTCTTCACCTTAAATTTCCCTATAGGAGTACATAAGCAACTAAGACACTACCAAAACAAATTTATAACCATGCTTGCAAATAAATCATCTAGGATAGGAAAAATGACTAACCTGAGATGACCTGAGTCGAAGTCTGAGCCTCCTCGGAAGAGATCACGTTCAGCTTTCCCTTGCCCTTGTCCACACGATGAGGCGGAGGTAAAGCCTGAAGTGGAACTGCCTGCAGAATAGGTTGGACCTGAGGACACCTAGTCTTGATATGACCCTTCTAGCCACACTAATAACCAACTCTATCCTTAGACCAGCACTGGGCAACATCATGCTCGGGTTGCTTGCACACAGAACAGGCAACATCCTTCCTAGGAGCACCTTGAATGGCATGAACTTGCTCCTTCTTCTGAGCTCCATCCTTCTTGAAACACCGCTCAACAGGGTGGCCTGACCGGCCACAGAAGGTACACAATACCCTGCTCTTCTTTCCTGGAGTAGCATCGAGTACCTGGGGGTTCTTCTCTTCAGCAGACTTCCTCTTGTCCTTCCTCATTTGCTGGCCTCTGCTCTTTGCGGTCTCAATTGCCTCCACCTTGAGAGCATCCTCCACAACACCTGCATAAGTCACTGACCCATAAGCACTGGCTAGCTGCTGAACCTCGCTCTCTAAGCCACCAAGAAACCGCTTGACTCGATCCGATTCAACACTCACTAATCCAGGGGAAAATCGGCTCAACTTGCTGAACTCTATCTCATACTCACCGACCGTGACTTGCCTCTGCTTCAGGTGAAGGAAGTCATTCATAAGTCGGTCACGCTCGACTGAAGGCAAGAACTTCCTCAACAGCATCTCCTTAAACAATTCCCAAGTGCAACCAGCCACCAAGCTCTCCTTTTCCCTAAGCCACCATCTCTTAGCCAAACCCTTTAGCTGATAGGCGGCTATCATCACTCTCTAATCATCTGCAACACCAGAGTACGAGAACATCTCCTCCATGGAGATCAGCCAGTCATCTATGACCATGAATCTGCCTTCCCATCATATGTAGGAGGGCTAAGTCTCTGAAACTGAGAAATGAAGGCCATCTCCGCTGGCACCACCACTGGAGGTCTCAGGGGAGCAGGAGGGGGAGGGGCAGCTGAACCCCCTGCAGGGTCTTGCACTCCCTGAGTCTTTCCTACCACAACTGCTGCCAGAGATTGGATCTGGACCTGCATCTCCACCAACTGCCTGGTCAAGGAATCATTGCTCAACCGCAAGCTCTCGATCACCGCATCACTCTGCGCTCCAGAAGTCTCACCCTCAGACAGGGGTGTCGACCTCGTCGAAGGACGTCTCGCCATCCTAAAATAATATCAACATTAGTCAAATCGTGATAAGCGAGGAGCCGAGAATTTGGCCGCCGACCACCTCTCGTGCCTTGATAATCCTTTTATTGAAAATCTAGATGAAAAATCTTTTAATGATTATTTTCCTGATGAGAAGCTGCTTTCAATTAGCACTTATCCTTCTCCTTGGTTTACACACATTGCCAACTACGTAGTTGCTCTTGTGCTCCCAAAAGAGTTCTCCTCTCAAGAAAAGAAGAAATTCTTTTCTGAGTTGAAGAACTATTTTTGGGAGGACCCGCATCTTTTCAGAGTCTGTACGTACCAAGTGATAAGGAGATGTGTTTCTTATGAAGAAGGCTTAGATATTTTAAAACACTTTCATGAAGGTCCGACTCGTGGGCACTATCAAGCTGCTCGCACCACACACAAGGTACTTTGCGCAGGTTTTTACTGGCCTAGCCTGTTTAAAGACGCGCAAGCCTTTGTGAGTAGGTGTGATAGTTGCCAACGGCCGGGCAACATTTCCAATAAAAATGAAATGCCACAAAATTATTTCCTTGAGTGCGAAATTTTCGACCTCTGGGAAATTGATTTTGTTGGCCCTCTTACTTCTAGCTTCGGAAATAAGTTTATTTTAGTTGTCGTTGATTATGTTTCGCGATGGGCTGAAGCCCAAGCTCTTCCTACGAATGACGCCCGAGTCGTGGTAACATTTTTAAAAAAATTATATTCTCGATTCGGTACGCCGCGCGCCATCGTTAGGGACAGGGGTTCCCATTTTTGTAACGAACAGTTTTCTAAAATCCTTACTAAATACGGCATTACGCATAAGCTTTCAACCGCCTATCACCCCCAAACTAACGGACAAGTCGAAGTAGTGAATAGAGAAATAAAAAGAATTTTAGAAAAGACTGTTTCAACTTCTAGGAAAGACTGGTCAACCAAATTAGACGATGCTCTATGGGCCTACCGAACAGCATAAAAAACCACCCTCGGATGTACGCCGTATCTGTTAGTTTATGGAAAATCGTGCCATTTACCTGTAGAATTAGAACACCGCGGTTTTTGGGCCTTGAGATTCTTAAACTTCGATCCCCACTCTGTCGGCGACCTTAGAAAATTTCAACTCAACGAACTCGAAGAGTGGCGCTCTTACGCATACAAAAATAACAAACTTTATAAAGAGCGGACGAAATGTTTTCACGATAAGCACTTAAGGCACCCAAAAACCTTTAAGCCGGGCAACCAGGTTCTTTTTTATAATTCTTGTTTACGTTTATTTCCTGGAAAATAAAAATCACGTTGGTCTGGGCCCTTTACTCTTTTAGAAGTTTTTCCTTATGGTACTGTTTTGATTTCCCACCCTGATAAGGGTAATTTCAAAGTGAATGGTCAGCGTCTTAAACTGTATTTCTGTGATGATGTCAATCTTAACTGTGTTAACTTTATCCTTCATGATCTAACTTTTGATTAGTTTGGAACTTTGTTTAATTTATTAAAACTTTGAACTATTTCTTGAATTTCATTTTATATAATATTTTTTGACAATATTATTTTGTTGCGTCGAGCTCAAACGACATTTTAAACAAAGGGCGCTCTTGGGAGTGAGGCAACCCAAGTTATCTTTTTCTATTTTTTTTTATTTTACAAATTTTGCCCTGGACGGCTCCGACAAGCTGAAGCTTCTACGATCACATACTCAAACACTACTGAATCCATCACGAAGTCCAAAGAATACATTTCATGAAGATCCAGAGCGCAAGTATGGGGGAGCGGCATCACTCAACTTTCGCAGCAAATAAATCCGGGAAAGTACCTGTTTTTCAATTATGTACTTTAATTTTCTCTCTCTATAACCTCCTTCTCCATTGAGTACAATGTCTATTTTAAGCTTGGGGGAGGATTTCCTCTTTCTTTTTGCTTTTTGTGAATAATTTTCATGTTTTTTGTGCATATTTTTCAAAAATCCAAAAAATGAATATCTTAATATTTCTAAAATCCAAAAAAAGAGAATATTTCAAAATTAAAAAAGGAGAATTTTTCAAAAATTTAAAAAACATGCTTTTTGTTTTTTTAATAGCTTAGACATTTTGGTATTTCAATAGTACCCCTTGTTTTTGTTTTGTTTTTCTCAAAATTCCTTATAAACAACTTAGATAATAATAATTTTTCTAATCCTTCTTTCTAATTATGTTTCACAAGTAAAATGTTGGTCATGCTGTATTTCTAATTCATAGTAGCATGTTAAGGTGAAATTTTTTCCTAAAACTCGCATTTTTATTATGGTTTTTCGTTCTTTATTTTCTTTACTTTCTCAAAAATTCATCATCCACTATTTTCCTTTTCATTTTTAGATAATTTTTGTAATGTCAACGTTTGAATAACGTAGTAGATGTGAATGATCCAAGTCACCTATTATTTCTATTTTCAAGATAATTTCATCAATTTCTTTTATTATTTAGGACTTGCTTTTTGAAATTTTTCAAATCTATGTTTTAAATAAATATAAAAGCGTGAAAATGACTTAGGCCATTTTTATTTTCGTTTGAGCTTTCCTGCCAACCTAAAGACTTTCACCACTAGTTAGCCGCTTTTGAGCCTTTTTTCCAATTTCATTTCATAGCTCCTCTTTTCATATCATTTTCACCAAAGCCAAAATTTCCAACCTATCTAATCACTAGCCTTTTTGAGTTTCAAAAAGAATTTTCATGATTATGATAGGTTATTTTGTCATATTTTTGGAGAAGTTTATTTTTTTTTAAAAAAAAAGTATGCTCAAAAGGAATGTGCGTTTTTGTTTGGCCAATTCAAAATGAAAATGAAAATATTTATGGCCTTTGTTTTAAAAAAAAAAAAAAAAATGGAAAAGAAAAAAAGAAAGAAAAATATTTTGTTCAAAATAAAACTTTTTGAAACTCTTTGTTTTTGTTTAGTGTGATTTTAAGCCTCCCTGTTTATCTTTGAATTCCACTCCTAATCATAATCCTAAACCAAACGCTTCGGTCCTATTAAGTACTTTTGATTCACGCCTTTTTGAATTTTATTTAATAACTAAGAAAAGAAGAAAAGTAATCAGTATAAGTTTTGGATGTAAACTTAGAATTTTGTAATTTACTTGATATAATATAATGCGTTGCTTGGATCTAATAATAACTCAATGCGTTTTTTTCATTTTCGTTGTTTTGCTTAAATCTATTTAAAGAATTTCATCAAAATTTTGGATGATTTATTTTCGTTAAGTAAATTTTATAAAAGTTAAACCATACCTAAATAATTGTTTTAGATTCGCGTTTCACCTTTTTCCTACTTAGAATTTCACAAAGTACTTGTGTAGGCATAATTAGAACTTTTTGATTAGTCCTATTTTATAGTTATCTAGTTTTTATATTTTTGCTTGGGGACAAGCAAAGCTTAAGCTTGGGGGAATTTGATAGTGTGTTTTGTATTTAAGCTATTAGAGTTTTGTTAAGGTCTTTTATTGTGCAAATCTTATCTTATTAGCTTATATGTCCCTTCTTCTTGTATTTATTTATGTCACTAATGTTTTTGTGCTCTTTTTAAGATTTTCTCAATTTTCACCCAAAATGTCCTAACACGGCCACCCACATGGTCGTGTCATGTGTTGATGCATGAAAACGCACAGGGAGTCGGGCACCACCAGCTAACGGTTCGAGCACCGGGGGAAGGAAGGGAAAGGAGGAGACTGCCGACTAGTCGGTTACTAGCGGTCGTAGCTAAAGGTCGGAAAAAGAGGCCGCTGGCAGTGGCAACAGCAGAGTTCGCCCGCCGCGGCTTAAATGCCACTCCTGCGACGGGCTTTCTTTTATTTGATGTAAGAAATAGTTACAAGAAGGTGAAAAAGAGGAAGCCGGCCAGACTGCAAGCCGCAAAACACTAGACTTGAGACCGCAGCTCTTAACAGGCGAGCTCCTAGATTCAAGTCAGCGTGTCTTGGGGAGTGCACCCTCCCCCTATTTATAGGCTCGGGGGCCTGCCCAAGCGGGCAGGGCTAACGTTACCGGCTTCCCGGGGTACAGGAGAACCGGGCAGAGGTGAGGGGAAGAAAATGAGCAGAAAACGAGAAAGGAGGGACGCCATGCGGCCTGGCGGATTCCTCGTGGCGAGCTGATGGCCTGGGTCCTGGGCTTGTCGCTGAGTAGGGCAGGCGCTGGTGGCGGCCTGACATGGAGACCGCCCGGCTTCGGTGTTGACTAGACGGGTTGATCTGAGATGCGGCTAGCCGGAGAGGCCGCCCGACCTCGGGTGACGTCCGACTTTGGGAGACGTGGCGGCTAGAACAACCTGGCCGCCCGATCTGGAAAGCTACGCGGACATGTCACGGATTCCCGGCTTAACATAATCCACGCACGTTTTAAGTTCCGAAGAAACTTCGAAAATGTAGAACTAAGCCGGAGATCGCGACTGCCTTATCAGTGTCTATAAAATCCCCAGGCCCTTGACATTCTTCAAGATCTCTGCCAAGCCACGGGTCGCTACTCGCCACTTGCGGTCAGAATCTTTCAAGCCGACACGGTCTTTCACAGGATGGATGTCATGTCATCGATGTTAGCCCGCGATAAGAAATCGACTGAAAAGAAGAAAAGCCGGAGCCAGAAACCGGATGACTCTGACCGTCAGCCTGCGAAGAAGATTGGGAAGCTGGTTGCTCCAGCGGCTTATGGATCTGAAAAGAGGCCAACGCAGACCGTCGGCAAATCATCACAGGGTGCAACCAATCCTGGAGCGGCTTCAAAGATTGCTCCACCACAAACCGGAATTGCCAAATCCTTCGATATGACTTTCTCTCCATCGGGCGAACCACACTTAAAAATAGGTGAGACAGAAGAGAAAAGTGTTGAATCTGGCAAACCGTGCGAATTGCCGGCTAAGGTCAACCTAATCGTTGTGGACGACAACGAGCCGGAGAAGGCGCTGGAGACCGGACGGATTTCGGCTGAATGGAGAAAACGGACTGAGATGGTGTTCAGCTCCTTGAAACGGCAGAAGAAAAGGAGCGAGACCCTTTAGGAAAGGATGAAGAGGAAGATGAGCAAGATGCAGGCCGGAAACCGGAATAATTCCGTAAAGACCGGCGCGGACAGTCTTAAACATAGGCCGCACGAGAAGGAGGTACCCGAGAGTCCGTCCACATCGGCATTCAAGCCGAACGAGCTGGAGGATGTATCCACGACTAGCGAGATGCTTAGCGACTTGCTCAAGGGCATGGAGACCCTCCAGCAGCAGGATGCGCTATTGTCGACAATAGGGGCCTCTGAGGAGGTTGACCGCCCCGAAGTCCAGGTCATTGGGGAGAAGCCTGGCGATCCGGCTTCCGCGGCTTCTGAAGGAGCCGAGAAACTGAAGATTCGAGAGAAAATGGTGGAGATGAAGAAGCTGATCGCCGAGAAGCCTGTGGCGACCTCACTTCCATTGCTGCAAGGTAAACACAGGGAAGTTAAGCGAATTGTTAACTTCTACAAATCGCGGTCAAGGAAGAAGGGGGCGAACATAATATTAAATCCACCGGCCAGCTTTTTCCTGACCATGACCCAACTGAAAAGCCAAGCTAAAGAAGCCGAGCGGCTATGGAAAGAAAAGTTAAAGAGGATAGATACCGAACGATTCAGGCAGCCAGTGTTTAAAAACCATACCGCGGCCTCTGAAGGAGATAAAAATCAAACCGGCGGTCTTATCCTACCGATTCCCTTGCTAGAAGGTCGCAATTATCCGGCTGAACCTGACTGCGGTTTATCTTCTGTAGGTGAACCGGAGACCGCGATGAAACCGAGTAACTTGACATCATTTATGTCCATGCTGCCGCCTCCTCCGCCTCTGCCAAGTGTTCGCGAGAAAGAGATGGACAACTTCCAGAAGGAGGTCGACACACTGCAGGCAACTTTGGATGCGCTCACCGAAACCCTGTGGATTAGGGACGAATAAAAGCAGGTTGCCCAGGAGGCCGCCGAGAAAAGGATCTAAGAGCTGCAAACCATCATGGAGCAAGAGACCACAAGGCTGCAAACCGCGCTTGAGCAGGAGACCATAAAGTTGAAGTCTGAGCTGCACACCGCAATGGAGGCCGCTGAGACGAAGATTACAGAGATGCAGGTCGCCTTGGAGCAGGAGAGGGCAGAGAAGTATTTGTTGATGGCCGGGAGGCTAGAAGGAGATAGAGAAGAGATTCCACATCTTGTGGGCGGCGAAGACCAAGATCTACCAGCGTAGACCGACAGAGAACAGCAGACTGCACTGCCAACCTCTGGAAACACCCGGTTACTGGCCGCCCGACCTCCGGTGAAACTTCAAATCCATCGGAGGCCGCGGCGCCCGGGCAGGCCGCAGCTTCAAGCGGGCTGGGGGCTCAGGCGATCCCAATGATCCCATTTGCGAGAGTAGAACACAACATTGCGTGGGTTCATCGGTCTCTGCACTCGCTTCATAATCTGGTCAGCCAGGTGTATGTTGTGATTGTGCAAACCGGTGAATAGGTCACCCGGATACGACGGGACAGACAGAACGACGACAAGCAAGGCTGAGCGACTTGAGCGATCTAAGCCGCGCGGACAATTGCATATTATGTTGTAATATATATTCTCTGCTGGATGTTGGACAATTTGGTTGTTGTAAACTGTTGTATTTTTATTTTGCTGCGAACTGTTTGCGGCGTATGCGGTTTGTATTTATGATCATCGTGCCTATACTTTGTTCTGAAAAATCTAAGTATAGGAAAGTAGCCGTGCGGTCTGGAGATCAGATCGCCGGCTTGAAACCTTTATATCCACATGATTTGTCATGAAATTATTCTAAGTGCAGGGATATAGCCGTGCGGACTGACGAACTAAACTGCGGCTTAGTCGTTGCGCTGATCTGTATTTTTTGCAGGTTTAGGTCGCACAGCATGACGGCTAGCAGCGTTTTGACGTTGAGTACTGTACCTCCACTGGTTTTCTATAAATAGAGCTGACCCCGGAGATTTCATCACAAGACAAAAAAGATGCGGGCTAAGTCCAAGTCATTGCGGTCTGATAAGGCCTCTGCGGTTAGGACTGACGCAGCCTCCGCATTCCACTCTGCAGCCCATAAAGAATGCCGGCTTACAAAAGCCGAGATAGATGATTTCGTAGAGAAACTTATGCAGGAAAGCCCGCTAGTCGTGCGGCTTCCGCTGCAGGACGAGTGGATTAACACATCCAATGCAAATCAGATCGCCATCCCCATCGACCACTTTGACTGCAGTTTCCGCTTTCCAGTCATGATGGAGGTCGTGGCGGTCTTCGACCATTATGGAGTTGTGCCAGGACAACTGTCACCAAACTCGATAGCCGCCATATACAGCTTCATCTCCTACTTAAGGTCGGAAAGAGTCCGATTTTCTATGAGGATGTTCCGGGAATGCTTCTCGGTGAGGTCTATCCCGGACTCCGGGACAAGGATCTTTCGGGGGAATTTGTACTTCGGCTGCAGGGGGATGAAGATCGTCAACCTGGCAAACAAAATCGCCAACTGGTCGGAACGGTTTCTCATCTTTGAGGGAAACCTGGGGTTGATGCCAGTCAACCCGCAAATTCGCGAAGAGGCCGCCTTCGGCTGCGACGGCTTGGGCGGTGTGAAGGACATCTACACCTTCTTCAAGGTGGAGCGGCTTGATGTAAATCATTACATCCTGCTGCTGCCGTCCTTAGAAGGAATTGAAGCAGAAGATAGTAAGCTCCAAACCGGCCGAACTGAACTCTTAGCCGCGCGGACTATGAACTGACTTTGTCTTTGTCTTTGCAGCTGCTGTGGTGGTCCCGCAGAACAAGCCGCTGACGCCTGGCGGCCTGACTCTCACCCAAAGAGAGAAGCGAGCCAGGCGGGCCAAGCTGACTCGGGCTGTGGAGGATGAGGAGTCGGCCTCCTCTGGCGAGTTTATGCTGCATGGAATCGGCAGCGGCCTGAAGGACATCCATGGAAACCCGGCCGTGATGTGGAGTCCGAACGGCGAGTCCGTGATGATCTCCACCGCCCTCCCTTACTGGGGGAGAGAATAAGTAACTCGCCACGCAAGCGTGGCTGGCGGCGCGCTGTATGGCAAGCGCAACTTGAAGGCGATGCGCCGAGTTCAGGCAGACGACCTGCCGCGGCTAGCCGCGCAAGTCGGGGCGAGGAGCTTCGTGGCAAGCCACTTCATGGGCCTTGCCTACAAGCAGTTAATGAAAGAGAAGAGTAGCCTGGAGAGGCAGTTAGAGGAACAAGTGGAAGAAAACAAGCGACTGAAAGAAAGGGAGGCGGTAAGTCATTACCGATACTCGTGCGGTTAGCATTATGAAACCGCGCGGCCTTACCTTTACTACTTTTGCAGGAAATGTATGACCCGACCAACCCCAACTTCCAGGACAACGTCTTCCCGCAGGTCATCCAGGGGATCGATGGAGCGCTTAACCGCCACCGAGACCTTGGCGGCTTAGCGACCGGCTTCACCGACTTCAGCTGTGCCGACATCTACCCCACCCTGAAAGAGCAGGTGGCCGCCGTCTACCGGGCGATCAAGGGTAAAGGCAAGGTCGGCGAGGAAAGCGGCGAAGATTAGGAAGACGACGACGAAGAGGGCAGCCAGGGAAGCCGGAGTGGAGGCGCATCGCCAGAGTCTGGCGGTCAAGCATCCGAGACCGCACGGACAGAGTCGGCGAGTTCCAGCGGTTCAGGCGGCTCGGCGGCTAGCAGCAGCGGGTACACTGAATCATCTGTTGACATCGATGATGATGGTGATTCACGTTCTCCTGCGGCTAAAAAGCTCTAGCCGACCGATTAGGACCTTTTTAATTTATTACTTGTATTTTCATCTTTTTGGAAAACCGGCGGTATATATTTTTTGTTAACCGTACGGTTAACATTTTGTAACATTTAATGAAATAGAAATGAAGGACAAGTTCACCTTTGACGTCTCTTACTTTACATCTCAATTTTCTTACTTTTTCAAGCCCGCGTGGTCTCAGTATAACTTACGATTGAATAGACAGTTAACATAAAAAACCGGTCTGATGCCATATTGCGACTTCAATGAAGTTACCCGCAAGAG
This sequence comes from Platanthera guangdongensis, assembly GCA_039583875.1. Lineage (NCBI taxonomy): Eukaryota > Viridiplantae > Streptophyta > Magnoliopsida > Asparagales > Orchidaceae > Platanthera > Platanthera guangdongensis. Next base: position 63,212,414 of record CM077155.1, read on the forward strand.
GGAGGTATCCTTGCGGCTTATTTCGTAATACGCATCGACAATAGCCATGCGACGAACAATTTAACCCGCCATTTGCCTTAAAGAAGTAATCAAGGTTATCCGCTGGGACGAGGGAAAAGATCACGCCTTACTTGTACATAAACTACGACCAATAAGCTGTGCGACTACCCTTCTTAGCCACCAAAAATCCATGACATTGAAGTATAAGATTGCGGCTAGGGAAAACTCTGATACAAATTGCCCTTTTAATGAAAGAGACAAGGATAGAGAAATATCCTGCAGCTTCTGATAATACAGGTCGGCAATAGGAACATGGAAGCAAATAATTTTGTGATGGCAGGCCGCTGAGCGACTAGTATAATTGATACCATATAAGTCGGCAGACTAAGGTCGAGAATTAACAGCCAGAAACAGGTCGGCCGACTTCACGAGTATATGAATAATAAACCGGCAATGGCACATGGAAGCACATAATTTAAGCCGGAATAAGTAACCGCGCGGCCTGTATATTGATTGATATAAATTAGCACAGGCCGCTTAATAAAGCCGCGAGATAGCGGATAGGCTCGTGTTGTCCTGCAAGAATAGATGGAGCTATGCGCTTATATGTCGATGTGGGCAGGTGCGTGTGGCAGTACTTTCCTCACAAGGAACACATAAGCGGGATTAAAATTCTTAATATCCGCGATCGATGTCAAGCGGGACAAGTACGCAATGTCTGCGACGAAGATCAAGCGGGACAAGTACGTAATGTCTGCGACTGATGTCAAACGGAATTTCCACTTGACATCTGCGACTGATGTCAAGCGGGATGTGGAGGGCTTAAGAATTTAAAGGGCCTTTGGCCCCTATATGCATGCATGTTAGCATTATAAGTAAAGCTAAGTAATAAGCTTTAAATGAAAGGTAATCCTTGTTTGATGTTAAGGATGTGGTAAAAGGATATATGTCCGAAGCTTGACTATGCCCAAGTAATACCAATTGACAAGGGGACTTTATATATTATTCTGATCATAAGCATTTTTATCATATAGAGAAAAAGAAATCACTGCTTGAACTATCGAGTAAGGCATGGAAGAATGCCTTAGAAAATTACTGAATGATACAGTCTTGCAACTTTCCAGCTCTTGCAAGTTGATTAGCTAACTCCCGGAGAGCTATGCAACCTTCTTCTAGATGACCAATATCTTTATGATAGTTGCAAAAAAGCTCATCATGCCGATATTTGATTTTAGATTTCAAACGCCGAGGCTTTTCGAACTCAGGCATTCCTTGAAGGATTATCAGAAGATCTTCCATAGGAATTTTGAACTTAACATACTTATCTGAACCTTTTTACGCTTTGGAGTTTTCAGACGCGGAGATGCGACTGGATGTACTTTCACAAACTCGGATAATTCGTTATGCTGAAGAAACAATGCAGTTCTATCCTGAGGAAGAGGAGGAGATTTGCAACATTTAACTTGTGAAACACTTTGAGAAGAAATGAATTGCTGATCATCAGAATTACCTTGAGATTGTCTAGCCATCTGATTCAGAAACAAGATATAACCATTATTTGCTTCTTCCCCTATTATGAACTTATTAATGGTATCAATAAGATCTCCATAAGTCTTGGGGTACTTTGCGGTGAGATTAAATTTCAAAGGGCCTTCTCGAAGTCCATTTATGAAAGCATGTAAGTAAAAATCTTGATGGACGTTACAAACATCCAGAACTTCCTTTTGGAACCGGTCAACGAAATCCGGATTCGACTCGTCAATTCCTTGCTTGATTCGGAAGAGAGCTCCAACGTCTCTTCTCCGCTTCTTGTAAATAGTGAATCTTGAAATAAATTGACTTCGAAGATCTTTAAAACTGGTTACCGATCGAGTCAGAAGACTATAGAACCATTCCCTTGCAATATCGCCGAAGGATATAATAAAGAGCTTGCATTTTACTCCATTTGACACGTTTCTTAGTGAAATAGCTGATTCAAAGGCTTGCAAATGAGAAAACGGATCATCACATCCGGAATACTCCGGGAGAAGCGGTACTCTGAAATCATCAGAGACAGTAGCCCACCAAATACGATCAATGAATGGAGAAGGGGCCTCTTCTTCTTCCTTATAAGAAGGTTCATTTGCAACAGATTTTGGTGCATGGTCAACACAATTCGCAGAAACATTATTATCATGGCCAAGGAACTCATTATTAAAATATGAACAATCCTGCACTTCTGAGAGATCCGTAGTAATTGACATGTAACTAGATTCATTCTGTCCCTTTGCAGTATTCATCTTGAAAAGAAGAAGATAACCAAACTTTTCTCAGAGACCGTCGACTAGTCGCGGCTTGAACTGGCGGCTAGACGGCGCAACAAGCTGATAAGAAGACCGGCAGAAAACCGTGCGGGTAGAACGACAGGTTCTACAGTGCTGGAGGTGGGCTGAAAGCCTTAGCCAACAAAGTCGCGGCTTGCTCGACAGGCCGCCGAGCTCTAGAATCTAGAGCGGACTAACCAACGAGACCGCTGATTTCATCGACTAATCGAGATCTGAAGGCCGCGTGTTAACTATTGATCCACGAAAACGCACAGGTAGTCGGGCACCACCAGCTAACGGTTCGAGCACCGGGGGAAGGAAGGGAAAGGAGGAGACTGTCGACTAGTTGGTTACTAGCGGTCGTAGCTAAAGGACAGAAAAAGAAGCAGCTGGCAGCGGCAAAAGCAGAGTTCGCCCGCCGCGGCTTAAATGCCACTCCTGCGACGGGCTTTCCATTATTTGAGGTAAGAAATAGTTACAAGAAGGAGAAAAAGAGGAAGCCGGCCCGACTGCAAGCCGCAAAACACTAGACTTGAGACCGCAGCTCTTAATAGGCGAGCTCCTAGATACAAGTCAGCGTGTCTTGGGGAGTGCCTATTTATAGGCTCGGGGGCCTGCCCAAGCGGGCAGGGCTAAAGTTACCGGCTTCCCGGGGTATAGGAGAACCGGGCAGAGGTGAGGGGAAGCAAATGAGCAGAAAATGAGAAAAGAGGGATGTCGCGCGGCCTGGTGGATTCCTCCTAGCGAGCTGATGGCCTGGGTCCTGGTCTTGTGGCTGAGTAGGGCCAGCGCTGGCGGCGGCCTGACATGGAGACCGTCCGGCTTCGGTGTTGACTAGACGGGTTGATCTGAGATGCGGCTAGCCGGAGAGGCTGCCCGACCTCGGGTGACGTCCGACTTTGGGAGACGTGGCGGCTAGAATAACCAGGCTGCCCGGTCTGGAAAGCTGCACGGACAGGTCGCGTATTCCGGGCTTAACATAATCCCCGCACATTTTTAAGTTCCAAAAAAACTTCGAAAATGCAGAACTATGCCGGAAACCGCGACTGCCTTATCGGTGTCTATAAAATCCCATGGCCCTTGACATTCTTCAAGATCTCTACCAAGCCACAGGTCACTACTCGCCACTTGCGGTCAGAATCTTTCAAGCCGACGCGGTCTTTCACAGGATGGATGTCATGTCATCCGTGTTAACCCGCGACAAGAAATCGACTGAAAAGAAGAAATGCCGGAGCCAGAAACCGGATGACTCTGACCGTCAGCCTGCGAAGAAGATTGGGAATCCGGTTGCTCCAGCGGCTTCTGGATCTGAAAAGAGGCCAACGCAGACCGTCGACGAATCATCACAGGCCGCAACCGATCCTGGAGCGGCTTCAAAGATTGCTCCACCACAAACCAGAACTGCCAAATCCTTCGATATGATTTTCTTTCCATCGGGCGAACCACACTTAAAAATAGGTGAGACGGAGGAGAAAAGTGTTGAATCCGGCAAACCGTGTGAATTGCCGGCTAAGGTCGACCTAATCATTGTAGACGACAACGAGCTGGAGAAGGCGCTGGAGACCGGACGGATTTTGGCTGAATAGAGAAAACGGGCTGAGATGGTGTTCGACTCCTTGAAACGGCAGAAGAAAACGAGCGAGACCCTTGAGGAAAGGTTGAAGAGGAAGATGAGGAAGATGCAGACCGGAAACCGGAATATTTCCGTAAAGACCGGCGCGGACATTGAAGTATAAGATTGCGGCTAGGGCGAACTCTGATATAAATTGCCCTTTTAATGAAAGAGACAAGGATAGAGAAATATTCTGCGGCTTCTGATAATAGAGGCCGACAATAGGCACATGGAAGCCAAATAATTTTGTGATGGAAGGTCGTTGAGCGACTAGTATAATTGATACCATATAAGTCGACGGACTAATGTCGAGAATTAACAGCCAGAAACAGGTCGGCCGACTTCACGAGTATATGAATAATAAACCGGCAATGCCACATGGAAGCCACAGAATTTAAGCCGGAATAAGTAACCGCGCGGCCTGTGTATTGAATGATATAAATTGGCATAGCCCGCTTAATAAAGCCGCGAGATAGCGGATAGGCTCGTGTTGTCCTGCAAGAATAGATGGAGCTATGTGCATATGTGTCGATGTGGGCAGGTGCGTGTGGTAGTACTTTCCTCACAAGGAACACATAAGCCGGATTAAAATTCTTAATATTTGCGAACGATGTCAAGCGGGACAAGTACGCAATGTCTGCGACGAAGGTCAAGCGGGACAAGTACATAATGTCTGCGACTGATGTCAAGCAGAATTTCCACTTCACATCTGCGACTGATGTCAAACGGGATGTGGAGGGCTTAAGAATTTAAAGGGACTTTGGCCCCTATATGCATGCATGTTAGCATTATAAGTAAAGCTAAGTAATAAGCTTTAAATGAAAGGTAATCCTTATTTGATGTTAAGGATGTGGTAAAAGGATATATGTCCGAAGCTTGACTATGCCCCAGTAATACCAATTGATAAGGGGACTTTATATATTATTCTGACCATAAGCATTTTTATCATATAGAGAAAAAGAAATCCCTGCTTGAACTATCAAATAAGCCATGGAAGAATGCCTTAGAAAATTACTGAATGATATAGTCTTGCAACTTTCCATCTCTTGCAAGTTGATTAGCTAACTCCCAGAGAGCTATGCAACCTTCTTCTAGATGACCAATATCTTTATGATAGTTGCAAAAAAGCTCCTCATGCCGATATTTGATTTTAGATTTCAAACATCGAGGCTTTTTGAACTCAGGCATTCCTTGAAGGATTATCAGAAGATCTTCCATAGGAATTTTGAACTTAACATAATTATCTGAACCTTTTTTACGCTTTGGAGTTTTCAGAAGTGAAGATGCGACTGGATATACTTTCACAAACTCGGATAATTCGTTCTGCTGAAGAAACAATGCAGTTCTATCCTGAGGAAGAGGAGCAGATTTGCAACATTTAACTTGTGAAACATGTTGGGTATTGTATCCACAACGTACCTGATTTGAAGAAGCCCCTGAACAAGATAAGGTAAATAGACAATGTATTTGATAAAATATCTCAAGTTGTGCTTGCAGTTATTCCACGCTAAGTGCACACCAATGTCAGGGTGCAGTAGGTCAATATACACGGGTCTGCACGACGTAATCCCTCGTTGAGCAAATCAGTGTGTTGGCCTACATGTACTTTCTCTATTGGAGTGTACTTACTTTCATGTACAGGGCTGTGATTATGCAAGAGCAGACAAGGAGCAAGGATGGGTCAAAGAGCAGCTTTTGGGTGGAAAGACGAAAAATCGTCTAAGTGATAATCGACGAGAATCACCAAGTGATTCTCGCCGATTCGGGGAGAATCACTGGTGATTCTCGCCGAATCGTCGAGAATCACTAGTGATTCTCGCCGAATCGTCGAGAATCACTGGCTTATTCTCGCCGTTTCTTTCCGGCTACATTAAAGCGTGCCAATCTGGCGCTAAGTCATATTCGTCGAGAATCATCAAGTGATTCGGTGAGAATCACTAGTGATTCTCGCCGGCCGAATCGTCGAGAATCCCCGGCTGATTCTCGCCGACTCGTCGAGAATCACCTTCGATTCTCACCGAATCTGACTTGGACAATTTTTTGGAAACCGCTGGACCGGACTCTGCCGCTGGCACTGTTTTGAACCGGAATTAGGGTTTCTTCTGGTGGGACCCACAACGGTCATTAAGGAGTATACTTGTGTATAAATACACGTGTATTTTTGAACAGTGGATAGACACAGAAAGAAAAAGCCGAGCCGCCGACATGACCTAGATCGCGATACCTCCGCCGCCGCCGTCGCCGCTCGTGCTAGTCGATCGCCGGCCGTTTGATCTTGGTTTCCTCCAGATCTCCCGGCGACAGAAGCTTAGCCAAGCATAGCGTCTCACGCGTCTAACCAGAGATCCTTTGTCTCTTGATTTGTTGATCGGGAAAACCTTCCCCGTCCGAATCGATCGAGACGATCGATCCTAGTATGATCGTTGGAAGACCTTGCTAGCTTTGCTACGAAGTTAGAATCTCCAAAGTACAGCAGCCACACACCGTTGTCGCCGCCGATCCCGAGAACCAAGCCGCCACCCTTCTTGCCGCCGCCGGTTCCGGGGAGATTCTCTCCAAGTGAGATCTAGGGTGGTGGACTCTTCGTTGACTTCCAGAAGACGTCATCGAACGAAGAGGGACATCTTAGTCTCCAAAAGTAGTTTGTATTTCTTGTAAATTCTAGTTCATTTTTGTTGTAAAGGAACGTTGGTTCCTAGTTGTAAGGGTTGGGTACAACCCGTGTTGTGGGAGTGTTGACTCCTACGTGTGGAAGGGTTCCTTCTGATAGTACAAGGATTGGATTTCAATCCTGTTGGTGAAGTGACCGAGTCATCCCTTGTTGGGAGATAGGTCGAAGAGGGAAAGTGGATGTACCCAAATCGGGGAACCACTATAAATAGCTTGTGTACCTTCTTTGCTGTGCTATTTTGTTATCTTGTGCAGGTATAATTTTAAATTCCGCAAAAACGCTGCACGTCACCTATTTCCCCCCCCCCCCCATAGGTGAAGATAGTTGACACTAGGTGGACTTTCAAGTGGTATCAGAGGGAGGTTACTCATCAAAAAGGTTCACACCTTGAGTAGAATCCTGCCACTAGTGTCAAGAAGAAGACAAACATCTACTATGGACGGGCTCAAGTACACAGGTAAGATCCCAGTGTGCACTAGGCTCAACTTTCCTATCTGGAAGGAAAGGATCAGGTTCTACATGGAAGCTGTTGATCCTCGACTCTTCATGATTGTGGAGGAGGGATCTTATGTCCCCACTAAGGCCTCCACCATTGATCCTACCAAGAAAGTGCCAAAGAAAATTTCTGAAATGGACAAGGACGAGATGGTGCTGGTGGGACTTGACAAGAAGGCGCAGAACATTCTGGTCAGCGCGGTCGATGACTCAATGATGCAGAACTTCTGCAATTGCAGGACAGCAAAGGAGATCTGGCACTTCCTGATTATCCTAATGGAGGGCACTGATGAAGTGAGGGATGATCAGAGATCCCTTCTGAACCAGAAATATGAGGCCTTCAAACAAGGGCCTAAGGAAGAGATCGGAGTCACCTTCGAGAACTTCCTCAAGATTGTCAATGCCCTCAAAGGATATGGAAGAGTGTTCACTGATGGTGAACTTAATGTTAAATTCCTTAGGTCCCTTACTAAGGAATGGGACACAAAGATCTGCACCATCCGAGAGTTTGGCAGACTAGCTGAAACAGACCCGCAAATTCTATTTGGGAAGCTGATGTCCTATGAGCTTCAACTGAATACCAGGAAAGCAGAAGAAGAAGCAGAGAAGGCTGCAGCCAAAGAAAAGACTATGGCTCTAAAAGCCATTCACTCCAGAAAAGGCAAGGTTGCGGTTTCATACCGTGCCAGTAAAAAGGATGAGGAGGAGGACTCCGAGCCATGCTCCTCCAGCTCAGAGCTGTCTGAGGAGGATTTCTCCCTCATCACCCGAGAATTCAAGAAGTTCCTCAAGATGAGGAATCAAAGAAAGAAAGACGGCTCCTCCTCCAGGCATTAGAAGAAAAATTATTCTTCTGACAGGTATGCTTCTAAACCGAACAAACATCGCTCATCTGACATTATTTGTTTTGGATGCAATAAGCCAGGACACATCGTGGCCGACTGCTACCAAGGCAAGAGAGAAAAATGGAAAGGAGATGAGCACAAATCCTCTAGAGATAAGAAGAAAGAGCGGAGCTACATCGCCAAAAGGCCAAAGACACTGAGTGAGTCTGATTCCTCAGACTCCAGTGATGATGAGGAAGCCTACTTCGGGCTGGTGGGTCGCTCCGACTCAGAAGGAGAATGCCCCCCATTTACTGGGAAGGTAAAAGCTCACACCCCTCTCTCCGACTCTGAATCTGATCCTAAGTCTCAGAATGATGACCCTGAGGATAGCCTTTCGGCCCGTGAAGCAGAGCTCCTCGAGAAGTATAAGCTTCTGCTCAACACTTTCGAGGAGTGCCGTAAGAGATTGAAGGCTGAGAAAAGGGAAGTGAAATTCCTTAAGGGTGAGAGTGTCTCCCTAAGGAAAGAGATCACCAGTTTGATTTCTCTCCGACAGGAGCACCTTGACCTGACTTCAAAGCACTCAGAGTCTCTTAAGCTCCTTGATCTTAAGCAGGAGGAAGTCGACAAGTTGGAAGAACAACTTGCGGCAGAAAGGAAGATCGTCAAGAGCTTCTCTATGCCAAAAACAGTTCTTCCAGTAGTTGATACCTTCTCTGCTCAGGCCAAAGGAGCTGGCTTGGGGCATGTAGGGGTATCTGGTTCCTCATCCAGGAGAAACAGGAACCAGAGGAAGAATAAGGCCGCCAAGAAGGCCTCTGCTGCTGAAAAGGGAAAGGCTCCGCTCAGTCCTGTTGCGTTCAGAAAGCCTAGCTTTCCTTGCAACCAACATGACTTTGAATCAACCTTTGGTCATCATTTCCGGCCCTCGGTTGCAAAGCCAAAGAGCCGATATGATGGTTGGACTTTTCCCCGCAAATTCGGTGAGAGTGCCTTCAAGGCACCTTATGAGGAAATCCACATGGGAAATTATGGTCAATTCTCTAGCGGCCATAATGGAAAGCAGGCACCAAGAGCCAAGCCTATTATACTGAAGGAACAGAAGGTGAAGAAGTCATGTGACTACAATCACTATGAGGACTCCACCTCCAGATCCAAGGCCCCGGCTGTACCCACCATTCCCAGGGTAAAGTAGGAGCCTAGGAAGAGGTACAACAGATTTGACTGTTGGTGTTGTGGCAAAGTCGGTCACTTTACCGTGGATTATTGGTTTAATCCGAGGTATAACGAGACTCCCTATGTTAGCACTGCGAGGCCGACCACTCGTAAGGTTAACCAATCGAGGGGGAGTATGCTAACCAAGAATCTAGGACCCAAGTTCGATTGGGTTCCTAAGGGAAATTAATTTGGTTTTGCAGGAATGTCCAAAGGCCACCAAAACGCCAATATGGTACTTGGACAGTGGATGCTCTCGGCACATGACGGGGACAAGAAGCCTGCTGCGTGATTACACTCCAGTCGAGAATGGACCCAAAGTCATCTTTGGAGGGTCAGATCGAGGAGTCACCAGAGGTTACGGTATGATTTCCAACGGTATAATCTCTATCACCGACGTGGCTTATGTTGAAGGGTTAAACCATAACCTGATCAGTGTAAGTCAGTTATGTGACAAAGGTTATGACGTTAAGTTTTGCAAGGATAAATGTCTGATAATATCATGTGCCTCTTCTGAGACGGTATTAACAGGCATTAGGAGCAGAAATATCTTCTGCTTAAATTTTCTCAGTTTAGATTCATCTACCCCCGTATGCCTTGTGGCAATAGGCAGTGCATCTCTTTGTGAACAATGGCACAAGAGATTGGCACATATTAATTTCAAAACAATCAGTTTGCTATTTTCTAAAAACTTAGTAAGGGATGCTCCCGTTATCAAGTGCATCAAAGATAGCCCCTGTCCTGCATGCCAGATGGGCAAACAGACTCGGGCTACCTTTAAGAGCATTGCAGACAAAGACTCTTCTCGATGTCTTTACCTTCTACATATGGACTTGTTTGGTCCAATGCAAGTTCATAGCTTGGGAGGCTAGTCCTATACGCTAGTGATAGTTGATGATCATTCTTGATTTACATGGGTGTTCTTCTTAAAACAAAAGTAGGATACGTTTGACATCTTCATTAGTTTTGTCAAGCAGGTTCAGAACGAATTTAACTGCCCAGTGGTCAAAATCAGAAGTGACCATGGAACAGAATTCGAATCTGGTGCTATGACAGAGTTTTGTGAAGTACAAGGTATCTTTCATGAGTTTTCCTCCCCGCGCACTCCTCAGTAAAATGGAGTTGCGGAGAGGAGAAATAGAACTCTCATTGAAGCCTGCACGACAATGTTGAAAGACGCTTCTCTCCCAGAATACTTCTGGGCAGAGGCGGTCAATACAGCTTGTCATGTACAAAACCGAGCATTGATCAACAAGCATCATCATAAGACGCCTTATGAGCTACTGAGAGGCAGGAAACCAACCATGTCCTACTTGAGGATCTTTGGTTGCAGATGCTATGTACTGAATAATGGGAAGTACCCGCGTACTAAATTTGGTGAAAAATGCTTCGAAGGCATATTCATGGGCTATAGTTCCCACAGTCGGGCATATAGGGTCTTCAATAAGAAAACCCTAGTTGTAGAAGAATCAATTAATGTTGTATTTGATGAAGGAAGTTTGCTTAACAGCAATTCTTCCAGTGGTATTCTTGAAGATGCAGGTGCACGACTTGAACAGTTGTGTCTCGATGAGACCGCTAAAGATGAAACTCCTAAGTACGTCAAAGTTTCCACCTCAACGTCAACTGGGACTGTTGAAGATCAAAATGGAACAAATCTCTTAGAAGAAGGAGAAGCCCAAGAAGTAGTCGAAGCTCCAGACGCCAGACTTCTAGAGCTCTGGTACGTGAGGGATCATCCTAGAGATCAGATCATCGGAGATCCTCGTGAGGGTGTCAGAACTCGAAGAGGTACTATTAACGAGATTTTGCATCTTAGCTTCCTGTCACAGGTTGAGCCAAAGAAGTTCGACGAGGCGAACAAAGATGCGGCATGGATTTTGGCCATGCAAGATGAACTACATCAATTCGAACGATTCAACGTTTGGATGCTGGTTCCCAGACCACACAAGCAGAATGTGATTGGCACCAAGTGGATCTTCAGAAACAAACTGGATGAACATGGTGTCATCATAAAAGAACAAGGCCAGGCTGGTAGCTCAAGGTTACAGACAGGAGGAGAGGATTGACTTTGACCAGACCTTTGCACCAGTGGCAAGGCTCGAGGCAATCAGATTGTTCCTGGCGTATGATTCGCACAAAGGATTCACAGTCTATCAAATGGATGTGAAATCAGCATTCTTGAATGAAGACCTGAAAGAGGAAGTATACGTCGCTCAACCCCCAGTTTTTGTCAATCCTACTTATCCCAATCACGTATAGTTTCTTAATAAAGCTCTATATGGTTTAAAACAAGCTCCACGAGCTTGGTATGAGACCTTATCTAGTTTTCTTCTTGAGAACAAGTTCTCTAGAGGTAAAATAGATAAGACATTGTTTCTCAGGGAAGTCAAAGGCAAGATTTTGCTGGTGCAAATCTATGTCGATGACATTATATTCGGCTCAACGGACAACAATCTTTGCAAAAAGTTTTCTAAACTTATGCAAGGAAAGTTTGAAATGAGCAGTATGGGAGAGCTAAAGTATTTCTTGGGACTTCAAGTGAAACAGTCTGAGGATGGAATCTTCATCTCTCAGACGAAGTTCACAAATGAAATCCTCAAGAAATTCGGTATGGAGAGTGCAACCTCTATGAGGACTCCAATGGGATCCACTATGTCTCTGGATAAGGATGAGAAAGGTAAACCTTTCGATGAAACCAAATACAGAAGCATCATTGGATCCCTGCTCTACCTTACTTCCAGTAGACCGGATATCATGTTCTCCACATGTGTCTGTGCCAGATATCAGGTGAACACTAAGGAATCTCACTATGTCGCTGCCAAGCGAATTCTAAGAAACCTTAAAGGTACTCCCAATCTTGGCTTGTGGTACCCGAGAAACAATGATGTCGAGCTAATAGGTTTTTCAGATGCTGATTTTGCAGGGAGTAGGGATGACAGGAAAAGCACTTCCGGGACGTGTCAATTCATCGGAAGAAGGCTTATCTCATGGAACAGCAAGAAGCAGAATTGTGTAGCTACCTCCACAGCAGAGTCTGAGTACATCTCGGCAGGCAGCTGTTGCGCACAACTCCTATGGATCAGAAACCAGTTAGCCGACTACGACCTTCAGTTCAAGGAAGTACCAATGTACTGCGACTCCTCCAGTGCAATTGCAATTGCCAACAATCCGGTATCGCACAGCCGAACGAAGCATATTGAAGTGCGCTACCACTTCATTCGGGAGCACATGGAGAACAAGGACATCTCTCTCTGTTATGTCCCCACGAACAAGCAGATTGCAGATATATTCACAAAGCCCTTAGACGAGGCCAAGTTCAGTCTTTTCTGAAATGAATTGGGGATGCTAAACTATGAGGAATGAAGACTACAGAAGCTCCAGGATCGTGCCTATAGGGGGAGCCTCTGCCAGGAACTCAAGTGTGAGCACGGGTGCAAGAACTGAGAGGGAGCAAGGGGTCAAATGCAACAGACCCAGATTTGCAGAAGCTGAAAAGGGGGAGATTACCCTCTCGGCTAAGGCTAAGGTGGCTCCAAGTTTGCTCCCAAGAAATTGGTATTGGTAATGAATATCTCTCTCAACTCAATTTCAAGTTTATGATTTTCATTCCCATTCGCTCTATTCACCTTAGCTTGTAGGGTTTAGGCTTCTTCAAATAGGGGGAGATTGTTGGGTATTGTATCCACAACGTACCTGATTTGAAGAAGCCCCTGAACAAGTTAAGGTAAATAGACAATGTATTTGATAAAATATCTCAAGTTGTGCTTGCAGTTATTCAACGCTAAGTGCACACCAATGTCAGGGTGCAGTAGGTCAATATACACGGGTCTACACGACGTAATCCCTCGTTGAGCAAATCAGTGTGTTGGCCTACGTGTACTCTCTCTATTGGAGTGTACTTACTTTCAAGTACAGGGCTGTGATTATGCAAGAGAAGACAAGGAGCAAGGATGGGTCAAAGAGCAGCTTTTGGGCGGAAAGACGAAAAATCGTCTAAGTGATAATCGACGAGAATCACCAAGTGATTCTCGCCGATTCGGGGAGAATCACTAGTGATTCTCGCCGAATTGTCGAGAATCACTGGCTGATTCTCGCCGTTTCTTTCCGGCTACATTAAAGCGTGCCAGTCTGGCGCTAAGTCATATTCGTCGAGAATCATCAAGTGATTTGTCGAGAATCACTAGTGATTCTCGCCGAATCGTCGAGAATCCCCAGCTGATTCTCGCCGACTCGTCGAGAATCACCTTCGATTCTCACCGAATCTGACTTGGACAATTTTCTAGAAACCGCTGGACCGGACTCTGCCACTGGCACTGTTTTGAACCGGAATTAGGAGTATACTTGTGTATAAATACACGCGTATTTTTGAACAGTGGATAGACACAGAAAGAAAAAGCCGAGCCGCCGACGTGACCTAGATCGCGATACCTCCGCCGCCGCCGTCGCCACTCGTGCTAGTCGATCGCTGGCCGTTTGATCGTGGTTTCCTCCAGATCTCCCGGCGACAGAAGCTTAGCCAAGCATAGCATCTCACGCGTCTAACCAGAGATCCTTTGTCTCTTGATTTGTTGATCGGGAAAACCTTCCCCATCCGAATCGATCGAGACGATCGATCCTAGTGTGACCGTTGGAAGACCTTGCTAGCTTTGCTACGAAGTTAGAATCTCCAAAGTACAGCAGCCACACACCGTTGTCGCCGCCGATCCCGAGAACCAAGCCGCCGCCCTTCTTGCCGCCGCCGGTTCCGGGGAGATTCTCTCCAAGTGAGATCTAGGGTGGTGGACTCTTCGTTGACTTCCTGAACACGTCATCGAACGAAGAGGGACATCTTAGTCTCCAAAAGTAGTTTGTATTTCTTGTACATTCTAGTTCATTTTTGTTGTAAAGGAACGTTGGTTCCTAGTTGTAAGGGTTGGGTGCAACCTGTGTTGTGGGAGTGTTGACTCCTACGTGTGGAAGGGTTCCTTCCGATAGTGCAAGGATTGGATTTCAATCCTGTTGGTGAAGTGACCGAGTTGTCCCTTGTTGGGAGATAGGTCGAAGAGGGAAAGTGGATGTACCCAAATCGGGGAACCACTATAAATAGCTTGTGTACCTTCTTTGCTGTGCTGTTTTGTTATCTTGTGCAGGTACAATTTTAAATTCCGCAAAAACGCTGCACGTCACCTATTCCCCCCCCATAGGTGAAGATAGTTGACACTAGGTGGACTTTCACATTTTGAGAAGAAATGAATTACTGATCACCAGAATTCCCTTGAGATTGCCTAGCCATCCGATTCAGAAATAAGATATAACCTTTATTTACTTCTTCCCCTATTATGAACTTATTAACGGTATTAATAAGATCTCCATAAGTCTTGGGGTACTTTGTGCTGAGCTTAAATTTCGAAAGGCCTTCTCGAAGTCCATTTATGAAAGCATGTAAGTAAAAATCTTGATGGACGTTACAAATATCCAGAACTTCCTTTTGGAATCGGTCAACGAAATCTGAATTCGACTCATCAATTCCTTGCTTGATTTGGAAGAGAGCTCCAACGTCTCTTCTCCGCTTCTTGTAAATAGTGAACCTTGAAATAAATTGACTTCGAAGATCTTTAAAACTGGTTACCGATCTAGTCGGAAGACTATAGAACCATTCCCTTGCAATATTGCTAAACGATATAATAAATAGCTTGCATTTTACTCCATTTGACACGTTTCTTAGTGAAATACCTGATTCAGAGGCTTGCAAATGAGAAAACAGATCGTCACATCCGGAATACACCGGGAGACACAGTACTCTGAAATCATCGGAGACAGTATCCCACCGAATACGATCAATGAATGGAGAAGGGGCCTCTTCTTATTCCTTATAAGAAGGTTCATTTGCAACAGATTTTGGTGCATGGTCAACACAATTCGCAGAAAATTTATTATCATGGCCAAGGAACTCATTATTAAAATATGAACAATTCTACACTTCTGAGAGATCCATAGTAATTGACATGTAACAAGATTCATTCTGTCCCTTTGCAGGATTCATCTTGAAAAGAAGAAGATAACCAAACTTTTATCAGAGACCGCCGACTAGTCGCGGCCTGAACTGGCGGCTAGACGGCACAACAAGCTGATAAGAAGACTGGCGGAAAAGCGAGCGTGTAGAACGACAGGTTCTACAGTGCAGGAGGCGGGCTGAAAGACTTAGCCGGCGAAGTCGCGGCTTGCTCGACAGGCCGCCGAGCTCTAGAAGCTAGAGCGGTCTGACCAACGAGACCGCTGATTTCATCAAATAATCGAGATCTGAAGGCCGCGTGTTAACTGTCGATGCACGAAAACGCACAGGGAGTCGGACACCACCAGCTAACGGTTTGAGCACCGGGGGAAGGAAGGTAAAGGAGGAGACTGTCGACTAGTCGGTTACTAGCGGTCGTAGCTAAAGGACGGAAAAAGAGGCCGCTGGCAGCGGCAACAGCAGAGTTCGCCCGTCGCGGCTTAAATGCAACTCCTGCGACGGGCTTTCCTTTATTTGAGGTAAGAAATAGTTACAAGAAGGAGAAAAAGAGGAAGCCGGCCGGACTGCAAGCCGCAAAACACTAGACTTGAGACCGCAGCTCTTAACAGGCGAGCTCCTGGATACAAGTCAGCTTGCCTTGGGGAGTGCACCCTCCCCCTATTTATAGGCTCAGGGGCCTGCCCAAGCGGGCAGGGCTAAATTTACCGGCTGCCCGGGGTACAGGAGAATCGGGCAAAGGTGAGGCGAAGCAAATGAGCAGAAAACGAGAAAGGAGGGACGCCGCACGACCTGGCGGATTCCTCCTGGCAAGCTGATGTCCTGGGTCCTGGGCTTGTCGCTGAGCAGGGCCGGCGCTGGCGGCGGCCTGACATGGAGACCGCCCGGCTTCGGTGTTGACTAGACGGGTTGATCTGAGATGCGTCTAGCCGGAGAGGCCGCCCGACCTCGGGTCACGTCCGACTTTGGGAGACGTGGCGGCTAGAACAAACAGGCCGCCCGGTATGGAAAGCTGCGTGGACAGGTCGCGGATTCCGGGCTTAACATAATCCCCGCAAATTTTTGAGTTCCGAAAAAACTTTGAAAATATAGAACTAAGCCGGAGACCGCGACTGCCTTATCGGTGTCTATAAAATCCCCCGTCCCTTGACATTCTTCAAGATCTCTGCCAAGCCACGGGTTGCTACTCGCCACTTGCGGTCAGAATCTTTCAAGCCGATGCGGTCTTTCACAGGATGGATGTCATGTCATCGATGTTAGCCCGCGATAAGAAATCGACTGAAAATAAGAAAAGCCGGAGCCAGAAACCGGATAACTCTGACCGTCATCCTGCGAAGAAGATTGGGAAGCTGGTTGCTCCAGCGGCTTCTGGATCTAAAAAGATGCCAACGCAGACCGTCGGCGAATCATCACAGGCCGCAACCGATCCTGGAGCGGCTTCAAAGATTGCTCCACCACAAACCGGAACTGCCAAATCCTTCGATATGACTTTCTCTCCATCGGCGAACCACACTTAAAAATAGGTGAGACGGAGGAGGAAAGTGTTGAATCCGGCAAACCGTGCGAATTGCCGGCTAAGGTTGACCTAATCATTGTGGACAACAACGAGATAGAGAAGGAGCTGGAGACCGGACGAATTTTGGCTGAACAGAGCAAACAGACTGAGATGGTGTTCGGCTCCTTGAAATGGCAGAAGAAAAGGAGCGAGACCCTTGAGGAAAGGATGAAGAGGAAGATGAGGAAGATGCAGTCCGAAAACCGGAATATTTCCGTAAAGACCGGCTCGGACATTGAAGTATAAGATTACGACTTGGGCGAACTATGATACAAATTGCATTTTTAATGAAAGAGACAAGGATAGAGATATATCCTACGGCTTCTGATAATACATGTCGATAATAGGCACATGGAAGCCAAATAATTTTGTGATGGCAGGTCGCTGAGCGACTAGTATAATTAATACCATATAAGTCGGCAGACTAAGATCTAGAATTAACAGCCAGAAACAGGTCGGCCGACTTCACGAGTATATGAATAATAAACCGACAATGGCACATGGAAGCCACATAATTTAAGCCGGAATAAGTAACCGCGTGGCATGTGTATTGAATGATATAAATTGGCACAGACCGCTTAATAAAGCCGCGAGATAGCAGATAGGCTCGTGTTGTCCTGCAAGAATAGATGGAGCTATGTGCTTATGTTTCGACGTGGGCAGGTGCGTGTGGTCGTACTTTCCTCACAAGGAACACATAAGCGGGATTAAAATTCTTAATATCCGCGACCGATGTCAAGCGGGACAAGTACGCAATGTCTGCGATGAAGGTCAAGCGGGACAAGTACGTAATGTCTGTGACTGATGTCAAGAGGAATTTCCACTTCACATCTACGACTGATGTCAAGCGGTATGTGGAGGGCTTAAGAATTTAAAGGCCTTTGGCCCCTATATGAATGAATGTTGGCATTATAAGTAAAGCTAAGCAATAAGCTTTAAATGAAAGGTAATCCTTGTTTGATGTTAAGGATGTGGTAAAAGGATATATGTCTGAAGCTTGACTATGCCCCAGTAATACTAATTGACAAGGGTACTTTATATATTATTCTGACCATAAGCATTTTTATCATATAGAGAAAACGAAATCCCTGCTTGAACTATCGAGTAAGCCATGGAAGAATGCCTTAGAAAATTACTGAATGGTATAGTCTTGCAACTTTCCAGCTCTTGCAAGTTGATTAGCTAACTCCCGGAGAGCTATGCAACCTTATTCTAGATGACCAATATCTTTATGATAGTTGCAAAAAAGCTCCTCATGCCGATATTTGATTTCAGATTTCAAACGTCGAGGCTTTTTGAACTCAGGCATTCCTTGAAGGATTATCAGAAGATCTTCCATAGGAATTTTGAACTTAACATACTTATCTTAACCTTTTTTACGCTTTGGAGTTTTTGGATGCGAAGATGCGACTGGATGTACTTTCACAAACTCGGATAATTCGTTCTACTGAAGAAACAATGCAGTTCTATCCTGAGGAAGAGGAGGAGATTTGCAAAATTTAACTTGAGAAACATTTTGAGAAGAAATGAATTTCTGATCACCAGAATTCCCTTGAGATTGTCTAGCCATCTGATTCAGAAACAAGATATAACAATTATTTTCTTCTTCCCCTATTATGAACTTATTAACGGTATCAATAAGATCTCCATAAGTCTTGGGGTACTTTGTGGTGAGCTTAAATTTCAAAGGGCCTTCTCGAAGTCCATTTATGATAGCATGTAAGTAAAAATCTTGATGGACGTTACAAATATCCAGAACTTCCTTTTGGAATCGGTCAACGAAATCTGAATTCGACTCGTCAATTCCTTGCTTGATTAGGAAGAGAGCTCCAATGTCTCTTCTCCGCTTCTTGTAAATAGTGAACCTTGAAATAAATTGACTTCGAAGATCTTTAAAACTGGTTACCGATCGAGTCGGAAGACTATAGAACCATTCCCTTGCAATATTGCCAAAGGATATAATAAAGAGCTTGCATTTTACTCCATTTGACACGTTTCTTAGTGGAATAGCTGATTCAAAGGCTTGCAAATGAGAAAACGGATCATCACATCCGAAATACTCCGGGAGACGGGGTACTCTGAAATCATCGGAGATAGTATCCCACCGAATACGATCAATGAATGTAGAAGGGGCCTCTTCTTCTTCCTTATAAGAAGGTTCATTTGCAACAAATTTTGGTGCATGGTCAACTCAATTCGCAGAAAATTTATTATCATGGTCAAGGAACTCATTATTAAAATATGAAGAATACTGCACTTCTGAGAGATCCGTAGTAATTGACATATAACTAGATTCATTCTATCCCTTTGCATTATTCATCTTGAAAAGAAGAAGATAACCAAACTTTTCTCAGAGACCGCCGACTAGTCGCGGCTTGAACTGGCTGCTAGACGGCGAAACAAGCTGATAAGAAGACCGGCGAAAAAGAGAGCGGGTAGAATGGCAGGTTTTACAGTGCTGGAGGCGGGCTGAAATCCTTAGCCGGCGAAGTCGCGGCTTGCTCGACAGGCCGCCGAGCTATAGAAGCTAGAGCGGTCTGACCAACGAGACCGCTGATTTCATCGACTAATCGAGATCTGAAGGCCGCGTGTTACCTGTTGATGCACGAAAACGCACAGGGAGTCGAGCACCACCAGCTAACGGTTCGAGCACCAGGGGAAGGAAGGGAAAGGAGAAGACTGTCGACTAGTCGGTTACTAGCCGTTGTAGCTAAAGGACGAAAAAAGAGGCCGCTGGCAGCGGCAACAGCAGAGTTCGCCCGCTGCGGCTTAAATGCCACTCCTGCGACGGGCTTTCCTTTATTTGAGGTAAGAAATAGTTACAAGAAGGAGAAAAAGAGGAAGCCGGCCGGACTGCAAACCGCAAAACACTAGACTTGAGACCGCAGCTCTTAACAGGCGATCTCCTGGATACAAGTTGGCGTATCTTGGGGAGTGCACTATCCCCCTATTTATAGGCTCAGGGGGCTGCCCAAGCGGGCAGGGCTAGAGTTACCGGCTGCCAGGGGTACAGGAGAACCGGGCAGAGGTGAGGGGAATCAAATGAGCAGAAAACGAGAAAGGAGGGATGCCGCGCGGCCTGGCGGATTCCTCCTAGCGAGCTGATGGCCTGGGTCCTGGGCTTGTCGTTGAGCAGGGCAGGCGCTGGCGGCGGCCTGACATGGAGACCGCCCGGCTTCGGTGTTGACTAGACGGGTTGATCTGAGATGCAGCTAGCCGGAGAGGCCGCCCGATCTCGGGTGACGTCCGACTTTGGGAGGCGTGGCAGCTAGAACAACCAGGCCGCCTGGTTTGGAAAGCTGCGTGGACAGGTCGCGGATTCTGGGCTTAACATAATCCCCGCACATTTTTAAGTTCCGAAAAAACTTCGAAAATGTAGAACTAAGCCGGAGACCGCGACTGCCTTATCGGTGTCTATAAAATCCCCTAGCCCTTGACATTCTTCAAGATCTCTGCCAAGCCACGGGTCGCTACTCGCCACTTGCGGTCAGAATCTTTCAAGCCGACACGATCTTTCACAGGATGGATGTCATGTCATCGATGTTAGCCTACGACACACATCGACTGAAAAGAAGAAAAGCCGGAGCCAGAAACCGGATGACTCTGACCGTCAGCCTGCAAAGAAGATTGGGAAGCCGGTTGCTCTAGCGGCCTCTGGATCTGAAAAGAGGCCAATGCAGACCGTCGGCGAATCATCACAGGCCGCAACCGATCCTGGAGCGGCTTCAAAGATTGCTCCACCACAAACCGGAACTGCCATATCCTTTGATATGACTTTCTCTCCATCGGGCGAACCACACTTAAAAATAGGTGAGACGGAGGAGAAAAGTGTTGAATCCGGCAAACCGTGCGAATTGCCAGCTAAGGTCGACCTAATCGTTGTGGACTACAACGAGCCGGAGAAGGCACTGGAGACCGGACGGATTTTGGCTGAACAGAGCAAACGGACTGAGATGGTGTTCGGCTCCTTGAAATGGCAGAAGAAAAGGAGCGAGACCCTTGAGGAAAGGATGAAGAGGAAGATGAGGAAGATGCAGGCCGGAAACCGGAATATTTCCGTAAAGACCGGCGCGGATTTTGATGTATAAGATTGCGGCTAGGGCAAACTCTGATACAAATTGCCCTTTTAATGAAAGAGACAAGGATAGAGAAATATCCTGCGGCTTCTGATAATACAGGCCGACAATAGGCACATGGAAGCCAAATAATTTTGTGATGGCAAGTCACTGAGCGACTAGTATAATTGATACCATATAAGTCGGCAGACTAAGGTCGAGAATTAACAGCCAGAAACAGGTCTGCCGATTTCACGAGTATATGAATAATAAACCGACAATGGCACATGGAAGCCACATAATTTAAGCCGGAATAATTAACCGCGCGGCCTGTGTATTGAATGATATAAATTGGCACATGCCGCTTAATAAAGCCACGAGATAGCAGATAGGCTCGTGTTGTCCTGCAAGAATACATGGAGCTATGCGCATATGTGTCGATGTGGGCAGGTGCGTGTGGCAGTACTTTCCTTA
Source organism: Platanthera guangdongensis (assembly GCA_039583875.1). Classification (NCBI taxonomy): domain Eukaryota; kingdom Viridiplantae; phylum Streptophyta; class Magnoliopsida; order Asparagales; family Orchidaceae; genus Platanthera; species Platanthera guangdongensis. The sequence goes on from CM077155.1 coordinate 63,233,613, forward strand.
CAAGGAACACATAAGCGGGATTAAAATTCTTAATATCCGCGACCGATGTCAAGCGGGAGAAGTACGCAATGTCTGCGACGAAGGTCAAGCGGGACAAGTACGTAATGTCTACGACTGATGTCAAGCGGAATTTCCACTTCACATCTGCGACTGATGTCAAGCGGGATGTGGAGGGCTTAAGAATTTAAAGGGCCTTTGGCCCCTATATGCATGCATGTTAGCAATATAAGTAAAGCTAAGTAATAAGCTTTAAATGAAAGGTAATCCTTTTTTGATGTTAAGGATGTGGTAAAAGGATATATGTCCGAAGCTTGACTATGCCCCAGTAATACCAATTGACAAGGGGACTTTATATATTATTCTGACAATAAGCATTTTTATCATATAGAGAAAAAGAAATCCCTGCTTGAACTATCGAGTAAGCCATGGAAGAATGCCTTATAAAATTACTGAATGATATAGCCTTGCAACTTTCCAGGTCTTGCAAGTTGATTAGCTAACTCCAGGAGAGCTATGCAACCTTCTGCTAGATGACCAATATCTTTATGGTAGTTGCAAAAAAGCTCCTCATGCCGATATTTGATTTTAGATTTCAAACGCCGAGGCTTTTTGAACTCAGGCATTCCTTGAAGGATTATCAGAAGATCTTCCATAGAAATTTTGAACTTAACATACTTTTTTGAACCTTTTTTACGCTTTGGAGTTTTCGGACGCGAAGATGCAACTGGATGTACTTTCACAAACTCGGATAATTCGTTCTGCTGAAGAAACAATGCAGTTCTATCCTGAGGAAGAGGAGGATATTTGCCACATTTAACTTGTGAAACATTTTGAGAAGAAATGAATTGCTGATCACCAGAATTCCCTTGAGATTGTCTAGCCATCTGATTCAGAAACAAGATATAACCATTATTTGCTTCTTCCCCTATTATGAACTTATTAACGGTATCAATAAGATCTCCATAAGTCTTGGGGTACTTTGTGGTGAGCTTAAATTTCAAAGGGCCTTCTCGAAGTCCATTTATGAAAGCATGTAATTAGAAATCTTGATGGACGTTACAAACATCAAGAACTTCCTTTTGGAACCGGTCAACGAAATCCGGATTCGACTAATCAATTCCTTGCTTAATTCGGAAGAGAGCTCCAACGTCTCTTCAACGCTTCTTGTAAATAGTGAACCTTGAAATAAATTGACATCGAAGATCTTTAAAACTGGTTACTGATCGAGTCGGAAGACTATAGAACCATTCCCTTGTAATATCGCCAAAGGATATAATAAAGAGCTTGCATTTTACTCCATTTGACACGTTTCTTAGTGAAATAGCTGATTCAAAGGCTTGCAAATGAGAAAACGGATCATCACATCCGGAATACTCCGGGAGACGCGGTACTCTGAAATCATCGGAGACAGTATCCCACCGAATACGATCAATGAATGGAGAAGGGGCCTCTTCTTCTTCCTTATAAGAAGGTTTTGCAACAGATTTTGGTGCATGGTCAACACAATTCGCAGAAAATTTATTATCATGGCCAAGGAACTCATTATTAAAATATGAACAATCCTGCACTTCTGAGAGATCCGTAGTAATTGACATGTAACTAGATTCATTCTGTCCCTTTGCAGGATTCATCTTGAAAAGAAGAAGATAACCAAACTTTTCTCAGAGACCGCCGACTAGTCGCGGCTTGAACTGGCGGCTTGACGGCACAACAAGCTGATAAGAAGACCGGCGGAAAAGCGAGCGGGTAGAACGGAAGGTTCTACAGTGCTGGAGGCGGGCTGAAAGCCTTAGCCGGCGAAGTCGCGGCTTGCTCGACAGGCCGCCGAGCTCTAGAAGCTAGAGCGGTCTGACCAACGAGACCGCTGATTTCATCGACTAATCGAGATCTGAAGGCAGCGTGTTAACTGTTGATGCATGAAAACGCACAGGGAGTCGGGTACTACCAGCTAACGGTTCGAGCACCGGGGGAAGGAAGGGAAAGTAGGAGACCGTCGACTAGTCGGTTACTAGCGATCGTAGCTAAAGGACGGAAAAAGAGGCCGCTGGCAGCGGCAATAGCAGAGTTCGACCGCCGCAGCTTAAATGCCACTCCTGCGATAGGCTGTCCTTAATTTGAGTTAAGAAATAGTTACAAGAAGGAGAAAAAGAGGAAGCCGGCCGGACTACAATCCGCAAAACACTAGACTTGAGACCGCAGCTCTTAACAGGCGAGCTCCTGGATAAAAGTCAGCGTGTCTTGGGGAGTGCACCCTCCCCCTATTTATAGGCTCGAGGGCCTGCCCAAGCGGGCAGGGCTAAAGTTACCGGCTGCCCGGGGTACAGGAGAACCGGGCAGAGGTGAGGGGAAGCAAATTAGCAGAAAACGAGAAAGGAGGGACGCCGCGCGGCCTGGCGGATTCCTCCTAGCGAGCTGATGGCCTGGGTCCTGGGCTTGTCACTGAGCAGGGTCGGCGCTGGCGGCGGCCTGACATGGAGACCGCCCGGCTTCGATGTTGACTAGACGGGTTGATCTGAGATGCGGCTAGCTGGAGAGGCCGCCCGACCTCGGGTGACATCCGACTTTGGGAGACGTGGCGGCTATAACAACCAGGTCACCCGGTCTGGAAAGCTGCGCGGACAGTTCGCGGATTTCGGGCTTAATATAATCCCCACATATTTTTAAGTTCCGAAAAAACTTCGATAATGTAGAACTAAACCGGAGACCGCGACTGCCTTATCGTTGTCTATAAAATCCCCTGGCCCTTGACATTCTTCAAGATCTCTGCCAAGCCACGGGTCGCTAATCGCCTCTTTCGGTCAGAATCTTTCAAGCCGACACGGTCTTTCACAGGATGGATGTTATGTCATCGATGTTAGCCCGCGACAAGAAATCGACTGAAAAGAAGAAAAGCCGGAGCCAGAAACCGGATGACTATGACCGTCGGCCTGCGAAGAAGATTGGGAAGCCGGTTGCTCCAGCGTCTTATGGATCTGAAAAGAGGCCAACGCAGACCATTGGCGAATCATCACAGGCCGAAACCGATCCTGGAGAGGCTTCAAAGATTGCTCCACCACAAACCGAAACTGCCAAATCCTTCGATATGACTTTCTCTCCATCGGGCGAACCACACATAAAAATAGTTGAGACGGAGGAGAAAAGTGTTGAATCCGGCAAACCGTGGGAATTGCCGGCTAGGGTCGACCTAATCGTTGTGGACGACAACGAGCCGGAGAAGGCGCTGGAGACTGGATGGATTTTTACTGAACAGAGCAAACGGACTGAGATGGTGTTCGGCTCCTTGAAACGGCAGAATAAAAGGAGCGAGACCCTTGAGGAAAGGATGAAGAGGAAGATGAGGAAGATGCAGGTCGGAAACCAGAATATTTCCGTAAAGACCGGCGCGGACAGTCTTCAACATAGGTCGCACGAGAAAGAGGTACCTGAGAGTCCGTCCACACCGGCATTCAAGCCGAACGAGCTGGAGGATGTATCCGCAGCTAGCGAGATGCTTAGCGACCTCCTCAAGGGCATGGAGACCCTCCAGCAGCAGGATGCACTATTGTCGACTCCAGGGGCCTCTGAGGAGGTTGACCGCCCCGATGTCTAGGTCATTGGGGAGAAGCCTGGCGATCCGGCTTCCACGGCTTCTGAAGGAGCCGAGAAACTGAAGCTTCGAGAGAAAATGGAGGAGATGAAGAAGCTGATCGCCGAGAAGCCGGTGGCGACCTCACTTCCATTGCTGCAAGGTAAACACAGGGAAGTTAAGCGAATTGTTAACTTCTACAAGTCGCGGTCAAGGAAGAAGGGGGCGAACATAATAATTAATAGACCGGCCAGCTTTTTCCTGAGCACGGCCCAACTGAAAAGCCGAGCTAAAGAAGCCGAGCGGCTATGGAAAGAAAAGCTAAAGAGGATTGATCCCAAACGATTCAGGCGGCCAGTGTTTAAAAACCATACCGCGGCCTCTGAAGGAGATAAAAATCAAACCGGCAGTCTTATCCTACCGATTCCCTTGCTAGAAGGTCGCAATTATCCAGCTGAACCTGACTGCGGTTTATCTTATGCAAGTGAACCGGAGACCACGATGAAACCGGGCGAGTTGACATCATTTATGTCCATGCTGCCGCCGCCTCAGCCTCCGCCAAGTGTTTGCGAGAAAGAGATGGCCGACTTCCAGAAGGAGGTCGACACACTGCAGGCGGCTTTGGATGCGCTCACCGAAACCCTGTGCATTAGGGATGAAGAAAAGCGGGTTGCCCAGGAGGCCGCCGAGAAAAGGATCCAAGAGTTGCAAACCATCATGGAGCAAGAGACCACAAGGCTGCAAACCGTGCTTGAGCAGGAGACCATAAAGTTGAAGTCTGAGCTGCAGACCGCAATGGAGGCCGCTGAGATGAAGATTGCAGAGATGCAGGTCGACTTGGAGCAGGAGAGGGCAGAGAAGTATTTGCTGATGGCCAGGCGGCTAGAAGGAGACAGAGAAGAGATTCCACATCTTGTGGGCGGCGAAGACGAAGATCTGCCATCGGAGACCGACAGAGAACAGCGGACTGCACTACCGACCTCTAGAAAACTGCCGGTTACTGGCCGCCCGGCCTCCGGTGAAACTTCAAATCAATCGGAGGCCGCGGCGCCCGGGCAGGCCGCAGCATCAAGCGGGTTGGGGGCTCAGGCGATCCCAATGATCGCATTTGCGAGAGTAGAACGCGACACTGCGCGGGTTCATCGGTCTCTGCACTCGCTTCATAATCTGGTCAGCCAGGTTTACATTGCGATTGTGCAAAACAGTGAACAGGTCGCGCGGATAGGACGGGACAGACAGAACGGCGACAAGTAAGGCGGAGCGACTGGAGCGATCTAAGCCGCACAGACAATTGCATATTATGTTGTAATATATTTTCTCTGCTGGATGTTGGATAATTTGGTTGTTGTAAACTGTTGTATTTTTATTCTGCTGCGAACTGTTTGCGGCGTATGCGGTTTGTATTTATGATCACCGTGCCTGTGCTTTGTTCTGAAAAATCTAAGTATAGGAAAGTAGCGGTGCGGTCTGGCGATCAGATCACTGGCTTGAAACCTTTATATCCACATGATTTGTCATGAAATTGTTCTAAGTGCAAGGATATAGCCGTTCGGACTGACAAACTAAACTGCGGCTTAGTCGTTGCGCTGATCTGTATTTTCTACAGGTTTAGGTCGCGCTGCGTGACGGCTAGCCGCGATTTGACATTGAGTACTATACCTCCACTGGTTTTCTATAAATAGAGCTGACCCCGGAGATTTCATCACAAGACAGAAAAGATGCGGGCTAAGTCCAGGTCGTTGCGGTCTGACAAGGCCTCTGGGATTAGGACTGACGCAGCCTCCGCATTCCACTCCGCAGACCATAAAGAATGAAGGCTTACAAAAGCCGGGCTAGACGATTTTGTAGAGAAACACATGCAGGGAAGCCCGCTAGTCGCGCGGCTTCCGCTGCAGGACGAGCGGATTAACACATCCAATGCAAATCAGATTGCCATCCCCATTGACCACTTTGACTGCGTTTCCGCTTTCCGGTCATGATGGAGGTCGTGTCGGTCTTCGACCATTATGGAGTTTTGCCAGCACAACTGCCACCAAACTCGATAGCCGCCATATACAGCTTCATCTCCTACTTAAGGTCAGAAAGAGTCTGATTTTCTATGAGGCTGTTCCGGGAATGCTTCTCGGTGAGGTCTATCCCGGACTCCGGGACAAGGATCTTCCGGGGTCATTTGTACTTCGGCTGCAGGGGGCTGAAGATCGTCAACCTGGCAAACAAAATAGCCAACTGGTCGGAACGGTTTCTCATCTTTGAGGGAAACCTGGGATTGATGCCAGTCAACCTGCAAATTCGCGAAGAGCCCGCCTTCGGCAGCGGCGGCTTGGATGGCGTGGAGAAGGACATCTACACCTTCTTCAATGGGGAGCGGCTTGATGTAAATCATTACATCCTGCTGCTGTCATCCTTCGAAGGAATTGAAGCAGAAGATAGTAAGATCCAAACCGGCCGAACTGAACTCTTAGCCGCGCGGCCTATGAAATGACTTTGTCTTTGTCTTTGCAGCTGCTGTGGCGGTCCCGCAGAACAAGCCACTGATGCCTGGCGGCCTGACTCTCCCCCAAAGAGAGAAGCGAGCCTGGTGGGCCAAGACGACTCGGGATGTGGAGGAGGAGGAGTCGGCCTCCTCTGGCGAGTTTATGCTGCAGGGAACGGGCAGCGGCCTGAAGGACGTCCATGGCAACCCGGCTGTGCTGTGGTGTAACACCCCCTATCCGTCGCATAGAATATAACAGTAGGTCCGGTCGGGGCCCGACGCCATATACTACAGACAGACCAGGTGGTTACTTATGGAAACCATCCAAGCAATTAACGTCCTACACAGAGCATTCTAGCGGAAGCATTTTATAAAAGTTGTAACAAAGAACCCAGCATTAAAGCATGAATATCCACTAATACAAAATAGGAATGTTATACAAAATACCCAAAATACGCCTTAAGGCCTTACAAAATGTTTCACTTCAAATTACATGTTTTACAAACCACGGCACGCAGGCCGGTCACACATGAATAAAGCAGTAAACACTTCCAATTAGGCCTTCAAGGGCCGGCTTCGCATTCGGGCTTTAGCCCGCTATTGACCGCTTGGTCCAGCTGCACCTGCAAGCAACAAACCACCGCACGGTGGCAAAACAAGGCAACGGTCAGCAATGCTGACCAAATTATAACGATCCCGCCCCCAACTCGGGGCGGCGATGCTCCTTCCCTGCATTTCATTAGCTTAAGCGAGCAAAATATAAATATAGCCATTTCATCACAGACGTTGGCTCGAACGGCCACACGCCCCGTGCTCTCAGGGCACATTCTCGGTGAACCGGTCAATGTCACGTCAATTTAAGCCATCGACATTCCGGACTCACCACCGCCACTTAGACGGCCAAACCTATGAGCAATTTATCTTCCTGGCCTGGGTCACGACAATTTAAGCCATTGACCGCCGAAGACCCTAATCTACGCCAACGACAAGTGCCACGTGCCTTTAGGTCTCTTTAACCGAACGACATAGAACGGGTACGGTTCCATCTAACCCGTGCTCACATCGCAACGACAATTTAAGCCATTTGCGCGGGTCAAACTTCCACCGAGTCCCATTTCCATCACAATTCACATAACCCGGTTATGTTCAAGTTGGATCTCAGGCCAGCAAGTTGGCAAGATCTCGTATCCGCCCAGTTTTCCGGATGCACCTTTGGGTTAGTCCCAAAGGCTCCCTACTGCAATCTACCGTGTAGAAAACCCGAAAAACAACCATTAGCACGGAGTCTTATCCGGCATTATGCAATGCAACATCACTGATCCAGACCAACATGTCCGGGTAGGCTTCACACATCATGCCTATGTCCGTTCTCGCTTACGGACTCTAAACAACGGGGACTTCACATATCTACCCGAAGGAACGCCTCCAACTCTCCGCAAAATCGCGAGAGCGGGCTTCCTATGCAAAGAAAGAGAGCTACTCATGCTCAAGATGAGGATCGTTACCCTAGCGTTCCTCTTTGGCACCATTGAAAAGTAAACGGATGAAAAGCACCGCACTAGCTTTGCCTCCGTGGATCCGGAGTCGGCTCGCGGTTCGGAGCTTCGAAGGTCCTCCAATGGCCGGATCTAGCTCCTTCTTCCTTCCTTGGCTCTCCTCTCTCTCTAAGGTTTTAGAAAGATGAAAACTTATGAAAAGTGAGGGTTTCCAAGTCCAATCCCGTGCATATCCCTTCAGGAACAACACCTAGCCATTGGATCACAAAATAAAGAAACGAACGGCTTTGATTCGGGACTGAAATGCCCAATCTGGACCGATTACGGCTTGGCACACGCCCGTGTCCAGGGCTGTGTGCCTCATTCGCCGTCAAAATCGGCTCGCCTGCAACCTCACACGGGTATCGAACATGCCCGTGTTCGAGCTGACACGCTCGTGTTCCACCTGACACGGCCGTGTGGCCGGCCGTGTACCCCCATCATTTTTCCTCGAAATCAACCCGACCACTGCACGGGTTCTAGGACACGCCCGTGTCCTTACCCGTGTCACCTCAACACGCCTGGACCCCAGGCCGCGTACACGGTCTCGACACTCGACACTTCGTCGAGCGAAGATCGTCGACCTGTTGACACGGCCTTGGACACGCCCGTGTCCTAGGCCGTGTGCCCTGTCTCGGCACAATGTCGAGACCAAAGTGTCGACTTCCCGGGACGAGTGTCGACACGGGTTGACACGCCCTGCGACACGCCCCGTGTCGCAGGCCGTGTGCCATGTCTCGACACTTCATCGAACGCAGAGTGTCGACTTCGCGGCTAAGTGTCGACACGGGCTGACACGCCCTGCGACACGCCCGTGTCGCAGGCCGTGTGCCCAGTCTCGACACAATGTCGAGACCAAAGTGTCGACTCCCCAGCTTAGTGTCGACACAGGCTTGACACGCCCGGGGACACGCCCGTGTCCCAGGCCGTGTTCCTGTAGCCAGAACCCAAAACTGGTCCAAAACGTCCCCCGTCACTCCTTTGAGTTTCGGGGCGTTACAACTCTCCCCCTCTTAAAAGAATTTCGTCCACGAAATTATATAAAGGAAAGACATGTACAAAACCAAAATTTGTACCTGAGCGGAACACCTCCGGATACTCGTCAAGCATAGTCTGCTCTCGCTCCCAAGAGAGCTCCTCACGACCGCAATTGTCCCACCGGACCTTGACCATCCTGATCTCTTTATTGCGTAGCTGCTTGACCTCCGAGTCCTCAATCCTCACGGGCTTGACCTTTGTCGTCAGCCCACTATCCACCGGCACTTGATCAACCGCGATCACTAGCATAGGCTCTTGCACCGCCTTTCGAAGCACCGAAATATGGAATACATCATGTCAACCACTAAGCTCCACTGAAAGCTTCAACCGATAGGCCGCTTCACCAACTGGCTCCAAAACCTCAAACGGTCCAAGGTACCTCGGGCTTAGCTTTTTCAATCGCCGCACCCGCGAGACACCCTTGAACGACTTGATCTTTAAGTATACATAATCGCCCACAGCGAACTCCACGTTCCTGTGCTTGGCATTATAGTACTTTGCTTGCCGGTCCTGAGCGATAAGCAACCTCTCCCGAATGGTTCTCACCAAAGAAGTAGCAGCCTCCGCTTCTGATCGCTTATACAACTTTGACTCACCCGTTTCTAACCAAGACAACGGCGTGCGACATTTTCTACCATATAGGGCCTCGAAAGGCGCCATCTGAATACTGGCTTGGTAGCAATTGTTGTATGTGAACTCCACCAAATAAAGATGATCTTCCCATTGCTTTCCGAAATCCAAGACACACATGCGAAACATGTCTTCCATGGTTCTATTGACCCTCTCGGTCTGCCCATCCGTTTGCGGATGGAAGGCTGTGCTGAATTTCAGCTTTGTTCCCAACATTTGCTGCACAAGCCTCCAATCATTGGACGTGAACCGCCCATCTCGGTCACTCACGATGCTGCAGGGCACACCATGAAGCCGTACTATGTTATCCACATAAAGCTTTGCCAACTTCTCCACCGGATCATCCTTCCTATGCGGAATAAAATACGACACCTTCGTTAACCGATCCAAGACCACCCAAATTGCGTCGTTCCCCTTTTGCGACCTTGGCAAACCGTGCACAAAGTCCATAGAGATGTCGTCAAATTTCCACTCCGGAATAGGCAAGGACTTAAGAAATCCTCCCAGCTTTTGGCACTCCGCCTTTACCAAGGCGCAAGTTTGTCACTTCGCTACGTATAGCGCCACATCCTTCTTCAAACCCGGCCACCAAAACAGTTTCTTCACATCACGGTACATCTTCGTGCTCCCCGGGTGAATCGATTACTTGGTATGGTGTGCCTCGTACATCAACTCCACCCGCAAATGACCCACACTTGGGACGCACAGACGACCGTCTTTCCAAAGCAATCCGTCCTCCACGACGAATTGGGAATTTGACCCATCCAGAGCCTCTACCATGAACTGCTTCATATGAGCATCCATATCCAAAGCCTGCCGAATTTGATCAGCCAGGTCATATTGGACTTCAGTCCAATTCAGAACTGCTTCAACACTTGATTGCCTATCCACACAAACAATCTCCAACGCCTCCAACTCCCGCACCAACCGCTCATCATGCACCGATAGCCAATTGGCTTGAGCTGGGGCTCGGCGACTCAACGCGTCCGCAACCGCATTCCCCTTTCCAGGCACGTAATGGATCTTGAATGTATAGTCCCCCAGGAACTCCATCCATCTACGCTGCCGCATATTCAGATCCTTCTGATCAATAAGATACTTCAGACTCCTGTGATCGGTGTAGATATCAATCTTCACACCGTACAAGTAGTGTCTCCACAGCTTCAAGGCAAAAATCACGGCCGCTAACTCCAAGTCATGGACCGTATAGTTTCTTTCATGCACTTTTAGTTGTCTCGAGCCATAAGCTATTACACTTCCGTGTTGTAGTAGCACGCAGCCCAAACCGCTCCCCGAAGCATCGCTATAAATCTCATAGCCTTCGGTCCCACATTGCGACTCAGCACAGGCGCCGTGGTCAACCAACACTTCAACTCCTCGAAAGCTCGCGCGCACTCCAGCGTCCAAACGAACTTATGCTCCTTCCTCGTCAAAGTAGTGAGAGGTAATGCTATCCGCGAGAAGTTCTCTACGAAGCGCCTATAATAGCCGCCAAGCCCCAGAAAACTCCGGACTTCCGCTACAGTAGCAAGCTCAGGCCACTCCCGTATCGCAACTATCTTCGCCGGATCCACAACAATACCTTCTCCACTCACTATATGATTGAGGAACGCCACTGAGGACAACCAAAACTCGCACTTCGAGAACTTGGCATACAACTGAGTTCTCCTTAGCGTCTCCAAAACCAAATGAAGATGCTTGAAGTGATCTTCCACACTTTGCGAGTACACCAAGATATCGTCGATGAAGACGATCATGAAATGGTCCAAGTACTCCCTGAACGCCCTGTTCAACAAATCCATGAACACTGACGGCGCATTAGTCAGCCCAAACGGCATGACCGTAAACTCATAATGCCCGTATCTCGTACTAAACGCTGTCTTCGGGATATCACTCTCCCTTATTCGCAGCTGATAGTACCCAGCCTTGAGATCCAATTTCGAGTACACCGTCGACCCGACTAACTGATCAAACAGATCATCAATCCGGGGGATCGGGTACTTGTTCTTCTCCGTCAGCTTGTTGAGCTCCCGATAATCAATACATAGCCTCAAGCTTTCGTCCTTCTTCTTAACAAAGAGGACCGGTGCGCTCCAAGGCGAAGAACTCGGGCGCACATACCCTTGCTCCAACAACTCTTGCAGTTGAACTTTCAGCACTGCCATTTCCTTAGGCGCTAGCCGATAAGGAGATCGTGACACAGGCTTTGCACCTGGCACTAACTCAATCGTAAAATCTATCTCCCGCTGAGGCGGGGCTCCAGGAAGATCTGCGGGGAACACATCAGGGTATTCCGATACCATTGAAATACAATCCAACGCGGGCTTCGGCTTTGCAACCTCCACTAGTGTAAAGAACAGTTCTGCTCCGGCACGAACCGCCTTCACCACCTGAAGAGCAGACATCAACGTCTTGATCGACCCCTTTAAGCCCGTAAAAGTCGTCTCACGACTTGCTCCCAGCTTGACTTCCTTGCTACCGCAATCTATATTGGCCTGCTGCTCCGAGAGCCAGTCCATGCCAAATATGACGTCGAACTCCACCAACGGAAGTAAAGACGCCCGCAGGTCGAACTCCTGCTCCCCAATACGAATCTTAACATCGCAGATCCTATCTGCTCGCATCGAACATCCATTGGGCAACAACACATCCAATTTATCCTTCGCCATCGAAGAAGGGACTCCGATGCGTGATATAAAGCCTTCGGACAAGAAGGAGTGTGAAGCTCCCGTGTCAAAGAGTGCTCGTGCCGGATTTCCACAAATCAATAAAAATCCTAAACAAACAGTGGTAAGGTAACATGTGCATAACAAGTATTTAAAGAAATTGTCTTTCTATAAATTAAACCGTACCTGTCACCACATCAGCCTGTTTGATGGCCTCCTATTGGCCAAGATTGTAGACCCTTGGTTTGGCCAGAGCATAATGGGATGCGGTCGACTCCACCGCCTTTCCCTTCTCTTCATAAGTAGCTCCCGGCCTTCTCTCGGACTTAGGACGTCCGCTCCAACAGTCACGGGCAAAATGCCCCGTCATACCACAAGTAAAACACGCACCCGAGGTCCGACCCGTAGTCTCCCCAGAAGCGCCAGAAGGAGTTGGACCCGAAGTCCTATGCTTATTGAAAGACCTCCGATAGCCGGTCTTTGAAGTAGTCGGCACTTTAAATTCAGATTTCCTATCACCCAAGCTTTTCTTTGCTTGCACATTCTTCATGTCCTTCTCCAAGGACCGGGCAGTGTTGACCAAGGTTAAGAAACTCTGCGTCATCGGTCCCGAGAGTAGTAATCTCAACTCATCTCTCAAGCCTTCATAGAAGCGATTAGTCTTGCGCTCCTCATCCATGATGGTGGAGCTAGCATAACGACTCAAACGAGTGAACTCATGGAGATATTCATCCACGCTCTTCTCACCCTGAACCAACTTCAGAAACTCATTCTCCAACGCTATCTTCTGCGTCGAAGGGAGGTATCTAGCCAAGAACATTCTCGAGAACTCTTCCATCGAGACATCACCAAGTTGCCTACCTCTCAATAAGTGCAGCTCCAATCCTTCCCACCACATTCTCACTTCACCGTCCAAAAGGAACGTAGCGATGGTGGTCATTTGCCACTCCTCCGTCTCCATTGCTGTCATGACTCTCTTCACCCTGGAGAGCCAGTCTTCAACCTGAGGTGTGGTTCCCAACCCCGAGAATAACAGAGGGTTAAAGCTCATAACATGCTTAAGCTGCCTCTCAGTAGCCCTCCTTGGCACCACCGGTTCCACAACCACTTGCTCCACCCTCCTCGGCTCAGCCTCTCGAAGAGGTTCCTACTCCATCACAGGAGCGGGCTGCTGCGCTTGCCTTGCAGGTTGCGCATTTATCACAGCCAACACCGCTTCAGCCACCAATCGTATGTTCTCAGCCGACAGAAGTGTTGCAGGAGCAACATCCGGTGCACTACTAGCCTCAGAAACTCGGCATTCTGACGGCCCAACACCACTTCTGGTCACCTATAGTGGTACAAAACACCGTTAAGCGACCAAATAAAATTGCAAACAGCAATTATAGGAACACGCAGGTTCCTCAAACACGAGTATTTTCATTCCTAAGTGGACATTCATGGGTTCTTTTACCATTATAACGATGACGCACACAATGTGCTCACCACCCCTTAAAAAGAATTCGCCCACGAATTCCGTTTAAGCCCGACCAAAACCAGTAGTCTGATACCAAATTGTAACACCCCCTATCCGTCGCATAGCATATAGCAGTAGGTCCGGCCGGGGCCCGACGTCATATACTACAGACAGACCGGGTGGTTACTTATGGAAACCATCCAACCAATTAACATCCTACACAGAGCATTCTAGCGGAAGCATTTTATAAAAGTTGTAACAAAGAACCCAGCATTAAAGAATGAATGTCCACTAATACAAAATAGGAATGTTATACAAAATACCCAAAATAAGCCTTAAGGCCTTACAAAATGTTTCACTTCAAATTACATGTTTTACAAACCACGGCACGCAGGCCGGTCACACATGAATAAAGCAGTAAACACTTCCAATTAGGCCTTCAAGGGCCGGCTTCGCATTCGGGCTTTAGCCCGCTATTGACCGCTTGGTCCAGCTGCACCTGCAAGAAACAAACCACCGCATGGTGGCAAAACAAGGCAACGGTCAGCAATGCTGACCAAATTATAACGATCCCGCCCCCAACTCGGGGCGGCGATGCTCCTTCCCTGCATTTCATTAGCTTAAGCGAGGAATATATCAATATAGCCATTTCATCACAGACGTTGGATCGCACGACCACACGCCCAGTGCTCTCAGGGCACATTCTCGGTGAACCGGTCGATGTCACGTCAATTTAAGCCATCGACATTCCGGACTCACCACCGCCACTTAGACGGCCAAACCTATGAGCAATTTATCTTCCTGGCCTGGGTCACGACAATTTAAGTCATTGACCGCCGAAGACCCTAATCTATGCCAACGGCAAGTGCCACGTGCCTTTAGGTCTCTTTAACCGAACGACATAGAACGGGTACGGTTCCATCTAACCCGTGCTCACATTGCAACGACAATTTAAGCCATTTGCGCGGGTCAAACTTCCACCGAGTCCCATTTCCATCACAATTCACATAACCCCGTTATGTTCAAGTTGGCTCTCAGGCCACCAAGTAGGCAAGATCTCGTATCCGCCCAGTTTTCCAGGTGCATCTTTGGGTTAGTCCCCAAGGCTACCTGCTGCAATCTACCGCGTAGAAAACCCGAAAAACAACCAATAGCACGGAGTCTTCTCCAGAATTATGCAATGCAACATCACCGATCCACACCAACATGTCCGGGTAGGCTTCACACATCATGCCTATGTCCGTTCTCGCTTACGGACTCTAAACAACGGGGACTTCACATATCTACCCGAAGGAACGCCTCCAACTCTCCGCAAACTCGCGAGAGCGGGCTTCCTATGCAAAGAAAGAGAGCTACTCATGCTCAAGATGAGGATCGTTACCCTAGCGTTCCTCTTTGGCGCCATTGAAAAGTAAACGGATGAAAAGCACCGCACTAGCTTTGCCTCCGTGGATCCGGAGTCGGCTCGCGGTTCGGAGCTTCGAAGCTCCTCCAATGGCCGGATCTAGCTCCTTCTTCCTTTCTTGGCTCTCCTCTCTCTCTAAGGTTTTAGAAAGATGAAAACTTATGAAAAGTGAGGGTTTCCAAGTCCAATCCCGGGTATATCCCTTCAGGAACAACCCCCAGCCGTTGGATCCCAAAATAAAGAAACGAACGGCTTTGATTCGGGACTGAAATGCCCAATCTGGACCAAACACGGCTGGCACACGCCCGTGTCCAGGGCCGTGTGCCTCATTCGCCGTCAAAATCGGCTCGCCTGGAACCTCACATGGGTATCGAACACGCCCGTGTTCGAGCTGACACGCCCATGTTCCACCTGACACGGCCGTGTGTCCGGCCGTGTACCCCCATCATTTTTCCTCGAAATCAACCCGAGCACTGAACGGGTTCTAGGACACGTCTGTGTCCTTACCCGTGTCACCTCAACACGCCTGGACCCCAGGCCGTGTACACGGTCTCGACACTCGACACTTCGTCGAGCGAAGATCGTCGACCTGTTGACACGACCTTGGACACGCCCGTGTCCTAGGCCGTGTGCCCTGTCTCGGCACAATGTCGAGACCAAAGTGTCGAATTCCCGGGATGAGTGTCGACACGAGTTGACACGCCCTGCGACACGCCCGTGTCGCAGGCCGTGTGCTATGTCTCGACACTTCGTCGAACGCAGAGTGTCGACTTCGCGGCTAAGTGTCGACACGGGTCGACACGCCCTGCGACACGCCCGTGTCGCAGGCCGTGTGCACAGTCTCGACACAATGTCGAGACCAAAGTGTCGACTCCCCGACTTACTGTCGACACAGGCTTGACACGCCCTGGGACACGCCCGTGTCCCAGGCCGTGTGCCTGCAGCCAGAACCCAAAACTGGTCCAAAACGTCCCCCGTCACTCCTTTGCGTTTCGGGGCGTTACATGTGGAGTCCGGACGGTGAGTCCGTGACGATCTCCACCGCCCTCCCTTACTGGGGGAGAGAAGAAGTAACCCGCCATGCGAGCGTGGTTGGCAGCACGCTGTATGGCAAGCGCAACCTGAAGGCGATGCGCCGAGTTCCAGCAGACGACCTGCTGCGGCTAGCCGCGCAAGTCGGGGCGAGGAGCTTCATGGCAAGCCACTTCATGGGACTTGCCTACAAGCAGTTAATGAAAGAGAAGAGTAGCCTGGAGAGGTAGTTAGAGGAACAAGTGGAAGAAAACAAGCGACTGAAAGGAAGGGAGGCGGTAAGTCATTACCGATACTCGTGCGGTTAGCATTATGAAACCGCGCGGCCTTACCTTTACTTCTTTTGCAGGCAATGTATGACCCGGCCAACCCCATTCCAAGACAACGTCTTCCCGCAGGTCGTCCAGGGGATCGATGGAGCGCTTAACCGCATCCGAGACCTTGGCGGCTTAGCGACCGTCTTCACCGATTTCAGCTGTGCCGACATCTACCCCACCCTGAAAGAGCAGGTGGCCGCCATCTACAGGGCGATCAAGGCTAAAGGCAAGGTCGGCGAGGAAGACGGCGAAGAGGAGGAAGACGATGAGGAAGCAGGCGGCCAGGGAAGCCGGAGTGGAGGCGCATCTCCAGAGTCCTACGGTCAAGCATCCGAGACCGCGCGAATAGAGTCGGCGAGTTACAGCGGTTCAGGCGGCTCGGCGGCTAGCAGCAGCGGGTACACTGAATCCTCCGTTGACATCGATGATGACAGTGATTCACGTTCTCCTGCGGCTAAAAAGCTCAAGACGACCTATTAGGACCTTTTTAATTTGTTACTTGTATTTTCATCTTTTTGGAAAACCGGCGGTATATATTTTTTGTAAACCGTACGGTTAAGATTTTGTAACATTTAATGAAATAGAAATGAATGACAAGTTCACCTTTGACGTCTCTTACTTTACATCTCAATTTTCTTACTTGTTTAAGCCCCCGCGGTCTCAGTATAACTTCCGATTGAATAGACAGTTAACATAAAAAACCGGTCTGACGCCATATTGCGACTTCAATGAAGTTACGCGCAAGAGGGAGGTATCCTTGCGGCTTATTTCGTAATACGCATCGACAATAAGCCGCGCGGCGAACAATTTAACCCACCATTTGCCTTAAAGAAGTAATCAAGGTTATCCCTGGGACGAGGGAAAAGATCACGCCTTACTTGTACATAAACTACGACCAATAAGCCGCGCGACTACCCTTCTTAATCGCCAAAAAGCCATGACATTGAAATATAAGATTGTGGCTAGAGCGAACTCTGATACAAATTGCCCTTTTAATGAAAGAGACAAGGATAGAGAAATATCTTGCGGCTTCTGATAATACAGGCCGGCAATAGGCACATGGAAGCCAAATAATTTTGTGATGGCAGGTTGCTGACCGACTAGTATAATTGATACCATATAGGTCAGCGGACTAAGGTCGAGAATTAATAGCAAGAAACAGGTCGGCCTACTTCACGAGTATATGAATAATAAATCGGCAATGGCACATGGAAGCCACATAATTTAAGCCGGAATAAGTAACCGCGCGGCCTGTGTATTGAATGATATAAATTGGCACAGGCCGTTTATAAAGCCGCGAGATAGCAGATAAGGCTCGTGTTGTCCTGCAAGAATAGATGGAGCTATGCGCTTATGTGTCGATGTGGGCAGGTGCGTATGGCAGTACTTTCCTCACAAGGAACACATAAGCGGGATTAAAATTCTTAATATCCGCGACCGATGTCAAGCGGGACAAGTACGCAATGTCTGCGACTAAGGTCAAGCGGGACAAGTACGTAATGTGTGCGACTGATGTCAAGCGGAATTTCCACTTCACATCTGCGACTGATATCAAGCGGGATGTGGAGGGCTTAAGAATTTAAAGGGCCTTTGGCCCCTATATGCATGCATGTTATCATTATAAGTAAAGCTAAGTAATAAGCTTTAAATGAAAGGTAATCCTTGTTTGATGTTAAGGATGTGGTAAAAGGATATATGTCCGAAGCTTGACTATGCCCCAGTAATACCAATTGACAAGGGGACTTTATATATTATTCTGACCATAAGCATTTTTATCATATAGAGAAAAAGAAATCCCTGCTTGAACTATCGAGTAAGCCATGGAAGAATGCCTTAGAAAATTACTGAATGATATAGTCTTGCAACTTTCCAGCTCTTGCAAGTTGATTAGCTAACTCTCGGAGAGCTATGCAACCTTCTGCTAGATGACCAATATCTTTATGATAGTTGCAAAAAAGCTCCTCATGCCGATATTTGATTTTCGATTTCAAACGCCGAGGCTTTTTGAACTCAGGCATTCCTTGAAGGATTATCAGAAGATCTTCCATAGGAATTTTGAACTGAACATACTTATCTGAACCTTTTTTACGCTTTGGAGTTTTCAGACGCGGAGATGCGACTGGATGTACTTTCACAAACTCGGATAATTCGTTCTGCTGAAGAAACAATGCAGTTCTATCCTGAGGAAGAGGAGGAGATTTGCAACATTTAACTTGTGAAACATTTTGAGAAGAAATGAATTGTTGATCACCAGAATTCCCTTGAGATTGTCTAGCCATCTGATTCCGAAACAAGATATAACCTTTATTTGCTTCTTCCCCTATTATGAACTTATTAACGGTATCAATAAGATCTCCATAAGTCTTGGAGTACTTTGTGGTGAGCTTAAATTTCAAAGGGCCTTCTCGAAGTCCATTTATGAAAGCATGTAAGTAAAAATCTTGATGGACGTTACAAACATCCAGAACTTCCTTTTGGAACCGGTCAACGAAATCCGGATTTGACTCGTCAATTCCTTGCTTGATTCGGAAGAGAGCTCCAATGTCTCTTCTCCGCTTCTGGTAAATAGTGAACCTTGAAATAAATTGACTCCGAAGATCTTTAAAACTTGTTACCGATCGAGTCGGAAGACTATAGAACCATTCCCGTGCAATATCTCCAAAGGATATAATAAATATCTTGCATTTTACTCCATTTGACACGTTTCTTAGTGAAATAGCTGATTCAAAGGCTTGCAAATGAGAAAACGGATCATCATATCCGGAATACTCCGGGAGACGCGGTACTCTGAAATCATCGGAGACAGTATCCCACCGAATACGATTAATGAATGGAGAAGGGGCCTCTTCTTCTTCCTTATAAGAAGGTTCATTTGCAATAGATTTTGGTGCATGGTCAACACAATTCGCAGAAAATTTATTATCATGGCCAAGGAACTCATTATTAAAATATGAACAATCCTGCACTTCTGAGAGATCCGTAGTAATTGACATGTAACTAGATTCATTCTATCCCTTTGCAGGATTCATCTTGAAAAGAAGAAGATAACCAAACTTTTCTCAGAGACCGCCGACTAGTCGCGGCTTGAACTGGAGGCTAGACGGCGCCACAAGCTGATAAGAAGACCGGCGGAAAAGCGAGCGGGTAGAACGGCAAGTTCTACAGTGCTGGAGGCGGGCTGAAAGCCTTAGCCGGCGAAGTCGCGGATTGCTCGACATGCCGCCGAGCTCTAGAAGCTAGAGTGGTCTGACCAACGAGACCGCTGATTTCATCGACTAATCGAGATCTAAAGGCCGCGTGTTAACTGTTGATGCATGAAAACGCACAGGGATTTGGGCACCACCAGCTAACGGTTCGAGCACCGGGGGAAGGAAGGGAAAGGAGGACACTGTCGGCTAGTCGGTTACTAGCGTTCGTAGCTACAGGATGGAAAAAGAGGCCACTGCAAGCTTAAATGCCACTCGTGTGACGGGCTTTCCTTTATTTGAGGTAAGAAATATTTACAAGAAGGAGAAAAAGAGGAAGTCGGCCAGACTGCAAGCCGCAAAACACTTGACTTGAGACCGCAGCTCTTAACAGGCGATCTCCGGGATACAAGTCAGCGTATCTTGGGGTGTGCACCCTCCCCCTATTTATAGGCTCGGGGGCCTGCCCAAGCGGGCAGGGCTAAAGTTACCGGCTGCCCGGTGTACAGGAGAACTGGGCAGAGGTGAGGGGAAGCAAATGAGCAGAAAACAGAAAGGAGGGACACCGCGCGGCCTGGTGGATTCCTCCTTGCGAGTTGATGGCCTGGGTCCTGGTCTTGTCGCTGAGCAGGGCCGGCGCTGGCGGCGGCCTGACATGGAGACCGCCCGGCTTCGGTGTTGAATAGACGGGTTGATCTGAGATGCGGCTAGCCAGAGAGGCCGCCCGACCTCGGGTGATGTCCTACTTTGGGAGACGTGGCGGCTAGAACAACCAGGCCGCCCGGTCTGGAAAACTGCACGGACAGGTCACGGATTCCGGGATTAACATAATCCCCGCACATTTTTAAGTTCCGAAAAAACTTTGAAAATGTAGAACTAAGCCGGAGACCGCGACTGCCTTATCGGTGTCTATAAAATCCCCTGGCCCATGACATTCTTCAAGATCTCTGCCAAGCCACGGGTCGCTACTCGCCACTTGCGGTCAGAATCTTTCAAGCCGATGTTGTCTTTCACAGGATGGATGTCATGTCATCGATGTTAGCCCGCGACAAGAAATCGACTGAAAACAAGAAAAGCCGGAGCCAAAAACCGGATGACTCTGACCGTCAGCCTGCAAAGAAGATTAGGAAGACGGTTGCTCCAGCAGCAACTGGATCTGAGAAGAGGCCAATGCAGACCGTCGGCGAATCATCACAGGCCGCAACCGATCCTGGAGCAGCTTCAAAGATTGATCCACCACAAACCGGAACTGCCAAATCCTTCGATATGACTTTCTCTCCATCGGGCGAACCACACTTAAAAATCGGTGAGACGGAGGAGAAAAGTGTTGAATCCGGCAAACCGTGCGAATTGCCGGCTAAGGTTGACCTAATCGTTGTGGATGACAACGAGCTGGAGAAGGCGCTATAGACCGGACGGATTTAGGCTGAATAGAGCAAACGGACTGAGATGGTGTTCGGCTCCTTGAAACGGCAGAAGAAAAGGAGCGAGACCCTTGAGGAAAGGATGAAGAGGATGATGAGGAAGATGCAGGCCGGAAACCGGAATATTTCCGTAAAGACCGGCGCAGACAGTCTTCAACATAGGCCGTACGAGAAGGAGGTACCCGAGAGTCCGTCCACACCGGCATTCAAGCCGAACGAGACGGAGGATGTATCCGCGGCTAGCGAGATGCTTAGCAACTTCCTCAAGGGCATGGAGACGCTCCAGCAGCAGGATACGCTATTGTCGACTCCAGGGGCCTCTAAGGAGGTTGACCGCCCCGAAGTCCAGGTCATCGGGGAGAAGCCTGGCGATCCGGCTTCCACGGCTTCTGAAGGAGCCGAGAAACTGAAGCTTCGAGAGAAAATGGAGGAGATGAAGAAGCTGATCGCCGAGAAGCCGTTGGCGACCTCACTTCCATTGATGCAAGGTAAACACAGGGAAGTTAAGCGAATTGTTAACTTCTACAAGTCACGGTCAAGGAAGAAGGGGGCGAACATAATATTAAATCTGCCGGCCAGCTTTTTCCTGACCACGGCCCAACTGAAAAGCCGAGCTAAAGAAGCCGAGCGTCTATGGAAAGAAAAGCTAAAAAGGATAGATCCCGAACGATTCAGGCGGCCAGTGTTTAAAAACCATACTGCGGCCTCTGAAGGAGATAAAAATCAAACCGGCGGTCTTATCCTACCGATTCCCTTACTAGAAGGCCGCAATTATCCGGCTGAACCTGACTGCGGTTTATCTTCTACAGGTGAACCGGAGACCGCGATGAAACCGGGCGACTTGACATCATTTATGTCCATGCTGCCACTGCCTCCGCCTCCGCTAAGTGTTCGCGAGAAAGAGATGGCCGACTTCCAGAAGGAGGTCGACACACTGCAGGCAGCTTTGGACGCGCTCACCGAAACCCTGCGGATTAGGGACGAAGAAAAGCGGGTTGCCCAGGAGGCCGCCGAGAAAAGGATCCAAGAGTTGCAAACCATCATGGAGCAAGAGACCACAAGGCTGCAAACCGCGCTTGAGCAGGAGACCATAAAGTTGAAGTCTGAGCTGCAGACCTCAATGGAGGCCGCTGCGACAAAGATTGCAGAGATGCAGGTCACCTTGGAGCAGGAGAGGGCAGAGAAGTATTTGCTGATGGTCGGGAGGCTAGAAGGAGACAGAGAAGAGATTCCACATCTTGTGGGCGGCGAAGACCAAGATCTGCCAGCAGAGACCGACGGAGAACAGCGGACTGCACTGCAGACCTCTGTAAAACTGTCGGTTACTAGCCACCCGTCCTTCGGTGAAACTTCAAATCCATCGGAGGCCGCGGCGCCCGGGCAGGCCGCAGCTTCAAGCGGGCTGGGGGCTCAGGCGATCCCAATGATCCCATTTGCGAGAGTAGAACGCGACACTGCGCGGGTTCATCGGTCTCTGCACTCGCTTCATAATCTGGTCAGCCAGGTGTACGTTGCGATTGTGCAAACCGGTGAACAGGTCGCGCGGATAGGACGGGACAGATAGAACGGCGACAAGCAAGGCTGAGCGACTTGAGCGATCTAAGCCACGCGGACAATTGTATATTATGTTGTAATATATTTTCTCTGCTGGATGTTGGACAATTTGGTTGTTGTAAACTGTTGTGTTTTTATTCTGCTGCGAACTATTTGCGGCGTATGCGGTTTGTATTTATGATCATCGTGCATGTGCTTTGTTCTGAAAAATCTAAGTATAGGAAAGTAGCCGTGCAGTTTGGCGATCAGATCGCTGGCTTGAAACCTTTATATCCACATGATTTGTCATGAAATTTTTCTAAGTGCAGGGATATAGCCGTGCGGACTGACGAACTAAACTGCGGCTTAGTCGTTGCACTGATCTGTATTTTTTTCAGGTTTAGGTCGTGCGGCGTGACGGCTAGCTGCGATTTGACGTTGAGTACTGTACCTCCACTGGTTTTCTATAAATAGAGCTGACCCCGGAGATTTCATCACAAGACAGAAAAGATGAGGGCTAAGTCCAAGTCATTGCGGTCTGACAAGGCCTCTGCGGTTAGGACTGACACAGCCTCTGTATTCAACTCCGCAGACCATAAAGAATGCCGGCTTACAAAAGCCGAGCTAGACGATTTCGTAGAGAAACATATGCAGGGAAGCCTGCTAGTCGCGCGGCTTCCGCTGCAGGACGAGCGGATTAACACATCCAATGCAAATCAGATCGCCATCCCCATCGACCACTTTGACTGCGGTTTCCGCTTTCCGGTCATGATGGAGGCCGTGGCGGTCTTCGACCATTATGGAGTTGTTCCAGGACAACTGCCACCAAACTCGATAGCCGCCATATACAGCTTCATCTCCTACTTAAGGTCGGAAAGAGTCCGATTTTCTATGAGGCTGTTCCGGGAATGCTTCTCAGTGAGGTCTATCCCGGACTCCCGGACAAGGATCTTCCGGGGGCATTTCTACTTGGCTGCAGGGGGCTGAAGATCGTCAACCTGGCAAACAAAATCGCAAACTCGTCGGAACGGTTTCTCATCTTTGAGGGAAACCTGGGGTTGATGCCAGTCAACCCGCAAATTCGCGAAGTGGACACCTTCGGTAGCGGTGGCTTTGACGGCGTGGAGAAGGGCATCTACACCTTCTTCAAGGGGGAGCGGCTTGATGTAAATCATTACATCCCGCTATTGCCGTCCTTAGAAGGAATTGAAGCAGAAGATAGTAAGCTCCAAACCGGCCAAACTGAACTCTTAACCGCGCGACCTATGAACTGAGTTTGTCTTTATCTTTGCAGCTGCTGTGGCGGTCCCGCAGAACAAGCCGCTGATTCCAGGCGTCCTGACTCTCACCCAAAGAGAGAAGCGAGCCAGGCGGGCCAAGCCGACTCGGGCTGTGGAGGAGGAGGAGTCGGCCTCCTCTGGAGAGTTTATGCTGCAGGGAACGGGCAGCGGCTTGAAGGACGTCCATGGCTATCCGGCTGTGCTGTGGAGTTCGGATGGCGAGTCCGTGATGATTTCCACCGCCCTCCCTTACTGGGGGAGAGAAGAAGTAACCCGCCACGCGAGCGTGGTTGGCAGCGCGCTGTATGACAAGCGCAACCTCAAGGCGATGCGCCGAGTTCTAGCAGACGACCTACCGCGGCTAGCCGCGCAAGTCGGGGCGAGGAGCTTCGTGGCAAGCCACTTCATGGGCCTTGCCTACAAGCAGTTATTGAAAGAGAAGAGTAGCCTGGAGAGGAATTTAGAGGAACAAGTGGAAGAAAACAAGCGACTGAAAGAAAGGGAGGCGGTAAGTCATTACCGATACTCGTGTGGTTAGCATTATGAAACCGTGCAGCCTTACCTTTACTTATTTTGCAGGCAATGTATGACCCGACCAACCCCACCTTCCAAGACAACGTCTTCCCGCAGGTAATCTAGGGGATCAATCGAGCGCTTAACCGCCTCCGAGACCTTGGCGGCTTAGCGACTGGCTTCACCGACTTCAGCTGTGCCGACATCTACCCCACCCTGAAAGAGCAGGTGGCCGCCGTCTACAGGGCGATCAAGGGTAAAGGCAAGGTCGGCGAGGAAGACGGTGAAGAGGAGGAAGACGACGAGGAAGAGGGCGGCCAGGGAAGCCGAAGTGGAGGTGCATCACCATAGTCCGGCGGTCAAGCATCTGAGACCGCGCGGACAGAGTCGACGAGTTCCAGCAGTTCAGGCGGCTCGGCGGCTAGCAGCAGCGGGTACACTAAATCCTCTGTTGACATCGATGGTGACGGTGATTCACGTTCTCCTGCGGCTAAGAAGCTCAGGCCGACTGATTAGCACCTTTTTAATTTGTTACTTGTATTTTCATCTTTTTGGAAAACCGACGGTATATATTTTTTGTAAACCGTACGGTTAACAT
Source organism: Platanthera guangdongensis (assembly GCA_039583875.1). Lineage (NCBI taxonomy): Eukaryota > Viridiplantae > Streptophyta > Magnoliopsida > Asparagales > Orchidaceae > Platanthera > Platanthera guangdongensis. Next base: position 63,258,263 of record CM077155.1, read on the forward strand.
TTTGTAACATTTAATGAAATAGAAATGAAGGGCAAGTTCAACTTTGACGTCTCTTACTTTACATCTCAATTTTCTTACTTGTTCAAGCCCGCGCGGTCTCAGTATAACTTCTGATTGAATAGACAGTTAACATAAAAAACCGGTCTGACGCCATATTGCGACTTCAATGAAGTTACCCGCAAGAGGGATGTATCCTTGTGTCTTATTTCGTAATACGCATTGACAATAAGCCGCGTGGCGAACAATTTAACCCGCCATTTGCCTTAAAGAAGTAATCAAGGTTATCCGCTGGGACGAGGGAAAAGATCACGCCTTACTTATACATAAACTACGACCAATAAGCCGCGCGACTACCCTTCTTAGCCGCCAAAAAGCCATGAAATTGAAGTATAAGATTGCGGCTAGGGCGAACTCTGATACAAATTGCCCTTTTAATGAAAGAGACAAGGATAGAGAAATATCCTGTGGCTTCTGATAATACAGGCTGGCAATAGGCACATGGAAGCCAAATAATTTTGTGATGGCAGGTCGCTGAGCGACTAGTATAATTGATACCATATAAGTCGGCGGACTAAGGTCGAGAATTAACAGCCAGAAACAGGTCGGCCGACTTCACGAGTATATGAATAATAAACCGGCAATGGCACATGGAAGCCGCATAATTTAAGCCGGAATAAGTAACCGCGCGGCTTGTGTATTGAATGATATAAATTGGAACATGCCGCTTAATAAAGCCGCGAGATAGCGGATAGGCTTGTGTTGTCCTGCAAGAATAGATGGAGCTATGCGCTTATGTGTCAATGTGGGCAGGTGCGTGTGGCAGTACTTTCCTCACAAGGAACACAAAAGCGGGATTAAAATTCTTAATATCCGCGACCGATGTCAAGCGGGACAAGTATGCAATGTCTGCGACGAAGGTCAAGCGGGACAAGTACGTAATGTCTGCAACTGATGTCAAGCGGAATTTCCACTTCACATCTGCGACTAATGTCAAGCGGGATGTGGAGGGCTTAAGAATTTAAATTAAGGGCCTTTGGCCCCTATATGCATGCATGTTAGCATTATAAGTAAAGCTAAGTAATAAGCTTTAAATGAAAGGTAATCCTTGTTTGATGTTAAGGATGTGGTAAAAGGATATATGTCTGAAGCTTGACTATGCCCCAGTAATACCAATTGACAAGGGGACTTTATATATTATTCTGACCATAAGCATTTTTATCATATAGAGAAAAAAAATCCCTGCTTGAACTTTCGAGTAAGCCATGGAAGAATGCCTTAGAAAATTACTGAATGATATAGTCTTGCAACTTTCCAGCTCTTGCAAGTTGATTAGCTAACTCCCGGAGAGCTATGCAACCTTCTGCTAGATGACCAATATCTTTATGATAGTTGCAAAAAAGCTCCTCATGCCGATATTTGATTTTAGATTTCAAATGCCGAGGCTTTTGAACTTAGGCATTCCTTGAAGGATTATCAGAAGATCTTCCATAGGAATTTTGAACTTAACATACTTATCTGAACCTTTTTTACGCTTTGGAGTTTTCGGACGCGAAGATGCAACTGGATGTACTTTCACAAACTCGGATAATTCGTTCTGCTGAAGAAACAATGCAGTTCTATCCGGAGGAAGAGGAGGAGATTTGCAACATTTAACTTGTGAAACATTTCGAGAAGAAATGAATTGCTGATCAACAGAATTCCCTTGAGATTGTCTAGCCATCTGATTCAGAAACAAGATATAACCTTTATTTGCTTCTTCCCCTATTATGAACTTATTAACGATATCAATAAGATCTCCATAAGTCTTGGGGTACTTTGTGGTGAGCTTAAATTTCAAAGGGCCTTCTCGAAGTCCATTTATGAAAGCATGTAAGTAAAAATCTTGATGGACGTTACAAACATCCAGAGCTTCCTTTTGGAACCGGTCAACGAAATCCGGATTCGACTCGTCAATTCCTTGCTTGATTTGGAAGAGAGCTCCAACGTCTCTTCTCCGCTTCTTGTAAATAGTGAACCTTGAAATAAATTGACTCCGAAGATCTTTAAAACTGGTTATCGATCGAGTCGGAACACCATAGAACCATTCCCTTGCAATATCGCCAAAGGATATAATAAAGAGCTTGCATTTTACTCCATTTGACAGGTTTCTTAGTGAAATAGCTGATTCAAAGGCTTGCAAATGAGAAAACGGATCATTACATCTGGAATACTCCGGGAGACGCGGTACTCTGAAATCATCGGAGACAGTATCCCACCGAATACGATCAATGAATGGAGAAGGGGCCTCTTCTTCTTCCTTATAAGAAGGTTCATTTGCAACAGATTTTGGTGCATGGTCAACACAATTCGCAGAAAATTTATTATCATGGCCAAGGAACTCATTATTAAAATATGAACAATCCTGCACTTCTGAGAGACCTGTAGTAATTGACATGTAACTAGATTCATTCTGTCCCTTTGCAGGATTCATCTTGAAAAGAAGAAGATAACCAAACTTTTCTTAGAGACCGCCGACTAGTCGCGGCTTGAACTAGCGGCTAGACGGTGCAACAAGCTGATAAGAAGACCGGTGGAAAAGCGAGCGGTTAGAACGGCAGGTTCTAGAGTGCTGGAGGCTGGCTGAAAGCCTTAGCCGGCGAAGTCGCGGCTTGCTCGACAGGCTGCCGAGCTCTAGAAGCTAGAGCGGTGTGACCAACGAGACCGCTGATTTCATCGACTAATCGAGATCTGAAGTCCGCATGTTAACTGTTGATGCACGAAAACGCACAGGGAGTCGGGCACCACCAGCTAACGGTTCGAGCATCGGGGGAAGGAAGGGAAAGGAGGAGACTGTCGACTACTCGGTTACTAGCGGTCGTAGCTAAAGGATGGAAAAAAGAGACCGCTGGCAGCTGCAACAGCAGAGTTCGCCCGCCGCGGCTTAAATGTCACTCCTGCGATGGGATTTCCTTTATTTGAGGTAAGAAATAGTTACAAGAAGGAGAAAAAGAGGAAGCCGGCCGGACTGCAAACCGCAAAGCACTAGACATGAGACCGCAGCTCTTAACAGGCGAGCTCCTGGATACAAGTCAGCGTGTCTTGGGGAGTGCACCCTCCACCTATTTATAGGCTCGGGGGCCTGCCCAAGCGGGCAGGGCTAAAGTTACCGGCTTCCGGGGTACAGGAGAACCGGGCAGAGGTGAGGGGAAGCAAATGAGCAGAAAATGTGAAAGGAGGGATGCCGCGCGGCCTGGCGGATTCCTCCTGGCGAGCTGATGGCCTGGGTCCTGGGCTTGTCGCTGAGCAAGGCCGGCGCTGGTGGCGGCCTGACATGGAGACCGCCCGGCTTCGGTGTTGACTAGACGGGTTGATCTGAGATGCGGCTAGATGGAGATGCCGCCCGACTTCGGGTGACGTCCGACTTTGGGAGACGTGGCGGCTAGAACAACCAGGCCTCGCAGTCTGGAAAGCTGCGCGGACAGGTCGCGGATTCTGGGCTTAACATCATGGGGCGTGTCACCTGTTCCCAAAGAATCAACCACCAGAGGAAAGTCCAGAGTTCATCTCAACCAGGACATGACCTACAACACGGCTGTATCACTGGCCGTGTCTCTGGCCGTGTCAGCTGGCCGTGTCAATGCTGGCCGTGTCACCAGGAGTTGATGAATTTCCAGAGCAGGACACGGCCACCGACATGGTCGTGTCGCCAGGCATGTCGCCACCTCCTCAGTGCATGCAGCCCGCCATTAATGCCCCCCCCCCCCCCGTCGAGGCCCATCAAATGTAGAGGACACGGCAACCAATACGGCCGTGTCGTTGGTCGTGTCAGCATGGGCATGCCCGCCAGTCGGCGTTGCAATGATCACTTCCCGCCATAACCATAGCCCAAAGTCAACCAGCACGGGACATGACCACCAACGCGGTCGTATCGCCAGCCGTTTCGCCTCCTCTAGAATTTCTATAAATTACGACCCCCCCCCTTGAGTCCATATAGTTTTCTAGAGTGTGTAAGGAAGTGCTGCCCTTTTATTTTCTGAAGTTTTTCATGCTTTGTCTCTCTCTCTCTCTCTCTCTCTCTCTCTCTCTCTCTCTCTCTCATTTTAGTTTTTCATAATTCTAGTTTAGTTTAAGCTTTTGAAGTAGCCTTTGTAATTGCTTTAGTTGCTAATGGTAGGGATAGAATAGGATTTTACTTTTCATGCACTTGTAATCTTTTGTTTTCACTTTGTAAGATCCTTGTTTTCATTAATAAAGAAGTGTTGTTTACTCTTCCCTTTCTACTTTGTGTTCTTTTTGCTTCATTACTCATCCCCCCTCCTCCACTTAAACATGATTAACTAATCCTCCTTGTACTCATTCTTGATGATCCGAGGTTCGAGTGATTAAGTTATGATGCTTTGAGTTTACCTTTTCTTTTTAGGGTTTAGCCTTCAATTACTCTTGATTTATCATGGGTTGGAGATATATCATCGTTATATATTCTCCACCTTTGCTTTCATTCTTGGCTAGCCGAGAGGCCGATAGATTGAAGTGAGCACTCAAGAGTAAAGGGAGTTGTACGCACCCCTTGAGAGAGGCAGACGTCCAAATCTCTCAGATTGGAGTAAAATCCAATAGTGGGGTTTACCACGTAAAGCGAGCTTTAGGTCTCCGATTTAGACGAGAGTCGGTCGGACCTTCCTAAACTCAGTTGGGCACGACTTCGAGAGAAGCATGTTCAAGCTTTAGGAACTTCCACGCTCAAGGAGCTCTACCCTATTAAGTTTAGGTTTATTTATCGTGTTTTTGATCGAATCTTGCCGAGGTGATTCTTGATCGAGTGCATTTCCTTCTCATCGTTCTAACCCTACTGTGTAATCGTTTCTTTTATGTTCTCTTTATTTTTATTGCAAGTAGTACCCTTTTTTATGCAATATTTCCTTTAGTACATTTTGCTTTCTTTTAACCTAAGATTTCCATCGATAAAATAATTACCTTAGTGTGAGTAAGCTTACTCAACAGTTCCCGGATTTTAATACGACACTTGTGTCCCCTTGCTACAGTCGATAAGTATACTTGCATAGTTGGATTGCTAGTTCGGCTGCTCTCTTTTCTTAAGCGTTGGCCGGTGCATCACTTGCTAGGTTAAATTTCACTTAGATTAGCTAAAACAATGTTGGTTTCACTAAAATATTTTATGGATACAGTGGTATCTATGTTGGCTGAGGAATCCACTCTTCCTGAGCATGATGGTCAAACGGACCAAGAGTAAAGTTCTCTTATGATCCCCTCACCTCCCTCATTTGGAAACTTCTTTTTTTGAAGAAGCTAGAAAGGGGGATGGGTAGGCAATACTATAAACCCTAAAGGGGAGGTTTACATGATCTGTTAAGATCCTATAGGGAGAGGTAGTCAATACCCTAAACCCTAACGGGGGAGGAGTAGAGCATACTGAGTAGAGCAGTACTTGCCAGAAAAAGGGGAGATGGTGGACATTACATGCCCGGGGGGAGATGTAGAATACTGAGAAGTGCATATGACTTGGAAATATTCAAGTAATATGAGGAGAGAAATGTTGAGCCATTGCATGTTATGTTTTCACCCTCAAGTATCTTGAGGAAAGTCATCCAGTTAATTATTAAGTTGTGAGGAGAGCTGTAAGCTGCTTTGAAATTTTCAAGTGGTATGAGAAATCTTACAGCTGCTTTTAAATTTATATGCCTTATGTTTAAATTCTTCTTAGTATTGTTGGGTGTTCTGCCTTCTTAAAGTAGGGGGATATTATCAGGAATATTGCCCTCAATCTTCCCTAGATTTGATTTGAAGAGGCATCACCATCAACACTAAGAGCATAATTTTATTTGATGATGGTTAATTTCATCATGTGCAGGACGTTCCTTGGAACAAGGTTAGACAGGTTGTCTAAGTGATTGTGATCGGAGGTCACAAGATAGAGAGGTGGAGAGATATAAATCTATCTAAGTCCACAGGCGTTGAGTGAAGCTAGTTCACTCAAAGCTAGATGCCAAGAAGGAAGCTGGAAATGCTAAAAATCGCCCAAGTTCACATGCATTATTGATGAATTGTAAATATACTTATTTTTTTGTACATTAATTTAGTTGTTTTCATTTATTTTTGTCATTTTTACTTATTTTTATTCAATAAAATGCTCCTATTTTTGTAAGTATTATACTAACTTGTTTTATTTTATTTTTCAGAAAATAGCAAAAATCTGCCAAAAATTGACATGTCACGCCCGTGACATATTAGTCACGCCCGTGACCATGGCGTGACACGTCAAACTCCAGTGAAATCAGCAAATTTTGAAGTGAAAAGCTTGACACGCCCGGGGTCACGCCCGTGTCACCCGACACGGGGCGTGACCCAAGCCCGTATCCACCCGCTCGACGTTTCCAGCTCAACGATCGTCGACCTCCTCGACACGCCCAGAGTCACGCCCGTGACCTAGGGCGTGACTCAATCTCAGCTCAACGATTTCAACTCGACACTTTCCGCTCGACATTCGTCGAGTGTCGACACCAACTGACACGCCCAGAGTCACGCCCGTGACCTGGGGCGTGACCTTTCCAGCTGGCCCGACAAGACCTGCCCGAAGACTTTCAGCGCAACCCGCGCCCAGATCCACCTCCATGACACGCCCAGAGTCACGCCCGTGACCTGGGGCGTGACCACTGCGAGACCGACACGTGTCCATCCCGAAGTCCACTTTCCCGTCAAATCGCCGGCCGCCTTCGCAAATAGTACTAACACGCCCCCTGTCACGCCCGTGACCGAGGGCGTGTACTTGTAAATTTTTCCCTATAAATTCAGAGCTTCTGCTTAGGATTTCTGTTCCCTTTTTGGACCATTTTGTATAAGGTGTTGTGCTGCTGGAATGCTTCCAAGGGTTATGTAAGGGATATTTTCTCCCCCTCTCCTTAGCTTTTAGTTTCATGTCTTTGTAACTTGTCTTTTTATTTAATGAAATATGTGTTTTCTTCTCTTATATTGCCTTTGGAATGTATCTATGCAACTCACACCTTATGCAATCTTATTTGCTTTTGTTTTAACTTAGTTTTTTTTCGTTCTTCTTTATGTGTGTGTGTATGAGATTAGTTTTCTTGTTTTTATGTTTAGTTATTTTTACATTGTTTTGGTTTAACTTAGATTTTTATAATTTCTAATTCATCCCTATAGATCCGTAAAAACGTTTTCAAAGTGTTTTTCCTCTTTTTAACTTAGCTTTTTATTTCGTAAAACTTTTTCGTTCTTTTCCCTTTATTCGCACTTTTTTAGCATTTTTTACGGAGTTATAGGAATGATAACATAATCGTTTTAATTTTTCAAGCATTTTCGTTTCTGATTTTATTTCAAAAACTTTTTCCTTATTTAATTTTTTTCGTTCTCTTTTTATGTATTTCTACCGCATTTTAGCGGTAGAAATGTATTCATTTTTATTTTTTGAGCACTTGCATTTTCATTTTTGTTTGCAAAACTTTTTCGCTCGTTTTATTTTTATTTTCACTTTCTATGCATTTCTACCGCATTCTAGCGGCAGAAATGCAATTGTTTTAATTTTTCGTGAACTTAGTTTTTCATAATTTTTGTACGTGTGTGTGAGTGTGCGCATTTATTTTCGCCTACTCGTTAAGAGTTAAATGGCGTAATGCTTTTATTTCATTTCAGTAGAGTGCGTGTGTTTTCATTTATGTCGTGTGCATGTGTTTTACTTTCCTGTAGAGTGAGTGTGTTTCATTTATGTCGAGAGAGCGTGTGCGTGAGTTTTACTTTCATGTCGAGAGAGTGTGTGCGTGTGTTGCATTTATTAGTCCTACTCGTTTGAGTGGGACCCGCTTTCTTTCTCCCGCCCACGCATTTGTGCCGGGACTCGCAATTTACAGCTTTCTTCAGTCCTACTCGTTTGGGTAGGACTTGCAATTTTCAACTTTCCTTTACTGCTTTCATTTTATCGCTTTCATTTACTGCTTTCTTTATCGCTTTATTTACTGCTTTTCTCGCAAGCCGTCCCCATTCCGATGAGTGGCTAATCGTTCTTAGCCCTCGGCATCGAAGACCATTGGGACAGATAAAATAGCTTAAAATAATTAAAGGTCTAATTTTTCTAATTAATTAAAAGTACTTAAGGTTTGCTCGGGGTTAACGACGCGTAGGACCACATATCGATGTGTGGGCCCTATTTCTGTAGTCCATATGCTAGCTAGCCGAGAGGCCGTGCATATGGACCGATCACCCCTTGGCAAAGAGAGTTCCGCACTAACCCTCGAGAGAGGAGGCGCGCCAACTCTACCGTATTGGGTTCCCCACCCAATAGCGGGGTTCTTAGCGTAATGCGGGCGTTAAGAGGAATCCTTCGTCGGACGAGAGCCCGGTCGAATAGTCTTAGCATTCAGGTGAGCGATAGTCCTAGAGATAGGTGAGCTCATTTTAGTGGAACCTCCACGGCCAAGTCTCCGCCTTAATTAATTAGAAATTTAGGAACTCTTTTTATTTAAAGTCTATTTTAGTTCATTTTTTTCTCGGTGCCATCGAGCTAAGCTCTTCATCGGCACCACCTTATTGCTTTCTTTTTATGCTTTCATTTTCTTACTGCCATTTTCTGCATTTTTTTATATATAAAATATAACCCAGCAAGTTAATTATCGGTAAAATAATAGTCCCCTCCAGGGAAGAGTAGAAATAATCGAACCAACCCCGAGAACAATACGACCTCGATATTCCACCCGGAATATCCTGTACTACTCACGATAGGTGCACTTGCCTCCTTTCGTTAAAACTCGATCTAAACCTTTTTATATCCAAATAAATAAATACGCGCGCCCCGTTTTCTAAATAAAATCACTTCGCCTTTTTCTCAAATAAAACCGCCGGGTCGCCGCGTGACCGTAAATAATTTTGGAGTTTTAACCATCAATTATGTGAAGGTAGTTTAATGACCCCTAGATGCCAAAAAGTGCTGATTAAGGTGTGGACAGTCAAAGCTTCAGCAGTGGTAAGCAGAAAATCGACTAAGTTCAGAAGCGTCGAGTGAAGACAGCTCACTCAACGACGGATGATGGAAGCGTTGAGTCAAGCTCAAGCAGTCAAATCTTTTGAAGATTCTATCAAAGAAATCTAGCTAAGTCCAGAAGCATCGAGTGAATACAGCTCACTCAACGCGAGATAAAAAAGCGTCGTGTGATGTTAAAGCTCTAGGAAATATGGAAAGAAATATTTGTCTAAGTCCGGATGCGTTGAGTGAGGACAGCTCACTCAATGCACTCAACACCTCAGCAAGCTGGCAGACTCCAGAGAAGCGACTATGGACAAAAGCATTGAGTGATGAAGTCTCAATTAACTCTCTCAAAGCCTAGTAGATAAAGAAAGTTGCAGCTATACAGGGGAGTTGAGTTATGAAGATTCACTCAACGCGCTCAACACCTGACAGTGCAGTAGAAATTGGCAAAGTCCAGAGGCATTGAGTGAAGCCAGATCACTCAATGAACTCAAAGCATGATGGTGCAGAGAATTTGGCTAAGCCCACCATTGATGCGCAAAAATGGAAGAGGAGGAGAGTAGGGGGTTGTTGTCACGGGCACTAACAATTGACACAATGTGTTCAGTCTCATGGGTAAGGTGATGAGGTGAAGAGGTTGGTGGTTGCGAGGGAAGAGGAGAAGAGGAAGCTTCTGAGTGCTTGAGAGTGGAGCAAATGCTTGTTCAAGAGTTGCGGGGATAGATGAGAGAAGGGTGTTGATCCGGGTGCAGAACTTGTTTGGAAGGTTGATCAGGAGCTGTCGTGCAGACAGTTACTTTGACAGTTGTGCTTGCAGGTTGATGCTGAGAGAATATAGCTGAGCTGAGAAGAAGAGAGGGGGTCGCTAGCAGTGGAAACAACAGACTTTGCCCGCCACGGCTTAAATGCCACTCTTGCGACGAGATTTTCTTTGATTATTATTGAGTATTATAGCTTGTTACACCTTTACATGGAAACCAAAATAACGGGGGACATCGGGGGAAGCTGGAGGCTAAGGAAAGGAGGTGCCAGAGAGGAGGCCGCGCGGACTGGGAACTGAGGCCGGCAGGCCGCGCGGTTACAAGAAGAGAAGGCACGGAGTGAGAAAAAGAGTCCGCCGAGTCTGCCGAGTCCGCAACAGATCGGGCGGCCTGGGACTGCCTTCTGGGGCTGGTTCTGTTGATGGCAATCTTGGAGTAGTCTGCCCCTGTTGCTGACGGATTGAGAGTATTCCGCCCGAACTGTGCTGATCGAGCCCGCGGCAAGACTGTGCGGGCTAAGGGACTACACGCCCACTGCTGGGAAGCGGGTTGAAAGTTAGGGGTTAGATCTCGTATACTCTAGAAGGGGGGGGGGTGAATAGAGTTTCTTGAGGTTTTTAAATCTTTTGTTGTAAATAAACCTTAGTCCTAAAATAATATGATCTAACACAAGATCAGCAAATATAAAATATCACAAACACAACAAACCTAATTAGCACAGCCACATCAAGAACAAAAGAAAAGGGCAACACAGACAACACAAGAATTTTATAGTGGTTCCCCAACTTGGGTACATCCACTCTTCTACCACCCTGGTAGGAATCCACTCAGGTTTTTTATCAGGTGACTGCCACCAATAAGCTTTTGATCAGGTGCTCAAAAATCAAACCTCAAGTCTTTTGATCAGGTGACTTGCAACCAGGAATAACTTTTGAAGGGAGTTAAGAACCCTTTATAAAGTGGGGGTGACAGAATGATTTTGTCTTCTTTTTCTCAAATACAACTGAGAAGACTTTGGGTATCTTGATTTTAGCAAAGAGCTCCCCCCTGAGATATTGAATGGTTCAGGAAAGATGGAGCTTTGCTGCAGGGTGATATGTCTTCAAACTTGTAGCCTTGACCAGAAAGTATCCCGGAAATTATTGACTGATAGAGTATTGGTTGTCCTCTGAAGTATCATGGGAAGAAGAAGGAATAAGACTCTTGATCTTGAATATATGTTCTTCGTTCTTCTTCAGCTTACTGATGTTTCTCTGATCTAGGGCTTGTTTCTCTGTATCACTGTATTATGTATTGCTGTGTGATTGCAATGCTATTCCAGAGAACTGTGTATTGTCTTCTGTATCTTGTCTTCTTTCGAGAGAGATCAAGAAATGCTTTTTATATTTTCCATGTAAATTTTCCATTTGGAATTTGAATTTCTTCTGCATTCATTGCTGACGGCCTGGAGAATATTTTGCATTGATTGATTTATCCAACTGTCCCATTGAAAAACAGCAAGCAATAATCCTGATGAAGACCATAATCAATGCTTGCTTCTAACGGTAATATTCAGAGAATATTTTAGCATTGATTACTCAGGAATTCTTGCAATAGAATGAGGACAAAAGGATGGAAATATTTAAGTCTGGAACTTCATAGAAATCGTTGAGCAGAATTCATCGACCTGGATTCAGAGTTCGTCGACCTGAGAAGTCAAGTTTGTCGACTAGATGATAGCTGTTCGTCGACCTGAGATCCAAGATCGTCAACCTGAGGACAGAAATGCTTTCTCTGAAACCTTGTCAACTCTGTGCATCAAGATCGTCGAGCTGAGAATGAAACTTCATCGACTGGAGTTTAGAATTCCATGTTTCTTGGACTCATGAATGTTTTAAGTAATGTGTCCACAAATCGTCGACCTGAGAACTAGTTTCGTCGAGCTGAGAACTTCTAACCTCTAGATGAGTCTTGCTAGGAATGTGGTCTAAGTTCGTCGAGCTGAGAAGGTGAATTCATCGACTGGAGTATGATCCTAGACTTAGAATACTTAGTTGTTTCTGGAATAAGATGTTGAAGTAGAATACCCATAGATTGTTGAGCTGAGAACTAAGTTCGTCGACTGGAGTTTAGAGAAATTTTGGATTTGAAATGTTGAAGTAGTGTGTCCATAAGTCATCGATCTGAGTACCAAGTTCGTCGAGCTCAGCTCAGAGAATTATCTCTGAGTTTGTCGAGCTGAGCATGACTATCGTCGACATGAGTTCGACGAACGTCGAACTCATTTCCCGAGTCTCTGAAATTTCTCTAAGTCTTGAGTCTTTATGCAGTCTGTTGATGGCTGGTCCATGTAGTGTTGACTCTAAGGACTTGGCCTAGAATCTAGGATATAACCACGACCCTGGCATTACATGTTGGGTCAGATGATCGAAACTTAGTGAATCTAGCCCAAATAAAACTAGGGATCCAACACGGGTGCTGGAAGCTGAGTGGCGGACCGTACAATGAGTCAGCCCCTGCTGAGTTGAGCGAGAACGCGCCAAGGGTGCGAGCTGAGGGATATCCGCCCATTGCTGGGAAGTGGGTGCTGGAGGCTGTGGAATGGCGGGCTGCAAGAAGTATCCGCTGAGGCCGCGGATGATAAGTTGAGTCCGCTTATGTTGTTGAACGAAGATGAACCTACTGTTGAAGTTGGAGCTGGGGTCATCAACTCTTGCGAACTGAAGGCTTAGACTAATGGATGAGTCCTCATGCTGTCAGTGTCCGCACTAGTTGACCGGAGCGACCCGGCGGGATGCGGAGGTCAGGTGGGCAGATCTGCTAAAGTCCGTCTGTTGAATGGAATGGCTTGCCTCCCCTACTGGGCGGCCTGGGTTTGGCAACCTGACAGGTTGCACATGCTGGTGAAGTGGAACCAGGCATTGCTGGGTGGCGGCCTGGGGGCAGGTCGCCACTCTTGATTGGCGGCCTGAAGACAGGTCGCTACTCTTGATAGATGACGAGCTATAGTTGTCGCCACTGTTGATGTTGGGCGGCCTAGAGACAGATCGCCGTTATTAGAGATGTGGCGGTGTGAGTTGCTTGATGTGAGACTTGCAGGAGCGGGCTGAATTAGACTCTCTTGCAAAGCACACAGCTTAATGTCGGTCTGGGCGAATAATGATCTGAGCTCGCCAAAGCTGGACGACATCTGTTTGGATAAAAGCTTGGAGCGGTTAGCTGAACAAAGCGTGCGGTGTGTAGGGGTGGACTGAGAAAGCAGTCTATAGCCCCTGCCGACCAGGGGAACGCTGCGCGACCTGGGCGGTAAGACTGCTGAGATCGCCCAAGCAGTGCGGCCTGAGCGGTCAGTGAAGCCTGCCCGCCCAACCTAAGACGTCCCGACCTCCAGGGAGAACCCGAAGTAGGCCGCGACTAGCGAGCTGGCTACCTTAGGAAGGATCGCCGATTTCGGGGTTAACATAATCCCCGCACTTTTTTAAGTCTCGAAGGGAACTTTGAAAAAGTAGGAGACTCATGAAAATTGTGATCCACCCCAAAGGAAAAGAAGGGGGGCAAGGAGAGATAGAACCTGATGTCTTTCCTTAGGAGTTTGTTAATGTCTGTCTTTTTCCAGCAAAGGAAAAGTTAGTGGAGGCACGTATGGAAGGTACATCTTGTGTGTACCTGAGTTTGTCTTTGCAAAACAAAGAAGACATGTCTTCCGCTGAGTTCTGCAAAACGAAGATGAGAGGAAAACATAGAAGGATAATAACTTGCAAGTACCTGAAGGAGACTTGCAAGAACCTTTTATCCTCTACAAAAAGAAGAGTAAGTAGTATGCATGATGGGAAAAATAAGTTGCAAGTACCTGAAGGGAACTTGCAAGCGTTTACTGGTTTCTGCAAAAGAGAAGTTAGCAGCAAATATGAAAGTAAAGTAAGCTGCAAGTACCTGAAGAAAACTTGCAAGTATCTACTGATCTCTGTAAGAAAAGAGTTAAAAGCAGATGTGATATATGAAAGTAGGTTGTAAGTACCTGTGAAGAAACTTGCAAGCATCTGCTGATCTCTACAAGAAAAGAGTTAGAAGCAGATGTGATGAAAAGACTAAGCTGCAAGTACCTAGATGAGACTTGCAAATGCCCGCTAATCACTGCATAGAGAAGAGTGAGCAGCAGACATAATATAATGAGCTAAGTTGCAAGCACCTGATCGAGACTCGCGAATGCTAATTGGTTGATGAGATAAGATAGATATGATCATATAACAGAGGAAATGTCTAATGAACTATGTCGATAATTGAATGAAGATCAAACCAAAATAGCGATCTTCTTGCTAGATTAGAGACATCTTTTAACATGAAGTCCAGATCAATAAGTCGAGCGTTGACTGTTGGTGTGATAGGATAGATATGTTATCTTCAAAATGAAGTCCAGATCAACAAGATGAAACCGTGTCAATTAGATCCCAGTAGCGTGGCTTGCTAATCGAGGAGAACCAGATTCTTTGATCAATGATTGATGCCATTAACATTTGATAAGAGTAACAAAAAACTTTGTAGATCATCATCTAATAAAGCTTAAGCAAGCAATGGATATAAGATGAGAGTAAGTGAAATGGTTGTTGTGAATCCTTTTGGTAGGTCAGATTTAACCGGTTCACTTGCGAAAGAGGCAGTTGATAATATGTACATTATGTACATTAATTAAGTCATTTTCATTTATTTTCGTTATTGTTACTTGATTTTGTTCAATAAAATGCTCCTATTTTGTAAATAATGTTCTAACTTAACTTTTTTTTTTGTTTCCTGAAATTTTCAGTAAAATTGACAAAAAAAGCAAGTACACGCCCGTGTACTTTGGGTCATGCCCGTGACCAGGGCGTGATACTCCAATTTCCCATGAAATCAGCAATTTTTTGAAGAAAAAGTGTGACACGCCCGTGTCATTTGACACGCCCTGTGACCCAAGGCTGTGTCAATCCAGCTTGACGAAATTGCGCTCAATGTTCGTCGACCGACCTGACACGCCCAGCATCATGTCCGTGACCTAAGGCATGACCTCTCCACCTGGCCCGACAAGACGCGCTGGCGACTTTTCAACGTGACTCGCGCCCAGTTCCACCTCCCCGATACGCCCGGCTACACGCCCATGACATAGGGCATGACCTCCACATTTTCAGCCAGAAGTCAACTTAGCCGTCATATCTCAGCACCGCCATATGTACAGTAGTGGCACACCCACTGACACGCCCGTGTCAGAGGGCGTGTACTTTGAAAAAAAAATTTCTATAAATAGAGGCTTGTTGTATGAAGTCCTGTTCTCCTTTTTGAACCATTTTGCTAAGATGTTATGCTGCCTAGATGGATTCCAAGTCTATGTAAGAGATATTTCTCCCCCCTCTCCTTAGCTTTTATTTTAGTGTCTTTGTAACTTGTTCTTTTACTTAATAAAATGTATTTTTCTTCTCTTTACATGATTGTGGAATGGATCTAAGCAACTCTCACTTTAGCAATCTCATTCTTACTTGTTTTTCTTTTATTTTTTGTTCTTTTTTATGCGTGTGTGTGTGTGTGAGATTAGTTTTCACGCTTTTATACTTAGTTGTTTTTACATAGTTTTGTTAAACTTAGGATTTTTATAGCTTTTTATGAATTTCTATAGATCCGTAAAAGCATTTTCAAAGTGATTTTTATCTTTCTCTAACTTAGATTTTCTTGTTTAGGTCGTAAAATTTCTCGTTCTTTTCACTTTTTAACCACTTTTACGGAGTTATAGGAATGAATATATAGTCGTTTTAATTTTTCGAGCATTTTCATTTTCATTTTAAACATTTGCTCCTTTAATTTTTCTATCTTCTTTTTATGCATTTCTACCGCATTCTAGAGGTAGAAATGTAATTTTTTTTAATTTTTCGAGCATTTTCATTTTGCGTTTATTTGCAAACCTTTTTGCTCGTTTAATTTTTATTTTCACTTTTTATGCATTTCTACCGCATTCTAGCGGTAGAAATGTAGTTATTTTAATTTTTTGGTAACTTAGTTTTTCTTATTTTTTCGCTCTTGTGCGTGCGTGTATGAGTTAATTTTCATAGCTTTCTTTCAATTCATGTAGAGTGTATATGTGTGCGCATTTATTTCCACCTACTCGTTAAGAGTTAAATGGCGCATTGTTTTCATTTCCGTAGAGTGGGTGTGTGTCTTTATTTCATGTCGAGCGTGTGCGTGTGTTTTTATTTTTGTTGTATGAGTGTGTTTTTATTTCAAGTAGAGTGCGTGAGTATTTCATTTCATGTCGAGTGTGTGCGTTTTACTTTCTATCGAGAGAGTGTGTGTGTTTTCTTTTTCAGCAGAGTGTGTGCGTGGGTGCATTTATTTTCTCCTACTCATTTAAGTAGGACTCGCTTTATTTTGTCTCGCCCACTCGTTTGAGTCAGTACTTGTCATTTACTGCTTTCATTTACCCGCTACTCGTTCGAGTAGGGATCGCAGTTTACTCTTTCTTTATAGCTTTCTTTTACTGCTTTCTTTTTCGTACTTTTATTTTTCTACTTTATTTTATCGCTTTTTCCGCAAGCCGTCCCCATTCCGATGAGTGGCTAACCGCTCTTATCCCTCATTATCGAAGAGCATTGGGACAGATAAAATAGCTTTAAATAATTAAAGGTCCTATTTTTCTAATTAATTAAATTACTTAAAGTTTGTCCGAGGTTTACGACGCGTAGAACCACATATCGATGTGTGGGCTCTATTTCCATAGTCTATATGCTAGCTAGCCGACAGGGCGTGTGTATGGACCGATCACCTCTTGGTAAATGGAGTTCCGCACTAACCCGTGAGAGAGGAGGCGTGCAAACTCTACCGGATTGGGTTCCCCACCCAATAGTGGGGTTCTTAGCGTAATGCGGGCATTAAGAGGAATCCTTCGTCGGATGAGAGCCCGGTCGAATTGTCTTAATGTTTAGCTGAACGATAGTCCTAGAGATAGGTGAGCTCATTTTAGTGGAACCTCCACAACCAAGTCTCCGCCTTAATTAATTTGAAACTTAGGATCTCTTTTTATTAAAAGTTTACTTTACTTCAAATTCAATTCAATGCGGTTGCGCTAAGCTCTTCATCGGCGCCATCGTTTACGCTTTTATTTTCTGCCTTTTTATTATATATAAAAATATAACCCGACAAGATAAAATTATCGGTAAAATAATAGTCCCCTGCAGGGAAGAGTAGAAATAATCAACCCGACCCCGAGAATAATACGACCTTGATATTCCACACTGGAATATCCTGTACTACTCACGATAGGTTCACTTGCCTCCTTTCGTTAAAACTCGATCTCATCTGTTTTATATCCAAATAATAAATCTGTGCGCCCCGTTTTGTAAATAAAACCAAATCCACTTTTCTTAAATAAAATCGCCCGGGGCCCCGCGGGCTCTTAATAATTTTTGGAGTTTTAACCTGCATCACTGCCACAGGAGGTAACCCATGGGCCTTATGAATCGTTTGCCTGAGAAAAGTCATCACGAGTATAGTCCTACTCATAGCGGACTAGCTGCGCATCCTTTAGAAAAGCACAAAAGAGAAAAGCACGGGAAATCCTGACATGGATCGTTAGATACACTGCTCTCATGCTTCGGGTTACAACATCGATGATCAGTCAGGCCAGGTGCGCCAAGTGGTCTATATCATTACTCATCTGTGACAAAGATCAGCGGAGTTGTGGGCCCCGCAAAAGCATGGATTGAGACTACCATAGAGTGTTCGGCCATCACAGTTGTCAGATGATCGAAGAGATAAGGCTACGCTTGATTGACATTGCTTGTCAAGCAAAGACCATCGTAATTGTAATGTATCCTTAATGAAGCACAGCAAAGCTAACACATGGGCCTTCCTGACGCACACTTTATGTTAGATACCAGCTAGGATCCGAAGTCCCATATTCCACCGCATGAGAGTTGGATAGCTCCCACTACACATATGCGAACACTCCCGCGATTTATGGTCATTGTAGCCTTACGCCGGAATCCAATCTTGAGGGGGCCTATAGCAAGACTCGGCGATGTCTCGGTGGTTCAGTGATCTCTTTGGCAAAGAGAAAAATAGAGGAGGATGCACTCCAAAAAGGGAAATGTGTCAGTACGGGATCCCTGATGTAAACTTTATTGAAAAGCATGAAGGAACACTTAGAAGTCTTTTGTAAAGAGAATGTTTGAAACATGTAAAATATAGTTTGAGTAACCGGTAATGAGCGCGAGGAGCTTTGAGGATTTGTTGTTCTTCTTTAGCTCAGAATAGTCTTCCATGAGATCCCTCGTCATCGGCATCAAAAGTTTCAACGACATTGTTGATAACAATGTGAGGGTATTCGTCGACTAGGCTCACTCTTCTTGAACAACAAAGAGTGTCTGCAACTTCTTTGCCCAATGAGGTTGTTGGATCAGGGCGATCATCTTTCGGGAGCAGGTCACACATCATGCCCTACAGCAGCATCTTTTGCACTAGTTGGCGAAGTGCTCGGCAGTTCTCAGTCAGGTGGCCTAGCTATTTGTGGAATTCACAATATGGATCTGAGTCTTTAGATCTTTGATCAGTTGGTCGATAGGGCCTCTTGTAGTTGGCCCTTTCCTTCATGACCTGTCTTACTTCTAGTGTGGCCTCTTTGAGTTCGCATTCTTTCAAGTCATCACCTTGCTGTTGATGAACTGCAGCTGTTTGTGAAGATGGAGCTGGTAGTAGCAGCAATGGATCTCGAGGACGATCTTGGTCCGGGAATGAATATCACTGACGCTGAAATCTTCTTCCCTTCCTTGAGTGAGATGAGAAATCTTTGTGAGGAGACCTCGGAGGCTGCTTGTGAGAAGGATGATCTTTCAATGCTATAAGCCTGGAGACGAAACCTGGGTTGCTCTTTTTGCCTCGGATGTATGAGTTGTCTAAGGCAATTAACTCTTGGTGCACAGACATTGGCTTCAAACTTGAGTGGCCCTTCACGAAGACCATGGATAAGAGCCTCTCGGTACATTTCTTGATCGACAATCTCAATGTCCAAGATTTCTCTCTGGAATTGATCAACGAACTGAGACGAAGTTTCATTCTAACGTTGCCTGATCTCAAAGAGGGCTTATGGTCCGCCCTTTCTCTTTGTTGAAGTAGAGAATCTGAGCAAGAACTCCCTTCGCAGATCAGCAAAGGAAGTGATGGAGTGAGGGTGAAGATCATAGAACCAATCCCTCACTTGTCCATCAAATGTTGTCATAAGGAGCTTGCACTTGGTAGCATCTGAGAGAGTTTTGAGAGCAACGGCTGACTCAAAAGATTGAAGATGCTTCACTGGATCAGTTTCTCCAGTGTAGATTGGTAATCGTGGCTCTCTGAAATTAGCTAACATTGGTTCATGATGAACGCTTTCTGAAAACGGCGACGACTCTTCTTGTTCCCCTACAGCATAAGGATAAAAGCGAGCATAAGTTGTAGCTGCAAAAGATAGAAAGGAAAAGCTGTTGTAGAAGGAGCAAAGGTAGGGGATGATGGGTAAGGATGACTTCCCTGAAAGTTCAGGAATCTTGTTGGACTCCCCCAGGCTGCTTCCCGGAAGAAGTTTTGATGAGCTGCAAACTCATCATTCTGAGATTGCAAAGGGGTTGCAGGCCCTTGCGGAAAGGTTGTTGTGTAAGGAGGAGGATAGATCGATGGGTAAGCTAGAGGATAAGTTTGTTGATTCTCCAACGTAGGCATTCGATTGACCGGAGCAGTAGGAGAAACAGGAGCTACTACAGATTGTGTCTCTATCCACTATGCGATTGCCACAAGAGTTTTGTTGATTGGTTGAAATTGTTGAGCAGTTTCACGGCGCGATTGCTTTAAGGCATCCTAGATTGAGTCCTCACTAGGACTTAGAGCAAAGTTCTCGGCTGATTGATGATCTGACATGGAAAACTATCAGTTTTCACCGTCTATTCAGATCTGAAGGTCGCGTGTGAACTGTTGATGCGCGAAAATGGAAGAGGAGGAGAGTAGGGGGTTGCTGTCATGGGCACCAACAATTGACATGATGTGTTCGGTCTCTCGGGCATGGTGATGAGGTGAAGAGGTTGATGGTTGCGGGGAAGTGGAGAAGAGGAAGCTTCTGAGTGCTTGAGAGTGGAGCAAATGCTTGTTCAAGAGTTTCGGGGATAGAGGAGGGAAGGGTGTTGAACCGGGTGCGAAGCTGGTTGGGAAGGTTGATCAGGAGCTCACGAGAAGACGATTACTTTGATAGTTGTGCTTGCAGGTTGATGTCGAGAGAATTGAGCTAAGCGAAGAAGAAGAGAGGGGCCGCTCGCAGCGGCAACAACAGACTTTGCCCGTCGCGGCTTAAATGCCACTTTTGCGACGAGCTTTCCTTTGATTAATATTGAGTATTACAGCTTGTTACACCTTTACATGGAAAGCAAAATAAAGGGGGACATAGGGGGAAGGTGGGGTCTAAGGAAAGGAGGTGCCAGAGAAGAGGCCATGCAGACTAGGAACTGAGGCCGGCAGGCCGCGCGGTTATAAGAAGAGAATGTGCGGACTGGGAAAAAGAGTCCGTCGAGGTTGATTGCTCGATCTTGAGAGCGATGGCGATGATCAGAATGCCTCCAAATGAGAGGCATGTGGGCATATTTATAGGCCCGAGGAGGTAACGACTTTCAGTGACGTTACCTGCGGTGAGACGGTAACTTATGCGAGTAGAGAACTGCGTCCGCGGAGTCCGCCGAGTCCGCCGAGTCTGCAACAGATCGCGCTGCCTGGGACTGCCTTCTGGGGCTGGTTTTGCTTATGGCAGACTTGGAGGAGTCTGCCCCTACTACTGGCGGACTGTGAGTAGTCCTCCTGAACTGTGCTGATTGAGCCCGCGCCAAGACTGTGCGGGCTGAGGGACTACACTCCTGCTGCTGGCAAGCGGGTGCTGGAAGCTGAGTGGAGGACTATACAATGAGTCCACCGTTGCTGAATTGAGAGAGCATGCGCCAAGGGTACGAGCTGAGGGATATCTGCCCGCTGCTGGGACGTGGGTGCTGTAGGCTGTTGAATGGCAGACTGCAAGAAGTATCCGTTGAGTCTGCGGATGATAAGCTAAGTCCGTCTATGCTGTTGAACGAAGATGAGCCTACTGCTAAAGCTGGAGCTGTGGTCATCAACTCTTGCGGACTAAAGGTTTATCCTGAGGGACGAGTCCTCGCGCTGTCAGTGTCCACGCTGGTCGACCGGAGTGACCAGGCGGGTTGCGGAGGTCAGGTCGGCAGATCTGCTGAAGTCCGCCTGTTGAATGGAACGGCTTGCCGCCCCTGCTGGGCTGCCTGTGCTTGGAAACTTGACAGGTTGCACATGCTGGCGAAGTGGAACCAGGCGTTGCTGGCTGGCGGCCTGGTGGCAGGTCGCCACTCTTGACTGGCGGCCTGAAGACAGGCTGCTAATCTTGACTGGCGGCCTGAAGACAGGTCGCTACTCTTGACTGCCAGCCTGAATACAGGTCGCTACTCTTGATAGACGACGAGCTAGAGTTGTCGCCACTGTTGATGTTGGGCGGCCTCGAGACAGGTCGCCGTTATTGGAGATGTGGTGGTCTGGGCTGCTTGATTTGCGACATTTAGGAGCGAGATGAAGGATACTCTCCTGCAAAGCGCATGGCTTAATGCTAGTCTGGGCGGATAAGGATCTGAGCTCGCCAAAGCTAGTCGGTATCTGTTTGGATAGAAGCTTGGAGTGGTTAGCTGAACAAGGCGTGCAGTCTACAGGGGTGGACTGAGGAAACCGTCTGTAGCCCCTGCCGACCAGGGGAAAGCTGCGCTACCAGGGCGGTCAGACCGCTGAGACCGCCCAAGCTGTATGGCCTGAGCGGACAAGGAAGCCTGCCCACCCAACCTAAGACATCGTGACCTCCAGGGAGAACCCAGAGTAGGCCGCGATTAGCGAGCTGGCTACCTTGGGAAGGATAGCCGATTTCTTGGTTAACACCCACATTCATTGACTAAAGCCAATTCACTTAACGTGCTCAATGCATGGATTGAATCTGAGAATTTGGCTAAGTCCACTGATACTGACATCAGCAAAAGTCAACAAATGTCAACAGAGTTCAAACTCATTGCGGAAAACTACAGAACACGACAAATGGCTTTGGAAGCCTATTCTACATCTACTTCTATCAAAGCAAGTTGTATCCAACAACTATAGGTGGTCCCCACTGTTCAAATAGCCATTAATCGGTGGAAGAAAAAAGGGACAATATTAGGAGCTGAGAAAAAAAACTTATAGGGTTTTATTCATTTTGAAGAGAGGCAGTGGAACTTCATCTTCCTCATCATTGTTGCCGAGCTTGAAACCTAAAAGTTCAGCCAACAATTCGAAGTGTTCTAGTAAGTTAGCTGTAGCTAATTTCTTCTACTACAACAAGTTCAACTAAGGTTCTGATAAAAAAAATAGGACTAAGATTTTGGTTTTGTTCACGAAGAAGCAGAGTTCTAAAAGGTACTTCTAGCACACGAAGCCGTTCATTGAAAATCAATTCTTATTGTTGAGAAGAAGTTTAGGCTGAGTTTATCTCAGCTCAGGAAGAAGCAAGGTCTAACCCTATCTGCAGTAGCTGGAAGATGAAGAAAGATAGTTGGTGACATTCACACCTGCACCAACAAGTTTAGAGGAAATCTTTGAGGAAGAAAAGCAGCAAAGGGCCAATCCTAGCTTCAACACATCACAACCCATGCAGAGTAAATCCTAAAGATCAATTTCTATTGTTGTGAAGAAGAAGATAGGGCTAAGATTTTCTTAGTTCAGGAAGCATTAGGCTCCAGGACAATTTACCTAGAGTCAACGTTGGGCTTAGTTCACTCAGTACAGGAAGGTAGACTCAGAGATCATATATTTGTAGTCATATTTCACCAACCAACATTCATCTTGTAGGATCCTTTTGGATCTGAGTTGTAGGATTGAATATATAAAGACCAAGTGTAAGATCTGGTTGCAGATTTAAGTGTAGGGCATGTGTGCCTGAGGTAGGGCTTTGGCCTGAGAGTAGGATCCAGTTTTAATCTAAGGAAGGTCTTTTTAGCCTGAGGTGGGAGAGTCATTCTCTATGAGTTGTAGGGAACTTGTGCCTGAGTTGTAGGATCCTTTGGATCTGAGGTAAGGCCTTTGTGCCTGAGTTATATGGAGTCATTATCTCTAAGGTAGGGCAGTCCTCCCAACCTGAGTTGTAGATCCTTTAGGCCTGAGGTAGGTGATCTTTGGATCACTGAGTTGTAGGGTTGTGTGCCCGAGCTGTTGGCCATGGAGGAGACTGAGTGGTCCTGTAGGATCGTGTTGTAAGCTCTTAGGAGCTTAGAATGGGGAAGTGACCTGTCTAACAAGATGTTAGAAAGGTGGGTGGGAAAGTGGATGTAACTATAATCTGGGGAACAACTATAAAATTATTTTGTTGTCTCTGTGATTATCTTGAAAGAAAAAGTAACTAAATCACTACAGACCCTAAAATAAATAAAAGCAAAAGATAGTCACAAAGATGAAGAAACCTATTCACCCTCCTGTAGGTGATTTAGCTATCCTAGGAATTAAAGATTTTCATGGGTCTATTGCTTAGTTCCGCGAGACCAGCAAAGAGATCTAACTTGGCAGAAGTAGGTGCAAGTTGCCCCCTACTCGAGTCCCGAACTCCATATCGGCTGAATTTCGGTTTCAATAAAAATTATTTAAATAGATGACCAAAATCAATATGTTCATTAAGTACCAAGTCAAGAGGTCCAATGTGTCTAATTAAATTTCAAGAAGTTTATAAAGATGAAATAACACAATCTACAGAGATTCATAATTTTTCCATGGTATAATGACCCATGATTTCCACACAAAAAATAATATTTTCAAAATATCATTATTCGAATGAAGTACCATAATTATTCACCCAAAACATCTAAGAAAATTCTTAGAGCTTCAAAGTACTATAAAAGGTTCAAGTCAAAATTTTAGAATTTTCCGGGCACTAAAAATCATAATGTTGGGTCCATTGTTCACAATGTCCAAGATTTGAAGATGGCCCGCAAGTAAATGGTACACACATAAAATTATTTGTTGCATGCCCTTAGTTCTTTGAATGCAGGTAGTTCTCTGTTGCTATGATTTGACAGGTAGTCTGTGTCACAAAGACAGAGGGGCTCATGACCGGATGTTGGCAAAGTAGAAATCTGGCTATGTCCAAAAGTGTTGAGTGAAGGAAGTTAACTCAATGCAAAGAGGCTAAAAGCATTGACTGATGTTCAGGCAGTCAAAGCCACTGTATTGACAAATTAGAAATATGGCTAATTCTAGAAGCATTGAGTGAAGACAGTTCACTCAATGCCAAGAAGCAAAAGCATTGACAGTACATCCAACAGTCAAAGCTGTAGTATTGATGTCAAGAATTTTGTCCAGGACAGAAGCATTGAGTGAGGGAAGTTCACTCAACGCCTACTCAAAAATTATTCTGTTTTAGGACAGAAGCGTTGAGTGAAGGCAGTTCACTCAACACCTCATCAAGAAGCTAGGAAAAGGCAGAAAGTTTTGAGTGAGGAAGATGCACTCAACGCCTACATTCAGAGAAATAATTCTAATTCTAGATGCACCGAGTGATGAAGTCTCACTCGATGCCTATACTGTTAGACTATAAAAGTCTATATGTATTGAATGAGAAAGGCTCACTCAACGCTCTGAACGCCTTATGTCATGGAATACTGCTAAGTTCTTTTGTGTTGAGTGACAAGTCCTGACTCAATGCTTGTGAAATCTGTCTGAAATTTAAAAAGTCTAGAAGTGCTGACTCATGCTGACGTCAGCAAAAATTCAAATATCACGGGATCTGCTTGCTAGAAGACAAAAGGCATTGTATCCCTTTAGTACAACTATTAATGAAAAGACTGGAATGGTTGCAATTTTGAGCCTGCCCTTACTGCGCAAAGAGTTGTTGAGCAGCGGGACACAAAAGGAATAATCGTCTTCTTCCTTTGGACTGAGTTGAAACATTCCAAAAGCTTGCGAAAAAGCTATCTGTGAATCACAGACAGAGTTTGTTATTGAAGGAAAGTTTCTCTAAAGATCAAATCATCTCTCAATAGCACGGTCGGGAAGATTTCTTTTTGAGAAAGAAGAAGCAATCTCTACAGTTACTTCACAGCACAAGCAGAACCAACATTGAAGATCTTTTCTTGGTGCTGTGAAGAAGATGGGACTGAGTCTTCTCTGTTCAAAAATAGGCAGACTCATAGATAACTTCTCTAAAGTCATTCATCATTGAAATTTTATTCTCTCTTTAAGATCATTTCTGATCTGAGTTGTAAGCCTAAACTATAAAGGTTGAGTGTAGGATCCTTCCGTGGATCAGAGGTAGGTCCTGTGTTCCTGAGCTATAGGAGAGTTATTCTCTAAGGTAGGATCCTGGAGTGGATCTGAGTGTAGGTCTAACCTCCTATCCTGTGTGTAAGACTTTGGATAAAGTCTGAGTTACGTGTTCTTTAGATTACGGAGTTATAGGAGCTTCATTTGATCAGAGTTGTAGGGCCTTGGGCCTGAGGTAGGACTTGGAGGAGTCTTAGAGAACCTGATGGATCTATGTTGTAAGCTCTTGGAGTCGAGTTTAGAGAAGTTGGACTTGTATATCACAATGTTAGAAAGGCAGGTGTTGATGCGCGAAAATGGCACCACCTAGTTAACGGGTTGTTCGATCTCACAAGCTAGTTGGTAAGGTGAAGTGGTTAATGGTTGCGGGGATGGAGAGGAGGAAGCTTCTGAGTGCTCGAGAGTGGAGCAAACGCTTGTTCAAGGGTTGCAGGGATAGTGGAGAGGTTTATTGAGAGCAGCCGAGAAGCTTGATGATCAGCGAAGAAGCTTGATGATCAACAGAGAAGCTTGATGATCAGCAGAGAAGCTTGATGATCAGCGGAGGAGCATGATGATCAGTGGAGAAGCTTGATGATCAGCGGAGAAGCTTGATGATCAGCGGAGAAGCTTGATGATCAGCGGAGAAGCTTGATGATCAGCGGAGAAGCTTGATGATCACCGGAGAAGCTTGATGATCAGCGGAGAAGCTTGATGATCAGCGAAGAAGCTTGATGATCAGCGGAGAAGCTTGATGATCAGCGGAGTAGCTTGATGATCAGCGGAGGAGATTAATGATCAGCAGAGAAGCTTGATGATCAGCAGAGAAGCTTGATGATCATCGGAGAATATTGATGATCAGCGGAGAAGCTTGATGATCAACGGAGAAGCTTGATGATCAGCGGAGAAGCTTGATGATCAGCAGAGAAGCTTGATGATCAACGGAGAAGCTTGATGATCAGCGGAGGAAGTTGATGATCAACGAAGGAGGTTGATCAGGAGCTGTCGAGCAGACGGTTACTTTGACGGTTGTGCTTGCAGGTTAATGCCAAGATAGTTAAGCTGATAAGAAGAGAGGGGGCGGCTAGCAGCGACAATAGTAGACTTCGTCGTCCGCGGATTAAATGCCACTCTTGCGACGGGCTTTTCCTTTAATCAAGAAACAAGATTACAGCTTGCTAATGCACCTTTACATGAGAAAGTAATAAAGGGTACAAAGGGGAAAGCTGGCGGCTAAGGAAGAAGTTACCAGAGGTTAAGGAAAAGAGGATACAAGCAGGCTGCAGAACTTGATGGTCAGCTTGCTGGCAGCGACGGAGGACTGGAAAACTGAATCCGCAAGTCTTGTTGATCAGCAATGGAGGACTAGAAAAATGAGTCTGTAGGCCATGATGACCTGGCAGTTTTCCTCTTGCCCATCGTTATCGCCCCTCCCAAATGAGAGGTATTAGGTGCTATTTATAGGCCTGGGGAAGATCTTATAGAAGCAGGGCCCAGTGACGTCATCATGGAGGCTTGAGCAGACTCGACGAGCAGAGGGGGGAAACCTGAGGAGCAGGACGCCCCTGGTGTAGGCAGAGGAGGCGGCCTGGGCAGCAGGCCGCCCCTAGGCAAGCAAAGGTGGCGGCCTGGGGAGCAAGCCGCCCTCTTGGTCAAGCAGAGCTGGCAGCCTGGGGAGCAGGCCGCCCTCTTAGTCAAGCAGAGCTAACGGCTTGGGGAGCAGGTGTTGGGTATTGTATCCATAATTACCTGGATTTGAGGAAGCCACCTGTCAAGCTAAGATGAATTCATAATGTATTTGATGAAACCTCTTAAGTTGTGCTTGCAGTTATTCCATGCTAAGTGCACACCAATGTCAGGGTGCAGTAGGTCAATATACACGGGTCTGCATGACGTAATCCCTCGTTGAGCAGATCAGTGTGTTGGCCTACGTGTACTCTCTCTATTGGAGTGCACTTACTTTCAAGTACAGGGTTGTGATCTTGCAAGAGCAGACAAGGAGCAAGGATGGGTCAAGGAGCACATCATGGGTGGAAAGATGAAAAATCGTCTAAGTGTAAATCGACGAGAATCACCAAGTGATTCTCGCCGATTCTGAGAGAATCACTAGTGATTCTCGCCGAATTGTCGAGAATCTTTGGCTGATTCTCGCTGACTCGATCCAGCTACTTCACAGCGAGCAACTCTGATGCTAAGTAATAATCGACGAGAATCACCAAGTGATTCTCGCCGAATCGTCGAGAATCACTGGTTGATTCTCGTCGTCTCGACCTGGCTAAATCAGAGCGTGCAATCAAGTCAACTTCGACGAGAATCATATTTGATTCTCGCTGAATCGACGAGAATCACCTTCGATTCTCGCCGATTTTGACTTGGGCAATTTTCTGGAAACAGCTGGACCGGATTCTGCCGCTGGCACTGTTTTGAACCGGAATTAGGGTTTCTTCTGGTGGGACCCATAACGGTCATAAAAGAGTATTTTACTGTATAAATACACGCGTATTTTTCAACAGTAGAGCAGCGAAGAAGATTTGAAAAAGACGGGCCGCGACGTGACCTAGATCGCGATTTCCGCCGCCGCCGCCGTCGCCGCTCGAGCAACTTGATCGCCGGTCTTGATCGTGGTTTCTTCCAGATCTCCCGTCGACAGAAGCTTAGCCAAGCATAGCATCTCACGTGTCTAACCGGAGATCCTTTGTCTCTTGATTTGTTGATCGGGAAAACCTTCCACGTCCGAATCGATTGAGACGATCGATCCTAGTGTGACCGTTGGAAGACCTAGCTAGCTTTGCTACGAAGTTTGGATCTCCAAAGTATAGCAGCCGCACACCGTTGTCGTCGCCGATCCCGTGAACCAAGCCACCGCCCATCTTGTCGCCGCCGGTTCCAGAGAGATTCTCTCCAAGAGAGATCTAGGGTTGTGGACTCTTCGTGGACTTCAAGAACACGTCGTCAATGAAGAGGGACACCTTAGTCTCCAAAAGTAGTTTGTATTTCTTGTACATTCTAGTTCATTTTTGTTGTAAAGGAACGTTGGTTCCGAGTTGTAAGGGTTGGGTGCAACCCGTGTTGTGGGAGTGTTGTCTCCTACGTGTGGAAGGGTTCCTTCCGATAGTGCAAGGATTGGATTTCAATCCTGTTGGTGAAGAGACCGAGTCGTCCCGTGTTGGGAGATAGGTCGAAGGGGGAAAGTGGATGTACCCAAATCGGGGAACCACTATAAATAGCTTGTGTACTCTGTTTGCTGTGCTGTTTTATTTTTGTGTGCAGGTACAATTTTTAATTCCGCAAAAACGCTGCACGTCACCTATCCCCCCCCCCATAAGTGAAGCTAGTTGACACTATGTGGACTTTCAAGTGGTATCAGAGGCAGGTTCCTCATCAAAAAGGTTTACACCTTGAGTAGAATCCTGCCACCAGTGTCAGAAGCATGGAGCTGGATCATGAGATATCGCCACTAAGACTTCCCACATGCACAAAGGAGTATTATCCCGTCTGGAAGATGAGAGTGTCGTATCACTTGGAGGCTATCGATACTCGAGCATCTTTCATCCTGGAAGAGGGTCCTTTTATTCCTATGAAGACCTCCGGCTCTGGAAAGAATATACAAGTGCCCAAGTGTATTGCTGAGATGTCGGAGACGAAACTCTCACTATTTAATCTGGACAAGATGATTCGTCAGATTATCATGGATATCTATTCTGGACCTTCTCGCTCTAAATTGGAAAAATGTGGGACGGCCAAATCTATGTGGGTGATGATCTCAGAGCTGATGGGGGGATCAAAGAAAGCTGGAGTCTGCTGTCAACCAGAGGATGAGCCTATGTGGGGGTCCTCACCTCTGAAGATGAAGGCAAGGATCAATCGGACAGCATCAGAGCTCCAGTGTCCGTGTCAGAGACTGAAGAAGCCAGTGAGGAAAGCAGTTCTGATGAGGATGACACAACGGTCAATGGAGCTAGTGACAATAACACTGAAGAGCAGGTAACTTCTTCATCTTGCCCTGTCTCTCTTGAAGTTCCTGAAGACAGGAACTGTTTCCCTTCTGAAAATCCTGATTCCCTGAAGAGAGCCCTTCAGAAAAGCAACCTACTTGTTGAGGAGCAAGCTCAGGAGATTGCTCGGCTGAAGATCTTGTTGGCTCTCCAATTGGCATCCAACAAGGTCAAGGACTCTAAAATCTCAGATCTAGAGAGTAGTCTAGAGAATGAGAAAAGGATAGTATCTAACTTTTCCAAGGTTGATGCTATGAAGAGAAAGGTAGAAAATGGGTGGATCTCCTGAATTATCAATTCGTGGAGAAATGGGGAAACGGTATTCCGACCCCCCACTCCAAGCAGGAAGGCTAATCATCATGCCTTCAGGTATGATCACAGGAATAATCGTGATCACTGTAAGGGTGATCTGTCCTCATGTGGAGACACCCATAGTGCAAGGGCCGTCATGGCCACCCATGAGAGAATACCTAAGGCTCCTTCTGGGCCCTTTGTATTCTCGGCCACTGCCCATACTCGGCATGAATCGGCTGGTATCAGCTCTCAGAACTCTTCTCTCCACCCAAGGACACAAGAAAGGGGGGTTAGAAGTCATGCTGTAAGTTCTCATGGGGCCTCACGAAGGGGGCTGTCTGAAAGGAAGGCACCACCTCCCAGGCCTCGTGACGCTCGCTGCATGCATTCATTCCACCCTTCCACGTGTCACGGTGGAAGAGGCAGTTCTGGGAGAAGATCTAGATCTATCCCGTTTGGACCTAGGCTCATGACTACCTCAGTCACTAGATCAGGTCAGAAACGGAGATACAACATTCACGAGTGTTGGTGCTGTGGCAAGGTGGAACACTTTGCCATAGACTGTTGGCACAACCCCTCTGTGTCAAGGGCAAGGGCCTATCCACATCTCCTGGGCAGAGGTAGTCTTCCTGACAGGATTTCTGAAGGAAGGCAGTCGAGTGTTTATGCTAACAAGAACCTAGGACCCAATATGTATTGGGTTCCTAAGGTAAAGTAACTCTCTTTTGCAGGGTAGTCTAGGTTCCCGTAAATATAATTGGAACTAGACAGTAGATGTTTCAAGACTATATTGGAACAAATATATAGAATAACAGAAGTGATATCTACCTGGGCATACTCACATTGAGCACCTGGTATGTTTTAACCAGAGGGGCTAAAAGATAACTCTCATAATCCCAGGTACTCTTAATCAGCTCCAAGACTTGAG
The DNA here is from genome assembly GCA_039583875.1 of Platanthera guangdongensis. NCBI lineage: Eukaryota > Viridiplantae > Streptophyta > Magnoliopsida > Asparagales > Orchidaceae > Platanthera > Platanthera guangdongensis. The sequence continues at coordinate 63,288,530 of CM077155.1, forward strand.
TCATATTGCATCGACATTTCCATATATATATATTTATATATTTATTTACATATATATGTGTGTACACCTAAGGATAGGTTAACACGGTAAACATAAACCTTAGACACATCAATGAAGATTTATCGGAAATTCCACTAGTAGATTCGAAAACTAACGAAGATACGTCATTGGAAATCTCGACAACGAAGATACGTCATTGGAAATCTTGACATCAAGAAATGTATGGAAAAGCCCGGTTCAAACCCTAAATATATTGGCTTTAAGAAATATATATATATATTTAGAAATTTTTTTTTAATTATCTTGATATCAGAAGACCCGTCCAAATCCGTTAAAATCCCTTTAGACCCATCGATATCGCACAGTTCCCGCCGACCCTTCACATTCTGCTGGAAGCTCACCGAAGGACTCTCGCCGATTCGTGACGCATTCCCGCAAGATTCCCGCAAGCTTCTTCCCGAAGGACTCTCACCGAAGGACCCGTGATTCTTCCCCTTCCGTCGACATCCCACAAGATTCCCGCAACCCGTGAAGAATTCCGTCGATCTTGACGTGCAAGAATCCCGCAACCTCGTCCAGGGATTTCTCCGCAGTTTCGATCAATCTCAGTCGCGTGCACCTCCCGGGTGTCCATCGACCTTGTCAAACTAACTCACCGTCTACGCACTTGGGTAACCACATCCTCATCCTTACAAGAACTTTATTACTAGTGTCGCTTCCCTTTTGACTTTTGATTAAGCGTAGAGTAGGGATTCTCCCCCTAGGTTTGCGATGGCTCCAAGGACAACCGCTGGACTAATCACTGGATGTGAGCTGGTTCGAACAGGGTTCTCACATGCTTCTGACGAATTCAGAAACATCATTATCATGCTGGAAGAGGCTGGACTCTCATTCGTACTGGAGCACCCGTGTAAAATCTTGGACAAGGAAGTGCTGGAGTTCTTCACTACCGCCAAACTCCGAAATGAAGACTCTCTCATCAAGAGCGAGGTTGCAGGGGCAACGATCAAGATGTCTGCAAGCAAGTTAACCCAATACTTGCAGCTCACTAGTTCGGAGCACGAGGATTATCTTGAGGAAGAGGACAAAACCAGGACTTTATTATTCTGTGGACTCGCTCGAGTAACTAAGTCGATAAAGCAAAAGGATATGAATGTGGAGGGGAAACTTCTGTCAGACATCATTGGAAAAGTACTCATATGCAAGCCGGGCTCTCATGACCACATCTCTGCGGACATGTTCAAGATCCTTGTGGCAATTGTCTGTAGAAAAAGATTCAACTGGGGGGCTTTGCTTTTTGAGAAGATAAAGGACACAATCAGATCTCCCAGCTTTGGCTGAATCATCAGTCTATATCTAAATCAGTTAAACGGAGATAAGTATGACATGAGTAAAGGCGTTCCACTACATTACTTGAAGAAAATGAACTCGAGCGTCTTTGACAGATGGGAGAGACGCATTGGGCAGGCTGCCGTGGTAGAACAACAAGAAGCATCTCCAGCCGAGGATGGAACTGTGGCTGATTCCGTAGTAATCCCCAGTGAAATTTCCGATGCATTGACTGCAGGAATTGAGGGGGAGCCTCTACCCACTTATGCTAATATCGTATCTGACATCTCCCAGATAGCCAGCGATGCAGTGGCGGATATACAAGAAGAAAGTGAAGCTGTGCTGGAGAATGAAGAGGCCCTGAACCTGAACGATCTAGGAGCCGGAGGTGCTGTAGAATAGACTGCTGACGAAGGGTTGGAAGTCGATGCAGCTGAGAATGATTTCATGGATGATGAAGATGAGGAAGACGGAAATGTGGGACAGGAAACATTGGAGCCTCAGGACATCACTGAAGTTCCATCTGAGATCGTTCCTGAGACAATTGGTGCAACAGTGGAGGGGGAGTCCTCTCAGCAGAGACTGCCTAGTACTTTCGAGAAATCTACAGAGGCAGCAAGCATTCCCCCCTTAGAGACTGTGCTCGTGTCCAGCTCTACATGTGCGTCTGCTGAAGCGCAAGGCCATGGAGTGCCTCAGGCTCATCCACTACGAGATGATCTAGCCAATCACACCGTGAATGTCATTCAGGGTATAGTGGATGAGCTCAAAGCATCTTTTGAGAAAGCTCAGGATAAAATGTTAAAAAGAATTAAGAAATCGGAGAACCTGATGCTCAAGAACATGGTGGAGATCAATCACAAACTGGACGTGATGGAAAAGAAGTTTGAAGATAAGTATACAGCGGCCGGCCAAGCTGTTACTCTTCTTATGGACGGATTAAAAAGGAACACCGATACTCTCGCAATCGTAAATCAGAATGCTCATGTCGTAGCAAATAACATTCAAAAGTTTGATGGCAATATGGTTACTCTTAACACCAATCAACAAGCCTTGGTCACTGAATTCTCACGGACTACAAAGCACATTGATGAGTCACTGCATTCTTATGCAAACTCCATTGCAGTCGCAGCCAAAAAGGGGGAGAAAGAATATATAGCTAAGATGGCTGAGCTTCGGGAAATCATGATCAAAAACTTTGAACAGTCAAACCAATATGTCTATGACAGTTGCTGGTGGATGCTCCAACAAGCGTTAGGCATCGATTTGCCTGAAAATCCTGCGGGCATTCATGCTCCTGAGAATACTACGGCTGCTGAGGGAGTAAGTGCTGCAGAAGTTCCCTTAAGTGAAGCTGATGCTGCTAGGGCCACCTCCAAGGCAAAACTGATGGAAATGTTTGACCAAGGAGCCCTAGCAAAAGCCAGAGACAAGAGAAAATCTCAAGAAGGGACATCCAAGGAAACACAAGCTGAAAAGAGAATCAGATTGAAGGAGGAGGAAGTAAGAAACGAAAAGTGGAGTCCGGTTTCAAAGAGTATCATCTTGGACACATTCTGGCTACAAGAAAAAGGAGAAATCAATCGAAACGACGTATACAGCCAGCATGAGTGGGAGCTGCACAAGACGTATGAAGCTAAACGGAACATCTTCTTCAGGACCAACACTGCGGCAGATAAAGCTCCTTCACCCAGATACTATCCAAAGCCCAAGGAATATGTTGAAAGGCAAAGAAAGAAGTTTTTGGCTCAGAAACATACGGATGACCTAGCCAAAAATCCATAGACAGAAATTCATAGATTGTCATTGTCTCTTGAACACTTTTATCTTGTCTTATTGATATATGAACAATCCTGATTATATTTATATATATATATATGTATATGAATTTATGATTGACTCAAGCCTTGATCTGTTTGCCTATATTTTCTTGTGCCGCATCTTTATATTCTCTATGTTGTATATATTATCTGGTTGGTGGTATTCATCTTAGCTAGTAGGATTTTGGCTTCGTCAAATAGGGGGAGATTGTTGGGTATTGTATCCATAATTACCTGGATTTGAGGAAGCCACCTGTCAAGCTAAGATGAATTCACAATGTATTTGATGAAACCTCTTAAGTTGTGCTTGCAGTTATTCCACGCTAAGTGCACACCAATGTCAGGGTGCAGTAGGTCAATATAAACGGGTCTGCATGACGTAATCCCTCGTTGAGCAGATCAGTGTGTTGGCCTACATGTACTCTCTCTATTGGAGTGCACTTACTTTCAAGTACAGGGCTGTGATCTTGCAAGAGCAGACAAGGAGCAAGGATGGGTCAAAGAGCACATCATGGGTGGAAAGACGAAAAATCGTCTAAGTGTAAATCGACGAGAATCACCAAGTGATTCTCGCCGAATCGTCGAGAATCATTGGCTGATTCTCGCCGACTCGATCCAGCTACTTCACAGCGAGCAACTCTGATGCTAAGTAATAATCGACGAGAATCACCAAGTGATTCTCGCCGATTCGGCGAGAATCACTAGTGATTCTCGCCGAATCGTCGAGAATCACTGGTTGATTCTCGCCGTCTCGACCTGGCTAAATCAGAGCGTGCAATCAAGTCAACATCGACGAGAATCATATTTGATTCTCGCCGAATCGACGAGAATCATCTTTGATTCTCTCCGATTCGACGAGAATCACCTTCGATTCTCGCCGATTTTGACTTGGGCAATTTTCTGGAAACAGCTGGACCGGATTATGCCACTGGCACTGTTTTGAACCGGAATTAGGGTTTCTTCTGGTGGGACCCATAACGGTCATAAAAGAGTATTTTACTGTATAAATACACGCGTATTTTTCAACAGTAGAGCAGCGAAGAAGATTTGAAAAAGACGGGCCGCGACGTGACCTAGATCGCGATTTTCGCCGCCGCCGCCGTCGCCGCTCGAGCAAGTTGATCGCCGGTCTTGATCGTGGTTTCTTCCAGATCTCCCGTCGACAGAAGCTTAGCCAAGCATAGCGTCTCACGTGTCTAACCGGAGATCCTTTGTCTCTTGATTTGTTGATCGGGAAAACCTTCCCCGTCCGAATCGATATAGACGATCGATCCTAGTGTGACCGTTGGAAGACCTAGCTAGCTTTGCTACGAAGTTTGGATCTCCAAAGTACAGCAGCCACACACTGTTGTCGCCGCCGATCCCGTGAACCAAGCCGCCGCCCATCTTGCCGCCGCCGGTTCCGGGGAGATTCTCTCCAAGAGAGATCTAGGGTTGTGGACTCTTCGTGGACTTCAAGAACACGTCGTCAACGAAGAGGGACACCTTAGTCTCCAAAAGTAGTTTGTATTTCTTGTACATTCTAGTTCATTTTTGTTGTAAAGGAACGTTGGTTCCGAGTTGTAAGGGTTGGGTGCAACCCGTGTTGTGGGAGTGTTGTCTCCTACGTGTGGAAGGGTTCCTTCCGATAGTGCAAGGATTGGATTTCAATCCTGTTGGTGAAGAGACCGAGTCGTCCCGTATTGGGAGATAGGTCGAAGGGGGAAAGTGGATGTACCCAAATCGGGGAACCACTATAAATAGCTTGTGTACTCTTTTTGTTGTGCTGTTTTATTTTTTGTGTGCAGGTACAATTTTTAATTCCGCAAAAACGCTGCACGTCACCTATCCCCCCCATAGGTGAAGCTAGTTGACACTAGGTGGACTTTCAGTAGGCCACCCTCTTAGTCAAGCAAAGCTGGCAGCCTGGGGAGCAGGCCGCCGTCTTGGTCAAGCAAAGCTGGCGGACTGGGGAGCAGGCCTCCTTCTTGGTGGAGGCGGCCTGAGGAGCATGCTGCCCACTTGAGGGTGGTGGCCTGAGGAGCAGGCAACCCACTTGAGGGTGGCGGCCTGAGGAGCAGGCCACCCACTTGAGGGTGGAGGCCAGAGGAGTAGGCTGCCCACTTGAGGGTGGCGGCCTGAGGAGCAGGCCACGCACTTGAGGGTGGGGGCCTGAGGAGCAGGCCGCCCCTTGAGGGTGGCGGCCTGAGGAGCAGGCCGCCCCTTGAGGGTGGCGGCCTGAGGAGCAGGCCGCCCCTTGAGGTTGGCGGCCTAAGGAGTAGGCCACCCCTTAAGGGTGGGGGCCTTTGGAGCAGGCCGCCCATTGGGGGGGGGGGGGGCGGCCTGAGGAGCAGGCCTCCATCTTAAGTGTGGCGGCCTGAGGAGCAGGCCGCTCCTTGGTGGCGGCCTGAGGAGCAGGCCGCCCCTTGGGGTGGCGGCCTGAGGATCTAGCCGCCCCTTGTATGGTGGCCTGAAGAGAAGGCTGCCCCTATAGGGGGAGATGGAATCCCTCTAATGGTAAGCCGGAGAGTGAGTCCGCTGAGCCCGCATTGGTTGAGTTGGTCTAGGGTTGCCGCCGGATTTGCGACCTGGTGGACTGAAGGAATAGATCGCACGGATCACCCCCTGTTGCTTTAGATTGCCTCCTGTAAGGAAAAATGATGCGTGGTTAGCAGGCCTAACCGCGCGGCCTACGAGGGTGAGCTATAGGAATTGCCCGCCGTCCCTGTTGGAACACCCTATTACTAATTTGGGTCAGGATCACTATGTCTCTAGGAAACCAGTGTTTGACCTCCTGTATAGCTCAAAAGGTCAATTAGAATTGAGTCTAAGGGTTAGAAGTCTAAGTTTGGATGCTGCCCTCAAGACCAAGAACTTTTGCAGTTGGAGACTAAGTCATATCGTCGAGCTCAGCATGACGATTCGTCGAACTCCGATCGACGATCATCTAGCTCAACTTCGACAGATCGTCTAACTCCATTCGACGATCGCTGAGCTCAACATCCACATATCGTCGAACTCCATTCGACGATCTGCGAGCTCAGTTCGACGATCTTGACTCAGCTATTGGATCTCTATCTCTGAGCTCAGTTCGACGATCTTTGAGCTCAGATCGACGATATTGTGTTGCAGTATAAGTCCAAATCGCTGAGCTCAGTTCGACGATAGTAGAGCTCAGTTCGACGTTTTCTGATGACTTCAAGGATTTATCAAGATTCAAATTCAGATCAGTTAAGGAGTTATTCTGCAATTAATTCAGAAGATTTTCTAGCCGTTTTCATTTATTTCTGGACCACGTTTCAAGGGATTTTCAAGGAATATTTCTGTGGACTTTCCTCCAGAAGACATTTTGCAATTAAGGATGCAATTAATGCAGGCCAACGGCTATTCTTGACAGAGGATGTTTTTCTATTCAGTACCGGAGAATAAAATAGAAGAATTTTTGAATCTCTCTAAGACAGACATAAACAATCCTCAGAACACTGACAAGAAGAACAAGCTCAAAATATTCTCCGTCTCAAAGAATTCTCTGAAGAACACACATTCAAGGAGATCAAATTTTCTGAAATCCTCAGATCTCTCTTGTCTCAAGTGTTCAAGGCCAACATCTTTCAAGACTCCAGACACCTAAAATTTCAGTTGTTGCTGAAATCATCTTTTGCTGGAGATCAACCTTTGAAGGCCTATCACCCTACAGCAAAGCTTCTTTTCCTGAACATCTCAAGGACTCAGGGGGAGCTTTGACACTATGAAATCCACATAGTCTTCTCAGCTGCTTTGAGAAAGAGAAGACTTCCATCACTCTCTCACCCCCATCTCTGTAAAGGGTTTCTCAAACTCCCTTTAAAAGTTTGAACTTGGTTTTTGAGCACCCTGTCAAAAGCTCATTGGTGGCAAGACACCTGATCAAAAAATCTGATTTGGTTTTTGAGCACCTTATCAAAAGCTCATTGGTGCCCAGGACACCTGATCAACTTATCCTGCAGTGCATTCCTACCTAGGGTGGTAGAAGAGTGGATGTACCCAAGTTTAGGGGAACCACTATATTTCCTTGTGTCATCTGGATTGCTTGTCTTTATTTTTGTTTCTGGCTGTGATTGTTCTGTGATTACTTTGTGATTAGTTTAGTTCTGTGATTAGACTTAATAATTGTCTTCCTGCTCACTCAGATTATAACAATTGTTGTAAAACGTTTTCAAGCACCATATACTTTATTCACCCCCCCCCCTCTAGAGTATATCAGATCTAGCTGCACTTTTAATTGGTATCAGAGCCAGGTTGGTTAAACATACCACACCTTGGTGGTTGCACATGCTAACACCTGAACCCAAAGATTCCTAGTTAGATCTGTTTTATTTTGAATTTAGTATTAGATTTTGTTTTCACAAATCATGGCCCAAAACAAAGATTATGCTAGCACCAGACCTCCAGTGTGCAATCTATCCAAGTTTGCACTTTGGAAAGCAAGGATCAGACTATACATGAATTCTATTGACGAGGATATTTTTAACTCTGTTTTGACAGTGTGTCCAAGACCTCCAGAGAACTCAAATACAAATGCTGTTCCACCTCCATCAGGAACAGATGCTGATATCAAGAAATGGAAGGTAGCTGATGCCAAGGCTATGAACATCTAAGCCCAAACAATGTCTGATGATATCTTTCAAAAGGTGGCTGAATGCAATTCAGCAAAGGAAATTTGGGACAAACTCTCTGAAATAGTCTCAGGCTCAGCTGATGAGAGAAAAGACAGGAGATCCCACCTCATATCTCAATATGAGAATTTCAAGAAAGGAGAAACTGAGTCAGTGGGAGATATGTACAACAGGCTCAGTCTAATAGTCAGTGAACTCAGGACATTGGATAAAGAGATCTCACTAATTGAACTCAATGACAAAATTCTAATGTGCTTCCCTAGCACTTGGGATTCAAGAATCTGGCCAATCAAGGATGCCAGAAGTTTGAATGAGATCACCACAGAAGCTCTATTGGGTAAGCTCAAATCTTATGAGCTACTCATCAAGAATAGAGAAGAAGAACAGAAGGCTGCCTCACCAGCCACAAGAAAAGAGAAAACAATAGCCTTCAAGGCAACTGAAGATCTGCCTGAAGATAAAGTCACAGGCAATGATGAACTGCTCAGTCTGTTGGCCAAAAGATTTTACAAGATGGCCAGAAAGGACTTCAGAAGGAGATCATACAAGGAGCATGATAAGCCAAGGTATGATAAGTCAATTAATAATAAAGAAATTGTTTGCTTTGCTTGCAGGAAACCATGGCACATTGTTCCTGACTGTCCAGAAAACAAAAACAAGGACAGAAGGGACAAGAAAGAAAGAAGAAAGGAGAAACACTCTAAGAGGAATGGCAATGGCAAACCCTCCTCAAGCAAAAACAAACACACAAGAAAGGGGTTTGTTGCTGAATCCTGGAGTGAGACTGAAGAGGAGTCAGAAGCCTCTTCCAGCTCTAGTGATGATGAAGATGATGCAGAAGAGAAAGAGTTCTGCATGATGGCAATCAATGCCTCATAACATAACTCAGATGAAGAAGAGTCAGAGTCAGATTCAGAGACTCAACCTGAAGAAGATCAGGTAATTAGTTCTTTTGATTTCAATTCAGAGGACTTTAAATCTGAGTTTAAAGCATTGTGTTTAGACCTGTTAAAATCTGAGAAAGAAATTATCTCTCTCAGAAATCATTTATCTGAACATAATACCTTAAAGTCAGAAAACCTCAAACTCTCTCAGGAGTTGGAGTGTGGTAGGGAGCAGATAGCTTCACTGAAAAGTGAGCTATCTGAGGCCAAGAAGCTTGAAGAATCCCTTAATGGGAGAAGTATCAAGCTGATGGACATCACAAGCACAGTGAACTCCAGATTTAATAGTACATTGGGCTTGGGTGCTTCATCCAGCCAACCCATAGTTCTAACAACTCCAATCAAATTCATTTCTAACAAAGGAAAGGGAGTTGTAGAGGTAGCTAGGAAAAATTCTGATCTGCCCAAGAAAACCAAGTCCCAGCAGAAATCGTCGAACGGAGATCGACGATCGCCGAACGCAGATCGACGATCTCAGGCAAAATCGTCGAACTCAGGTCGACGATCTCAAGTTCCTGAACTCTGCCATAGTAAGCCGTCGAACGGAGCTCGACGATCTGACCCAAGATCGTCGAACGCAGCTCCACGATCGTCGAACAGATGTCAGAGCTCTGGAAAGTCTTTCAAGGGCAAATCAAAATTCAATCCTAAGGGTTCTTCATCCCAAATCTTTAACCCTTATACTGAATGGATTATACCTCCAAGGAGATATCATCCTGAAGGATATAAGAGTCAACCTGGGATGTCTTTTATTTCAGAATTTAAAGGTTATCAATCTAGGCCCAAAGTAAACTGGGTCAAAAACAAATGAATTATTTTATGTGCAGGTGAAGACCTATCCAACATCTAACCAGCAGTGGTACTTGGATAGTGGGTGCTCTAAGCACATGACAGGGAACAAGGACAACCTCACATCCTTTAGAGCTAAGCTTGGACCCAAAGTTATCTTTGGTGATTCAAACTTTGGACAGACTAAAGGATATGGTGCAGTCCAGATTGGATCAGTAACATTCAAGAAGGTAGCTTATGTGGAAGGACTGAAGCACAACTTAATAAGCATCAGTCAGCTGTGTGATGAAGGCTACCAGGTGACCTTCAGCAAAGCATTATGCAAAATCAAGTCAGAGGACAACACAACTGTGTTGACAGGTAAAAGGAAAGGTAACATCTATCTAGTAGATTTTCTTTCAACAGATGTAGATATTTGCCTATTCAATTCTGTTTGTAGACCAAATATTTTATGGCATAAGAGACTAGGACACCTAAACCTTAGAACTATTGCTAGGCTATCCAAGGACAACCTTGTTAGAGGACTACCTTTTGGCCCCTACAAGAAGGAAGGACTCTGCAGGGCTTGTCAATTAGGCAAGCAAACTAAAAATAGCTTTAAGTCACTTAATAAGAGTGATTCACCTAGGATATTGTATCTGTTACACATGGATCTCTTTGGACCCATCACAGTACAAAGGCTAGGAGGGAAATCTTACACTTTAGTAGTTGTAGATGACTTCTCTAGATTCACTTGGGTGTTCTTTCTAAGGAAGAAGTCTGATAACTTTAAGTGTTTGACAGAGTTTCTCAAATGTATACAGATTGAGTTCAATACTCACATTGCCCTGATCAGAAGTGATCATGGAACAGAGTTTGATTCTCTTCTTATGCAAGAGTTCTGTCATAGTGAGGGGATCAGGCATACTTTCTCAGCTCCTAGAACTCCTCAACAAAATGGGGTAGCCGAAAGGAAAAATAGAACCCTTATTGAATCTGCCACTACATTGTTGTCAGATGCTCACCTTCCTTTATCCTTTTGGGCAGAGGCAGTGAACACCTCCAACTATGTGCTGAATAGAAGTTTGATACATAAACTAAAGGGAAAGACTCCCTATGAACTACTCAAATGGAAGAAACCTAAAGTTGATTATTTTAGAGTTTTTGGTTGTATTTGCTACATACATAATAATGACAAGAAATATTTAGCAAAATTTCAAGCTAAAGCTGATGAAGGAGTGTTTTTGGGATACTCAATGATTAGCAAGGCTTATAGGGTTTATAATAAATCATCTCTAAAAATTGAGGAATCTGTTCATATATCATTTGATGAATCTAACATGTCTTTCAAGGAGAATATCCCTTCTATCATAGAACCTTTGAAGGAACATTCTCTTGTTCAAGACTTGAACAAGTTACAGGTTACTCAAAAGGATGAAAGCAGTGAAGATGAAGAAAGTGTTCAACATATTGAAGAACAACTTGAAGAGCCAGTTGTTGTACCACAAGAGGAAACAACAACACAGGTTGGTGAACAATCAACACCCCCTGTTGATTTAGTAACATCAAGAGACCATCCAATTTCCCAAATAATTGGAGACATCTCAGCTGGTGTGCAAACCAGAAATCAGGTCAACCAAAACCTGTTGCACACCTGCTTCCTATCTCAAATTGAACCTCAGTCCATTCAAGATGCAGAGAAAGATCCACACTGGATCATTGCAATGCAAGAAGAGTTACATCAATTTGAAAGGAACAAAGTGTGGGAACTAGTGCCAAAGCCTAAGGATCACTCCATTGTTGGAACAAAGTGGGTATTCAGAAATAAACTGGATGATCAAGGAGTAATTGTAAGAAACAAGGCAAGGCTAGTTGCTCAGGGATATTCTCAAGAAGAAGGAATAGACTATGACCATACTTTTGCACCAGTTGCAAGATTGGAAGCCATCAGAATCTTTTTAGCTTATGCAGCACATAAAGGATTCAAAGTATATCAGATGGATGTCAAAAGTGCATTTCTAAATGGAGACATCAAAGAAAAAGTATATGTCAGACAACCTCCATGTTTTATCTCTCCAACTTATCCTAATTATGTTTTCAGATTGAACAAAGCATTATATGATCTCAAGCAAGCTCTTAGAGCATGGTATGAGACCCTAGTATGCTTTCTTTTGGAAAATGGATTTACAAGGGGTAGAGTAGACCAAACACTTTTCATTAGAACCCATAAGTCCCATACCCTACTAGTGCAGATTTATGTAGATGATATTATTTTTGGTTCTACTGACTCAAAATTGTGCAGAAGGTTTTCCAACCTAATGCATTCTAAATTTGAAATGAGTAGCATGGGTGAGCTATCCTTCTTCCTAGGATTGCAAGTCAAACAGTATGCTAAAGGCATCTTTATTTCTCAAACCAAGTATGCAAATGAATTGGTTAAGAAATTTGGCATGTCTGAAGCATCTTGTATGAAAACACCTATGCCTACTAATGCTGTATTGGATGCTGATGAACATGGTAAACCTGTTGATCAGACAACATATAGAGCAATGATTGGCTCTTTACTGTACCTTACAGCTAGTAGACCAGATATAATGTTTGCTACATGTATATGTGCAAGGTTCCAAGTAAGCCCTAAAGAGTCACACCTAACACTAGTAAAAAGGATTCTCAGGTATGTTAAAAGTTGTCCAAATCTAGGTCTCTGGTATCCAAAAGATTCAGCATTTGAATTAACTGGATTTTCTGATGCTGATTATGCTGGATGCAGAATTGACAGGAAAAACACCAGTGGAACTTGTCAGTTCCTTGGTGACAGACTTGTCTCCTGGTTTTGTAAGAAACAAACTTCTGTGTCAACTTCAACTGCTGAAGCTGAATATATGGCTACAGGCAGTTGTTGTTCACAAATCTTGTGGATTCAAAACCAACTCCTAGACTATGGCTACAACTTAGAGAAGTCTAAAATCTTTTGTGATAACACCAGTGCTATTTCTATAGCTCAAAATCCAGTCCTCCATAGTAGGACAAAACACATAGAGATTAGGCAGCACTTTTTAAGGGATAATGTTGAAAAGAATAAAATTGAACTACAATATATCCCAACTGATTTACAAAGGGGAGATATTTTCACCAAGCCCTTGGATGAAAAGAAATACACCTTCTTCCTAAATCAGTTAGGAATGTTAGATGGAGGAAGTCTTAAATACTATCCAAGATTTTAAAAGTTTAAAAATTGACCAAGACTAGGCAAACATCTTGATTTTTCTTAGTGTCTAGAGTTTTTCTGGTCTCTGAACTGCGCTCGACGATTTTCCCCCAGATCGTCGAACGGAGATCGACGATTTCTGAAATCGTCGACCCGAGTTCAGCATTTCTCAGATAGTATGAACTATCTCTTCCGGTCAGCGATCGTCGAACGGCGCTCGACGATTTTGTTCTCTGAACGATCGTCGAACAGGGCTCGACGCTCTCCAATATCGTCGAACAGAGATCGACGATGTTGAAGACTCTTCAGATTCCTTTAGAAGCCTCGATCGTCGAACTGAGTTCAACGATCTTTCCATTTCTGCGTCGAACCCTAATATAAAATTCATTTTTCGCCGTCGTTCCCCTTTGCGATTTCGATTTCTCTGCAAAAACTTTCTTTCCCTCCAAACATTTCTGCACTTGGTCGTTTTGTTTGTTGAATTTTTGCAGGTAACTATGGCTGTTTCTGTTGCTGTTCTCGCCGCCATGAAATTTGATGCCGGCTTTGACATAGACATGGAATCCTTCAGCACCACAGACCAGATTTTTCAGGATATCTTAGAGCTATTCAAAGAGCAGAAACTTGCTGCAATCATGACTACAAGGATTAAGCTTGCTTCTGATGAAATTAAAGAGTGGGTCTACACTGCCCACAATCAGGATCACAACACCATTGTTGGATCAATCTCTGGCACACAGGTACCCCTGACCCCAGCAATTCTGACAGAGGTTTTTGAGTTAAGAACTGGTGGAGATTCTACTGATTTGTCTGGAGAAGAATATGCTGACTTGCTTGCCAGAATGGGTCATTCTGAGGCTAACCCTAGCAAGCTGTTGAAAAAGAATCTGTCTGTGGAATACAGATTCCTGGCTGATGTAGTTGGAAAAGTCCTATTGGCTAAGCACTCTACCCATGATACTATTTCCAGGCATCAGCTATGCCTAATGGGAGCCATAGTAGACAGGAAGAACCTGAATTGGGGAGAGGTCTTCTTTGACCTAATTAAGAAGAAAATTAACAAAAGTTTTGTAAATTTTGGAAGGATTTTAGGCATTTTTCTGCAGCATAGGTGCCCTGCATTGCTAGTATCCTCTGGGATTCACATAAATGCTTCCAAGAGACTGTCTTGTGCCATTTTTGGTAAATGGGATAGGCAGATCATCAAGCCCAGCAGGCCCTCTTCCAGCACTCCTTCAGGCTCCAGGACTGTCAGAGTCACTTCCCCTCAGGTCTCTGCCCCTGCAGCTGACCTGCCTGCTGATGCCTCTCCTCCTCCTCCAATTCCATCTCTTCCAATTCCATCTACCACTCACACTCCATCCACTATCATCATCTCTAGCCCTTCTCCAACATCTACACCATCTCCAATCCCTACTCTTCTAACCACAGAAGACCAATTCCATCCACTATACTCCTACCCTCAAACAGACATTTCCACTTCATCACCCTCCATTACCTCCTTCAACCTCATTGATGATTCCTTCATGGATGATTCACCATCTTCTCCTCCTGAGCTACCCTCATCCTCAACATCTTACCAAGATCTTCTGCAAGAGATCATTGATCACCCCACCTTCACACCATCTATCTCCATCCCACTGTCCTCCATCACCACCTTACCCACACCTCAACCATCTCTTCCTCCATACACTAGCTCTCCACTACCCTCCTCAACAGCTACACCTCCATCCTCTACCTCTGCTCCAGTCACTACTGATCAAGTAGATATTCCAGCCCTTGTTGACAGGCTTTATGAATTGTTAGCCCCCAGGCTATCTCTTCTCTTGGAGACCTCCTTGGCTCCATTACTCCTGTCAGTGGCAGCTCTTTCTGCCAGGATCTCCTCTTTATTCCCTCAGGCAGCCCCTTCAGTAGTGTGCCTTGATCCAGCCATGTCTGAATCTAGGCAGGGGGAGATGCCCTATGAAGTGAGCATGCCTGCTGCTGCTCTTATTGTTTCTTTAGCTCCTGTTGCTGCTGCTGCTGATGATGATGTGTTTCAAGATCCAGTTTCACCTCCTGCTACAGTCTTTGCAATAGACCTCAGGTCTTTGCTCTCAGAATTTGATTCTATATATTTCAGATGTCTGCCAGAGAAAGCTTGTTTTCCAGAGACAGTTGCTATCCAGCCCCCAGAGGATTTGTCCAAGGCCCTTGTGCCCTTCTCTTGTTGTGACCCCAGCATCATCACTTCCTTTGTTAACTCAGTTTATGCTGCTGCTACTTCTGCTAAAAATAGTGTGGTTGTTTCTGATGTTGCTGCCCTTCCTGCTGAAAATTCTGTTGATACTATTGCTGATACTGCTGATGAGCCAATTTCTAAGGAGATCCTTATGACAGTGGCACATGAGTTTGAGCCCTCTATATTGTCTGATGATATTTCTGCTGCTGATATTACTGTTTCTGTATGTGAAACTGCTGCTGCCCCAACTGCTGTTGTTACTGCTCCAGAACCTTATGTATCTGCTGTTGTCACTACTGCTACTGCTTCAACTTCTGCTACTACAACCTCTGCTGCCTCATCTGCTTCAATCCAGCTCAAGAAAATTTGATGAAGAAGATTGATGCCCTTTATGATGATCAAAGTTCTGAAAGTGATGAGTTCAGAACAGATTCTGATGATTCTTCTGCTACCGTTGCCAGGAAGAGAAAGGCAAGGAGCAAAGCCATGAAGAGAGTACCTCCTGCTAAGGTCAAGGATAACAATGACATACCATATTATATCCTTCATAATTGCCCCATAACTGAGCACTGGATGCAGTACTCAAAGAATCAACTCAAAGCAATGAAGAAGAAAAGGAAATATGAAAAGGGGTCTTCTCAATTCCAACATTCTCATCCTCCTTCACCACCTCCTCCTGATGCAGGTGCTGGTGGAAGTTCAGCTGCTCAACCCCTTGCTAGAAGTCAAACCCCCTATCAGCCACATACCAGATCTTATCATAGGGGAAGCCAGTCCAGGGGTTCTCAATCCAGAAGAGGAGGATATAGAGGCAATCAAAGAGAATTCCAAGTTTATTCTAAAGGATACTCAAGGCAACATCCCTACTCCAGGGAAGGACAAATTTCATCTGACACAACCTCTGGTCCTTTTCCCTATAAATTGAAGGAAATTGTTTCATCCAGGCCTCCTCAGGACAATCCTTCTAATAGATATGAGCCACTAGTGCCATTTGAAGACCCTGAGAACAATCCGGCTGCTTGGACTGTAAGGATGAAAGAACTTGGTGCACTAGACCAGATTAAGAAAGCTAGAGAGCAAAGAAAAGACTCTTCTAACATCACTACAATGTCTGAACAGAGAAAGAAAGAGTTGGAAAGATATGGGTCAAGCAAATTTTTTGATTCTGACAGATACATGGAACTGCATCCTGAAGCTGTAGTTCCCAGGCCCAAACAACAAACCACTTTAGGTGCAGCAGATGATACAAGATCAAAGAAAGAAGCTCTCAACCCCAACAGAGAAATCAAACTCATTAAGAGCAAGGAAAAGTAATGAAAATGTAAGGTGACAATCTCTCTGATTTCTGATTATTATCTGGGATGATATATATATATATATATATATATATATATATATATATATATATATATATATATATATATATATATATATATATCTGTGGTTCTGCAGTGCCCAGTTTTTTTTTGTTTTTCTGTATTGCTGCTTGTATGTTGTTATTTAATTTTTCCAAACTCTATAAATAGTAATCCTAACCTAAATATGGGGAGATTGTTGGAACACCCTATTACTAATTTGGGTCAGGATCACTATGTCTCTAGGAAACTAGTGTTTGACCTCCTGTATAGCTTAAAAGGTCAATTAGAATTGAGTCTAAGGGTTAAAAGTCTAAGTTTGGATGATGCCCTCAAGACCAAGAACTTTTGTAGTTGGAGACTAAGTCATATCGTCGAGCTCAGCACGACGATTCGTCGAACTCCGATCGACGATCGTCTAGCTCAACTTCGACAGATCGTCGAACTCCATTCGACGATCGCTGAGCTCAACTTCCACAAATCGTCGAACTCCATTCGACGATCTGCGAGCTCAGTTCGACGATCTTGACTCAGCTATTGGATCTCTATCTCTGAGCTCAGTTCGACGATCTTTGAGCTCAGATCGACGATATTGTGTTGCAGTATAAGTCCAAATCGTTGAGCTCAGTTCGACGATAGTAGAGCTCAGTTCGACGTTTTCTGATGACTTCAAGGATTTATCAAGATTCAAATTCAGATCAGTTAAGGATTTATTCTGCAATTAATTCAGAAGATTTTCTAGGCGTTTTCATTTATTTCTGGACCAAGTTTCAAGGGATTTTCAAGGAATATTTCTGTGGACTTTCCTCCAGAAGACATTTTGCAATTAAGGATGCAATTAATGCAGGCCAACGACTATTCTTGACAGAGGATGTTTTTCGATTCAGTACCAGAGAATAAAAGAGAACAATTTTTGAATCTCTCTAAGACAGACATAAACAATCCTCAAAACACAGACAAGAAGAAC
Organism: Platanthera guangdongensis; assembly: GCA_039583875.1. Taxonomy (NCBI): domain Eukaryota; kingdom Viridiplantae; phylum Streptophyta; class Magnoliopsida; order Asparagales; family Orchidaceae; genus Platanthera; species Platanthera guangdongensis. The sequence continues at coordinate 63,305,779 of CM077155.1, forward strand.
AAGCTCAAAATATTATCTGTCTCAAAGAATTCTCTGAAGAACACACATTCAAGGAGATCAAATTTTTTGAAATCCTCAGATCTCTCTTGTCTCAAGTGTTCAAGGCCAACATCTTTCAAGACTCCAGACACCTAACATTTCAGTTGTTGCTGAAATCATCTTTTGCTGGAGATCAACCTTTGAAGGCCTATCACCCTAAAACAAAGCTTCTTTTCCTGAACATCTCAAGGACTCAGGGGGAGCTTTGACACCATCAAATCCACATAGTCTTCTCAGCTGCTTTGAGAAAGAGAAGACTTCCATCACTCTCTCACCCCCATCTCTGTAAAGGGTTTCTCAAACTCCCTTCAAAAGTTTGAACTTGGTTTTTAAGCACCTTGTCAAAAGCTCATTGGTGGGAAGACACCTGATCAAAAAATCTGATTTGGTTTTTGAGCACCTTATCAAAAGCTCATTGGTGCCCAGGACACCTGATCAACTCATCCTGCAGTGGATTCCTACCTAGGGTGGTAGAAGAGTGGATGTACCCAAGTTTAGGGGAACCACTATATTTCCTTGTGTCATCTGGATTGCTTGTCTTTATTTTTGTTTCTGGCTGTGATTGTTCTGTGATTACTTTGTGATTAGTTTAGTTCTGTGATTAGACTTAATAATTGCCTTCCTGCTCACTCAGATTACAACAATTGTTGTAAAAAGTTTTCAAGCACCATATACTCTATTCACCCCCCCCCCTCTAGAGTATATCAGATCTAGCTGCACTTTCAGTCCCGCAGGGCAAGCAGTAGCTATGTGACCTGGGCAGACAGAGAAATTTGTCCGCATACACTTGGACTTGTCGCGAACTCCAGGGAGAACCTGGAGTAGGCCGTGACTACCGAGCTGGCTACCTTTGGAAGGATCGTCGATTTCTGGGTTAACATAATCCTCGCACTTTTTTAAGTTCCGAAGGGAACTTCGAAAAAGTTGGAGACCCACGAAAATCGTGATCCACCCCAATGGAAAGGAATGGTCAAGGAGAGATAGAACCTGATGTCTCTCCTTAGGAGTTTGCTAATGCCTGTCTTTTTCCTATAAAGGAATAGTTAGTGTAGGCATGTATGGCAGGTACATCATGCGCGTACCTGGGTTTGCCTTTGAAAAACGAATGAGATGTGTCTTCTACTGAGTTCTGCAAAATGAAGGTGAGAGGAAAACATAGAAGCATAATAACTTGAAAGTACCTAATGGAGGCTTGTAAGCACCTGTTATCCTCTACAAAAGGAAGAATAAGCAGTATGCATGAAGGAAAAAACATGTTGCAAGTACCTGAAGGGGACTTGCAAGCATTTGTTGATTTCTGCAAAAGAGAGGTTAGAGGCAGATATGAAAGTAAAGTAAGCTGCAAGTACCTAAACAGAACTTGCAGGAATCTGCTAATTTCTACAAAGAAGGTGTTAGAAGCAGATATAATATATGAAAGTAGGTTGCAAGTACATGGAAGGAAACTTGCAAGCATCTACTGATCTCTATAAGAGGAGAGTAAGAAGAAGATATGATATATGAAAGAAGTTTACAAGTACCTATGAGGAAACTTTCAAGCATTTGCTGATTTCTGCAAGCAGAGAGTTAGAAGCAGATATGATATATGAAAGAAGGTTGCAAGTACCTGTGAGGAAACTTGCAAGCATCTGCTGATCTCTGCAAGAGGAGAGTTAGAAGTAGATATGATATATGCAAGAAGTTTGCAAGTACCTATGAGGAAAATTACAAGCATCTGCTGATCTCTGCAAGAGGAGAGATAGAAGCAGATATGATTTATGAAAGAAGGTTTCAAGTACCTGTGACGAAACTTGCAAGCATCTGTTGATCTCTGCAAGAGGAGAGTTAGAAGTAGATATGAAAAAAAGACCAAGCTGCAAGTACCTGGATAAGACATGCAGGTGCCTGCTAATCACTGCAAGGAGAAGAGTGAGCAGTAGACATAATATAATGAGCTAAGCTGTAAGTACCTGAGCGGAACTTGCGAATGCTAACTGTTGATGAGATAAGGTCGATATGATCATATAACAAAGGAAATGTCTGACGAGCTCTGATGATAATTGAATGAAGATTAAACCAGAGTAGTGATCTTCTAGCTATATTAGAGATGGTATCTTTAACATGAAGTCCAGATCAATAAGTCGAGTGTTGACTGTTGATATGATAGGATGGATATGATCAGATTAATAGAGAAGAAGCTTGACGAATTCTGCCAATCTTATCTAGATTCCAATAGCAAGGCTTGATGATCAAGGAGAGTTAGATTCTTTGATCAATGTTTGATGTCATTAACATTTGATAAGAGTGACAGAGGACTTTGCAGATCATCATCTAGTAGAGCTTTGAGCAAGCAATGCATATAAGATGAGCATAAGCAAAATGAATGTTTGCTAATCCTTTTGCGAGGTCAGATTTATCCTGTTCACCTGTGAAAAAAGCAATTGATAACAAAGAGGTCCATACTCAGAGATGACCAAGAAAGGGTTGGATACTGCCACAGGAGATCACCTATGGGCCTTATGCATCGCTTACCTGAGAAATTTCATCACGAGTATAGTCTTACTTAGAGCAGACTAGCTGCACATCCTTTAGAAAGGCATAAAAAGGAAAAGCACGGGAAATCCTGAAAAGGATCGTTAGATACGCTGCTCTCATGCTTGGAGTTACAGCATCGTTGATCAGTCAGGCTAGGTGCGCCAAGTGGTCTATAGCATTGCTCGCTTGTGACAAAGATCAGCGGAGTTGTGGGCCCCGCGAAAGCACGGATTGAGAGTACCATAGAGTGTTCAGCCATCACAGTCATGAGATGATCGAAGAGACAAGGCTACGCTTGATTGCCATTGCTTTTCTGGCAAAGATCATCATAACCGTGATGTATCCTTAACGAAGCACAGCAGAGCTAACACATGGGACCTCCCTGGTGCACAGTCTGTGTCAAATGCTGGATAGGATCCGAAGTCTGAAGTCCACCATCGTAGATTGAACATCCCCCGCTGCACATACGTGAACACTCCCCACAGTATGTGGTCATCGCATCTTTATGCTGGAGAACAATTTATGGAGGGAACAACAAGACTCGGCGATATCTCAGTGGTTCAGCGATCTCTTTGGCAAAGAGAAATTAGAAGAAGAAGCATTCCAAAAAGGGAAATGTGTCAGTACGGGATCCTTGATGTAAACTTTATTGAAATGTAAGAATCAACACTTAGAAGTGCTTTGTAAAGAGAATGTTTGAAACATGTTGAGTAAGAGTAACCGATAATGACTACAGGAAACTTTGGGGACTTTTTTAGGGAAGAAAGTTGCCTGCCTCCTTTTGCTTTTTGAGTCTTATGGATGAGATGTACCACCCGCCTCGAGCAGATGTTGATGTATACCCTCCTTCAGCATTTTCTGCACTAGTTGTTGAAGAGCTCTGCAATCCTCTGTTTTATGACCCCTTTCTCTATGATACTTACAGTACTGGTCATAGTTTCTGACTTTTTGATCAGCTGGTTGGGAAGATCTTTCACCGCTTGGTTTGCCCTTCAAGACATGTGTCACCTTACTCATTGTGCTATCAACCCCGAATTTGTTGCTTTGGAAGTGACGTTGACGACATTGGGAACACCTTCCGTTCTTTACTTGTGATAGGAGGCCATTTGGGGGAGACTTCAAAGGTTGTCCGGTAAGGAGCAAAGCTTCTGGTCCTCTCTTCCACTTAGTGGAAATTTCAAGCAGTTTCTTTGATTGACCGGAAGAGCAAGAAGTGGTTTGAGGACTAAGTTTGAAGACACTTTCTCTTTGCTTGGTAACTGGAAGGTATAAAGTGACTGCGGTCTGCCTAGATGGATAACTTGCCAGATAAGCGTAAGGATCAACTGGCAGAAAAGTTGGAGGATTAAAATGTGAATTCCCCACTGCTTGATTGACAGTAGTAACTGGTGTTGTTTCTGGTTGAGAGTCTAGTCGCTGAATTATAACGGCTAGTGTGTCATTGATTGCTGCTATCTGCAGGGAAGTTTCCTGATACGTCAGCAAGAGGGCTTCCCAGAGAGCCTCTTCGCTGGTAGGAGGAATGTTTTGAGTGGGTTGGCGGTCTTACATGAGTAACCATTGATTTTCATCGTCTGTTCGGATCTGAAGGCCGCGTGTTAATTATTGATGCGCGAAAATGGCACCACCTAGTTAACGGGTTGTTCGATCTCACAAGCTAGGTGATAAGTTGAAGAGGTTAATCGTTGCGTAGATGGAGAGGAGGAAGCTTCTGAGTGCTCAAGAGTGGAGCAAGTGCTTGTTCAAGGGTTGCGGGGATAGAGGAAATGTTTGCTGAGAGCAGCCAGGAAACTTGATGATCAACAAGAATCTTGATGATCAGTGGAGAAGATTGATGATCAGCTGAGAATCTTGATGATCAGCGGAGGAGCTTGATGATCATCAGAGAAGCTTGGTGATCAGCAGAGAAGCTTAATGGTCAGGGGAGAAGCTTGATGATCAGCGGAGAAGCTTGATGATTAGTAGAGAAGCTTGATGATCAGCGGTGAAGCTTGATGATCAGCGAAGAAGCTTGATGATCAGCGAAGAAACTTGATGATCAGTGGAGAAGCTTGATGATCAGCAGAAGAGCTTGATGATCAGCGGAGAAGCTTGATGATCAGCGAAGAAGCTTGATGATTAGCGGAGGAGCTTGATGATAAGCAGAGAAGCTTGATGATCAGTGGAGAAGCTTGATGATCAGTGGAGAAGCTTGATGATCATCGGAGAAGCGTGATGATCAGCGGAGAAGCTTGATGATCAGTGGAGAAGCTTGACGATCAGTGGATAAGCTTGATGATCAGCGGAGAAGCTTGATGATCAGCGGAGAAGCTTGATGATCAGCGAAGAATCTTGATGATCAGCGGAGAAGCTTGATGATCAGTGGAGAATCTTGATGATCAGTAGAGGAGGTTGATGTTTAGCGGAGGAGGTTGATCAGGAGCTGTCAATCAGACGGTTACTTTGACGTTTGTACTTGCAGGTTGATGCTGAGAGAGTTGAGCTGAGAAGAAGAGAGGGGGCCGCTAGCAGTGGCAACAGCAGACTTCGCCCGTCGCGGCTTAAATGCCACTCTTGCGACAGGCTTCTTCTTTAATCAAGAAACAAGATTACAGCTCGCTAATGCACCTTTACATGAGAAAGCAATAAAGGGTACAAAGGGGGAAGCTGACGGCTAAGGAAGAAGTTGCCAGAGGTTAAGGAAAACAGGCTGCAAGCAGGCTGCAAAACTTGATGGTCAGCTTGCTGGAAGTGGTGGAGGACTGGAAAACTGAGTCCGCAAGTCTTGTTGATCAGCTGTGGCGGACTGGAAAACTAAGTCCGCAGGCCTTGATGGCCTGGTAGTTTTCCACTTGCCTGTCATTGTTCCACCTCCAAAATGAGAGGTATTAGGAGCTATTTATCGGCCCGGGGAAGATCTTCTAGAAGCAGGGCCTAGTGACATCATCATGGAGGCTTGAGCGGACTCGGCGAGCAGAGGGGGCGACCTGAGGAGTAGGCCGCCCCTTGTCAGGCAAAGGTGGCGGCCTGGGGAGCAGGCCGCCCTCTTGGTCAAGCAGAGCTGGCAGCCTGGATAGCAGGCCGCCCTCTTGGTCAAGCAGAGCTGGCGGCCAGGGGAGCAGGCCGCCCTCCTGGTCAAGCAGAGCTGGCGAACTGGGGATCATGCCGCCCTCTTGGTCAGGCAGAGCTGGCGGCCTAGGGAGTAGGACGGCCTCTTGGTGGTGGCGGCCTAAGGAGCAGGCTGCCCACTTGAGGGTGGCGGCCTGAGGAGCAGGCAGCCCACTTGAGGGTGGAGGCCTGAGGAGCAGGCCGCCCACTTGAGGGTGGCGGCCTGAGGAGCAGGCCGCCCACTTGAGGGTGGCGGCCTAAGGAGCAGGCCGCCGACTTGAGGGTGGCGGCCTGAGGAGGAGGCCGCCCCTTGAGGGTGATGGCCTAAGGAGCAGGCCGCCCACTTGAGGGTGGCAGCCTGAGGAGTACGCTGCCCCTTGGGGGTGGCGGCCTGAGGAGCAGGCCGCCCTCTTGAGGGTGGCGGCCTGAGGAGCAGGCCGCCCCTTGTGTGGCGGCCTGAGGAGCAGGTCGCCCCTGTAGGGGGAGATGGAATCCCTCTAATGGTGAGCCGTAGAGTGAGTCCACCGAGCCCGCGATGGTTGAGTTGGTCTAGGGTTGGCGTCGGCTTTATGACCTGGCGAACTGAAGGAATAGATCAGACAAATCGCCCCCTGTTGCTTTAGATTGCCTCCTGCAAAGAAAAATGCTGCGTGGTTAGCAGGCCTAACCGCGCGGCATGCGAAGGTGAGCTATGGGAACAGCACGCCATCCCGCAGGGCACGCGGTAGCTATGAGACCTGGGCGGACAGAGAAATTTGTCCGAATACACTTGGACTTGTCACGAACTCCAGGGAGAACCTGGAGCAGGCCGCAACTAGCGAGCTGGACACCTTGGGAAGGATCGCCAATTTCTGGGTTAACAGTGGGAATGATAGTGGATGTACCCATACCTTGGGGAATCACTCTAAATACTTGTGTGTTGATTGTGTATTCTTGAAAGCTAACATAATACTAAGTCACCACAGACCAAAGTAAGAAGATATTCTAAAAAGGCACAAAAACTTATTCGCCCCCATCTAGGTGTTTATCTACTCTTGAAACTAAAGACTTTCAAGTGATATCAGAGGGAGGTTGTTCATAAAGGACTTAAAAGTCTGAACAGATCTCCATGTGTAGCTAAGGATTATCCAAATGGGTTCAATAGAGTGCCATAAGGTGTTAGGCTCCATGAAGCTTCCAATCTTCCAAAAGAAGTCTTTTGTGATTTGGAAAGAGAGAGTTTGGTTATTCATGGAGGCTTCTAATCCAAGGATCTTCATCACTATTCAGGAAGTACCCTTCATCCCCATGAAGATTTCTGTCATTAATGCCAGTGTCTAAACCCCAAAGAAATACACTGAGATGACCAAGGATGAGGTCATTCTGGCAACCATAGACAAGAAGGTACAAAATATCATTGTGAGTGCCATAGATGATTACACATTCAAGAATCTTATCCAATGCAGGAAATCCAAGGAAATTTTGGACACCCTGATTGTCTACATGGAGGGCACTGCAGAAGTTTGGGATGAGATGAAATCCCTATTTAATCAAGAATATGAGTACTTCACGCAATACAGCTAAGACATCATAGCTGATTGCTATGAAAAAATTTTCAGAGTGGTCAATGAGGTGAGGCCATATTGGAGGGTCTTCCGTAATTATGAGCTGAATGATAAGTTTCTAAGATCTCTAACTAAAGACAGTGACTCAAAGATTTGTGCAATCATAAAAGTGGCCAAGCTTACTAAAACTCCTCGTATTTGTTTGGAAAGCTACTTTCATACGAAATGCAACTATCTTCGAGGAAGGAGGACGAGGCTGTTAAATTTTCTTAAAGTGGTCAGCAAGTTAGCCCAAAGTCAAATTAATATTCTCGGCACTACCCAGTTCACACTTTGATCTAGCGGAAAACCAAGGAGCAAGCTCAACACACCAAGCACATGGAAGAACAAGCAGATCTTATATTCATTATACTTCTTTACAAGACGAGGTATACGTAGCGAGACATGATTTCGTTAGTACAACAGCTATAACAGAAAGCACAAACACAAGCCCGGCGGATTGCACTGGAAGCCGCCGAGACCGCAGAAGTCGCCAAGTCCGCTGAAGCCACCCGAGCTGAAGCTACAACACGCCGAATAGACACAGAGTCCGCTGAATCCGCGAGGCCGCGCGGACACACCGTTATTCGCCTACTGCCGAGGAACTGAGGAATAGACCGCCTACCCGCCTGAGACTGGCGGACAGGTTGTTGGAACTTGCAAAGTTGAAGCAGAGAACTGACAAGCCGCAGAGCGACCTGCTGAAACCGTAGAGACCGCACACTTCCAAGTACTTGACCAAAGTCAAAGCCAAACTCCTGGCTCCTTGAAGCTAGCCGCGCGACCTGCACACAACAAAAAGTTAACTCTGATTCAATCCGCGCGGACAGAAAACTGAGACCACAGCACTTTGACGAGCCCCCACTTACTGTTCACTCCGTTACTGTATACGTGCCGGGGGGTCCTATTTATAGGCGAGGTGAGGAGTGTGTTCACCGCCCTAATGGATAGAGACACCGCCCCAGCCCGCGCGCTAACGAACACCCGTCCGCTGAGTCCGCAAGGACTTAGCCGGACTCCAAGGAATAACCCACCAGGAGCAAGACACAGATCAGAACAAGGCGGACTTGCCTCACATTATGCGGATAAGGTACCGTCCGCACAGTCCGCACAGTCCGCAACATCACCAAAATGGATAGCCATCCCCTTAGCAACAGTCCGCTTGCAAAAGAGGCAGTCCGCATAGTACAAGACCAAAGACTCCATCCGCTACAAGTCCACGACCAAAGGCAGAGTTAGCAACAGTCCGCCCGGTCAACAGCAGACTTGGCGGATAAAGCGGACACACTTGACTTGTCACAGAATGTGACCAAGTCCAGTAAATCATAAAGGGCCTAACGCGAGCTTGGCGGACAAGGCTCAGTCCGCCAACAACTCAAGCGAAATCTCCAACACTTCTCCAAAGTCAAGACAGAGTCCGCAAGCAATCCTCGCACGGCTACCCAAACGGCCAACTATCGGACTCCACACACCAGTCCGCCATAGACCTCCACATCAGTCTGCATCTGCTGTACTACCAGATCTCTGCAAGGCCACAACCAAACTCCTAAGGCCAGTCCACAACAGCGGACACCGCGGACACGCCAGTTCGCAAGCTTCCCGCGGATAGGACACAATCGGCCGGTTAACGCACAAGCTTGCAACACGCCCACTGAACATAGCACTGCCTACAGCCTGCAAACGTCCGCCCGCCCAGGCCGCTCCTAAATCAGCCAAGCCTCCGACACCCTGTCCGCAGACAGCAGTTCGCCCAGGCCGCGAACACAGGCCCCACCTTAAACAGTCAAGCCAGCACCCAGAACGTAACCAACAGTCCGCCCATGCTGTAGACACAGACCGCTCAGGCCGCTCAATAAGGCCAAGCCAGCAAGGCAGCCAACGCCCTATCAGCAGACAACAGTCCGCCCAGGCCGCGGACTTAGTCTGCACAAGCTGCTTAGAAGAACAGCCAGATCCAACTAGGCCTATCACCAGGCCGCATAACAGCAGTCCGCCCAGTCCGCCGACTATGTCCGCTCAGGCCACCCGGCCTGTCCATCAACTACTTTCACTTTACAAATTTCAACACTCCCCCTTGAAGTGAGAAGTGGTGACCAAGCCCAGCAAGCTGCGCAACCACTTAAAAGGCCCCTTCGATAGTGGCTTCGTGAAGATGTCTGCAAGATTATCTTCACTCCGAACATGCCCGACAAGAAGAGATCCCTCCAACACCTTCTCCCTTATGAAGTGGTGATCGATCTCAATATGTTTGGTCCTAGCGTGACACGCTGGATTGTTTACTAGCTTTAGAGCACTCTTATTGTCACCCTGGAGTAAAGTTGGCCTTTGCACTTCTCCATGAACATCCTCTATAAGCCTCCTCAACCAGATAGCTTCCCGAGCAGCCAAGGCTGAAGCCTTATACTCTGCCTCTGTAGTTGAGACGGACACCGAGTCCTGCTTCTTGCTATACCATGAGATGCTAGCTGATCCGCAAGTGAACACGTAACCTGAAGTTGACCTTCGATCATCCGAATCACCGCCGTATTCAGCATCTGTGTACCCAAGCAAGGCAAAATCCGAGTCCCTTTTATAGAGAAGTCCCATATCAGAAGTTGTCTTGACATACTTCAGAATGTTCTTTGCTGCCACTAGATGAGACTTTCTTGGTTCAGCCATAAACCGACTTACTTGGCCAACAGCGTAAGCAATGTCTGGACTTGTAATCGTCAGGTAGATCAAGCTCCCAACAAGAGCACTGAACACCAAGGATCAGGAAGAATCCTTCCCCTTCGCCCATGCCGAACCGCTTCACAATGCGATCTGCATATCCTCTTTGGCAAATGAGTATACCGCTCTTCTTCCTCTCCACCTCAAGACCGAGAAAATGATGAAGCTCTCCCAAGTCTATCATCTCGAAGCGTATAGCAAGCTCAGCCCTGAGCCTTGCTACTTCCTCCTCTGAATTCCCTGTGATGATCATGTCATCCACATACAGCAGGACCAAGACTTGAAGCTCCCCCTTCTTCTTGACGAACAAGCTAGAATCTGAGTTGGAAGCAAGATAACCGCAGAATTGCAAATACTCTGCTATCTTTCCATACCAAGCTCTAGGAGCTTGCTTCAACCCATAGAGAGCCTTCCTGAGTTTGCAGACATAGTCCGGATGATCTTCAGAAACAAATCTAAGTGGCTGATCCATGAAGATGTCTTTGTCAATTTCTCCGTAAAGAAAAGCATTCTTCACATCAAGCTGCCACATCCTCCATCCCTTGCTGGCAGTCAAGGCGATCACCACTCTAACTGAAGTTATCTTTGCAACCGGACTAAATGCCTCCTCATAGTCTTCTCCATACTATTGTGAGAATACTCGAGCGACCAGGCGAGCTTTGTATCTATCAATGCTCCCATCAGTCTTCTTCTTCAACATAAACACCCACTTGCAAGTCACTGGAGTAATGCCATCAACCTTGGGTACAAGATCTCAGGTTTCATTCTTCTTAAGAGCAGCAATCTCTTCCTTCATGTCATCTTCCCACTCCTTGACTACAGTGGCCTCATTGAAATTTGCAGGCTCTCTCTCATCTAGAGTACCTGCAAAGAAGCAAGAGACAAAGCTCACTGCATTCCCATCACAGTAACGAGCCGATGGCTTAATAACCCTCTTCTATCACCGAAGGGTCTGCTCCTTGTTTACTACCTCTGTTGCTTCTTCATGCTCAACCCCTACTTGGGGCAAGCTTTGAGTAATGCTCCCCATGCTTCCTGAGCCAGAAGGCACAGCCTCAGAGTTTGAATCAACAGGAGCTGCTGGTAAAACAGTAAGCTCCTCTTCCATGCCTTCAGCAGCCACTGTGTGTTCTTCATCAACCTTTCTTCTGGATAGCTCAACCGAGCCACCACCATACGATGTCAGCTCGTCAAAAACAACATCCCTTGACACAACGAACTTCTTTGTCGCAGGGTCCATGCATTTCCATCCCTTCTTCCGCTCATTGTAGCCAACAAAGACAAGCTTCCTTGCCTTTGCATCCAGCTTAGTCCGTGAGGCATCCGGGACATGCACATAGCAAGTTGAACCGAACACCCGAAGGTGTCCCACACGTGGCTTCTCCTTCAGCAACAACTCAATAGGAGTCTTCATGTTGATCGGGCTGAGCGGCATCCGGTTGATGACATAAGAAGCATAGGACATCCCCTCCGCCCAAAAGGACCTTGGAATGTCTTTTGCATGAAGCCAGCATTTGCAAATCTCCGTCAAATGATGGATCTTCCGCTCCGCTACTCCATTTTGTTATGGAGTGTGAGCACAAGTGAGCTCTCTCTGAATTCCGTGCTTCCTGCAGAAGTTAGAAAAATCGGAGGAAACAAACTCACCCCTGTTATCAGTTCTAAGCTTCTTGATCTGCAAGCCAAGCTGGCCCTCCACTAGCTCCTTGAACTCCACAAACAACTGGAAGCAGACTTCTCCTTCAAGAAATAAACCCAAGTATATCTTGAGTAGTCATCATTCAGGACAAGCATGTATCTGCTTCCACCAAGGCTGGCAGTGACAGTTGGTCCCATCAAGTCCCCATGAATGCACTCCAATGGTTGCTTGATCCTTGTTTGTGATTTATCAAATGGAAGGCGATGTGCCTTACTGTATTGACACCCCGCGCAAACATGCCCGTCACCAAAGGAGGACAACTTAGGCAAACCACTCACCAAACTTCTACTAGCCATAGCCTTCAGCTTGTCCATTCATACATGCCCCAGCCTCTCATCCCAGATAGCAGCACTATCGTTGGCTCTCATACGATCAACATAAGCATTAGTAGCAAGAACAAATAATTTCTTAACTCTCCTTCCTATATGAGCAACATCAGCCTTAATCGCTGATACGTTGCGAAGGAACCTCACGTCTGTTGGCCCAAACAGAACGTGATAACCATCATCTACTGCATTGGTCACAGAGAAGAGGTTTTTCTTCATGCCCGGTATGTGATACACACTCCTTAACGTGAGTGGCCCCTGATCACTACCCAAAGACACAACCCCCTCTTTCTCTACTGCATAAACAGTGTTATCAGCAGTTATGATAGCTTCATTACCTGAGTATGATTGCAAGGAAGAGAACTTCGATTTGTCTTCGGTGAGGTGATGACCACACCCGAAGTCCACGATCCATTCGCCGTTGAAGTCCTCAGCAGACAAGGCACGGACACAAGTGCCCGTCATGAAGGCTCCACCCCATTCTGCTTCCTCACTCTTAGAGCAAGCTTCCTCCTTGCCTGCATCATTCCCAGGCTGCAGCTTGACCTTGCGGTCCCGCTTGAAGTGTCCTCGTTGATGACACCAGTAGCACTTCAAGTTCTTCTTCCAATCCTTCTTTGGAGCAGCGCTCCTCTCTGGCTGATAAGAAGTTGAAGGCTCATTCTCAGTAGTGACCTGCTTCTTCTTCTTCCCTTCCCATCTCTTCTTCTTCTTGCTTGTGAACAGCGCTTCACTACCACCTTCAGAGACAGTCACTCCTGCCATCTGCCTTGCCTGACTTTCCTGCGAAGCAAGCAGGTTCTCGAGCTCCAGCAAGGATGGTTGAGTTTCCCACCCTTGAATAGAAGTAACAAAGGCAACATATTCCTTCTGCAAGACGCGGATGATGTGCCTTTTCAACTTAGCCTCCGAGATAGGCTCATCAGGGTCAAGCGCTGATATCTCTGCACACAAGCTTTTCATCTTCAAGAAGAACTTTGAGATAGTAAGGTCTCCTTGAGTTGTTCTGGCCAACTCATTTTCCAGAAACTGAAGTCTGGCCACATTCTTCCTATTGAACAACTCATCAATATTTGTCCAAATATCAGCAGCCGACTCACATCCAATGATGTGATCAAACAGTTCTGGTGAAACAGCTCTCTTGAGAACAAACTCCGCTTTTGCATTTGTTTTTCGCTAGAGCCTCACCTGCTCAGCAGTACCAAACGCAGCAGTAACTTTCTGTCTGTCGTCACCACCGACGACCTCCCACAGCTCCTCGCCAAGAAGAAAACTCTTCATACACGACTTCCACTTCTTGAAGTTAGTCGTGGTCAAGAGTTCAATGCCAAGACCCCTTGCATAGCTCCCTTCCATTGCAACAACCTTGGTAAGCTTATCAGATGCACAAAGCACCAACACAGGTTGAACACCACTCAAGCACAGAGCAACAACACTGGTTGAACACCGCTCAAGCAACTGAACCTGCCTCTGATACCATGTTAAATTTTCTTAAAGTGGTCAGCAAGATAGCCCAAAGCCAAATTAATATTCTCGGCACTACCCAGTTCACACTTTGATCAAGCGGAAAACCAGGGAGCAAGCTCAACACACCAAGCACATGGAAGAACAAGCAGATCTTATATTAATTATACTTCTTTACAAGACGAGGTATACATAGCGAGACATGATTTCGCTAGTACAACAGCTATAACAGAAAGCACAAACACAAGCCGGGCGGACAGCACTGGAAACCGTTGAGACAACAGAAGTCGCCAAGTCTGCTGAAGCCGCCCGAGCTAAAGCTGCAACACGCCGAATAACCACGGAGTCCGCCGAAGCCGCGAGGCCATGCAGACACACCATTATTCACCTACTGCCGAGGAACTGAGGAACAGACCGCCTACCCGCCTGAGACTGTCGGACAGGTTATTGGAACTTGCAAAGTTGAAGCAGAGAACTAACAAGCCGTAGAGCGACCTGCTGAAACCGCAGAGACCGCACACTTCTAAGTACTTGACCAAAGTCAAAGCCAAACTCCTGGCTCCTTGAAGCTAGCCGCGTGACCTCCACACAACAAACAGGTAACTCTGATTCAATCCGCGCAGACAGAAAACTGAGACCGCAGCACTTTGACGAGCCCCCACTTACTGTTCACTCCATTACTGTATACGTGTCGGGGGTCCTATTTATAGGCGAGGTGAGGAGTGTGGTCACCGCCCTAATGGATAGAGACATCGCCCCAGCCCGCGCGCTAACAAACATCCGCCTGCTGAGTCCGCAAGGACTTAGCCGGATTTCAAGGAATAACCCGCCAGGAGCAAGGCACAGATCACAACAAGGCGGACTTGCCTCACATTATGCAGACAATGTACCATCCGCACAGTCCGCACAGTCCGCAACATCCCCAAAATGGATAGCCATCCCCTTAGCAACAGTCCGCTCACAAAAGAGGCAGTCCGCATAGTACAAGACCAAAGCCTCCATCCGCTACAAGTCCACGACCAAAGGCAAAGTTAGCAATAGTCCGCCCGGTCAATAGCGGACTTGGCGGATACAGCAGACACACTTTACTTGTCACATAATGTGACCAAGTCCAGTAAATTACAAAGGTCCTAACGCGAGCTTGGCAGGCAAGGCTCAGTCCACCAACCACTCAAGCGAAATCGCCAACACTCCTCCAGAGTCAAGGCAGAGTCCGCAAGCAATTCTCGCACGGCTACCCAAACGGCCAACTGCCGGACTCCACACACCAGTCTGCCATAGACCTCCACAGCAGACTGCATCTGTTGTACTACCAGAGCTCGGCAAGGCCACAACCAAACTCCTAAGTCCAGTCCGCAATAGCGGACACCGCAGACACGCCAGTCCGCAAGCTTCCCGCGGATAGGACCCAATCCGCCGGTTAACACATAAGCTTGCAACACGGCCACTGAACAGAGCACTTCCTACAGCCTACAAACCTCCGTCCGCTTAGGCCGCTCCTAAATCAGCCAAGCCTCCAACACCCTTTCCGCAGACAGCAGTTCACCCAGGCCGCGAACACATGCCGGACCTTATACAGCCAAGCCGGCACCCAAAACACAACCAACATTCCGCCCATGTCGTGGACGCAGACCGCTCAGGCCGCTCAACAAGGCCAAGCCAGCAAGGCAGCCAATATCCTATCTGCAGACAACAGTCCGCCCAGGCCGCGGACTTAGTCCGCACAAGCCGCTCAGAAGAACAGCCAGATCCAACTAGGCCTATCACAAGGCCGCATAACAGCAGTCTACCCAGTCCGCCCAGTCCGCCGACTATGTCCGCTCAGGCCGCCCGGCCTGTCCATCAACCACTTTCACTTCACAAATTTCAACAGAGACCACCAACAGTACTCATGATAATGAGATGATAGTGGTCTTTAAGGCTGGAAGCTCTAAGGATAGCAAGGAGAGGATTGCCTCACACCCAAGGAGGCCAACTGATTCAGAAAGCACAGAGTCCAGCTCATCTAACAGTGACATGTCAGATGGAGAGTTTGGTGCCTCCTCAATGCAATTCTAGAAGATGATGAAGAGGAGGTAGTGGAATAACAATCCTTCCTCCACCTTACATTACAATAAGGATCACAAAAGGTCCAAGAAGAAGTTCTCCAAAGGAGACATGTATGATTCCAAACCCAACAAACATATTTCCTTTAAAATTATGTGTTATTATTGTAGCAAGCCTAGGCATATCATTGCTGATGTCCCAGTCATGTAAAAAGAGATAAGTGAGAAGAAGCACCTCCACCACAAGGGCAAGAAGGACAATTCCTTCTTTTCCAAGAATGAGAAGAGTTGGACTCAAACGGACTTAGCATCTTCAGAATCTAAAGAAGAAGATGAAGCCTATAATGGGCCATTTGTTGCTGCTACTTAAGAGTATGAGGACTATCTAGTTGCAAGAATTGGAATTAGGGCCCCTCTGTCACACTCAGATAGTGAGAATGAGGTGGATGAAGATAATAGTTATTGTTATAGACTTATGGCCATGATAGATTGTGAAACTAGCCAGGATCAGACTGATCAAAATGAGGCACAAATTAATTCTCTCTTCACCTCTGAATCTGATTTTGAAATAAGTCCCAATTCTGATGCTCCATCTTCCTATGAAGAATATGACACAAAATCTGAGGAAGATTTCAATCAATTGTTTTACAAGTATGACGTCATTCTTGATGCTCTAAAAAGGCACAAGTGGCTAGTTAAGAAACAAGCAAAGGAGATTGTCTCCCTACAGCTAGCTGCCTCCATACAGCCTGACTCAACACCCTTGCTTGATCAGATGAGGAGGGAATTCAGCCAACTAAAGAATATCTCAGTCATCCAGATTAGGACCATCAGCCTTGAGAACAAGATCATTATTGATCTTGAAGAAAATCTCCATAAGGAGAGAAAGTTAGTGGCTTAATTCTCAAAGACCAAAATAGTGCTGCCATTTATAGACTCCTTTACCTCTCAAAAGGATAAGAGAGGTCTATGGTTCAAGTGGAATTCTAGAGATACCCATTCCAAATGGATAGGCAAAGCTCTTGTAGTGCCTCACACAACCTTTCATAAGGTAATTCTCCCATCAAACAGGTATGACCAAGATAGCATTTATACTCACAGGAAAAATGGGAACTCTACGTGTAAGAATACAAGGGTATCTTATAATGGAGGGAGAAAGGTCTTTGGTGTGAGTGAATTAAAGGCTACACATGAGGAAATTCAAATGGCCCATCACGAAATATTTGTATTTGGTGCTCCAGCCCCCACACTGAAGGATAGGTCAGTAGCCATTTCCCAGGGTCCTCCAGCAAAAACATAGACCAAGGGTACATCTGTTAATAAGCCTGACTTGGCAGTCCCTGATGCCATCAACAATATATCTTCTACAAAGAAGACTATTGTTGTTGGAACCCGGAGTATGCTACATTCACCTGCTATCAGACTCTCCTTCATTCAGATTATTGCTAAAAGGAATAAGAAGAAAGCTACTGTACTCCCTTCTGAGCAGATATCCTCAAGGGTTGTTTAGAAAAGAAGATTTAACATCCATGATTGTTGGTGATGTGGTAAAGTGGGATTCTTTTCCATAGATTGTTGGCACAACCATAGTGCGTCAAGGGAAAGAGATATTCTTCATGTCAGGAGAGCTACAGGTAGATATATTTATTTTCAAGCTAATAAGAACCAAGGACCCAAACCCTTTTAGGGTCCTAAGGTAAAGTAAATTGCAATTGCATGATAATCCAAGCACTCATGCACCAATATGGTACTTGGATAGTGGGTGATCCAAGCATATGAGTGGAACAAGCTGCCATCTAATGGAATACAGTCCAGTAATGAGTGGACCTAAGGTGATCTTTGGAGGCTCAGAAAAAGGAGTCACCAAGGGCTATGGTATGATCACCAATGGCATAGTCTCAATCACAAAAGTTGCTTTTGTGGAAAGGTTACAACACAACCTAATAAGCATAAGACAACTATGTGATCTAGGCTATGTCATTATCTTCCATAAGGATGAGTGTCTAATTAAAAGATCAAGTGACCAAGAGGTCATTTTGACAGGCACTAGGAGTGAAAATATTTAACGTTTAAACTTTTTATGTTTAAGTTCAGACACTCCAATATGTCTAGTTGTTAATGAGAGTCTGTTGATATATGCAATGGCAAAAGAGGCTTGCACACTTGAAATACAAGACCATATCAAGCTCTTTAGTGAAGAGCGTGTCAGAAATGGACCCAATATGAGATGTACCCAGGAGGTCATTTGCTCTGCATGTCAAAATGGCAAACAGGCCAAAACATCCTTTAAGAGCATTAGGGTCAATGATTCTGTGTGGTCTTTGTATCTCCTGCATATTGACTTGTTTGGTCCTATGGCAGTTCATAGTCTAGGCAGGAAAGTCTATACATTTTTGATAGTTGATAACTATTCCAGATATGCTTGAGATCTCTATCTAAAGAAAAAGTCTGAAACATTGGAGATCTTTATGACCTTTGTTAGGCAAGTTAAGAATGAAAAATACAGCTCTGTGGTCAAGATTAGAAGTGACAATGGTACTGAATTTCAGTCTGAAGGCATGACAATGTTTTGTGAAGAACTAGGGATTTGCCAGGAGTTTTCTTCTCCAAGAACAACCCATCAAAATTGCATAGCTTGGAGAAAAAATAGAATTCTCATAGAGTCTGGAAAGATACTGCTCAGTGATATTTCTCTCCTAGAATACATTTTGGAAGAGGCATTGAAGACATCTTGTCATGTCTTGAATAGATCCTCTATCACCGAGTACTACAAGACGACTCCATATGAGATTATGAAAGGAAGAAAACCAAATCTAGCCTATCTCAGGATCTTTGGTAGAAAGTGCTTTGTGCTTAATAATGAGAAGTCCTACTTGGCTATGTTTGCTGCCAAATCCTATGAAGGGTTATATGTTTGGTACAACAATCATAGCAAATCCTATAGAGTCCATAACAAGAAACATATGTTGTACAAGAGACTGTTAATGTAGTTTTTGATGAGTCATCAATGATTAATAGTAAGCTGTTAAGCTCCTGTAGATATACAAGTGTAGAGATAAAGATGGATAAAGAAGCCATCAAGGACACTTCTCCAGCTACCCTAGAAGAAGGTGATGGTGCGTACATCCCAGAAGAATGATAAGGGACTCAGGATATGGCAGAAGACTAACACGATCCATTCATAGATGTTCATGATGCTGAAGTAAGAATGCCTCCTGCTGTCAGGTAATAGAGGGATCATTCCAGAAATTAGATCATTGGAGATGATAGCCATGGGGTTACAACCAGGAGCAAAAGCCTAAACATTTCCATATACTCCATCTTTCTAGCTCAGGTTGAACCAAAAAGATTTGAAGATGCCAACATAAATACATTTTGGATTGTGTCTATGCAAGAGGAACTGAACTAGTTCAAAAAGTGCAATATCTGGATGTTGGTTCCCATATCTCAATGTCATAACATCATTGGAACCAAGTGGATCTACCGAAATAAGCTTGATGAAAATTGGGTTATAATCAATAACAAATCCAGACTGTTTGTCAAGGGATACAAATAAGAAGAAGGTATTGAGTTTGATCAGACCTTTGCACCAGTCGCATGATTGGAAGCTACAAGACTGTTCCTTGCATATGCTACACATAAAGGATTCAAGGTCTACCAGATGGATGTCAAGTCAGCTTTCCTAAATGGTGACCTAAAAGAAAAGGTCTATGTTGAGCAACCGTCAGGTTTTGTTAATCTTAACACTCCTGATTTTGTACTTAAGCTTAGAAAGGCTTTGTATGTGTTTAAGCAAGCCCCTATGGCATGGTATAAAACCTTGTCTAGTTTTCTCATTGAGAACAAATTCGTAAGGGGAAAGATAGAAAAAATACTATTCCTCAGGGATGTCAAGGGTATGATAATCTCAGTCCAAATTTATGTATATGACATAATTTTTGGGTATAGTGATGTTGACCTCTGAAAAATGTTTGCTAAACTTATTCAATGAAAATTTGAGATGAGCAGTATGAGTGAACTCAAGTACTTCTTGGGCCTCCAAGTAAGACAATCTGAGAATAGATTATCCATCTCATAGTCTAAGTTCACCAAAGAGTTAATTAAAAAGTTTGGAATGGAGAATTCGTCCACAATGAAAACACCTATGAGTGTACAACCCCATATTCGCTGAGTCAGATCAGGAGGCGCAATGGTCACCATTAGGCTAGCCAGAGAAGTTCTCGCCCAAGTAGGCGGGAGCGCTTGCGCTAAGCACCAAGCTCCCATCTCAAAGGAGCTCTCGCCTGCAAGGCGCCCCGTGTCCGTCGATCATCGAGCCCAGATCGTTGAGCGTAGCAAAATCGTCCTTTGAAGCCAACGCGGGAACGCTTGCGCTAGCACCCAGATCGTCTTAAAGAAGCTCTCGCCTATAGGCAGGCGAGACCGCTTGCGCCGGGATCTGAACAGAAGGCTCTCAGTTCAGAGCTCTCGCCGAGTGAGGCCCAGGGCCTTGGGTGAAATGACCAAATTACCCTCCGATGAAATTACCCCTGTACCCTCAGGAAAACAGCGGGATTCGGCTATTGGCATACCAACTAGGGGCATTTCAGTAATCTCAGGGCAGTAAAGACTATAAATAAACCCATGAGGGCTCTTTGGAAAGCAGGCTTTTCATTATCTTCCAACTTCCAGTGCTTTCTGAGGAGCTCCTAGCCCAGCTTTTGGCTTTGGAGGGGAAGCTCTCAGAGATCTTTCGGGTGTGAGGTGGGACCTCCATGCTGAGGCTTTGGGTCAGTCTTAGGTCCTTTGCAGCTAGTCGAGGGTTGAGGCTTGAGAGAAGTAGGTGTTGGCTGCACCCCTGTTTTTGAACTCCCGTTGAGGTCATTTTTGGCGTCAACAGTTCTGGTGCGGTGAGCGTGGAAAGCAGCCGATACAAGAAAGCCTTGAGTTTTGTCCCATGGCTGGAGGTGAAGGTGAAGGGTCAGGTTCTGGAGGCTCCCCCACCCGGGGAGAGGAAGCGACGAAGAGGATGCTGGATGAATTCAAGCGAGAGGTCTTACAGACGATCAGCTTGGCCTTCTCGGCCAGAAGCGAGTGGGCCACACCTCAGGTTCCGATAGAAGAGGTCCCGCTCATAAGCGAGAACGCCCCTGGACAGCGCCCGGGGAAGGAGGTCCCGGCGGAGGCTGGCGAAAGAGATATGGTGGCACGGGAACTCTTCCCAGGCCAGAGACAGCGCCCGGGCAAGGAGGCTTTGACGGATCTGGGCGAGAAGGAGGCGGCAGTGCGAGAGCTCTTCCCTGGGCATGGTCTCGCGGATCGGGCCAGTCAGCCGAGGCCGTGAGACGTACCCTCTCGCCAGGCAGGAGGCGAGAGCCCATTCAGCGAACTCATCATCTCAGCTCCGGTATCGGAGGGGTTCCGGGAGCCTGACATGTCCTACTACTCGGGGAAGGATGACCCTGTACAGCACGTGTAGTGGTTTGAAGACGTCGTATCGATAAGGCAGATGATGGATGCCTTCAAGTGCCGGCTTTTCGCCATCACGTTGAAGGAGAAGGCTCGGGATTGGTTCCATCAGTTGCCAGCGATGTCGATCTACTGCTTTGAGGATCTGCGAAGGAGTTTTCTGTTGAGGTTCTCAACATCAAAGAAGCAGAATAAGGAGGCGGAATGCCTGTTTGCGGTGAGGCAGAAGACGGATGAGACATTTGGTCACTATGTCGACCGGTTCCAAGAAAAGATCCTCCTGGTTCAGGAGGTCCCAGGGTACGCATTGATGCTCGCCTTTACCCTAGGGCTGAGGCTGGGATTTTTTAGTATGGAGTTGAAGAGAGTGCCCCCCTCTACTTTGAGGAGCTCATGGAGAGGGCGGCAAAGGAGATCGACTTCGAGAGAGCAAACCCAGCATTCGCCAGGAAGTTGGCCAAGCTGGCAAAGGATGATGTAAAGGAACCTATAGTGGGAAGGCAGAAGGATTCGAGGGAGTAGAGGGAGCAGAGAGAAGAAAGGAGGAGGGAAGAGCCCCGAAGGTAGGGGCAGAAGCAGGGATAGGGGGCCCGGGAGCCGAACAACCGGTTGGGTTAGAGGCCCCAGGAGGGTCGCCCCCAGGGCCAAGGAGGAGGCCATCAGGGAACAGATAACCTGCAGGAACCGAGAAGGTTCGACAAACCGGCATGGAGGCAGGAGCCTAGGGGTCGTGCCCCACTGCCGCAAGAGGCCACGGAAGTGGGCAGAGGAAGAGGAGAGGGGAGAGGAGCTCGAGGAGGAGGAAGAAGAGGAAGAGGAGAAGGAAGAAGGGGTGGGGTGGCGTTTCTCTTTTGTGACTTCCATCAGGAGGAAGGTCACGCAACGGCCACCTGCCCGGAGTTCTTGGAAATGAGGGAAGCCAGAGGAGAAGGGAGGCAGTATTCGCCGGTTAGGTTCATTGAAGTACAGCAGGGTGAGATGGAAGATAGGTGCGAAGATCGGGTAAATATGGGGACCCGGGGAGGAATCGGGGTGATTCACGGAGGAGTGGGGATTGAGGCAACCTGCAAGGGGAGCCTACAAACCATGTACCGATGGGGGGGTCGCCTCTACCTCCCAGGTTCCCTCTTCGGAAGAAAAAAATCACTTTCTCGTCAGCAGATATGCCAGATTATGAAGACCCGTTCTGCGATACCTTGGTGATCCAGACGGTGGTAGAAAATTACACGGTCTCAAGGATAATAGTAGATAATGGGAGCTCGGTGAATGTCGTCTTCAAGAAGGCCTTCGATGAGATGAGGGTTGAATGGAAGAGGATCTTGGCTTCGGTTTGACCGCTGTTCGGGTTCTCCGGAGAGAGGAAGGAAGTGGAAGGGGGAGTAGGGCTGCACGTGAAGTTGGGGGGCATGCCATGGAACTGTAGGTTCGTGATCGTGGATGCCCCAAGCCGCTATAACGCCATCTTTGGGCGCCCCTCATCAGCGCCTTTCGTTGCGTCCCCTCCTCGTTTCATCAGTGCCTCAAGTTCAACAATGGAGGGGTGCAGGTCAGGGTAAGAGGGGACCCAAAGGTGGCGAGACAGTGCTACATTACAGCAGTCAACACCATATCGTGGATGGCAGAGGCAGAGGAGTTGGAGGTGGAGATGGCGGCACGTGAAGAGGAAGTCGGAGAAGAGGAGGTGAGCCTAGAGAAGGTGAGAGAGGTAGCTGAGGAGGAAGTCGGAGGAGAGGAGACTGAGAAGCAGCAGGGAGGAGGTGTGCAGGTGGTCCGGGGGGACGAGTAGCAGGAGAGCCTGGAAGGGGCGATGGAAGTAGAAGAACAAGAAGCAGGAGGATTTGAGGGAGAGGCCCCGAGGGGCGTGGAAGTCGAGCAGTAGCAGGCGGGGCTGGAAGAAACGATGGGGATTGAGGAAAAGGTAGAAAGAGGAGAGCTGGAGCTGGAGGAAGAGGCAAGGGTCGGCTGGGAGCAGTCGCGGCTGGAGCCGGCCGAAGTAGTGGTGGAGATGGAGGTCTTCACGAGTGCAGGGTAGGTGCAAAGGTTGCAGGACAGCGGGGGATTGAGTCCCGAGGCCCGGGAGCGAGTGCGGGCTTGCATTCAAAGCAACGTCGACATCTTCACCTGGAGCGTGGCGGACATGCCGGGCATCGATGCGGACGTGGCCTGCCATCGCCTGAACCTGGACCCCTAAACTCGCCCCATACGCCAAAAGATGAGGGCCATCGCCACCAAGCTGGAGGGGCCCATCCGCGAAGAGGTCAAGAAGCTCCTATAATCCGGCTTCATCTCGGAGATCCAGTATCCGTGCTGGATCTCGAATATGGTAATGGTTAAAAAAGGGGTGGTAAATGGAGAATGTGTATTGACTTTTCTTTGTTAAATAAATCATGCCCTAAGGATTGCTACCCCTGCCTTGGATCGACGCGCTGGTTAACTCAGCCGTCGGTTTTTTTATCATGAGCTTTTTCGATGCTTTTTCAGGTTATCACCAGATCCAGATGCACCCTCCTGATATCAACGATGTTTCCTTCATCACGAGGGAGGGATGCTTCAGTTACAAAATGATGCCCTTTAGGTTGAAGAACGCAGGGGCTACCTACCAACGCATGATGTATCGGGTCTTCCGAGATCAGAGGGGGAGAAATTTGGAGGTCTACGTCTATGACCTAATGATCAAAAGCAAATGCGTGGATTCGTACCTAAAAGATCTGGAAGAGACGTTCGCCAACTTAAGGAGGTTCAAGATGAGGCTGAACCCCTTGAAGTGTGTCTTCGGGGCCAGCCGCGGGAAGTTACTCGGGCATCTCTTGACTCCGGAAGGGGTGGAGCCCAACCCGGACAAGGTGAAGGCCATCCTGGATTTGGAGTCACCTCGCGATGCCAAGGAGGTACAGCGCTTAATAGGCAAGCTGGCTGGGCTGAGCAGGTTCCTCTCCAGGGCAGGAGACAAGTGTTCTTCATTCTTTAAGGTGCTGCGGGGGAACC
This sequence comes from Platanthera guangdongensis, assembly GCA_039583875.1. Classification (NCBI taxonomy): domain Eukaryota; kingdom Viridiplantae; phylum Streptophyta; class Magnoliopsida; order Asparagales; family Orchidaceae; genus Platanthera; species Platanthera guangdongensis. The sequence goes on from CM077155.1 coordinate 63,329,678, forward strand.
AGAGGTTTGAGTGGACTACTGAGTGCGAAGAAGCCTTCCAAGGGCTGAAGAGACAGCTCTCTCAGGCTCCTTTGCTTCATATCCCAAAAGAAGGGGAGGACCTGACATTGTACCTCGGAGTAGGAGCGGAGGCGGTAAGCTCCATCCTAGTGAGGGAAGAAGGAAAGAAGCAACTGCCCATCTACTACGTCAGCCGGATACTGAAGAAAGCAGAGCTCCGCTACCCCATCCTCGAAAAACTAGCATACGCTTTAGTCTTGTCTGCCAGGAAACTCTGGCCATACTTTCAAGCACATTCAATTAGGGTGGTGACCGACCATCCTCTTCGCAAGATCTTCGAAGGAGTAGAGCACTCAGGGAGACTTGCTAAGTGGTCTATTGAACTAAGCGAGTTCGACATCTCCTTTGTCCCAAGACTCTCCATCAAGGCGCACGCAGTGGCAGACTTCCTAGCAAATTACATTGTTGAGGTCGAGGAGGGAGAGCAGCAGCCACGGGAAGCATGGAAGATAATGGTTGATGGGGCCTCGGGAAAACATTCCCTCGGGGGAGGAGTGGTGTTGATCAGCCCCCAGGGAGTCGCGATAGAGCAGGCGGAGGCTTACCATTTCCCGGTGACCAACAATCAGGCGGAGTATGAGGTCGTGATCGCCGGCCTTCGCTTGGCAAAGAAGCTGGAGATTCAGGATGTGGAAGCTTTCACAGACTCAAAGGTAGCAGTGTCACAGATCCGAGGAGAGTTTGAAGCTCGGGAGCCTACCCTCATCAAATACCTCTCCAAGGTAAGGGCGATCATCGGTGGGTTCCGGTCATTCTCAATCCAACATGTTCCAAGGGAAGAAAGTATAGCTGCCGATCGATTAGCCAAGTTTGGACCTCGCGGAGGAGGGACCTTGACGGAGCTATTTCGACCGGCTATCGAGGAAGGAGAGTTGATTGTTTTAGATCGGTGACCCTCGTGGGTGGATCCATTTGTGACCTTCCTAACCATTGGTGAGCTTCCTGAGGGGACCAAGGACGAGAGAAGCTTCAAGCGCAAAGTAGCTCACTACCTAATGATAGAAGGGGGCCTGCATCATAAGATGTTGTCAGGACTCCAAGCTAGATGTGTGACCGAACAAGAGATCCCGAGGATCTTGGGGGAGGTACACTCAGGCGAGTGCGACAGTCACTCTAGAGGGAGGATGCTGGAGGCAATGGTGGTCAGGCAGGTGTACTTCTGGCCCACCCTAAAGAAGGATGCCACGGAGTTTGCAAGGAGGTGCCAAAAATGTTAGCTCTGCGCCCCCTTCAGCTCTTGGCAGCTCAAAGGCTCTGAAGTATCACGGCACCGTGGTCGTTCGCCATCTGGGGAATGGATTTAGTTGGACCCTTTCCTCCGGCTAGTGGGCAGAGGAGGTTCCTCTTGGTCATGGTCAATTATTTCTCAAAGTGGCTGAAGGTTAACGCCTTGGCCAAGGTCACCTCACAGGTCATAAGGAACTTCATCTGGGGGGAGATCATATGCAGACACTGGTTGCCCCAAGCAATAATGACAGATAACGGCCCCCAGTTTGCTAGTGAAGAATTCATCAGCTTCTGCGCCCAACTGGGGATTCACCTCAGATTCGCCTCTGTCCACCACCCCCGGGGCAACGGCCAGGTGGAAGCGGCGAACAAAATCATTGTGAACCTATTAAAGAAAAAGGTGGAGAACTTAAAGGGAAACTGGGTGGATCAGCTCCCCTCGGTCCTGTGGGCCTTGCGAACAACCCTGAACACGGCCACCGGTGAGACCCCCTTTAAGCTTTCTCATGGGTGTGAAGTAGTCCTACCAGTGGAGTTCGAGGTTCGGTCACCACGGGTCACAGCCGCGGGCAAAGGAGATGAGACTTGGAGGTTGGAGAATGAAGAGGGGCAACGCCTCTCCCTAGATATGGTGGAAGAACTGCGGGATGGGGCAGCTATCAGGCAAGAAGAGATCAAGCGGCGGATGGCCAAGTATTTTGATAAGCATGTCAGGGTCAAGCAATTTGCTGAAGGGGATCTGGTGCTGAAAAAGGTTGACGCGGCAGGAAGGTCGGCTCCCATGGGCAAGCTCAACCTGAACTGGGAAGGACCGTACATAGTAAAGGAAGTCCTTGAAACAGGAGGTTACTACCTCCAGGACGTGGAAGGAAGAGCCTTAAGCCACACCTGGAGCGGAGATGACCTGAAATGCTTCTACCCATGAAATGGGGAAGATGTAACTGTGTATTCAAAATCAAGCTTGTTATAATATATCAATTGACTTGTTTCTCTTGACAAGTACTAAATTCTTAAGATAGGGTGTATTTATGAGTCTTGAAACACCCCGAGCTCGGCTCGGCCCCAGGTAGACCCGCGGCGCAGGCTCTCATCTAGCTGGCAGGTCTGAAGGCTCGCCTGTGGGGGATAGGTTTGGTTTGAGAACGTCATCGGCACCCCGAGCTCAGCTCGGCCCCAGGTAGACCCGCTGCACAGGCTCTCATCTAGCTGGCAGGTCCGAAGGCTCGCCTGTGGGGGATATGTTTGGTTTGAGAACGTCATCGGCACTCCAAGCTCGGCTCGGCCCCAGGTAGACCCGCTGCGCAGGCTCTCATCTAGCTGGCAGGTCCGAAGGCTCACCTGTGGGGGATAGGTTTGGTTTAAGAACATCATCGGAACCCCGAGCTCAGCTCAGCCCCAGGTAGACCCGCTGCGCAGGCTCTCATCTAGCTGGCAGGTCTGAAGGCTCGCCTGTGGGGGATAGGTTTGGTTTGAGAATGTCATTGGCACCCTAAGCTCGGCTCGACCCCAGGTAAACCCGCTCCGCAGGCTCTCATCTACCTGGCAGGTCCGAAGGCTCGCCTGTGGGTGATAGGTTTGGTTTGAGAACGTCATCGGCACCCCGAGCTCGGCTCGGCCCCCGGTAGACCCGTTGCGCAGGCTCTCATCTAGCTGGCAGGTCCAAAGGCTCGCCTGTGGGGGATAAGTTTGGTTTGAGAACGTCATCGGCACCCCGAGCTCGGCTCGGCCACAGGTAGACCCGCTGCGCAGGATCTCATCTAGCTGGCGGGTCCGAAGGCTCGCCTGTGGGGGATAGGTTTGGTTTGTGAACGTCATCGGCACCCCGAGCTCGGCTCGGCCCCAGGTAGACCCGCTGCGCATGCTCTCATCTAGCTGGCAGGTCCGAATGTTCGCCTATGGGGGATAGGTTTGGTTTGAGAACGTCATCGGCACCCCGAGCTCGGCTCGGCCCTAGGTAGACCCGCTGCGCAGGCTCTCATCTAGCTGGCAGGTCTGAAGGCTCGCCTGTGGGGGATAGGTTTGGTTTGAGAACGTCATCGGCACCCCGAGCTCGGCTCGGCCCCAGGTAGACCCGCTGCGCAGGATCTTATCTTGCTGGCAGGTCCGAAGGCTCTCCTGCGGGGGATAGGTTTGGTTTGAGAATGTCATCGGCACCCCGAGCTCGGCTCGGCCCCAGGTAGACCCGCTGCATAGGCTCTCATTTAGCTGGTAGGTCCGAACGCTCGCCTGTGGGGGATAGGTTTGGTTTGAGAACGTCATCGGCACCCCGAGCTCGGCTCGGCCCCAGGTAGACCCACTGCGCAGGCTCTCATCTTGCTGGCAGGTCCGAAGGCTCGCCTATGGGGGATAGGTTTGGTTTGAGAATGTCATCGGCACCCCGAGCTCGGCTCGGCCCCAGGTAGACCCGCTGTGCAGGCTCTCATCTAGCTGTCAGGTCCGAAGGCTCGCCTATGGGGGATAAGGTTGGTTTGAGAACGTCATTGGCACCCCGAGCTCGGCTCGACCCCAGGTAGACCCGCTGTGCAGGCTCTCATCTAGCTAGCAGGTCCGAAGGCTCGCCTATGGGGGATAGGTTTGGTTTGAGAACGTCATCGGCACCCCGAGCTCGGCTCGGCCCCAGGTAGACCCGCTGCGCAGGCTCTCATCTAGCTGGAAGGTCCGAAGGCTCGCCTATGGGGGATATGTTTAGGGGTGTGCATGAAAAACCGAAAACCGACCAAACCGCCCCAAACCGCCCAAACCGAACCGATTTTACACCGAACCGAACGACTCGGTTCGGTTTTGGTTTTCCTCTCTGAAAAACCGAACCGCACCGACTAATAATGCATGTAAAAATATTACCAATAATGATCTTTTAACTATTTTTATTAACTAAATAATGTACACAAATAATATCAACTTAATAATTTTAATATCATTTGAAATAAAATAATTTTTTGTGATGCATATTTTATGCATCAAAACGAATTAAACATTTTGTTGAACTGATTTTTTTATATCTTTTTTATATTTATTACTCGATTTCACAATAAAAATATTTAATTATTTTTTTATGTAATATGAGCTATTATCTATCGTATGTAAATAAAGCTTGATGATATTAATTTTTTAATTGTCATACCTTTTTTAAAATTTTCTTGAGATATTTAAGTACACAATTATTTAAAATAGTATAACTGAAAAACCGAAAACCGAACCGAGTAAACCGACCAAAAAACCGAACCGAACCGATAAACATCGGTTCGGTTTCGGTTTGGGTCCAAACCGACCCAAACCGAACCGCTTGCACCCCTAGATAGGTTTGGTTTGAGAACATCCTCGGCACCCCGAGCTCGGCTCGGCCCTAGGTAAACCAGCTGCGCAGGCTCTCATCTAGCTGGCATGTCCGAAGGCTCGCCTGTGGGGGATAGGTTTAGTTTGAGAACGTCATCGGCACCCCGAGCTCGGCTCGGCCCCAGGTAGACCCGCTGCGCAGACTCTCATCTAGCGGGCAGGTCCGAAGGCTCGCCTGTGGGGGATAGGTTTGGTTTGAACAAGACAGGAAACGTTCCCGGAATACGAAATGGAAGGAGGTGAAGATAGGAGAGGTCTCGGCGAGAACTGATCTCGGCACGGACGCCCTCGGCAAGGAGATCTCGCCAAAAGATGTTCTCGACGGGAAGGCTCATATATTCCGAGACAGGGAAGCGTTATGCAAAAGCTTGGAACGGTTCGCGCAAGCTAAAGGGGGGACAGCCTCGTCTCGAAGGGCCCACGAGTGATGTTCCCGGTAGACGGTTTTTGGCAGAGTGCGGAAGCAAAATGTCTAAACCCTGGGCTCTTTCGATAAGTTCCCGCCTATCCGTCACTAAGGGAGACTATCCTAGGGAGGCCAAGGGCCTCGGCGGAAGCGTGCTTAAGCGGCACTCGGCCAGAACGATGGTATCAAGCGCGTGCAAAAAAAAGAAGGGAAGAGAAAAGGACTGCATACAAAACATTTGCAATATATTTAATGTAATTACACATCTCGAGCGTTCTCGCTCAGTACAGCAGAAGGAAAAGAAAAAGGGAGGCCCTTAGGGAGACAAGCTGTACCCCTCCGAGCTCACGCTTGAACTCCCGCTGGAGCTCTAGCCTGAGCTCTCCCCGGATGTCTCGCCACCCGCGGGAGGGGATTTCGGGACATCTGAGGGTGGGGTATCAGGCGCGCTCGGGGGCTTTGGGACAGGCTCGAAGAGCCAGGGGACGAGCTGTTGGGCTGTAATGACCTTGCCCCTCCCATCCAAGCACCCAACATCTCGCAATGTCTCCAAGGTCAGCTTGACGGTAGCTTGCGCATTGGCTTGGAGGAGCTTGTTGACCTCATAGACGGATTAATAGCGGCTCTTCAGTCTTTCATCCAGGGGAGGAGGCGCATTCGCCTCCAGGCGCAAGATCTGGTCCCTCAAGAGGATGTTCTCGTATCTCGCCTGGGACAGCTCCTCGCGAAGCGCCGCGGCTTGAGCGGAATCCTGGGTGGCGAGAAGTTAGCGTGGAAGAAAAAGAATAGTCAAAATCTGTAGTGGCGAGAGCAAGTGCCGAGAAACATCTCGCTTACCTCTTCCGCCCGACGAGATGACAACAGTTGCTTGGCGTCTTCTAGCTCCTTCTTCAAAGAAGCTGCCTCAGCCACCACGCCCTCCAAAGCCTTGAACATGTCCTGGAAGTTGCGGTCGATTGTTATGCTATGGCGAGCACACATGTGCGCAAGCTCCAGCCCGAGCACCAGAGCGCGAGTGGAGTCATAGGCCAGGAGCCTGGTGGTCATCTGTCAGAGACGCTGGCGTCCTCCCGGCTATAGAGACAGTAGCCCAAAGCGAAGGCCTCGCTGGTGACCTCATCTCGCTACGCCCAGTTGGGGAGAAGAGATGAGATTGAGACCCGGTTGACGTCGGGGTCCCACTATAACAGCGGCTTCTTTTCCGCGTCCAGGCACTTCATGCCGAGACCAAAATTATGGTGGCCCCACGACACCTCTCCATACAGAGACTGATCGGAGGTCCCGGCGATGGTTCCCTCACCATCTACTCCACCAGGGGCCGGGGGTTCTCGGCAGGGACCTCAGCGCCACCTCTGGTGGCCGCGATCTCGCTGACGACCTGCAGGATCTCTTCAAAAGAGCGGCCCGCGGCGAGAGGTTGAGAGGACGGCACCACAATGGCTTTTCCCTTCTCGGCGTTCGTTATCTTGGGCCTCTTGATCGGAGGGGGCAGAGGGACGTCGGGTGATGAATTGTAAATATACGTATTTTTGTGCACATTAATTTAGTCATTTTCATTTATTTTCATCGTTTTTACTTATTTTTGTTCAATAAAATACTCCTATTCTTGTAAATTTACTACTAACTTGTTTTATTTTATTTTTCAAAAAAATTCCAAAATCTGCCAAAATTGGGCAGTACACGCCCATGTTATTTTGATCACGCCCGTGACCAGGGCGTGACAGCTCAAAATCCCGTGAAGTTGCAAATTTCTGAAGTAAAAAGGTTGACACGCCTAGCGACACGCCCGTGTCACCCAACACGGGGCGTGACAGAAGCCCGTGTCCACTCCACTCGACAAATTCAGTTCAACGATCATCGAACCCGCAACACGCCCAGAGTCACGCCCGTGACCTATGGCGTGACTCAAACTCAGCTCGACGATTTCAACTCGACACTTTCCGCACGACGATTGTCGAGTGTTGACACTAACCGACACGCCCAGCGACACGCCCGTGACCTGGGGCGTGACCATTCCCCCTGGCTCGACAAGACCCGCGCAGCGACTTTCAGCACAACCCGTGCCCAGTTCTACCTCACCGACACGCCCACCATCACGCCCGTGACCAGGGGCGTGACCAACGCGAGACTGACACGTGTCCAGCCTGAAGTCAACTTTTCCATCAAATTGTCGGCCGCCTTCGCAAACAGTAGTGACACGCCCACCGACACGCCCGTGTCGGAGGCCGTGTACTTTGCTTTTTTTTCCTATAAATTCCCCACTTCTGTAATGACCAAGGGTTCACATTTTTGAGCAACTTTAGTGTGTTTTGTGGGCTGCATCCGTGGATTCCCTTGCTATGTAAGGAGATTTCTCCCCCCTTTTCTTTCATGTTTGTTTTTGCTTTAGCTTTAGCTTTGTAATAGCTTTGTAATAGTTTCCTTTAATCAATAAAAATGTTAGTTTTTCTCTTCTTATTTGGCTTTGGAATGAACTCATGTGCTCACTTTTCTTCTCATTTTATCCTTAATTTCTCCTTTGTTTTTCTCTTTATGAAAAGCGTTTGTGTGTGTATGAGTGTAACATGTTTAATATTCATGTTTTTAACTTGTCTTCATGATTAGGTATGATAGGTTTTCCTCTTTTCACCATGTCCTTTTCTTAAGAGACTTATGTTTTCATTCTTATGTATTTATAAAAGAGATTTTAAAAGTGATTTTGTTCCTTTTTACTTAGTTTTTCTTTTAGGATTGTAAAACTTTTTTTGTTCTTTTCATTTTCTCTTCACCTTTTTTATTACTTTTATGAATACTTAAGAATGAAAAAGTTATAGTTTTAATTTTTGAGCACCTTTGATTTTGACTTTATTTTGGAAAACTTTTTGCTCATTCTCTTTTTATTTGTTCTTTTTATGTGTTTTGGGTAAGCTTTAGGAGTAGAAATTGTTGGAACACCCTATTACTAATTTGGGTCAAGATCACTATGTCTCTAGGAATCTTTGCTTGACCTCTTGTATAGCTTAATAGGTCAATTAGAATTGAGTCTAAGGGTTAGAAGTCTAGGTTTGGAAGCTGCCCTGAAGACCAAGATTTTTTGTTTGGAGACTAAGTCATATCGTCGAGCTCAGCACGACGATTCGTCAAACTCCGGTCGACGATCGTCTAGCTCAACTTCGACAAGATCGTCGAACTCCATTCGACGATCGCTCAGCTCAACTTCATTATATCGTCGAACTCCATTCGACGATCGGTGAGCTCAGGTCGACGATTTTGACTCTACTTTGGATCTTTATCTCTGAGCTCAGTTCGACGATCTTTGAGCTCAGATCGACGATATTTTTGCTGTTGTATATTTCCAGATCGCTGAGCTTAGCTCGACGATAGCAGAGCTCAGTTCGACGATTTCAGATAACTTCCAGGATGTTTCTAAATTCAAATTCAAATCAGTTAGAAGTTATTCTGCAATTAATTCAGAGATTTTCTAGTCGTTTTCATTCATTTCTGGACCAAGTTTCAAGGGATTTCTCAAGGAATATTTCTGTGGACTTTCCTCCAGAAGAGATTGTGCAATTAAGGATGCAATTAATGCAGGATAACGGCTATACTTGAAAGAGAATGTTATTCTATTCTGTATCAGAGAATAAAAGACAGAATTTTTTGAATTCCACATAGAATACAGATTACAGAGAGACAGACACACAGTCAGACATTCAAAAATCTTCTGTCCCAAAGAATTCTCAAGAACACACATCCAAGGAGATCAAGCCTTCTCAAATCTTCAGATCTCTTTAGTTTTCAAAGTGTTCAAGGCCAACATATTTCCAGACTCCAGACATTCAACATTTCAGCTATTGCTGAAATCATCTATTGTTGGAGTTCAATCTTTGAAGGCCTATCACCCTCAGCAAAGCTTTTCTTCCTGAAGATCTCAGGGATTCAGGGGGAGCTTTGACATCAACAATCCACATAGTCTTCTCAGTTGTTTGAGAAAGAGAAGACTTCCATCACTCTCTCACCCCCCTCTCTGTAAAGGGTTTCTCAAACTCCCCTCAAAAGTTTGAGCTTGGTTTTTGAGCACCTTGTCAAAAGCTCATTGGTGGCAAGACACCTGATCAAGAAATCTACTTTGGTTTTTGAGCACCTTATCAAAAGCTCATTGGTGCCCAGGACACCTGATCAACTCATCCTGCAGTGGATTCCTACCTAGGGTGGTAGAAGAGTGGATGTACCCAAGTTTAGGGGAACCACTATATTTCCTTGTGTCTTCTGGCTTTGCTTGTTTTCATTTTGGTTTCTGGCCTTGATTTTTCTGTGATTAGCTTTTGTTTAACTTAGTGCTGTGATTAGATTTATTTTTGCTTCCCTGCTCACTCTTATTATAACAGTTGTTGTAAAAAGTTTCAAAGCACCATATACTCTATTCACCCCCCCTTTAGAGTATATCAGATCTAGCTGCACTTTCAATTGGTATCAAAGCGAGGTTGGTTAAACATACCATACCTGATTGGTTGTACAGGCTAACACCTGAACCCAAAGATCCCAAGTTAGATCTGTTTTTCTTTGGTATTTTATTATTAGATTTTGGTTTCACAAATCATGGCCCAAAACAAAGATTATGCTAGCACCAGACCTCCAGTGTGAAATCTATCCAAGATTATTACATGAATTCTATTGGCGAAGATATCTTTAACTCTGTTTTGACAGTATGTCCAAGACCCCCAGAGAAAACAAGTACAAATGCTGTTCCACCTCCATCAGGAACAGATGCTGACATCAAGAGATGGAAGGTAGCTGATGCTAAGGCTATGAACATCCTAGCCCAGACAATGTCAGATGACATATTTCAAAAGGTAGCTGAATGTAATTCAGCCAAGGAAATTTGGGACAAACTCTCAGAAATAGTCTCAGGCTCAGCTGATGAGAGAAAGGATAGAAGTTCCCATCTCATCTCTCAATATGAGAATTTCAGAAAGGGAGAAACTGAGTCAGTGGGAGACATGTACAATAGACTAAGTGTAATTGTTAGTGAACTCAGGACATTGGATAAAGAGATCTCTCTAACTGAACTTAATGACAAGATCCTAATGTGCTTCCCCAGCACTTGGGATTCAAGAATCTGGCCAATTAAGGATGCCAGAAGTCTGAATGAGATCACCACTGAAGCTCTATTGGGTAAGCTCAAATCTTATGAGCTACTCATCAAAAATAGAGAGGAAGAACAGAAGGCTGCTTCACCAGCCACAAGAAAAGAGAAGACCATAGCCTTCAAGGCAACTGAAGATCCGCCTGAAGATAAAGCCACAGGCAATGATGAACTACTCAGTCTGCTGGCCAAAAGATTTTACAAAATGGCCAGAAAGGACTTCAGAAGAAGATCATACAAGGAGCAGGATAAGCCAAGGTATGACAAGTCCATTAGTAATAATAAAGACATTATTTGCTTTGGTTGCAGGAAACTAGGGCACATAGTTCCTGACTGTCCAGAGAACAAGAACAAGGACAGAAGGGACAGGAAAGAAAGAAGAAAGGAGAAAGACTCCAAAAGGAATGGCAATGGCAAACCTTCTTCAAGCAAAAACAAGCATACAAGAAAAGGGTTTGTTGCTTGAATCCTGGAGTGAGACTGAAGAGGAGTCAGAAGCCTCATCCAGCTCCAGTGATGATGAGGATGATGCAGAAGAAAAGGAGTTCTGCATGATGGCAATCAATGCCTCACAGCATAATTCAGAGGAAGAGGAGTCAGAGTTAGACTCAAAGACTCAACCTGAAGAAGATCAGGTAATTGGTTCTTTTGATTTTAGTTCAGAGGATTTTAAATCTGAATTTAAAGCACTGTGTTTAGACCTGCTAAAGTCTGAGAAAGAAATTATCTCTCTCAGAAATCAATTATCTGAACACAATACTCTAAAGTCAGAAAACCTCAAACTCTCTCAGGAGTTGGAGTGTTGTAGGGAACATATAGCTTCACTGAAAAGTGAGCTCTCTGAGGCCAAAAAGCTTGAAGAATCCCTCAATGGGAGAAGCATCAAGCTGATGGACATCACAAGCACAGTGAACTCCAGATTCAACAGTACACTGGGCTTGGGTGCTTCATCCAGCCAACCTATAGTCCTAACAACTCCAATCAAATTCATTTCTGACAAAGGAAAGGGAGTTATAGAGGTTGCTAGGAAAAATTCTGATCTGCCTCAGAAAATTAAGTCCCAGCAGAAATCGTCGAACGGAGATCGACGATCGCCGAATGAAGATCGACGATCACCGAACGCAGCTCGACGATCTCAGGCAAAGTCGTCGAACGCAGATCGACGATCTCAGCCAAAGTCGTCGAACGCAGGTCGACGATCTCAAATACCTGACCTCAGCTATAGTCGACCGTCGAACGGAGCTCGACGATCTGACCCAAGATCGTCGAACGCAGCTCCAAGATCGTCGAACAGAGGTCAGAGCTCTGGAAAATTTTTCAAAGGCAAATCAAAATTGAATCCTAAGGGTCCTTCATCCCAGATCTTTAACCCTTATACTGAATGGATTATACCTCCAAGGAGATATCATCCTGAAGGATATAAGAGTCAACCTGGGATGTCTTTCATTTCAGAATTTAAAGGTTATCAACCTAGGCCAAAGGTAAACTGGGTCAAAAACAAATGAATTGTCTAATGTGCAGGTGAAGACCTATCCAACATCTAACCAGCAATGGTATTTGGATAGTGGATGCTCTAAGCACATGACAGGGAACAAGGACAACCTCACATCCTTCAGTGCCAAGCTTGGACCCAAAGTTATCTTTGGTGATTCAAACTTTGGACAAACTAAAGGATATGGTGCAGTCCAGATTGGATCAGTAACCTTCAAGAAGGTAGCTTATGTGGAAGGACTGAAGCACAACCTAATTAGCATCAGTCAGCTGTGTGATGAAGGCTACCAGGTGACCTTCAGTAAAGCCTTATGCAAAATCAAGTCAGAGGACAACACAACTGTGTTGACAGGTAAAAGGAAAGGTAACATCTATCTAGTAGATTTTCTTTCAAACTGATGTAGATATCTGCTTGTTTAATTCTGTCTGTAGACCAAATATTTTATGGCATAAGAGATTAGGACACCTAAACCTTAGAACTATTGCTAGGCTATCCAAGGACAACCTTGTTAGAGGACTACCTTCTTGACCCTACAAGAAGGAAGGACTCTGCAGGGCTTATCAATTAGGCAAGCAAACTAAAAACAGCTTTAAGTCACTTAATAAGAGTGATTCACCTAGGATATTGTATCTGTTACACATGGATCTTTTTGCACCCATCACAGTACAAAGCCTAGGAGTGAAATCCTACACTTTAGTAGTTGTAGATGACTTCTCTAGATTCACTTGGGTGTTCTTTCTAAGGAAGAAGTCTGATAACTTTAAGTGTCTGACAGAGTTTCTCAAATGTATACAGATTGAGTTCAATACTCACATTGCCCTGATCAGAAGTGATCATGGGACAGAGTTTGATTCTCTTCTTATGCAAGAGTTCTGTCAGAGTGAAGGGATCAGACATACTTTCTCAGCTCCTAGAACTCCTCAACAAAATGGGGTAGCTGAAAGGAAAAATAGAACCCTTATTGAATCTGCCACCACATTGTTGTCAGATGCTCATCTACCTCTATCCTTTTGGGCAGAGGCAGTGAACACCTCCAACTATGTGCTGAATAGAAGTCTGATACATAAACTAAAGGGAAAGACTCCCTATGAATTACTCAAAGGAAAGAAACCTAAAGTTGACTATTTTAGAGTCTTTGGTTGTATTTGCTACATTCACAATAATGACAAGAAATATTTAGCAAAATTGCAAGCCAAAGCTGATGAAGGAGTGTTTCTGGGATACTCCATGATCAGCAAGGCCTATAGGGTCTATAATAAATCATCTTTGAAAATTGAGGAATCTGTTCACATTTCATTTGATGAATCTAACATGTCTTTCAAGGAGAAGATTTCTTCTACCATAGAACCTTTGCAGGAACATTCTCTAGTTGAAGACTTGAACAAGTTACAGGTTACTCAAGAGGATGAAAGCAGTGAAGATGAAGGAAATGCTCAACACATTGAAGAACAACTTGAAGAGATAGTTGTTGTACCACAAGAGGAAACAACAACACAGGTTGATGAACAATCAACACCCCCTGTTGATTTAGTAACATCTAGAGACCATCCAATTTCCCAAATAATTGGAGAAATCTCAGCTGGTGTGCAAACCAGAAATCAGGTCAACCAAAACCTGTTGCACACCTGCTTCCTATCTCAAATTGAACCTCAGTCCATTCAAGATGCAGAGCAAGATCCACACTGGATCATTGCAATGCAAGAGGAGTTGCATCAATTTGAGAGTAACAAAGTATGGGAACTAGTGTCAAAGCCTAAGGATCACTCAATTGTTGGAACAAAATGGGTATTCAGAAACAAACTGGATGATCAAGGAGTAATTATAAGGAACAAGGCAAGGCTAGTTGCTCAGGGATACTCTCAAGAAGAAGGGATAGACTACGACCAGACTTTTGCACCTGTTGCAAAATTGGAAGCCATTAGAATATTTCTAGCTTATGGAGCTCACAAAAGCTTCAAGGTATATCAGATGGATGTCAAAAGTGCATTCTTAAATGGAGACATCAAAGAGGAAGTTTATGTCAGACAACCTCCAGGTTTTATCTCTCCTACTTATCCTGATTATGTTTTTAGACTGAATAAAGCATTATATGGTCTCAAGCAAGCTCCTAAAGCATGGTATGAGACCCTAGCATGCTTTCTCTTGGAAAATGGTTTTATAAGGGGTAGAGTAGACCAAACTCTTTTCATTAGAACCCATATGTTCCATACCCTACTAGTACAAATTTATGTAGACGATATTATTTTTGGTTCTACTGACTCCAAATTGTGCAGAAGGTTTTCTAACCTGATGCATTCTAAATTTGAAATGAGTAGCATGGGTGAGCTATCCTTCTTCCTAGGATTGCAAGTCAAACAGCATGCTGAAGGCATCTTCATTTCTCAAACAAAGTATGCAAATGAACTGGTTAAGAAATTTGGTATGTCTGAGGCATCTTGTATGAAAACACCCATGCCTACTAATGCTGTATTGGATGCTGATGAACATGGGAAACCTGTTGATCAGACAACATATAGAGCAATGATTGGCTCTTTACTGTATCTTACAGCAAGTAGACCAGATATAATATTTGCTACATGTATATGTGCTACGTTCCAAGTAAGCCATAGAGAGTCACACCTAACTTTAGTAAAGAGGATTCTCAGGTATGTTAAAAGTTGTCCAAATCTAGGTCTCTGGTATCCAAAAGATTCAGCATTTGATTTAACTGGATTCTCAGATGCTGATTATGCTGGATGCAGAATTGACAGGAAAAGCACCAGTGGAACTTGTCAGTTCCTTGGTGACAGACTTGTCTATTGGTTTTGTAAGAAACAAACATCTGTGTCAACTTCAACTGCTGAAGCTGAATATATGGCTGCAGGCAGTTGTTGTTCACAAATCTTGTGGACTCAAAACCAACTCCTAGACTATGGCTACAACTTATAGAAGTCTAAAATCTTTTGTGACAATACTAGTGCTATTTCTATAGCTCAAAATCCAGTCCTCCATAGTAGGACAAAACACATAGAGATTAGGCATCATTTCTTAAGGGATAATGTTGAAAAGAATAAAATTGAACTACACTATATCCCAATTGATTTACAAAGGGGAGATATTTTCACCAAGCCATTGGATGAAAAGAAACACACCTTCTTCCTAAATCAGTTAGGAATGTTAGATGGAGGAAGTCTTAAATAATATCTAAGATTTTGAAAGATTAAAAATTGACCAAGACTAGGCAAACATTCTGATTTCTCTTAGTGTCTAGAATTTTTCTGATCTCTGAACTGCGCTCGACGATTTTCCCCAAGATCGTCGAACGGAGATCGACGATTTCCAAAAATTGTCGAACTGAGTTCAGTGCCTCTTAGCTAGTATGAACTATCTCTTCCGATCAACGATCGTCGAACGGTGCTCGACGATTTTGTTCTCTGAACGATCGTCGAACGGAGCTCGACGCTCTCCAATATCATCGAACGGAGATCAACGATGTTGAAGACTCTTCAGATTCCTTTAGAAGCCTCGATCGTCGAACTGAGTTCAACGATCTTTCCAATTCTGCGTCGAACCCTAATATAAAACTCATTTTTCGCCGTCGTTCTCTTTTGCGCTTTCGATTTCTCTGCAAGAATTTTCTTTCCCTCCAAACAGTTCTACACTTGGTCGTTTTGTTTGTTGAATTTTTGCAGGTACCCATGGCTGTGTCAGTTGCTGTTCTTGCTGCTATGAAATTTGATGCTGGTTTTGACATCGACCTGGAATCATTCAGCACCACTGACCAGGTTTTTCAAGATATATTGGGATTATTCAAACACCAGAACTTGACTGCCATAATGACCACCAGAATCAAGCTGGCATCTGATGAAATAAAGGAGTGGGTTTATACTGCCCATAATCAAGATAACTCTACCATTGTTGGGTCTATTTCTGGAAATCAGGTACCCTTGACCCCAACAATTCTATCAGAAGTTTTTGAGTTGAGAAATGGAGAAGATACTGCTGAGTTATCTGGAGATGAGTATTCTGAACTGCTTGCCAGAATGGGTCATTCAGAGGGAAACCCTAGCAAGCTCTTCAAAAGGAACCTATCTGTGGAGTACAGATTTTTGGCAGATGTTGTTGGGAAAGTGTTACTGGCAAAGCACTCTGCCCATGATACAATTTCAAGATATCAGCTCTGCCTCATGGGAGCTCTTGTGGACAAGAAGAATCTGAATTGGGGAGAGGTTTTCTTTGACCTCATCAAAAAGAAAATCAACAAAAGTTTTGTTAACTTTGGGAGAATTATTGGAGTGTTTATGCAGCACAGGTGCCCTGCCTTGCTGGTCTCCTCTGGAATTCATATTAATGCCTCCAAGAGACTGTCTTGTGCCCTCTTTGGAAAGTGGGACAGACAAATCAGTAAGCCCAGCAGGCCCTCCTCCAGTACTCCTTCAGGCACAAGGACTCAAAGAGTCACTCCTCCACAGGTCTCTTCCCCTGCAGATGACCTGGCTGCTGTTGTTGCCTCTCCTCCTCCTCCTCCAATTCCATCCCTTCCCATACCATCCACCATTCCAGCTCCATCCACCCTCATCATATCCAGCCCATCTCCAACATCCACACCTTCTCCAGTACCCATTCTACCTCCACCAGAAGAACAATTCCACCCACTATTCTCCTACCCTCCACCTGATGTCACTTCATCACCCTCTCATCCATCCTTCACCCTACTTGATGATTCCTTTATGGATGATTCCCCATCATCTCCTCCTGAGTTACCCTCCTCCTCCACTTCATTTCAAGACCTCATACAGCAAATCATTGATCAACCAACATTCACCCCATCCATCTCCATCCCTCTATCCTCCATTTCCACCCTACCAACACCTCAGCCATCCCTTCCACCATTCTCCAGCTCTCCACTACCAGAACCTTCAGCTGCTCCTATATCTTCTACCTCTGCTCCAGCTCTTGAGCAAGTAGACCTCCCATCCCTTGCTGACAGGCTGTATGAGCTGCTTGCCCCCAGGCTCTCTCTGATGTTGGAGACCTCCTTGGCTCCACTCCACCTGTCAGTGGCAGCCCTCTCTGCCAGGCTCTCTTCCCTCTTCCCTCAGGCAGCACCTACAGTAGTGTGCCTTGATCCAGACATGTCTGCATCTAGGCAGGGGGAGATGCCATATGAAGTGAATCTTCATGCTGCTGCTGCTGCTGTTTCTGTAAGCTGTCTGTCTGCTGCTGCTGCTATTACTGCTTCATCTGCTGCACCTCCTCTTGTTGTTGCTGTTGCTGTGCCTCAAGCACAAAGCCAGATTTCAACTGCAGTCCTTGTAATAGACCTCAGGTCTTTGCTATCAGTTTTTGATTCTGCATACTTCAGCTCTCTGCCAGAGGTCAATGCTGTCCAGCCTCCAGAAGATTTATCCAAGGCACTTGTGCCTTTTTCTTGCTGTGACCCTAGTATTATCACCTCCTTTGTAAATTCAGTGTATGCTGCTGAAAATGTTGATGCTGCTGCTTCTTCTGAAGAAAGGATTGTTGTTGCTTCTGAGAATGTTGATACTGCTGCTACAAATATTGATACTGCTGAAGTTCCTGTTGTTTCTGATGAACCAATTTCAAGGACATTCTTATGACAGAGGCACCTGAATTTGATCCTTCTGCAGTCCTTGATGATATTCCTTCTGTTTCTGTTGTTGTTAGTGAAGTTGTTGCTGCTATCACCTGTCCAGAGCCTACTGTTGCTGCTGTTGTTGTTACTACTTCTACTCCATCTACTGCTGTCACTTCTGCTTCTGCTTCAATATCTGCTGCTGTCTCTGTTGTTACCATTTCAACACCTGCTGCTACAACTTCTGCCTCATCTGCTTCTGTACAACTCAAGAAGGATCTAATGAAGAAAATAGATGCTCTCTATGATGACCAGAGTTCTGAGAGTCATGAATTTAGAACAGACTCTGATGACTCTTCTGCTACCATTGCTAGGAAAAGAAAGGCAAGGAGCAAAGCAATGAAGAGGGTACCTCCTGCCAAAGTTAAGGATAACAATGATATCCCATATTACATTCTACATGACTGCCCAATTACTGAACACTGGATGCAATACTCTAAAAATCAGCTGAAAGCAATGAAGAAAAAGAGAAAATATGAGAAGGGTTCATCCCAATTCCAGCACTCTCATCCTCCTCCACCACCTCCTCCTGATGTAGGTGCAGGTGGAAGCTCTGCAGCTCAACCCCCAGCCAGAAGTCAGGCTCCCTATCAGCCTCATGCCAGATCTTACCATAAGGAAAGCCAATCCAGGGGTTCACATTCTAGGAGAGGAGGATATAGAGGAAACCAAAGAGATATTCAAGTCTATTCCAAAGGGTACTCCAGGCAACACCCATACTCTAGGGGAGGACAAAGTTCTACTGATACAACATCTGGTCCTTTCCCTTACAAGCTGAAAGAGACTGTGTCTGCCAGGCCTCCTCAAGACAATCCCTCCAACAGGTATGAACCACCTGTACCTTTTGAGGATCCTGAAAATAATCCAGCTGCTTGGACTGCAAGGTTAAAAGAACTAGCTGCACTGGATCAAATTAAAAAGGCCAGAGAGCAAGGAATAGATTCTTCCAACATTTCAACAATGTCTGAACAAAGACAGAAAGAGCTAGAGAGATATGCTTCAAGTAAATTCTTTGATGCTGACAGGTATATGGAATTACATCCTGAAGCTGTAGTTCCCAGGCCTAAAAGGCAAACATATTTTGGTGCAGCAGATGATACTAGATCCAACAAGGAAGCCCTCAATCCTAACAGAGAGATTAAACTTGTTAAAGGCAAAGAGAAGAAATGATATTGTAAGGTGACAATTTCTGTGATTTCTGATTACTATCTGGATGCTATATATCTCTGTGATTCTGCAATGTCTAGTTGTTGTTTTTATGTTTTACTGATTGTATGTTGTTATTTAAAATTCTTTCAAAGTCTGTAAATAGTAATCCTAACCCAAATAGGGGGAGATTGTTGGAACACCCTATTACTAATTTGGGTCAGGATCACTATGTCTTTAGGAATCTTTGCTTGACCTCCTGTATAGCTTAATAGGTCAATTAGAATTGAGTCTAAGGGTTAGAAGTCTAGGTTTGGAAGCTGCCCTGAAGACCAAGATTTTGTGTTTGGAGACTAAGTCATATCGTCGAGCTCAGCACTATGATTCGTCGAACTCCGGTCGACGATCGTCTAACTCAACTTCGACAAGATTGTCGAACTCCATTCGACGATCGCTGAGCTCAACTTCATTATATCGTCGAACTCCATTCGACGATCGGTGAGCTTAGGTCAACGATTTTGACTCTGCTTTGGATCTTTATCTCTGAGCTCAGTTCGACGATCTTTGAGCTCAGATCGACGATATTTTTGCTGCTGTATATTTCCAGATCGCTGAGCTCAGCTCGACGATAGCAGAGCTCAGTTCGACGATTTCAGATAACTTCCAGGATGTTTCTAAATTCAAATTCAAATCAGTTAGGAGTTATTCTTCAATTAATTCAGAGATTTTCTAGCCGTTTTCATTCATTTCTGGACCAAGTTTCAAGGGATTTCTCAAGGAATATTTCTGTGGACTTTCCTCCAGAAGAGATTGTGCAATTAAGGATGCAATTAATGCAGGCTAACGGCTATACTTGAAAGAGAATGTTATTCTATTAAGTATCAGAGAATAAAAGACAGAATTTTTTGAATCCCACATAGAATACAGATTACAGAGAGACAGACACACAGTCAGACATTCAAAAATCTTCTGTCCCAAAGAATTCTCAAGAACACACATCCAAGGAGATCAAGCCTTCTCAAATATTCAGATCTCTTTAGTTTTCAAAGTGTTCAAGGCCAACATATTTCCAGACTCCAGACATTCAACATTTCAGCTATTGTTGAAATCATCTATTGCTGGAGTTCAATCTTTGAAGGCCTATCACCCTCAGCAAAGCTTTTCTTCCTGAAGATCTCAAGGATTCAGGGGGAGCTTTGACATCAACAATCCATATAGTCTTCTCAGTTGTTTGAGAAAGAGAGGACTTCCATCACTCTCTCACCCCCCTCTCTGTAAAGGGTTTCTCAAACTCCCTTCAAAAGTTTGAACTTGGTTTTTGAGCACCTTGTCAAAAGCTCATTGGTGGCAAGACACCTGATCAAAAAATCTGCTTTGGTTTTTGAGCACCTTATCAAAAGCTCATTGGTGCCCAGGACACCTGATCAACTCATCCTGTAGTGGATTCCTACCTAGGGTGGTAGAAGAGTGGATGTACCCAAGTTTAGGGGAACCACTATATTTCCTTGTGTCTTCTGGCTTTGCTTGTTTTCATTTTTGTTTCTGGCCTTGATGTTTCTGTGATTAGCTTTTGTTTAACTTAGTGCGGTGATTAGATTTATTTTTGCTTCCCTGCTCACTCTTATTACAACAGTTGTTGTAAAACGTTTCAAAGCACCATATACTCTATTCACCCCCCCCCCCCCTTTAGAGTATATCAGATCTAGCTGCACTTTCAGAAATCTTGTTATTTTAATTTATAAGTAACTTTGATTTTTCTTTATTGTTAGTGTGTGTGTGTGTATGAGCATAAATTTTCACTTTGTTCTTCTTAATTTTCATGATGTGTGTGTGAGTGTATGAGTATAACTTTTTATTGCTTTCTTCAATTATGTAGAGTGTGTGTGTAGGAGATAAATTTTCATGCTTTATTTTACCGCTTTCTTCAATTACGTAGAGTGCGTGTGTGTAGGAGACAAATTTTCATGCTTTATTTTATCGCTTTATTCAATTACGTAGAGTGCGTGTGTGTAGGAGATAATTTTATTGCCTTCTTTCAATTATGTAGAGTGTGTGTGTTAGCGTTTATTTACGCCTACTCACTAGGAGTTAAATGACTGGATTTTGTTTACCGTCTGTTCATTTGAGTTAAATGGCTGGTCTTTTACTTTTCTGTAATTATTTTATTAGGACTTGCAATTGTATTTATTTTCGCCTACTCGTTAAGAGTTAAATGGCATGCCCTTTATTTCCCGCCTACTCGTTTGAGTAGGACTTATAATTTTCTTTTTTTTTAACTTAGTTTCTGTTTTTTTATAATTTGGAGTGTGCGTGAGTTCTTGTTTTAGCTAACTTTTCAGCTTTCTAAATGTTTGTTATTTTTTATGTCCTCTTCTTATAATCATTTAGCGTTTAATTTCGAACTCGCACCTCACTAAATTATAAAGCCATCCCCATACCGATGTGTGGCTAATCGCTATTAGCCTCGGCATCGAAGAGCATTGGGACATTTAAAATGATTTGTAATAATTAAAGCTCTTTATTTTCACTTTAATTTAAGGACTTAAGGTTTACCCTTGTTAACGACGCGTAGGACCACAAATCGATGTGTGTGCCCTATTTCTGTTATCCATACTCTAGCTAGCCGAGAGGCCGTGCGCATGGACAGATCACCCCTGGGTAAATAGAGTTGCGTGCATACCCTCGAGAGAGGACAAGCGTAATTCTACCGGATTGGGTTCCCCACCCAATATCGGGGTTCTTAGCGTAAAGCGGGCGTTAAGAGGAATCCTTCGTCGGACTAACGTTTGGTCGAATAATCTTAATGTTCAGGTGAGCGATATCCCTATAGCTAGGTGAGCTCACATTTGTGGAACCTCCACAGTCAAGTTGCCTTTTATTAATTTGAAAACTAAGTCCTCTAATTATTAAAAATTATTTTAGTCTTAATCTGATTCGATGGCGAGCGTTAACCCTTCATCGAATTTCTCTAAATCATTTTTTCGCTCTTTTACTTTTTTCGTCTTTACTTAATTAAAATCTCCACCTTATTTTCAGTAAAATAATAGTCCTCCCGGAGGAGTAAGAATAGTCAACACGACCCCAAGAACAATACGACCTCGGTATTCCCCGAATATCGAGTACTACTTGCGATAGGTGCACTTGCCTCCTGTAGCAATCCCGCGGCGATCGACTCACCGAACCAACCACAGTAAGAGTCTTCTCGTGGGCCATCAACTTTTTGGCGCCGTTGCCGGGGAAATCTTGGAGTTGCTATTTCGAATTCCGGAGTCTATTACTTTTACTTATTTTCTATAAACTAAAAAAAAAACTAAAAACTTTATTTTAAATAAAATAAAAAAAAGAGAGTTTATTTTGATTTATTTATTTTTCTCTTTGGGTATATGACCCGTGGACAACCCTCCGAGTCTGAAGATTTTGACTTCGACCCTAAGATCGAACGCTCCCTTGCGCGTGTTCGATCTCAACGCCGAATTCCTTCTTTAGACCCCGAAGAATCTATCGGCGAACCCTCTGTTGTAGTTATGGTCGCCCATAACCCTACCCCGGCGGCCGAGCGTACTATGTCTTATTACACCCGGCCTAACCTGGACGATACTCGGTCTAGTATTGTTCGCCCTGCGGTGGCGAATAATAATTTTGAAATAAAGTCGAGTGTCATTCAAATGGTCCAAAACACCGTGCAGTTCGATGGACTGCCAGATGAGGACCCGAATGTCCACTTGTCCAACTTTTTGGAAATTTACGACACCTTCAAGATTAATGGCGTCACTGATGACGTCATTCGCTTGCGCCTATTTTCTTTCTCCCTTAAGTCCAAAGCCAAGGCGTGGTTGAATGCCCTCCCGCAAGGATGTATCACCACGTGGGCTGAGTTGACGGAGCGATTCCTAACGAAGTACTTTCCGCCGCAAAAAGAGCAAAGTTGCGGGCAGACATTTCTTCGTTTGTGCAAAATGATCCTGAGTCTCTATACGAGACTTGGGAACGGTTTAAAGAATTCCTCCGCCGGTGCCCGCAACACGCGCTGCCAACGTGGTTGCAAGTTCAATTTTTTTATAATGGGCTGAATTTTCAAACGCGTCAAATGATTGACGCGGCTGCCGGGGGCATACTAAACAACAAAACCTCCGAGGCCGCCCAGGCTTTATTCGAAGAGATGGCTATGAACGCCTATCAATGGAACGTCCCGCGGGGACGCCCAAAGCCGGCGGCTGGTCTTTTTGAAGTGGATGCCACTGCTCTCTTAACCCTTCAAGTTTAAAAGTTAACAAAGCAGGTGGCGGAGATGTCTGCTGCCTCCTCCACTCCGCCTTGTTTTATTCCCCCTAACGTCTGCATGGCTGAAGAGTTCATGGATTTCATGGGAAATTCGGGTCGTCCTTCCTTCAACCCCAACAACAACCCTTATAGTAATAACTATAATCCGGGTTGGAGGAATCACCCCAATTTCTCTTGGAGAAACCTGAACAATGCTCAGCGTCCCCTCTTTCTTATGCGCCCGGATTTCTGCCGCCTCCACCTCTTCCAAAACCCTCCCCGATGGAGGAAACTTTTTCGAAGTATATTGCATCCAACGAGTCAAATATCCGGAACATCACTGTATCGCTAAAAACTCTCGAACAACAGGTTGGACAACTGGCGAGGATGATGTCCGAGCGCGCGCTCGGGGCACTACCGGGAAACACGGAGCCCAATCCGCGGGAGAACGCCAACGCTATAACCCTCTGTAGTAGAAAGGAGGTGGTCGATCCAAAACGGACCGACCCTCAGGTACATATTTCGCCTCCGACCCCTCTTCCCCTTTCTTCGATTACGCCGCCTTTACCGATTTTAAAAGAAAAAATTATTTTAAACAATGCCCTTCGATATCCGCATAAGTTAGATAACGAGCGTAAGGACGCACAATATGAAAAATTTATTTTATTATTAAAACAAATTCACATTAATGTTCCTTTTTGCGAGGCTATCTCGCAAATGCCCAAATATGCGAAATTTTTAAAAGACTTACTTTCTAATAAACTTAAATTAGAGGATATTTCGCATGTATCTCTCAACGCTGTCTGCTCGACGGCCCTTACTAATAAATTGCCCCCAAAACAAAACGACCCGGGACGGTTTTCCATCCCGTGCCTTTTTGGTGATATATTAGTAAAGTACGCCTTAACTGATTTAGGGGCTAGCATTAATCTGATGTCGTTCTCGCTCTTTCAACGTTTAGGTTTGGGTGCTCCTAGTCCTACGAATATACGCATCCAATTAGTGGATCGCTTGGTTAAGTTCCCTATCGGGGTTGTGGAGGACGTCCTTGTCCGAGTAGACAAGTTTACCTTCCCGATAGATTTCGTCATCTTAGACATCGAGGAGGACGCCAAGGTACCAATAATACTCGGTCGCCCTTTTCTCGCCACCTCCCGCGCACTAATAGATGTTAGTAATGGTAGTCTTCTCCTCTGAGTAGGCGATGACCAAGTTACTTTCTCTATTAATCCCTCGTTGGACAATTTGTCATCGAGCGACGATTTCTGCTATTCTTTAGATACATTTTTTGGAGATCGTTCTTCTCCAGTTTTCGTGTCCGTATTTTTAAATGACGATATTTATGCGCTCGAAAATTTTAAATGCGATGAGGATACCTCTTTAGACTTATCGTTCGAACCAATTGGTAAGAAAGACATAGGCATTAAAACCTCCCTGGAAGAACCGCCCATTCTAGACCTCAAACCCTTACCTGCATCACTCAAATACGCATTCTTGGGAAAAGGCGATACGCTTCCCGTTATCATTTCTTAGGACTTGAGTGATTCGGAGACTTCCGATTTATTGGAAGTTTTATTTAAACATCGCCACGCAATTGCGTGGCAAATCTCTGACTTAAAGGGGATTAGCCCCTCCTTTTGCACCCATAAGATCTTTCTTAATGATAATTGCCGCAAAATGATTCAACCGCAGCGTCGTCTTAACCCAAACATGAAAGACGTCGTTAAAGCCAAAATTATTAAGTTATTAGATGCGGGGATTATCTACCCTATTTCGGACAGTGCATGGGTTAGTCCCGTGCATGTCGTGCCCAAGAAGGGCGGTCTTACCGTAGTGGCGAATGAGCATAACGAGCTCGTCCCAACTCGTACTGTTACGGGGTAGGCGAGTGTGCATCGATTATAGAAAACTTAATGATGCCACCCGCAAGGACCATTTCCCTCTGCCTTTTCTGGACCAGATTTTAGAGCGTTTATCTGGTCATCCATATTATTGTTTTCTTGATGGTTTATCGGGGTTTTTCCAAATCCCCATTTCCCCCGATGATCAAGAGAAAACAACTTTTACTTGCCCGTTTGGCACCTTCGCATATCAAAGAATGCCATTTGGACTCTACAATGCGCCGGCTACATTCCAAAGATGTATGCTAGCGATCTTTGGCGAGCTAGTAGAAGACATTATGGAAGTCTTTATGGATGACTTTTCTGTTTTCGGACGCTCTTTTCCCGATTGCCTTCACAATTTAGATCGTGTCCTTCAACGGTGCGAGGACACAAGCCTTGTATTAAATTGGGAAAAATGCAACTTTATGGTTCGAGGAGGTTTGGTCCTCGGCCATATGATTTCGTCTAAGGGGATAGAGGGGGATAAGGCCAAGATAGAAATCATAGAAAAACTTCCGCAACCAACAAACGTAAAATCTATTAGGAGTTTTTTAGGCCATGCGGGCTTTTATCGACGCTTCATTCAAGACTTTTCAAAAATAACAAAGCCGCTTACTCATCTCTTGGAAAAGGAATCACGTTTCATCTTTAGTAGTGAATGCGAGTCCGCCTTTAATTTAATAAAACAAAAACTTATCACTTCACCAATTTTAGTGGCCGCTAATTGATCTCTTCCGTTCTAAATTATGTGCGACGCTAGTGATATTGCCTTAGGTGCCGTTTTTGGCCAACGCATAGAAAAACATTTTCATCCTATTTATTACGCTAGCAAGACGCTCACTTCCGCACAAATAAATTACACGACGACGGAAAAGGAACTCTTAGCCATCGTTTTCGCTTTTGATAAGTTTTGCTCGTATATAACGCTATCTAAAGTTATCGTTTTTACCGATCACTCCGCCCTTAAGTATTTATTAGCTAAAAATGATGCGAAGCCCCGCCTTCTTCGATGGATTCTCCTCCTACAAGAGTTTGATTTGGAGATCCGTGATAAGCGGGGAGCGGAAAATATAGCAGCAGACCACCTCTCCTGTTTAAAAAATCCGGGTGCGGAAGTGCTCGTCGAATCTGAAATAAATGACAGATTCCCCGAGGAACGCCTCCTTGCCATTCATCATTTTCCGTCATCTTCGCCTTGGTTCGCAGATTTTGCAAATTACTTAGTAGCGCGGGTCCTTCCTAATGAGTTTTCAGGTCATCAAAAGAAGAAATTCTTTTCTGACTTGAAAAATTTCGTTTGGGAGGACCGATTTCTTTTTCGTATCTGCGCGGACCAAGCAATCCGAAGATGCGTTGTGGGTGTGGAGTGCTTGCAAATTCTTAAGCACTGCCACGAGGGTCCATCCGGTGGGCACTATCAAGCCAACCGGACCGCTCGGAAGGCGCTCGAGGCGGGCTACTTTTGGCCCACTCTCTTCAAAGACGTGCATACTTTTGTGCGCGCATGCGATAGCTGTCAGCGGCCGGGTAACATCTCTCGTCGCGACGAGATGCCCCAAAACATGTTTTTAGAGTGTGAAGTCTTCGATTTGTGGGGCATAGATTTTGTTGGCCCCCTACCTCCGTCTTTCAAAAATATGTATATTTTAGTGCCGGTCGACTACGTATCAAGGTGGGCAGAAGCGCAAGCTCTCCCCACCAACGATGCACGAGTCGTCGTTATATTTCTTAAAAAACTATTTTCTCGCTTCGGCATGCCTCGCACAATTGTTAGTGCTAGGGGAACGCATTTCTGTAACGCTCTTATGGCTAAGACGTTAGCTAAATACGGAGTCACGCACAAGCTTGCCACCCCCTACCACCCGCAAACAAGTGGCCAAGTTGAGGTAGTAAATCGAGAGATTAAGCGAATTTTAGAAAAAACCGTTTCACTAAATAGGAAAGATTGGTCCATTAAACTCGACGATGCGTTGTGGGCGTATCGGACGGCATACAAAACCGCAATTGGTTGTACGCCGTTCCGGTTAGTCTACGGCAAAGCATGTCATTTACCCGTAGAACTAGAGCATCGCGCTCTTTGGGCTTTAAAACTCTTAAACCTCGACTCCAACTTAGCCGCTCAGAATAGAAAACTGCAACTAAATGAGCTCGATGAATGGCGTGGAAACGCTTACGAGAGCAATAAGTTCTATAAGGAGCGTTCTAAGTTATATCACGATCGAAAAATCAAGTCCCAAAAATTATTTTCTCCGGGCGATCTTGTCCTTCTTTACAATTCACGTCTTAGGCTTTTTCGGGTAAACTAAAATCTAGATGGTCCGGTCCCTTCCTAGTTGAAGATGTTTTTCCATATGGGACCGTACTCGTCTCCCACCCGGAAAAAGGTTCGTTTAAAGTAAACGGTCATCGGTTAAAGTCTTATATAGCAGGCGATCCAGTGATCGGTTTTAGCGAAACCATAACTTTCCTCCACATTATAAACCCGTCAAAATAGTCAAGCTACACGACTATAAACAAAGCGCTCCTAGGAGGCACTCCTCGCTTATCTTTTTCGCTATTTCCTTATTATCTTTGCTGCTTTTTCTAATAAACGCAGGGTTTCTGATCGGCCTCCCCCTACACGTTTCAGGAAAGCTTCTACCCCCCTCTCTTTATTTTCTTTGTATATATTGTCTTTCCTCTTGTTCCGCATACTTACGTTACAACATTGGAGACAATGTTAGACTTAAGTATGGGGGTATTTTCGTACTTTACTTTCTGCACTTCAATTTTTCTGCATTTCAAAAATACAAAAAAATACATATAACAACAAAACAAAAACAAAAAAAAATCTTAAAATGAGAAAAAAAATAATTAAAATGAAAAATCCAAAAAAAATTTCATTTTCTTTTTCTTTCTTTTTTCCAAAAACTCCAAAACAATTATAAAAAAAACAATAAAAAAAATATATTTAGTTTCACTTTGTAAATATTTTTCTTTGTAAATATTTTCTTGTAAATAATCTTTTCTCTCCCCCTTCCGCTTCCCTCTCATTCTTGTAAATAACTTTTCTTTTTCTCCCAATCTTTGTAAATAGAATGAAAATTTTCTTATAAAAAATACAAAAAAAAAACTTTTTATGTATATATTAATGAAATAAACTTAAAAAAACAAAAAAGATAATAGTTCAAAAAAATTCAAAAAAAAAATTTGAGAAAAACTAAAATAAAAAAAGGATAATAAATGAAAAACAAAAAAATGATGATAAAAACTATAAAAATAAAAAAAAGGTTTTGAAACAAATAAATAAAATATTTCATCCTTAACTTTCCTGCTATTAGAAAATTCTGTTTTGAGTTTATTTATATGTGAATACTATTAATTCTCTGTTTGCAATTCGTTTGTTAATTATTGAGTGAAAAATTTAAATAGCCGGGGTTAAGTTTTAAAGAATTCATTATGCTTTGTTAAAAATAGCGAACTCGTTTTAGACACTACTTCTAATTTTTCATTGATAGGAGCACGTGTATTATGTTAGGAAATAACGACTATAGAATTCAATTATACTTACTTTTAGGTTTCTGAAAAATTGGAACGTACAATTTATTAAGTTTGCTCTCAAATGTTTTTAGGATTAAAAATCTAGTTTTCTTTTCTCCCCTTACTTCTCATGACCAACTTGGCATGATAAAATTTTTATCCTTAAAAGATCCTATGTCAATAGGAATAAGATTTCGTTCCGTAAACATAGGCACCCAATAATTTAAAAAGATTATATGTTATGGAGTAAGAGGATAAAATTCATTACTCATACACATATACATTGGGTTAATTTTATTCTTATGAAGTTGAAAAACAAATATGATATTATGAAAATAAGATTTCATTTTCCTAATAATCCAAAAAGAAAAAAAATGGAGGTTCGAGAAAAAATTATCCTCTTTATAGCCAATTACACGATTCTAGAATTAATTCAAAAATCGATTTGAGTGCATAATTAGTAAATTGTATTATTTCCAGTAACACTCCTATAAGCTAGAGTTCATATAATTTCAAACTATTTTCCTTAATCTAACCATTACAAATATTGTCTTCTATTTGATTATATCAAGAAGTCTTTTGTACAAAACTTTTGCGCTATTTAAATCATCTACATAATCTTAGGACTTACCTCTTACACCCCGTATATTTATTTCGATCTCTCTTATAATTGATTAAGCGGTAGCTAAACTTAGAGTTTTATCTATTCCTTATATATTTATTTCGATCTCTCTTATAATTGATTTGGCTTTGGAATGAACTCATGTGCTCACTTTTCTTCTCATTTTATCCTTAGTTTCTCCTTTGTTTTTCTCTTTATGAAAAGCGTTTGTGTGTGTATGAGTGTAACATGTTTAATATTCATGTTTTTAACTTGTCTTCATGATTAGGTATGATAAGTTTTCCTCTTTTTCACCATGTCCGTTTCTTAAGAGACGTATGTTTTCATTCTTATGTATTTATAAAAGAGATTTTAAAAGTGATTTTGTTCCTTTTTACTTAGTTTTTCTTTTAGGATTGTAAAACCTTTTTTGTTCTTTTCATTTTCTCTTCACCTTTTTTATCACTTTTATGAATACTTAAGAATGAAAAAGTTATAGTTTTAATTTTTGAGCACCTTTGATTTTAACTTTATTTTGGAAAACTTTTTGCTCATTCTCTTTTTATCTGTTCTTTTTATGTGTTTTGGGTAAGCTTTAGGAGTAGAAATCTTGTTATTTTAATTTATAAGCAACTTTGATTTTTCTTTATTGTTAGTGTGTGTGAGTGTATGAGCATAAATTTTCACTTTGTTCATCTTAATTTTCATGATGTGTGTGTGAGTGTATGAGTATAACTTTTTATTGCTTTCTTCAATTATGTAGAGTGGGTGTGTGTAGGAGATAAATTTTCATGTTTTATTTTCTCGCTTTCTTCAATTACGTAGAGTGCGTGTGTGTAGGAGATAAATTTTCATGCTTCATTTTATCGCTTTCTTCAATTACGTAGAGTGCGTGTGTGTTGGAGATAATTTTATTGCCTTCTTTCAATTATGTAGAGTGTGTGTGTTAGCGTTTATTTCCGCCTACTCGCTAGGAGTTAAATGGCCGGATTTTATTTACCGCCTACTCATTTGAGTTAAATGGCTGGTCTTTTACTTTTCTGTAATTATTTTATTAGGACTTGTAATTGTATTTATTTTCGCCTACTCATTAAGAGTTAAATGGTGTGCCCTATATTTCTCGCCTACTCGTTTGAGTAGGACTTGTAATTTTCCTTTTTTGTAACTTAGTTTCTGTTTTATTTATAATTTGGAGTGTGCGTGAGTTCTTGTTTTAGCTAACTTTTCAGCTTTCTAAATGTTTGTTATTTTTTTATGTCCTCTTCTTATAATCATTTAGCGTTTAATTTCGAACTCGCGCCTCACTAAATTATAAAGCCGTCCTCATACCGATGTGTGGCTAATCGCTATTAGCCTCGGCATCGAAGAGCATTGGGACATTTAAAATGATTTGTAATAATTAAAGCTCTTTATTTTCACTTTAATTTAAGGACTTAAGGTTTACCCCGGGTTAACGACGTGTAGGACCACAAATCGATGTGTGGGCCCTATTTCTGTTATCCATACGCTAGCTAGCCGAGAGGCCGTGCGCATGGACAGATCACCCCTGGGTAAACAGAGTTGCGTACATACCCTCGAGAGAGGACAAGCGTAATTCTGCCGGATTGGGTTCCCCACCCAATAGAGGGGTTCTTAGCGTAAAGCGGGTGTTAAGAGGAATGCTTTGTCGGACTAACGTTCGGTCGAATAGTCTTAACGTTCAGGTGAGTGATATCCCTATAGCTAGGTGAGCTCACATTTGTGGAACCTCCACGACCAAGTTGCCTTTTATTAATTTGAAAACTAAGTCCTCCAATTATTAAAAATTATTTTAGTCTTAATCTGATTCGATGCCGAGCGTTAACCCTTCATCGAATTTCTCTAAATCATTTTTCGCTCTTTTACTTTTTTCGTCTTTACTTAATTAAAATCTCCACCTTATTTTTAGTAAAATAATAGTCCTCCCGGAGGAGTAAGAATAGTCAACACGACCCCGAGAACAATACGAACTCGGTATTCCCCTGAATATCGGTACTACTTGCGATAGGTGCACTTGCCTCATGTAGCAAGCCCGCGGCGATCGACTCACCGAAGCAACCACAGTAAGAGTCTGCTCGCGGGCCATCACCTGGCTTTCACTTCCCGGTACCGGTTGAAGGAGGTGGGGTCGTCTCGTCCCGGCAAGCTAGAGATGCAGCCTTTGCGAGAGCCAGCGGGTCTCTCGCGGGTTGGCTCCCGGTAGCGCGAGACTCGTCAAAGGGTTGGCGTAGGGGGATCTCACGCTCTCCTACGAAAGCGACAACACTCAGTTCTAACCTTGGAAAGGAATGGAATAGCGAGATAAAGGTGAGACCTTACCTTCGCCCGGGGGCACGGGGAGGAGTGAATCAACGTCTCGTCGGAGGAAGAGGACGTCGAAGTCCTTGGTTCCGAAGAACTCAAGGAGGGCGCTCTCGCGCGAGCCCAAGGAGGGGGGCTTGTAGGCGGCATCCTCATATTGGATGGGCTCGAGAGGCATGTTCCCGAAGCCGCCGGAGACAAAGATGAACCTCTCGACCCAATGGTGGTGCTTGTTGGTGAGACCGATCGTCTTGAGTAGTTGTCCTGAGAATAAAACCACCCCTCCTTTGGCGCGGAAGGTGAACAGCTTGTGAAAGATTGGAAGGCTGAACTCGATCCTCTCGGATCGCATGTAGCAGATAAAGGCCACCAGGATCGCGATCGAGTTAGGGTTCAATTGTGCGGGAACCACTCCGTAATACCGGAGGGCCGGACGCATGTCGGGCCACAGCGGGAGGCGGATGCCCACCTCAAAGTGCTCAAGGGGGATGGCGAGCTCCCCATCCCCCGTGGTGTTTACCTTATCATGGTAGCCAGGGTTCCGCGCGGTGAAGCCGGCGGGAACGTAGCGAGTCTGGGTCAGTTTGAACTCTTCCATGGTAAGGGTACAGGAAGGAAACAGGTGCTTCTGGAAAGCTTCTGCACAATTTGAACGACCCTCGCTTCCGCCCGGCATCATGATGAAGAAGTTGTAGGCGAGATCTTTAAGAGGGAGGCGAGAGCAAGAACTGAGCGAGAACGGAAGGAGAAGGCGAATACAAGCGAGAGCTCTTGAAAGACCGCGAAAGCGATAGGAGAGAAGAGAGATTCAGATCGGAGAAATAAATGTAGTAGGTGGACCCCCTATTTATATAAGGTCGTGATCATTATGACTTTTCAGAAAGACGGCGGGGGTACAGCCGTCACGCCATAGGTCAGCGGCACTTCGTTTTCCCGCCCGAGTCTGACAGTGACGGGCGGACAGGTGATTAACGCAAGAGCTAAATAAAAGATAAATAAAAACGGGAGGTCAGGTTACTCTCGCCAAGCGAGAACTAAACAGAGCAATAATAATAGCATAAATGACTGTTATTCTCGCCAAGCGAGAGCTGAATAAGGAGTAAACAACAACATCAGTTAGACATAAATTAACGGGGTACATCGAAGAAGGGGAAGGCTAGGGGCAAGGAAGGGTGAGGTCTCGCCGATCAATAAGGCTCCCACCGCCATCGTCCTTGCTCCCGCAGCCTGGTCCTCGGTGGCGCTTGCGGGTTGAAGTAGGACGACATGACGGTGCACCCTAGGTTGATCCGGTGAGTCAGGTCCCAGATCCGCGCGATACACCTTTCAGGAGAAGACCCGGCGGTAGACCCACCTGGCCGATCCATCTCGTCGATGAGGTAGTCTCGCTCCAAGGCCTCCAACCTCTTCTCCATCGATTGGCGAAACTCTTTCGCCACGAAATCATGGGTTCGCTCCCGCCGAATAAGCTTCGATAGGATGGTGACAACCTTCTTCCCCCGTCTTCTAGCGCTCCCGGCGCTGGTCAAGATCTCCTCCATCTCGTTAGATGAAGGGAAGGGGTAGCTCTCGCCATCTTCCCCCTCTCTATCTTCTTCTTCTTCTTCTTCTTCTTCCTCTGCGTCAGCTCCAGACCGCGAGCCCAGATCCCCTGACAAGAATTCCAGTTAAGACGAGAGCTAAAGGATAATCGTGATAAACGTACCGCATACCTGCAGCATGGCGAGGACCCCCGGTTGATGGCAGGAGAGAAGGCCCAGCCCCCCCCCCCCCCCCCCCCCTCAGTTCCAAAGAGTAGATGGATCGGTTTTCCTTTTCCTGGGGGGTAGATTTTGCGAGTGGTAATCCTGGCTTGGCCGGAAGCGGGGGGGGGAGGTCTCCTCTCCTGCAGGATGGCTGGCATCCAATGGAAGCGCGGAAGATTCGGCAGTCTTTCCTCCCGCCGGTAGGGAGGAATCAATCGCGAGGGCGGGCTGATTAGCAGCCCTTGCTTCGTTCTCCCGGGTAGCTAGACCCGGCTGGGCAGAAGTTGGCGCTGCGGGAAGACAATTCAGCATCCTAAGATTTGATTTAAGAGCAAGAGTGGAAATATTACCTGCAGTTCTCGGGTCAGGCAGAGGAGCCGCTTCTGTGACCCACGGTTGGACCTCAAGGGGGCGAGATGATGGGTTCAGGGGTTCCCGCGGGGACTTGATGACGTCAGGAACAGTTTCCTGCGAGAATATCGCGTCAGCAACAGAGCGACTAGTGTTTTCAGTAATTGGCGAATCAGACATACATTCCATGGAGAGGGATCATCCGCGCGGCTTGGGGTCGGGGTAGGCGGGCTCTTATTCTCGTGGGGCAGGTCTCGCTGGACCGTCTTCGCCTTCTTCTTTTTCTTCTTAGGCTGGGAAGGCTCAACGACCGACGACTATCTCGCCAGCCATGGGGCAACCAATGCACTATTAGCCTTGGCTCGCGCCGATGCCGCATTGATGCGGTCTTGCAGATCCTGCGGAAGCGGTTTGTCGGTGCGCTTGGAAAGCATCACGAGAGGAGGCGAGAACTCAGGCGAAGAAGGATGATTCAAGGGGAGAATTATGACCGTCTATCAGCACATATATGTATAGCCACGGTACGGCCCACCAAAATATTCCCTGATGTTGACACCTGCTCAGCGAATATTTATGGGTTAGACGTGTCTTTTCGAGCACGGAGCTAGCTCAAAAAGAGCAGAGATTATGTACAACCCCGTATTCGCTGAGTCAGATCAGGAGGCGTAATGGTCACCATTAGGCTAGCCAGAGAAGTTCTCGCCCAAGTAGGCGGGAGCGCTTGCGCTAAGCGCCAAACTCCCGTCTCAAAGGAGCTCTCTCCTGCAAGGCGCCCCGTGTCCGTCGATCGTCGAGCCCAGATCGTCGAGCCCAGATCGTCGAGCGCAGCGAAATCGTCCTTTGAAGCCAACGCGGGAACGCTTGCGCTAGCACCCAGATCGTCTTAAAGAAGCTCTCGCCTATAGGCAGGCGAGACCGCTTGCGCTGGGCTCTGGACAGAAGGCTCTCGGTTCAGAGCTCTCGCCGAGTGAGGCCCCGGGCCTTGGGTGAAATGACCAAATTACCCTCGGGTGAAATTACCCCTGTACCCTCAGAAAAATAGCGGGATTCGGCTATTGGCAGACCAACTAGGGGCATTTCAGTAATCTCAGGGCAGCAAAGACTATAAATAGACCCATGAGGGCTCTTTGGAAAGTAGGCTTTTCATTATCTTCCAACTTCTAGTACTTTCTGAGGAGCTCCTAGCCCAGCTTTTGGCTTTGGAGGGGAAGCTCTAAGAGATCTTTCGGGTGTGAGGTGGGACCTCCCTGCTGAGGCTTTGGGTCAGTCTTAGGTCCTTTACAGCTAGTCGAGGGTTGAGGCTTGAGAGAAGTAGGTGTTGGCTGCATCCCTGTTTTTGAACTCCCGTTGAGGTCATTTTTGGCTTCAACAATGAGGTCAAATGTGTCTTTAGATAAGGATGAGACTGGGAAACTTGTTAATGAAACCATATACAGAGGCATAATTGGCTCCCTCCTCTATCTCGCTGCTAGTAGGCCAGTATCATGTATGTTATATGTGTTTGTGCAAGATACCAAGCTTTTCATAAAGAGTCTCATTATTCTGCATCTAAAAGAATTTTGAGATATATTAAGGGCACACATAATCTAGGCTTATGTTACCCTAGGAATAGTGGTTTTGAACTAATTAGGTATTCAGATGCAGACTTGCATGCTGCGGTGAAGACACAAAAAGCACCTCTGGCTCCTGTCAATTTCTAGGAAGAAGGCTTGTATCTTAGAGTAGCAAGAAACAAACAAGTGTTGCAATCTTAATTGCTAAATCAGAATACATATCTGCTAGAAGTTGCTGTTCTCAGCTATTGTAGTTCCAGCATTAGCTTCAGGACTAAAACATCAAGCAATATAGAACTCATATGTATTGTGATGCTACTAGTGCCTATTGCTAGGAATCCTATCTATTGGGTACATTGGAAAATGAGTACCAGATTTGGATAACCCTCACCTAACTCAATGATATTCATCAAAGTGTATTTGATTTTGTTTTGAGTTTATATGTGCAGGATAATAAAATGAAGAAAAAGTTTCTAAGTACAAGTGTCGACACTTGGGAAAAGTTGTGTTGACACCAGAGACCAGTTTGTGTCGACACACAGGACTTGTGTTGATACACAGAAAATCTATCGACAACAACTGTGTCGACACTTGGGAAAAGTTGTGTCGACACCATAAGCAAGATTGTGTCGACACACAGAACTTATGTCGACATATGGCAAATCTGTCGACACCAACTTAGTCGATACCAGAAGATAGTCTGTGTCAACACACAGGACTTGTATCGACACACAGAATTTTGTCTACAGTAACTATGTCGACACACAGGACTTGTGTCGACACACATCAAGTTTATGTCTACACCAATTGTGTCGACACACAGGACTTGTGTTGACACATTCCAGAATTGTATCAAGACAACCACTATGTCAAGACAAGAAGTATTTGTGTCGACACATTTTACAGAAGTTGTGTCAAGAAGATTATAAAGTGTTGTGTCGATATTATGGGAGCTGTGTCAACATCACTAAGGATTGTGTCGACACATAGTCTATTTATGTCGACACATGTAAAGGAATGTCTTGACACTTTGCTGACTGAGACTAAGTATAATGAAGTAACTGGTGACTTGACAGCTGTCATGACCAACAAGGTTGTTTCATCTATCAGAGCTGTCAGAAGGTTATTATGAACCGGATCAGCCGTAACCTTGGATGAAGCCTATATAAAGACATGTTTTATCAACAGATAAGAGAGAACGGGAAGCATCAAAGACAGAACCAATCTGAGAAGAACTAACTATAAGGAGAGGAGTCTTCATCTAGAAATCCAAAGAGGGCAGATCCTGAATAATCTGAAAGAAGAAATCAGAATCACATCTGATTAAGAAGAAGCTAGATTGAGGATCATCTCCAACTTCAAGAAGATCAACCTTACTTTGTTCAGATTCAAGAAGCTTTGAAGAAAGCTAAGACAGGTTGATTCAAAAGTTATCTGTTCTATCAAGAACTGATCAAGAAACCTTCAACCCTTTCTCTCTCTATCTGGGTGAAGGTTTTATTCTTTTCTATTATCAATTCACTGTAGGATCTATTGTAGATCTGAGTTGTAAGCCTAAATTATAAAGGCTTAGGTAAGGCTGAGTGCCTGAGGTAGCAGATTAAAATTCTCTGAGTTGTAGGCCTGGGAAGAGGCTGAGGTAGGGCATGTTTGCCTGAGTTGTAGGAGTGTGGACTCACTCTAAGGTAGGATTCTTTGAGAGAATCTGAGTTGTAGGACTTGCTGAAGTCTGAGTTGTACGAACCATCTTTGGGTTCTGAGCTATAAGAGGATCTGAGAATAAGAAGGAAGTTAGGCCAAATCTAGTATACTGCTAGATAGGCGAAGGGGGAAAGTGGATGCACCCATCATTTGGGGAACCACTATAAAACTGTGTGTATTCTTTGTGTGTGCTGTGTTCTTTTTATCTGTGTTGTGACAGTGTGCATTACAGGTTTTATTATGATAAATTTGTTTGCCTAAGCAATAAAAAGAATTGTACCTATTCACCCCCCCCCCCCCTCTAGGTGTTTAGGTCATCTTGAAACCAATTTTTTCAAGTGGTATCAGAGACAGGTTACTCAAGAAATATACTTAACAGTCTGAGTAGATCTGTAAGGCAATTAACATTTAGACAAAATGGGTTCTAGAGAAAATAACAAGGAACTTGGATCCATGTAATTACCAATCTGTAGGAAAGAAATATTTGGTATTTGGAAAGAGAGAGTCAGGTTGTTTATGGAAGCATCTAACCCAAGAATCTATATTACAGTTAGAGAAGGGCCTTTCATTCCAATGAAAATCTCAGTTCTTGATGCAAATCTCAGAACTCCAAAAGATTATTCTGAAATGACAAAGGATGAGATCATCTTAGCTACTATGGATAAGAGAGGACAGAATATAATTGTCAGTGTTATAGATGATTCAACCTTCCAAAACTTGATTCACTGTAAGACCTCCAAAGAGATGTGGGACACCTTGATTGTCTACATGGAGGGATCAGAAGAACTGAGACAAGGCAGAAAATCTATGCTTAATCAGGAGTATGAAAGTTTTAGACAGGCCAAAACTGACAGCATAACTGAGTGCTACAAGAAGTTTTTCAGAATAGTAAATGAACTGATGTCATATGGAAGAGTCTTTAGTACATATGAGCTCAATGATAAATTTCTTAGGTCACTAACTAAAGACTGGGACACCAAGATATGTGACATCAGGGAAGTGGCTAGACTTGCAGAAATTTCTCCTCCTACCCTATTTGGAACTTCTATCATATGAAATGCAGTTGATGGCCAGAAAAGAGGAAGAGAAAAGCAATAAGGCTGATTACAGAGAAAAGTCAGTGGCCTACAAGGCTGAAGCCCTAAGAAAGGATAGGAGGATGTCTCCATCTCCTCCTAGGAAAGCTGCTGAAGTTATCTCAGAAAGTTCTGACAATCACACATCAGACAGCCATAATTTTGATGAGAACTTTGCTGCTTTCACAAGGCAATTTCAAATATTCTTAAAGAAAAAATAGTGGAGATCCAATCCATCCTCCTCACAGTCCAAGGATGCTTATTATCAGAAAAGGAAATCTTCAAGAAAGGACAGGTATGGAACTAAACCTAGTAAATTATCTTCTACTAAGATTGTTTGTTATTGTTGCAACAGGTCTGGACATGTAGTTGCTGACTGTCCTGACAAAAGAAAGGAATCAAATGACAAGAAGAAATTGCAACATAAGGGCAAAAAAGAGAAATCCCTTGTAGCAAAGAAGGAGAAAAGCTGGACAGACTCCTCATCATCAGATTCTAAAGCTGAAGCTGAAGTAGAAGCATACATTGGATTATTTACAACTGAAGAGGATTCAGAAGAGACAAAATTCTTTGAAATATTGGACTCTATCAATGGGATTGAAGATCCTCATTGTAAAGGACTGATGGCTATGACTGATGAAGATCAGTGTCAGGATCAGCCTGGTCCCAGTAAGGTAAATAATATGCCATCAGGTTCTGATTATTACACTGTAATTAGAATCAGAAGTATCTGCATCAAGAGATGTGGATGGATCTGAATCTGAAGTGGATGTTCATCAACTCATTGATGAATATGGTGATTTGTTGAAAGCACTTAAGATAAGTAGGAACCTTGTTAAAAGTCAGAATAAGAAAATTGCATCTCTTAAGTTGGCTGCATTAGATTCAGAAAAAATGTTGGATCTAAAGATGAATGAGGTAGCCAAACTGAAAAACATAACTGTTATTCATATGGGTACAATTACATTCAAGAATGATCAAATCAAAATTCTAGAAGTCAAACTTCAGAGAGACAAGGATCTGGTGGCTAAATTATCTAAGCCAAAATCAGTCTTACCCTTAATTGATGACTTTATTCCCCAAAAGTGTAAGACAGGATTGGTCTTTAAGGGAAATGTAAGGGCTGCCAATTCCAAAAGAAAAGGCAAAGCCCCAGTACAGCCACTAGCCTTCAAACCCCTCATTTCTTTCAGAAAAGTGTGGCAGCCAACTAACAAATTTGATCATAATATCACACATAGTCATCATGAATCATCAATGGTTGATTCTCCAGCCCCAGCTCTCAAGAATAGAACCACTCAACCTACAGTTTTAAAGACTGCTGACAGCAATGATGTTAAAACTGTATTGAAAAGAAGATATAATAGATATGAGTCCTCGTGTTGTGGCAAGGTGGGCCATTATGCCATTGACTGTTGGAACAACACAACTGTCAGGAAGAATGTCAGCTTACCTGTCAGAAAGACTGCTGGTAAGTATGACAGGTTTCAGTCTAACATGAACCTAGGACCCAATAATTATTGGGGTTCTAAGGTTAAGTAATCTTATTTGATGCAGGTGAGTCCAAGTGACCATACCCCAATATGGTACTTGGACAATTGATGTTCTAGGCATATGACTGGAATAAGAAGAATGTTGAAAGACTACACTCCTATAGAGAATGAACCCAAAGTGATCTTTGGTGGATCTGAAAAAGGGGTCATCAAAGGGTTTGGTAACATTTCTAATAGTTCCATCACTATCACTCAAGTGGCTTATGTGAAGGGTCTAAAACATAAACTAATAAGTATAAGCCAACTGAGTGATCTTGGTTATGACACTTCATTTATTAAGAATGGGTGTCAGATTAAAAGGACAAGTGATCAGAAGGTCATCTTGTCTGGTTATAGAAAAGGAAATGTTTATTGCCTGAATTTTGTTTGTGAGAATAAAGATTCTCCAGTTTGTCTTGTTGTTGATGAGAAAGCCTCTCATTGTGTCAAATGGCATAAGAGGCTAGCCCATCTTAACTACAAGACTATTGGACAACTCTTTAGTAAAGAGTTAGTAAAGAATGGTCCAAAAGTTAAGTGCATTAAGGATGGTATATGTTCAGCTTATCAAAAAGGCAAGCAGACCAAATCCTCCTTTCACAGTCTTGATACCAAAGACTCAGTGAGGTGTTTGTACCTCTTGCATATGGATCTATTTGGTCTTATGCCAGTTCATAGTCTAGGTAGGAAAGTCTATATCTTTGTGGTTGTGGATGACTATTCTAGATATACATGGGTTTTCCTTCTGAGTCAGAAATCTGAAACCCTAGCTATCTTCGACAATTTTGTTAAACAAATTCAGAATGAACTAAACAATTCAGTAGTCAAAATCAGAAGTGACCATGGAACTGAATTTCAGTCTGAAAGTATGACAATGTTTTGTGAAGAACTAGGGATTCATCAAGAATTCTCCTCACCTAGAACTCCTCAGCAAAATGGTATTGTGTTGGGTATTGTATCCACAACGTACCTGATTTGAAGAAGCCCCTGAACAAGCTAAGGTAAATAGACTATGTATTTGACAAAATATTTCAAGCTGTGCTTGCAGTTATTCCACGCTAAGTGCACACCAATGCCAGGGTGCAGTACGTTAATATACACGGGTCTGCACGACGTAATCCCTCGTTGAGCAGATCAGTGTGTTGGCCTACGTGTACTCTCTCTATTGGAGTGTACTTATTTTCAAGTACAGGGCTGTGATATTGCAAGAGTAGACAAGGAGCTAGGATGGGTCAAAGAGCAGTCCATGGGCAAATAGACGAAAAATCGTCTAAGTGTTAATCGACGAGAATCACCAAGTGATTCTCGCCGATTCGGTGAGAATCATCAAGTGATTCTCGTCGATTCGGTGAGAATCACTAGTGATTCTCGCCGAATCGTCGAGAATCACTAGCTG
This sequence comes from Platanthera guangdongensis, assembly GCA_039583875.1. Lineage (NCBI taxonomy): Eukaryota > Viridiplantae > Streptophyta > Magnoliopsida > Asparagales > Orchidaceae > Platanthera > Platanthera guangdongensis. The sequence goes on from CM077155.1 coordinate 63,370,035, forward strand.
ATTCTCGCCGTCTCCTTCCGGCGAAAACAGTGCATGCAACCAAGTCAACTTCGACAAGAATCATCTTTGATTCTCGCCATTCGACGAGCTCACCTCCGATTCTCGCCGATTTTCACTTCGGCGAATTCTGGATCCCGCTGGACCGGACTCTGCCGCTGGCGCTGTTTTGAACCGGGGTTAGAGTTTCTTCAGGTGGGACCCATAACGGTTATAATGGAGTATTTCCACCGTATAAATATACGCATATTTTGAACAGAAATGATACAGAAAGAAATACACGAGCCGCCGACCGTGACCTAGATCGCGATATCTGCTCCGCCGCCGTCGCCGCTCGTGCAAGTTGTTCGCCGACCTTGATCGTGATTTCTTCCAGATCTTCCGACGACAGAAGCTTAGCCAAGCTTAGAGTCTCACGCGTCTAACCAGAGATCCTTTGTCTCTTGATTTGTTGATCGGGAAAACCTTCCCCGTCCGAATCGATCGAGACAATTGATCCTAGTGTGACCGTTGGAAGACCTAGCTAGCTTCACTACGAAGTTTGAATCTCCAAAGTACAGCAGTCGCACACCGTTGTCGCCGCCAATCCCGAGAACCAAGCCGCCGCCCTTCCTGCCGCCGCCGGTGTCGGGGAGATTCTCTCCAAGTGAGATCTAGGGTTTTGGACTCTCCGTGACTTCTAGAACACGTCATCAAACGAAGAGGGACACCTTAGTCTCCGAAAGTAGTTTGTATTTCTTGTACATTCTAGTTTATTTTTGTTGTAAAGGAACGTTGGTTCCGAGTTGTAAGGGTTGGCTGCAACCCATGTTGTGGGAGTGTTGTCTCCTACGTGTGGAAGGGTTCCTTCCGATAGTGCAAGGATTGGATTTCAATCCTGTTGGTGAAGAGACCGAGTCATCCCTTGTTGGGAGATAGGTCAAAGAGGGAAAGTGGATGTACCCAACTCGGGGAACCACTATAAATAGCTTGTGTACCTTCTTTGCTGTGCTGGTTTGTTTATTTGTGCAAGTACAATTTTAATTCCGCAAAAACGCTGCACGTCACCTATTCCCCCCCCCCCATAGGTGAAGGTAGTTGACACTAGGTGGACTTTCAAGTGGTATCAGAGCGAGGTTGCTCATCAAAAAGGTTAACGCCTTGAGTAGAATCCTGCCGCTAGTGTCAAGAAGAAGGCAAACATCTACTATGGACGGGCTCAAGTTCACAGGCAAGATCCCAGTGTGCACCAGACTCAACTTTCCTATCTGGAAGGAAAGGATCAGGTTCTACATGGAAGCAGTTGATCCTCGACTCTTCATGATCGTGGAGGAGGGACCTTATGTCCCTACTAAGGTCTCCACCATAGATCCTACCAAGAAAGTGCCAAAGAAAATTTTTGAAATGGACAAGGATGAGATGGTGCTGGTGGGACTTGACAAGAAGGCGCAGAACATTCTGGTCAGCGCGGTCGATGACTCAATGATGCAGAACTTCTGCAATTGCAGGACAGCAAAGGAGATCTGGCACTGCCTGATTATCCTAATGGAGGGCACTGATGAAGTGAGGGATGATCGGAGATCCCTTCTGAACCAGAAATATGAGGCCTTCAGACAAGGGCCTAAGGAAGAGATCGGAGTCACCTTCGAGAACTTCCTCAAGATTGTCAATGCCCTCATAGGATATGGAAGAGTGTTCACTGATGGTGAACTTAATGATAAATTCCTTAGGTCCCTTACTAAGGAATGGGACACAAAGATCTGCGCCATCCGAGAGTTTGGCAGACTAGCTGAAACAGACCCGCAAATTCTGTTTGGGAAGCTGATGTCCTATGAGCTTCAACTGAACACCAGAAAAGCATAAGAAGAAGCAGAGAAGGCTGCAGCCAAAGAAAAGACTGTGGCTCTAAAAGCCATTCACTCCAGAAAAGGCAAGGGTGTGGTTTCATACCGTGCCAGGAAAAAGGATGAGGAGGAGGACTCCGAGCCATGCTCCTCCAGCTCAGAGCTGTCTGAGGAGGATCTCTCCCTCATCACCCGAGAATTCAAGAAGTTCCTCAAGATGAGGAATCAAAGAAAGAAAGACGGCTCCTCCTCCAGGCATCAGAATAAAAATTATTCTTCTGACAGGTATGCTTCTAAACCGAACAAACATCGCTCCTCTGACATCATTTGTTTTGGATGAAATAAGCCAGGACACGTCGTGGCCGACTGCTACCGAGGAAAGAGAGAAAAAGGGAAAGGAGAGGAGCTCAAATCCTCTAGAGATAAGAAGAAAGAGCAGAGCTACATCGCCAAAAGGCCAAAGACACTGAGTGAGTCTGATTCCTCAAACTCCAGTGATGATGAGGAAGCCTACTTCGGGCTGCTGGGTCGCTCCGACTCAGAAGGAGAATGCCCCCCATTTACTGGGAAGGTAAAAGCTCACACCCCTCTCTCCGACTCTGAATCTGATCCTGAGTCTCAGGATGATGACCCTGAGGATAGCCTTTCGGCCCGTGAAGCGGAGCTCCTCGAGAAGTATGAGCTTCTGCTCAACACTTTCGAGGAGTGCCGTAAGAGATTGAAGGCTGAGAAAAAGGAAGTGAAATTCCTTAAGGGTGAGAGTGTCTCCCTAAGGGAAGAAATCACTAGTTTGATTTCTCTCCGACAGGAGCACCTTGACCTCACTTCAAAGCATTCAGAGTCTCTTAAGCTCCTTGATCTTAAGCAGGAGGAAGTCGACAAGTTGGAAGAACAACTTGCGGCAGAAAGGAAGATCGTCAAGAGCTTCTCTATGCCAAAAATAGTTCTTCCAGTAGTTGATACCTTCTCTACTTAGGCCAAAGGAGCTGGCTTGGGGCATATAGGGGTATCTGGTTCCTCATCCAGGAGAAACAGGAACCAGAGGAAGAATAAGGCAGCCAAGAAGGCCTCTGCTGCTGAAAAGGGAAAGGCTCCGCTCAGTCCTGTTGCGTTCAGAAAGCCTAGCTTTCCTTGCAACCAACATGACTTTTAATCAACCTTTGGTCCTCATTTCCGGCCCTCGGTTGCAAAGCCAAAGATCTGATATGATGGTTGGACCTTTCCCCGGAACTTCGGTGAGAGTGCCTTCAAGGCACCTTATGAGGAAATCCACATGGGAAATTATGGTCAATTCTCTAGCGGCCATAATTGAAAGCAGGCACCAAGTGTCAAGCCTGTTATACTGACGAAACAGAAGGTGAAGAAGTCATGTGACTGCAATCACTATGAGGCCTCCATCTCCAGATCCAAGGCCCCGGCTATACCCACCATTCCTATGGTAAGGCAGGAGCCTAGGAAGAGGTGTTGGGTATTGTATCCACAATGTACCTGATTTGAAGAAGCACCTGGACAAGCTAAGGTCAATAGACAATGTATTTGATAAAATCTTTCAAGTTGTACTTGCAGCTATTCCACGCTAAGTTTACACCAATGTCAGGGTGCAGTAGGTCAATATACATGGGTCTGCACGACGTAATCCCTCGTTGAGCAGATCAGTGTGTTGGCCTACGTGTACTCTCTCTATTGGAGTGCACTTGCTTTCAAGTACAGGGCCGTGCTTATGCAAGAGAAGACAAGGAGCAAGGATGGGTCAAGGAGCAGCTCTTGGGTGGAAAGATGAAAATTCGTCTAAGTACAATTCGACGAGAATCACCAAGTGATTCTCGCCGATTCGGCGAGAATCACTAGTGATTCTCGCCGAATCGTCGAGAATCACTAGTGATTCTCGCCGATTCTTTCCGGCTACCTCAAAACGGTGCCAAGTAAGATTCGGCGAGAATCACTAGTGATTCTCGCCGAACCCATCGCAGAGCAGATCCTGAAGACCACGTTATATTCGTTGAGAATCAAAAAGTGATTCGGCGAGAATCATTAGTGATTCTCGACGAATCGTCGAGAATCACTAACTGATTCTCGCCGATTCGTCGAGAATCACCTGCGATTCTCGCCGATTTTTACTTAGCGTTTTCTCTGGAAGCTGCTGGACCGGATTCTGCCGCTGGACTATTTTGAACTGGATTTCGGGATTCTTCTTGTGGGTCCCACAACGGTCAAATTAGTAGTATCTACAGTATATATATACGGGTATTTTGAACAGTAGACGGATACAGAAAAGAAGCCGAGCACGATCAAACCCTAAAATCGCGAAACTGCTCCGCCGCCGCCGTCGCCGCTCGCGCTAGTCGGTCGCCGCTGTTGATCGTGATTCTTCCCGATCTCCGGCGACAGAATCTTAGCCAAGCTTTGAGTCTCACGTGTCTATCCAGAGAGCTCTTGTCTCTCGATTTGGTGATCGGGAAAAACTTCCCCGTCCGAATCGATCGAGACGACCGATCGTCGTGTGACCGTTGGAAGACCAAGCTAGCTTCGCTACGAAGATTGGATCTCTAAGTTCAGCAGCCGCTCATCATCATAGCCGCCGATCCCGAAGCAAGCCGCCGCTCGTCTTGCCACCGCCGGTTCCGGGGAGATCCTTTCCAAGAGAGACCAAGGTTGTAGACTCTTCGTTGACTTCACGAACACGTCGTCGAACGAAGAGGAACACCATAGTCTCCAAACGAAGTTTGTATCTCGTGTACTTTCTATTTTACTTTTGTTGTAAAGGAACGTTTGTTCCGTGTTGTAAGGGTTGGGTGCAACCCGGTTTGTGGGAGTGTTGACTCCTACGTGTGGAAGGGTTCCTTCCGATAGTGCAAGGATTGGATTTCAATCCTGTTGGAGAAGTGACCGAGTCGTCCCTTGTTGGGAGATAGGTCGAAGGGGGAAAGTGGATGTACCCAAGTCGGGGAACCACTATAAATTGCATGTGTATTCTGTGTGCTGTGCTGTTTGTTTTTATTGTGCAAGTACTATTATAAATTCCGCAAAAGCGCTATACGTCACATATTCCCCCCCCCCATAGGTGCACATAGTTGACACTAGGTGGACTTTCAAGTGGTATCAGAGGGAGGTTACTCATCAAAAAGGTTAACACCTTGAGTTGAATCCTGCCACTAGTGTCAACAAGGAGGCAAACATCTACTATGGACGGGCTCAAGTTCTCCGGCAAGATCCCAGTGTGCACCAGGCTCAACTTTCCTATCTGGAAGGAAAGGATCAGGTTCTACATGGAAGCAGTGGATCCTCGACTTTTCATGATCGTGCAGGAGGGACCTTATGTCCCCACTAAGGCCTCCACCATTGATCCCACCAAGAAAGTGTCGAAGACACTTTCTGAAATGGACAAGGACGAGATGGTGCTAGTGGGACTTGACATGAAGGCACGAAACATTCTGGTCAGCGCAGTTGATGACTCTATGATGCAAAACTTCAGCAACTGCAGGACAGCACAGGAGATCTGGCAATGCATGATCATCCTAATGGAGGGCACGGATGAAGTGAGGGATGATCGGAGATCCCTCCTGAACCAGAAATATGAGGCCTTCAGACAAGGGCCTAAGGAAGAGATCGGAGTCACATACGAGAACTTCCTCAAGATTGTCAACGCCCTCAAAGGCTACGGAAGAGTGTTCACTAATGGTGAACTCAATGATAAATTCCTTAGGTCCCTTACTAAGGAATGGGACACAAAGATCTGCGCCATCAGAGAATTTGGCAGACTAGCTGAAACTGATCCACAAATTCTGTTTGGAAAGCTGATGTCCTATGAGCTTCAGCTGAATACCAGAAAAGCAGAAGAAGAAGCTGAGAAGGCGGCAGCCAAAGAAAAGACCGTGGCTCTAAAAGCCAGTCACTCCAGAAAAGGCAAGGGTGCGGTTTCGTACCGTGCCAGGAAAAAGGATGAGGAGGAGGACTCCGAGCCATGCTCCTCCAGCTCAGAGTTGTCGGAGGAGGATTTCTCCCTCATCACTCGAGAGTTCAAGAAGTTCCTCAAGATGAGGAATCAAAGAAAGAGAGACGGCTCCTCCTCCAGGAATCAGAAGAAAAATTATTCTTCTGATAGGTATGCATCTAGACCGAACAAACATCGCTCCTCTGACATTATTTGCTTTGGATGCAATAAGCTAGGACACGTCGTGGCCGACTGCTATCAAGGCAAGAGAGAAAAAGGGAAAGAAGAGGAGCACAAATCCTCTAGAGATAAGAAGAAGGAGCGGAGCTACATCGCCAAAAGGCCAAAGACACTGAGTGAGTCTGATTCCTCAGACTCCAGTGATGATGAGGAAGCCTACTTCGGGCTGGTGGGTTGCTCGGACTCAGAAGGAGAATGCCCCCCATTTACTGGGAAGGTAAAAGCTCACATCCCTCTCTCCGACTCCGACTATGACCCTGAGTCTCAGGATGATGAACCTGAGGATAGCCCTTCGGCCCGCTAAGCGGAGCTCCTCGAGAAATATGAGCTTATGCTCAACACTTTCGAGGAGTGCCGTAAGAGACTGAAGGCTGAGAAGAAGGAAGTGAAATTCCTTAAGGGTGAGTGTGTATCCCTAAGGGAAGAGGTCACTAGCTTGATTTCTCTCCGACAGGAGCACCTTTACCTGACTTCAAAGCATTCAGAGTCTTTGAAGCTCCTTGATCTTAAGCAGGAGGAAGTCGACAAGTTGGAAGAACTACTTGCGGCAGAAAGGAAGATCGTCAAGAGCTTCTCTATGCCAAACACAGTTCTTCCAGTCGTTGATACCTTCTCTGCTCAGGCCAAAGGAGCTGGCTTGGGGTATGTAGGGGTATCTGGTTCCTCATCCAGGAGAAACAGGAACCAGAGGAAGAATAAGGCCGCCAAGAAGGCCTCTGCTGATGAAAAGGGAAAGGCTCCGCTTAGTCCTGTTGCGTTCAGAAATCCTGGCTTTCCTTGCAACCAACATGACTTTGAGTCAACATTTGGCCATAATTTCCGGCCCTCGGTTGCAAAGCCAAAGAGCCGATATGACGGTTGGACCTTTCCCCGGAACTTCGGTGAGAGTGCCTTCAAGGCACCTTATGAGGAAATCCACATGGGAAATTATGGTCCGTTCTCTAGCGGCCATAATGGAAAGCAGGCACCAAAAGCCAAGCCTGTTATACAGAAGGTGACGAAGTCATGTGACTGCTGTCACCATGAGGCCTCCTCCTCCAGATCCAAGGCCCCAGTTGTACCCACCGTTCCCAGGGTAAGGCAGGAGCCTAGGAAGAGGTACAACAGATTTGACAGTTGGTGTTGTGGCAAAGTCGGTCACTTTGCCGTGGATTGTTGGTTTAATCCAAGGCATTACGAGACTCCCCATGTTAGCAATGCGAGGCCGACCACTCGTAGGGTTAACCAACCGAGGGGGAGTGTGCTAACCAGGAATCTAGGACCCAAGTTCGATTGGGTTCCTAAGGCAAATTAATTTTGTTTTGCAGGTATGTCCAAAGGCCACCAAAACTCCGATCTGGTATTTGGACAGTGGATGCTCCCGACATATGACTGGGACAAGAAGCCTGCTGCGTGATTACACTCCAGTTGAGAATGGACCCAAAGTCATCTTTGGAGGGTCAGATCGAGGAGTCACCAGAGGTTACGGTATGATTTCCAACGGTATAATCTCTATCACCGACGTGGCTTATGTTGAAGGGTTAAACCATAACCTGATCAGTGTAAGTCAGTTATGTGATAAAGGTTATGACGTTAAGTTCGGCAAGGATAAATGTCTGATAATTTCACGTACCTCTTCTGAGACGGTATTATCAGGCATTAGGAGCAGAAATATCTTCTGCTTAGATTTTCTCAGTTTAGATTCCTCTACCCCCGTATGCCTTGTGGCAACAGGCAGTGCATCTCTGTGTGAACAATGGCACAAGAGATTGGCACATATTAATTTCAAGACAATTAGTATGCTGTTTTCTAAGAACTTAGTAAGGGATGCTACCAGTATCAAGTGCATCAAAGATAGCCCCTGTCCTGCATGCCAGATAGGCAAATAGACTTGGGCTACCTTTAAGAGCATTGCAGACAAAGACTCTTCCCGATGTCTTTACCTTTTACATATGGACTTGTTTGGTCCAATGCAAGTTCATAGCTTGGGAGGCAAGTCCTATACGCTAGTGATAGTTGATGATCATTCTCGGTTTACTTGGGTGTTCTTTTTGAAACGAAAGTCAGATACGTTTGACATCTTCACTAGTTTTGTCAAGCAGGTTCAGAACGAATTTAACTGCTCTGTGGTCAAAATCAGAAGTGACCATGGAACAGAATTCGAATCTGGTGCTATGACAGAGTTTTGTGAAGAACAAGGTATCTTTCATGAGTTTTCCTCCCCGCGCACTCCTCAGCAAAATGGAGTTGCGGAGAGGAGAAATAGAACTCTCATTGAAGCCTGCACGACAATGTTGAAAGACGCTTCTCTCCCGAAATACTTCTGGGCAGAGGCTGTCAATACAGCTTGTCATGTACAAAACCGAGCATTGATCAACAAGCATCATCGTAAGACGCCTTACGAGCTACTGAAAGGCAGGAAACCAACCATGTCCTACTTGAGGATTTTTGGTTGTAGATGCTATGTACTGAATAATGGGAAGTACCCGCGTACTAAATTTGGTAAAAAATGCTTCGAAGGCATATTCATGGGCTATAGTTTCCACAGTCGGGCATATAGGGTCTTCAATAAGAAAACCCTAGTGGTAGAAGAATCAATAAATGTTGTATTTGATGAAGGAAGTTTGCTTAACTGCAACTCTTCCAGTGGTATTCTTGAAGATGCAGGTGCACGACTGGAACAGCTGAGTCTGGATGAGACCGCTAAAGATGACACTCCTAAGTACGTCAAAGTCTCCACCTCCACGTCATCTGAAAATGTTGAAGATCAAAATGGAACAAATCTCTTGGGAGAAAGAGAAGCCCAAGAAGTAGTTGAAGCTCTAGACGCCAGACTTCTAGAGCTCCGGCACGTGAGGGATCATCCTAGAGATCAGATCATCGGAGATCCTCGTGTCGGTGTCAGAACTCGAAGAGGTACTATTAACGAAGTATTGCATCTTAGCTTCCTGTCACAGGTTGAGCCAAAGAAGTTCGACGAGGCGAACAAGGATGCGGCATGGATTCTGGCCATGCAAGATGAACTACATCAATTCGAACGTTGCAACGTTTGGACGCTAGTTCCCAGACCATACAAGCAGAATGTGATTGGCACCAAGTGGATCTTCAGAAACAAGCTGGATGAACATGGTGTCATCATAAAGAACAAGGCAAGGCTGGTGGCTCAAGGTTACAGACAGGAGGAGGGGATTGACTTCGACCAGACCTTCGCACCAGTAGCAAGGCTCGAGGCAATCAGATTGTTCCTGGCGTATGCTTCACACAAAGGATTCACAGTCTATCAAATGGATGTGAAATCAGCATTCTTGAACGGAGACCTGAAAGAGGAAGTATACGTCGCTCAACCCCCAGGTTTTGTCGATCCTACTTATCCTAATCATGTTTATTTTCTTAATAAAGCCTTATATGGGTTGAAACAAGCTCCACGAGCTTGGTATGAGACTTTATCTAGTTTTCTTCTTGAGAACAAGTTCTCTAGAAGTAAAATAGATAAAACATTGTTTCTCAGGGAAGTCAAAGGCAAGATTTTGCTGGTGCAAATCTATGTTGATGACATAATATTCGGCTCAACGGACAACAATATTTGCAAAAAGTTTTCTAAACTTATGCAAGGAAAGTTTGAAATGAGCAGTATGAGAGAGCTCAAGTATTTCTTAGGACTTCAAGTGAAACAGTCTGAGGATGGAATCTTCATCTCTCAGACGAAGTTCACAAATGAACTCCTTAAGAAATTCGGTATGGAGAGTGCAACCTCTATGAGGACTCCAATGGGATCCACCATGTCTCTGGATAAGGATGAGAAAGGTAAACCTTTCGATGAAACCAAATACAGAAGCATCATTGGATCCCTACTCTACCTTACTGCTAGTAGACCGGATATCATGTTCTCCACATGTGTCTGTGCCAGATATCAGGTGAACACTAAGGAATCTCACTATGTCGCTGCAAAGCGAATTCTAAGATACCTTAAAGGTACTCCCAATCTTGGCTTGTGGTACCCGAGAAACAATGATGTCGAGCTAATAGGTTTTTCAGATGCTGATTTTGCAGGAAGTAGGGATGACAGGAAAAGCACCTCCGGGACGTGTCAATTCCTCGGCAGGAGGCTTATCTCTTGGAACAGCAAGAAACAGTATTGTGTTGCAACCTCCACAGCAGAGTCTGAGTACATCTCGGCAGGCAGCTGTTGCGCACACCTCCTATGGATCAGAAACCAGTTAGCCGACTACGACCTTCAGTTCAAAGACATACCAATGTACTGCGACTCCTCCAGTACAATTGCCATTACCAACAATCCGGTCTCGCACAGCAGAACGAAGCATATTGAAGTACGCTACCACTTCATTCGGGAGCACGTGGAAAACAAGGACATCTCTCTCTGTTATGTCCCCACGGACAAGCAGATTGCTGATATATTCACAAAGCCCTTAGACGAGGCCAAGTTCAATCTTTTCAAGACTGAATTGGGGATGCTCAATTATGAGGAATGAAGACTACAGAAGCTCCAGGCTCGTGCACGATTTGAGGGGGAGCAAGGAACTCAAGTGTGAGCACAGACGCAAGAACTGAGGGGGAGCAAGGGGTCAAATGCTCCGACCCCGATTTGTAGAAGCCGAAAAGGGGGAGATTACCCTCTCGGCTAAGGCTAAGGTGGCTCTAAGCTTGCTCCCACGAACTTGGTATTGGTAATGGCACTCACTCAACTCAATTTTAAGTTTATGGTTTTCATTCCCATATGCTCTATTCACCTTAGCTTGTAGGGTTTAGGCTTCTTCAAATAGGGGGAGATTGTTGGGTATTGTATCCACAATGTACCTGATTTGAAGAAGCCCCTGGACAAGCTAAGGTCAATAGACAATGTATTTGATAAAATCTTTCAAGTTGTACTTGCAGCTATTCCACGCTAAGTGCACACCAATGTCAGGGTGCAGTAGGTCAATATACACGGGTCTGTACGACGTAATCCCTCGTTGAGCAGATCAGTGTGTTGGCCTACGTGTACTCTCTCTATTGGAGTGCACTTGCTTTCAAGTACAGGGCCGTGCTTATGCAAGAGAAGACAAGGAGAAAGGATGGGTCAAGGAGCAGCTCTTGGGTGGAAAGACAAAAATTCGTCTAAGTACAATTCGACGAGAATCACCAAGTGATTCTCGTCGATTCGGCGAGAATCACTAGTGATTCTCGCCGAATCGTCGAGAATCATTAGTGATTCTCGCCGATTCTTTCCGGCTACCTCAAAACGGTGCCAAGTAAGATTCGGCGAGAATCACTAGTGATTCTCGCCGAACCCATCGCAGAGCAGATCCTGAAGACCACGTTATATTCGTTGAGAATCAAAAAGTGATTCGGTGAGAATCATTAGTGATTCTCGACGAATCACTAACTGATTCTCGCCGATTCATCGAGAATCACCTACGATTCTCGCCGATTTTTACTTAGCGTTTTCTCTGGAAGCTGCTGGACCGGATTCTGCCGCTGGACTATTTTGAACCGGATTTCGGGATTCTTCTTGTGGGTCCCACAACGGTCAAATTAGTAGTATCTACAGTATATATATACGGGTATTTTGAACAGTAGACGGATACAGAAAAGAAGCCGAGCACGATCAAATCCTAAAATCGCGAAACTGCTCCGCCGCCGCCGTCGCCGCTCGCGCTAGTCGGTCGCCGCTGTTGATCGTGATTCTTCCCGATCTCCGACGACAGAAGCTTAGCCAAGCTTTGAGTCTCACGTGTCTATCCAGAGATCTCTTGTCTCTCGATTTGGTGATCGGGAAAAACTTCCCCGTCCGAATCGATCGAGATGACCGATCCTCGTGTGACCGTTGGAAGACCAAGCTAGCTTCGCTACGAAGATTGGATCTCTAAGTTCAGCAGCCGCTCATCATCATAGCCGCCGATCCCGAAGCAAGCCGCTGCTCGTCTTGCCGCCGCCGGTTCCGGGGAGATCCTTTCCAAGAGAGACCAAGGTTGTAGACTCTTCGTTGACTTCATGAACACGTCGTCGAACGAAGAGGAACACCGTAGTCTCCAAACGAAGTTTGTATCTCGTGTACTTTCTATTTTACTTTTGTTGTAAAGGAACGTTTGTTCCGTGTTGTAAGGGTTGGGTGCAACCCGGTTTGTGGGAGTGTTGACTCCTACGTGTGGAAGGGTTCCTTCCGATAGTGCAAGGATTGGATTTCAATCCTGTTGGAGAAGTGACCGAGTCGTCCCTTGTTGGGAGATAGGTCGAAGGGGGAAAGTGGATGTACCCAAGTCGGGGAACCACTATAAATTGCCTATGTATTCTGTGTGCTGTGCTGTTTGTTTTTATTGTGCAGGTACTATTATAAATTCCGCAAAAGTGCTATACGTCACCTATTCCCCCCCCCCCCCCATAGGTGCACATAGTTGACACTAGGTGGACTTTCAAGAGGTACAACAGATTTGACTGTTGGTGTTGTGGCAAAGTCGGTCACTTTGCCGTGGATTGTTGGTTTAACCCGAGGTATAACGAGACTCCCTATGTTAGCACTGCGAGGCCGACCACTCGTAAGGTTAACCAACCGAGGGGGAGTATGCTAACCAGGAATCTAGGACCCAAGTTCGATTGTGTTCCTAAGGGAAATTAATTTTGTTTTGCAGGAATGTCCAAAGGCCACCAAAACGCCAATATGGTACTTGGACAGTGGATGCTCCCGGCATATGACTGGGACAAGAAGCCTGCTGCGTGATTACACTCCAGTCGAGAATGGACCCAAAGTCATCTTTGGATGGTCGGATCGAGGAGTCACCAGAGGTTACGGTATGATTTCCAATGGTATAATCTCTATCACCGACGTGGCTTATGTTGAAGGGTTAAACCATAACCTGATCAGTGTAAGTCAGTTATGTGACAAAGGTTATGACGTTAAGTTCTGCAAGGATAAATGTCTGATAATATCATGTGCCTCTTCTGAGACGATATTAACAGGCATTAGGAGCAGAAATATCTTCTGCTTAAATTTTCTCAGTTTAGATTCATCTACCCCCGTATGCCTTGTGGCAACAGGCAGTGCATCTCTTTGTGAACAATGGCACAAGAGATTGACACATATTAATTTCAAAACAATTAGTATGTTGTTTTCTAAAAACTTAGTAAGGGATGCTCCTGTTATCAAGTGCATCAAAGATAGCCCCTGTCCTGCATGCCAGATGGGCAAACAGACTTGGGCTACCTTTAAAAGCATTACAGACAAAGACTCTTCCCGATGTCTTTACCTTCTACATATGGACTTGTTTGGTCCAATGCAAGTTCATAGCTTGGGAGGAAAGTCCTATACGCTAGTGATAGTTGATGATCATTCTCGGTTTACATGGGTGTTCTTCTTAAAATGAAAGTCGGATACGTTTGACATCTTCACTAGTTTTGTCAAGCAGGTTCAGAACGAATTTAACTGCCCAGTGGTCAAAATCAGAAGTGACCATGGAACAGAATTCTAATCTGGTGCTATGACAGAGTTTTGTGAAGAACAAGGTATCTTTCATGAGTTTTCCTCCCCGCGCACTCCACAGCAAAATGGAGTTGCGGAGAGGAGAAATAGAACTCTCATTGAAGCCTGCACGACAATGTTGAAAGACGCTTCTCTCCCAGAATACTTCTGGGCAGAGGCTGTCAATACAGCTTGTCATGTACAAAACCGAGCATTGATCAACAAGCATCATCGTAAGACGCCTTATGAGCTAATGAGAGGCAGGAAACCAACCATGTCCTACTTGAGGATCTTTGGTTACAGATGCTATGTACTGAAAAATGGGAAGTACCCGCGTACTAAATTTTGTGAAAAATGCTTCGAAGGCATATTCGTGGGCTATAGTTCCCACAGTCGGGCATATAGGGTCTTCAATAAGAAAACCCTAGTGGTAGAAGAATCAATTAATGTTGTATTTGATGAAGGAAGTTTGCTTAACAGCAATTCTTCTAGTGGTATTCTTGAAGATAAAGGTGCACGACTTGAACAGCTGAGTCTCGATGAGGCCGCTAAAGATGAAACTCCTAAGTACGTCAAAGTTTCCACCTCAACGTCAACTGGGAATGTTGAAGATCAAAATGGAACAAATCTCTTAGAAGAAGGAGAAACCCAAGAAGTAGTCGAAGCTCCAGACGCCAGATTTCCAGAGCTCCGGCACGTGAGGGATCATCCTAGAGATCAGATCATCGGAGATCCTCGTGATGGTGTCAGAACTCGAAGAGGTACCATTAACGAGATTTTGTATCTTAGCTTCCTGTCACAGGTTGAGCCAAAGAAGTTCGACGAGGCGAACAAAGATGCGGCATGGATTTTGGCCATGCAAGATGAACTACATCAATTCGAACGATGCAACGTTTGGATGCTGGTTCCCAGACCTCACAAGCAGAAAGTGATTGGTACCAAGTGGATCTTCAGAAACAAACTGGATGAACATGGTGTCATCATAAAGAACAAGGCAAGGCTGGTGGCTCAAGGTTACAGACAGGAGGAGGGGATTGACTTCGACCAGACCTTCGCACAAGTAGCAAGGCTCGAGGCAATCAGATTGTTCCTGGCGTATGCTTCGCACAAAGGATTCACAGTCTATCAAATGGATGTGAAATCAGCATTCTTGAATGGAGACCTGAAAGAGGAAGTATAAGTCGCTCAACCCAAAGGTTTTGTCAATCCCACTTATCCCAATCATGTATATTTTCTTAATAAAGCTTTATATGGTTTAAAACAAGCTCCACGAGCTTGGTATGAGACTTTATCTAGTTTTCTTCTTGTGAACAAGTTCTCTAGAGGTAAAATAGATAAGACATTGTTTCTCAGGGAAGTCAAAGGCAAGATTTTGCTGGTGCAAATCTATGTCAATGACATAATATTCGGCTCAACGGACAACAAGCTTTGCAAAAAGTTTTCCAAACTTATGCAAGGAAAGTTTGAAATGAGCAGTATGGGAGAGCTAAAGTATTTCTTGGGACTTCAAGTGAAACAGTCTGAGGATGGAATCTTCATCTCTCAGACGAAGTTCACAAATGAACTCCTCAAGAAATTCGGTATGGAGAATGCAACCTCTATGAGGACTCCAATGGGATCCACTATGTCTCTGGATAAGGATGAGAAAGGTAAACCTTTCGATGAAACCAAATACAGAAGCATCATTGGATCCCTGCTCTACCTTACTGCCAGTAGACCGGATATCATGTTCTCCACATGTGTCTGTGCCAGATATCAGGTGAACACTAAGGAATCTCACTATGTCGCTGCAAAGCGAATTCTAAGATACCTTAAAGGTACTCCCAATCTTAGCTTGTGGTACCCGAGAAACAATGATGTCGAGCTAATAGGTTTTTCAGATGCTGACTTTGCAGGGAGTAGGGATGACAGGAAAAGCACTTCCGGGACGTGTCAATTCCTCGGAAGAAGGCCTATCTCATGGAACAGCAAGAAGCAGAATTGTGTAGCTACCTCCACAGCAGAGTCTGAGTACATCTCGGCAGGCAGCTGTTGCGCACAACTCCTATGGATCAGAAACCAGTTAGCCGACTACGACCTTCAGTTCAAGGAAGTACCAATGTACTGCGACTCCTCTAGTGCAATTGCAATTGCCAACAATTCGGTATCGCACAGCAGAACGAAGCATATTGAAGTGCGCTACCACTTCATTCGGGAGCACGTGGAGAACAAGGACATCTCTCTCTGTTATGTCCCCACGGACAAGCAGATTGCAGATATTTTCACAAAGCCCTTAGACGAAGCCAAGTTCAGTCTGTTCAAAACTGAATTGGGGATGCTAAACTATGAGGAATGAAGACTACAGAAGCTTCAGGCTCGTGCATCTAGGGGGAGCCTCTGCCAGGAACTCATGTGTGAGCACAGGTGCAAGTACTGAGGGGGAGCAAGGGGTCCAATGCAACAGACCCAGATTTGCAGAAGCCGAAAATGGGGAGATTACACTCTCGGCTAAGGCTAAGGTGGCTCCAAGTTTGCTCTCACGAAATTGGTATTGGTAATGAATATATCTCTCAACGCAATTTCAAGGTTATGATTTTCATTCCCATACGCTTTATTCACCTTAGCTTGTAGGGTTTAGGCTTCTTCAAATAGGGGGAGATTGTTGGGTATTGTATCCACAACGTACCTGATTTGAAGAAGCCCCTGAACAAGCTAAGGTAAATAGACTATGTATTTGACAAAATATTTCAAACTGTGCTTGCAGTTATTCCACGCTAAGTGCACACCAATGTCAGGGTGTAGTAGGTCAATATACATGGGTCTGCACGACGTAATCCCTCGTTGAGCAGATCAATGTGTTGGCCTACGTGTACTCTCTCTATTGGAGTGTACTTATTTTCAAGTGCAGGGCTGTGATATTGCAAGAGCAGACAAGGAGCTAGGATGGGTCAAAGAGCAGTCCATGGGCGGATAGACAAAAAATCGTCTAAGTGTTAATCGACGAGAATCACCAAGTGATTCTCGCCGATTCGGTGAGAATCATCAAGTGATTCTCGCCGATTCGGGGAGAATCACTAGTGATTCTCGCCGAATCGTCGAGAATCACTAGCTGATTCTCGCCGTCTCCTTCTGGCGAAAATAGTGCGTGCAACCAAGTCAACTTCGACGAGAATCATCTTTGATTCTCGCCGAATCGTCGAGAATCAAGATTCGACGAGACTCACCTTCGATTCTCGCCGATTTTGACTTGGGCGAATTCTGGATCCCGCTGGACCGGACTCTGCCGCTGGCGCTGTTTTGAACCGGGGTTAGAGTTTCTTCAGGTGGGACCCATAACAGTTATAATGGAGTATTTCCACCGTATAAATATACGCGTATTTTGAACAGAAACGATACAGAAAGAAATACACGAGCCGCCGACCGTGACCTAGATCGCGATATCTGCTCCGCCGCCGTCGCCGCTCGTGCAAGTTGTTCGCCGACCTTGATCGTGATTTCTTCCAGATCTTCCGGCGACAGAAGCTTAGCCAAGCTTAGAGTCTCACGCGTCTAACCAGAGATCCTTTGTCTCTTGATTTGTTGATCGGGAAAACCTTCCCCATCTGAATCGATCGAGATGATCGATCCTAGTGTGACCGTTGGAAGACCTAGCTAGCTTCGATACGAAGTTTGAATCTCCAAAGTACAGCAGCCGCACACCGTTGTCGCCGCCGATCCCGAGAACCAAGCCGCCGCCCTTCCTGCCGCCGCCGGTGTCGGGGAGATTCTCTCCAAGTGAGATCTAGGGTTGTGGACTCTTCGTGACTTCTAGAACACGTCATCAAACGAAGAGGGACACCTTAGTCTCCGAAAGTAGTTTGTATTTCTTGTACATTCTAGTTTATTTTTGTTGTAAAGGAACGTTGGTTCCGAGTTGTAAGGGTTGGGTGCAACCCATGTTGTGGGAGTGTTGTCTCCTACGTGTGTAAGGGTTCCTTCTGATAGTGCAAGGATTGGATTTCAATCCTGTTGGTGAAGAGACCGAGTCGTCCCTTGTTGGGAGATAGGTCGAAGAGGGAAAGTGGATGTACCCAACTCGGGGAACCACTATAAATAGCTTGTGTACCTTCTTTGCTGTGCTGGTTTGTTTATTTGTGCAGGTACAATTTTAATTCCGCAAAAACGCTGCACGTCACCTATTCCCCCCCCCCCCCATAGGTGAAGGTAGTTGACACTAGGTGGACTTTCATATTGCTAAAAGAAAGAATAGGACACTTATTGAGGCTGGAAGAACGCTACCGAGTGACACTTATCTCCCAGAATATTTATGGGCTGAGGCAATAAATACTGCATGTCATGTTCTCAATAGTGCTTCCATCACCAAAAGCCACAAAAAGACACCCTATGAAATTATAAAAGGCAGAAAACCAAATATATCCTATTTTAGGATCTTTGGTAGCAAGTTCTATGTACTTAACAATGGCAAGTCTTACCTAACTAAGTTTGCTGCCAAATCCTAAGATGGGATATTTGTTGGGTACAACAACTGTAGTAGGGCATACAGGGTCTACAACTTGACTACATAAGTTGTAGAAGAATCTGTTCATGTAGTATCTGATGCATCTAAGCTAATTAACTGTGAGCTGTCTAGCAATTCTTGTAGCTCTACAGGTTTAAAAGAAAAGATAGACATGCTAACTGTTAATGAAGACCAACCTACAAGGCAGGATGAAGAAAATGATGGCTGCTGTCCAGGGGGAGTAGAAGACCCTCAAGCTGATGAAGAGGACAATGAAGTACATCATGTTGAAGAGATTAGTGAAAATCAAGGTGTCGATGGATTACCTCCAGTAATAAGGCATCTAAAGGATCATCCAGGACACCAAATTATTGGTGATCCAAGACATGGTGTTCAAACCAGAAGCAAGAACATGAACACAGTCCTTTGTTCAAGCTTCCTGTCTCAGTTGGAACCCAAAAGATTTGAAGAAGCCATAAAGGATTCAAACTGGATTGATGCAATGCAGGAGGAGTTGAATCAATTCAGGAGATGTAAAGTATGGGAGCTGGTCCCAAAACCAAAGAATCATAATGTGATTGAGACTAAGTGGATCTACAGGAATAAACTAGATGAAAGTGGCATCATAGTCAAGAACAAAGCAAGACTAGTTGCAAAGGTCTATAGGCAGGAAGAAGGAATAGGCTTTGATCAGACATTTGCTCCAGTGGCAAGACTGGAAGCAATAAGGCTATTCCTTGCCTATGCAGCTTACCAGGGGTTCAAGGTATTCCAAATGGACGTCAAGTCAGCATTTCTAAATGGTGACTTAAAAGAGGAAGTCTATGTTGATCAGCTCTCTGGTTTTGTAGATCCTCATTATCCTAATTATGTTTATAGATTTAAGAAAGCCCTATATGGACTGAAACAAGCCCCTAGGGCTTGGTATGAAACCCTGTCTACTTTTCTCATTGAGAAAAAATTCTCATGGGGGAAAATAGACGAGACTCTATTCCTTAGGGAATCTAAAGGCAAGTTGATTCTAGTTCAGATATATGTTGATGACATTATCTTTGGATCAATAGAAAACAAACTTTGTAGAAAGTTTGCCAAACTTATGCAAGGGAAGTTTGAGATGAGCAGTATGGGCGAGCTTAAATTCTTCTTGGGACTCCGAGTTAGACAGACTGATGATGGCTTGTCCATATCTCAGTCTAAGTTCACCAAGGAGTTGATTAAGAAGTATGGTATGGAGTTAGCTTCCACCATGAGAACTCCTATGGGGTCAAGTATGCCTATAGGCAAAGATGATGTAGGGAAACCTGTAGATGAATTTTTGTATAGATGGATAATTGGCTCCCTTTTATACTTAACTTCTAGTAGACCAGACATCATGTATGCTACATGTGTCTGTGCTGGGTATCAAGCAAGCCCTAAAGAATCTCATTATACTGCAGTTAAAAGAATTTTGAGATATCTCAAGGGAACACCTAATCTTGGCCTTTGGTGCCCTAGGAATAGAGATTTTCTACTGACTGGGTATTCAGATGCAGACTTTGCAGGATGCAAAGTAGATAGGAAAGGCACAACTGGCACATGCCAGTTTTTAGGTGGAAGATTAGTGTCCTGGAGAAGTAAAAAGCAGACTACTGTGGCAATATCCACTGCTGAGTCAGAATATGTTGCTGTAGGCAGCTGCTGTGCTCAGCTTTTATGGATTCAACATCAACTTGAAGACTATGGTCTCAAGGTAAGTAGAACTCCATTATTTTGTGACTCTACAAGTTCTATTTATATTGCTAAAAATCCTATTTCACATAGCAAAATAAAGCATATAGAAATTAGATTTCACTTCATTAGAGATCATGTGGAAAAAGAAGATATAAATTTAGAATTTGTCAATACTATTAATCAAGTTGCTGATATGTTCACTAAACCATTAGATGAAACTAAATTCAATAATTTCAAAATTGAATTAGGTATGCTGAACATAGAATAGAATGACAAATTTGTCTAAGTAATTATGTGTCGACACATATATAAGTCTGTGTCGACACTTAGTAGTTGGTGTCAACACTTCTAGAAAGTTGTGTTGACACATCCAGAAAGTTGTGTCTACACTTAGGAAGTGGTGTTGACACAAAGAATTTCTGACACTTAGTTTGGTGTCGACACATAAATTAATTATGTTGACACATCAAGGAAGTTATGTCGACACTCAGTTTGGTGTCGACACATATTAGTAAATACCTCTATCGAGACCTTAGAAGTCTGTGTCGACACTGTCTCAACAGTGTCGACACATTAAGTGTAATTCAACCCGCCTTTTGACCTTCCTTGTGAAGAAACATATAAATAGGTGGAAACAAACCCTGTCGACAAGTTCTTTCTCTTCCCAATCCTAAATCTCTTTCATTCCCCATGGCGCCCAAACACGACGACAACATTAACGAGGGTTATAATCTCATTCGTAATGCCTTTGACATTGCGGAACCCGAAATCAACGTTGTGATTACCCTAATCACAGTCAACGGATTAGAATACCTGGTGTCAGAACCGACAAAGATTTGGAAGAAGGAGATCCTTGAATTTTATGCAACAACATCTCTGGATTCAACAGGACTAAAGATTAGGTCCTCAGTTCAAGGCACAAAGGTTAAACTCACCTTGAAGAGTTTAAGAAAGACTCTACACCTGCCCAGAGTTCAAGAAGAAGATGAGGTTGCATCTTCCAAGACCAGGGAAGCTCTCCATTGGTTTGGACTGGATCCCACCACCAAGATTGGATCTTCTATGAATAGAAAGGGGATGAACTCTCAAGGAAACTTTCTTACTGAAATAATTGGAAAAGTGATTCTATGCAAACCAGGTGGACATGATAGGATATCTGCCTACATGTTCTGCCTCATGACCAGAGTCATCTTCAGGATCAACACTAACTGGTCTGCAGTAATATTTGGGAAGATCAAAGAAAGCTTCAAGAAACCAAACTTAGTAAGAATACTAAGTCTATATCTGGCTGCGGCTATACCTGAAGTGATGCACCAGACAGCAGGATCTAAGATCAACCACATGAGAAGGATGGATTTAGGAATACTCACTAGATGGGAAAAGGTGCTAACAAAAGATGTTCCAACTCCACAAAATAACTACCACAGAAAAGGAAGAAACAAACCCCCAGGAAACCTGAATCTTCTAGTGATTCAGAAGAACAAGTGACCTTTAGTTCAGATGAAGAAAAACAAGAATCTGCAAGGAAATCACCTGCCCCTAAGAATGTAGATGATAGTCAGATGCAGGGGGAGCAGATTCCAGAAAGCATCATCCAACTGGATCAAGTTCAGGAAGTGCCTCATCTATGGGGAGCCAATGAGCTTTCTCCAGCTCCACAAGAGGTATTACCTTCAAAAGTTGCTCATGAGAAAGAGCAAGCTGCATTAGAGAGTGAAACAGCCACTCAAACTATTCTTGAGGTAATAGATGATATTAATCAAACTACACTAGATACTGAGCCAGATACACTAACTGTGCTTCTAACTGATGTTGAACAGACAAACCATGACAACATCCCTGCACAGGATATACCAATGGATGATACATCTGCATTAGATGATGCCCCATTAACTGCACAAGATATAGATGTTCCACCTGTACAAACTCAACAAGAATTCACTCTTGAAGAGTTATTTCCTGATATTCAGGAGGCAAGGACTGAGGGGGAGTTGACTAGGACTGAGAAGGAGCTGCACTCTAGTCCTAAAGAGTCAGTTGATATAGACAGTTCATCAGCTTCTGAAGATGATAAGGAAGCCTCAAATGCAAAGAAAAGGAAACTGATGGTCTACAGAAAGAAGAGCTCAAGCTATAAGAGAGCTTTGCAAACAGTCACTCGACAACCAGACCCAGAAGTTGACTACAGTTCACTGTTGGTGGCTCTGTATGTTAAACTGGATGAACAAAGAGCAGCCATGGAGAAATATATGGATGAAAGTCACAAAGACCTCCAGTTCACCTTGGCTCAAGACATTAAATCAATAAGATTTGAAGTCAATCAGAATAAGAAGGAGATGACAGATTGCTTCCATAAGGGAGGTAATGTTGTAGTTTATCTGGCCAAGCAGCAACAAGAGCCCAGGACTCAAATTGATGACATAGTTGTTAAGCAAGGATATGTTCTGGAAAATCAGTTAAGGATGAATGATAATCTTACTGAATCACATAATGTGATTGTTACTGAGTTAAAGAATACTGCAACTGCATTAACTGGGGAAAGGGCTAAAGAGAATTCCGAGTTTGATAAGAAACTTCAAGAAGATTTTAGCACTTTCTAATCTGCCATTCAAGGCTCTCAAAAGATCATATCTGCTCAGCTACAGAAGTTTAAAGCTTATTATACAGAAGGCACCAACTACTTAGCTGATCAAATCAGATTTCAGAAAGATGATCTCAGTAATCATGTTGAGAGAGAAGTCATAAAGGGGGAGAGGTTGTTAGTCACTGCAGGCTCTGATCATGCCAAATGGATAACTAATTCTATCAGAGCCACTCTTGAATATCCTCCCTTGTGTGATGATGATAATACAGCTGAGTCAGACATTTAAGCTGCAAGAATTGAAGGGGGTCAGCAGGAGGTAGCTCAAATCATATACCCCCTTCTAACTTTGAGGGAATTCAACAATTGGTTCACCAGATGTATACCCCTCCAGAGGCTACTAAGAATGTAATAATTGAGAAAGTGGAAATGTCTGAGGCGCATTAAAGAGAGAGCAAGAAGCTCAACTTTCAAAGAAAAGATTTAGAGAGCAGGATGAATCAAAGCCAAATTTTGAAAGATGGAGTCCCATTTCAAGGAACATAATACTCCCTGCCTGGCAAGCTGTGAAGGATAAAATGCATGATAGAGGCAAGTGGTATTCTGAAATAGAGTGGAACAAGTATCAGAAGAGGCAAGATGTCATATATCAGTTTAGAAGAGATCAAAAAGCTAGGAAGGTACCTGCTACTACTGTGGAGCCCAGCAAATACTTCCCTAAGCTTTACCACTATTTTGAAAGGCAGAAGATCAAGACTGAAGAGCTTAAGAAGAAAGATCTTAAAGTAAAGCAGCCAGCTGAAGAAATTGGAACTAGTGTACAAGAAAGGGTTCAATCTGGCAAGGGAATAGTGATCAATGAGCCTGATCAGTCTTAAGATAGTTTTACTAGAATTTAAACAATGTGTAAATCTCTGTAATCTTTTGATTGTTAAACATATTTGTAATTCAACAAAACTTTGATTCTTGTTCAAAACATGTTATCATATTTTGTGTTGATATAATATGTTGTTTCTGGCTATGAATTATCCTGTCTGAGAAATGTTTTCTTTTATATATATCATAATGTCTATTTTATTATAAAGAGATGTATATCATTGACTAAGGGTTATGACTTCTCCAAATAGGGGGAGATTGTTGGGTACATTGGAAAATGTGTACCAGATTTGTAGAAGCCTCACCTAACTCAATGATATTCATCAAAGTATATTTGATGTTGTTTTGAGTTTGTATGTACAGGATAATAAAATGAAGAAAAAGTTTCTAAGTACACGTGTCGACACTTGGGAAAAGTTGTGTCGACACCAGAGGCTAGTTTGTGTCGACACACAGGACTTGTGTCGACACACAAAAAATCTGTCAACAACAACTGTGTCGACACCAGAAGCAAGATTGTGTCGACACACAGAACTTGTGTCGACACATGGAAAATCTGTCGACACCAACTTAGTCGACACCAGAAGATAGTCTGTGTCGACACACGGGACTTGTGTCGACACACAGAATTTTGTCTACAGCAACTGTGTCGACACACATCAAGTTTATGTCTACAATAATTGTGTCAACACACAGAACTTGTGTCGACACATTCCAGAATTGTATCAAGATAACCACTGTGTCAAGACAAGAAGTATTTGTGTCGACACATAGGACTTGTGTCGACACATTTTACAGAAGCTATGTCAAGAAGATTATAAAGTACTGTGTCGACATTATGGGAGCTGTGACGACATCACCAAGGATTGCGTCGACAAATAGTCTATTTGTGTCGACACATATAAAAGAATTTCTCGACACTTTGCTGACTGATACTAAGTATAATGAAGTAACTAGTGACTTGCAGCTATCATGACCAACAAGGCCGTTGCATCTATCAGAGCTATCAGAAGGTTTTTATTAACTGGATCAGCCGGTAACCTTGGATGAAGCCTATATAAAGACATGTTCTATCAACAGATAAGAGAGAATGGGAAGCATCAAAGACAGAACCAATCTGAGAAGAACTAACTACAAGGAGAGGAGTCTTCATCCAGAAATCCAAAGAGGGCAGATCCTGAACAATCTGAAAGAAGAAATCAGAATCACATCTGATTAAGAAGAAGCTAGATTGAGGATCATCTCCAACTTCAAGAAGATTAACCTTACTTTGTTCAGATTCAAGAAGCTTTGAAGAAAGCTAAGACAGGTTGATTCAAAAGTTATCTGTTCTATCAAGAACTGATCAAGAAACCTTCAACCCTTTCTCTCTCTATCTGGGTGAAGGTTTTATTCTTTTATATTATCAATTCACTATAGGATCTATTGTAGATCTGAGTTGTAAGCGTAAATTATAAAGGCTGAGGTAGGGCTGAGTGCCTGAGGTAGGAGATTAAAATTCTCTGAGTTGTAGGCCTGGGAAGAGCCTGAGGTAGGGCCTGTGTGCCTGAGTTGTAGGAGTGTGGACTCACTCTGAGGTAGGATTCTTTGAGAGAATCTGAGTTGTAGGACTTGCTGAAGTCTGAGTTATAGGAACCATCTTTGGGTTCTGAGCTGTAAGATCTGAGGATCTGAGAAGAAGAAGGAAGTTAAGCCGAATCTAGTATAGTGCTAGATAGGCGAAGGGGGAAAGTCGATGTACCCATCATTTGGCGAACCACTATAAAACTGTGTGTATTCTATGTGTGTGTTGTGTTCTTTTTATCTGTGCTGTCACAGTGTGTATTACAGGTTTTATTGTGATAAATTTGTCTGCCTAAGAAATAAAAAGAATTGTACCTATTCACTCCCCCTCTAGGTATTTAGGTCATCCTTAAACCAATTCTTTCACTATCTCTGATACCAGGACAAAGCATATAAAGACTATGTATCATTTTATTAGAGAGCATGTGGAATGTGAGGACATCACCCTTGAGTTTGTCCCCATTGACAAGCAAGTTGCTGATATCTTCACCAAACCACTAGATGAAGCCAAGTTCAACTCCTTCAAATTTGAATTGGGTATGATGAACTTAGTCTTGCTTTAGTTACTCTTTTTTTTGTTTTTGATGGTAGTATTTAATTGTGCAGGATAACAAGAAATTATGGACTATATCCAAGCATCAAATGCGCAGAGTCTAAGGGTTCAGACATTAACTCTACTGAGTCAACATCAGGCATCGAGATCGTCGATTGCGTTGAATCCACTCAACGTAAACATCCAGGTACTTCTATTTACAACGAATCTACAAGTTTAATCTCAGATGTTGATCTCCTCGTTATCATCGCAACAGGTACGTTCCTATTCACATTCTCAAATTAAAGGTATGTGTAAATAGAAATATGTGTGCTTAGAACAAAAATACACTAATCCTCTCCCTTTTATGACCTCTACGAAGAAATGACGAAAGCTCAGAAAATCCACTGAAATTCACAAGAGCAATGACATTAAGTGGATTAGATTTCCTATTTGAGGGATCGGAGTTGGTGAGAAATAGGTTCAAGAATGCACTAGAGGAAGTTCAGCTTGTTCTCCAACTCCTGCAGGTTATTGACCTAGAATATGTTCTTTTAGAGCCCAGTAAACTTTGGAAAAGGGAAGTACTAGAGTTATAATCAAAGGCTAATGTCGACTCATCATCTTCTAAATTCAGGTCTTCCATTAGTGGTGTTAACCCCAAAGTCCGCAACACGTACAGGGTTTCAAGGTCACATGCTCCATTAGCAGCGGACTCGGTTTGGCAGTCTACCCAGATCGTCAAGCATCGGCATGTTCAAGATCTGGTTCTTTAGTGGCGAACTCGGTTCTATGGTCCGCCTAGCTCGTCCTCAGGAAATCAGCTTTGGATCGCCCTGCTCTACAGGCGGACTCAAGGCACAGTCTGCCCAGACCGCGATCCTCCGACAGGATCGCGCCTTGCAGCAACGGACGAAAGCTCCAACCCGCGAGCCCAGTCCTCCCGTGTTGTGCGGATTGGCATGTATTTTCATTTTGCTTCTGTCACCACTGCCCAATTCTCCTGTACCCCGGGCAGCCGGTTATTTTAGCACTGCCCGTCTGGGCAGGCCCCCGAACCTATAAATAGGGGGAGGTTGAACACCCAAAGCATGCTGACTCGAGCCCTGGAACCTACCTGTTAAAGGCTGTAGACACAAATCTCAGGCTTTGCGGTCTCTGGCTTGCTCAGCTTCTATCACTTTTCCTTTCAACCTGTAACCAACTTATTTGCAATCAAAGGAAAGCCCATCGCAAGGGAGGCATTCAGTCCACGACGGGCGAAGTATGGTATTGCTGTGGTTCACGACTCTACTCTTTCTCATCCGCTTAGTAGATAGTTGATTGCAGTCGCTTCTTTTCCATTCCTTTCCTATGTGATCTAACCGTTAGCTGCTGGTGCTCGCCACTGTCCGTTTTCACGGATCAACAGTTAACATGTGGCCTTCAGATCAAGTAGTTTTTTTTGAAATCAGCGGAAAGAATGTCAGACTGCCGACCTCTCCATTCAGACCGCTCCAGTTTGCCAGAGGACTCGCTGTAGGAAGCAATCAAATAGTCTCGCTGGGATGATGAACGATCTCTCAGGGACACTGACCAGCACTTGGACACCATCAGTCAGGCTTTGCTCGTGCTAACTCAGCGGCTTGCGCCCCCGGCCGCACCAGATCCCGCGGACACTCCAGTCCTCCAAACTCCAGCTTGCAAAACTCCTGTTCAGCAGTCTCCAACAGTTACTCTATCTCATCTTCGCCATCCAGCTCATTCCGCAGCTCCTCTGTGGCCTTAAGAAGACCAGTTTGCCTCCCTTATGAATTTCTTCAGGGAGGCGGCCAGGAGCACTCCTGCCTGCCAGCTTGATTTTGCAGACCGCCAGTCCACGCAGCCCACAGATACTCCTGCTCCAGTCCGCCCTTCCTAACCTACTGAATATGAAACCCCCTCTCCCTTCATTGATCGAATCTGATGGGAGTCAGCACCAACCAATTTCAGAGAACCCCATCTTCCTCTCTATTCAGGGGAGACTGATCCTGTTGCCCAACTCCAGGTGTTCGAAGGGGCTGTTGCATTGAGATGCCTCTCCGACGCCATAAAATATAAACTCTTAGTTACCACTCTCGATGGACAGGCGAGAGAGTGGTTCTATGAGGTACCTCTGGGCACAATCTCTTCTTTCGCTGAGTTCCGCAGTGAGCTCCTACTGAGGTTTGCTACCTCCAAGAAGAGAAAGGATGGACCAGATGCTATATTTGATATCATGCAAAGGGATAATGAGTCAGTTGCTCGAGTCATTGATCGCTTAAAGAAAGAGATCAAGGGGGTGAGGAATGTGAACCCTGACTATTATAAAGTTGCCTTAATCCAAGGCCTCTGGGAAGGCCCCTTGAAGTTCAAGGCAACAACCAAAGTGCCAGCAACATATCAAGAGTTGATTGCTATGGTCAACCGTTTAATCGAAGGCGAGAACGCCAATCCGACATACATTTCATCCATGACAGCAAAGGCTGAAGGAAGGTATGCCGCCAGTTCTTCCTCTACTACTCATCATCACAACAAGCCTGCTCGTCCCAACTTCCAGCCTCCTTCTCAGAGGGGGCGAAACTTCCGCCACAAGAAACCTTTCATTGGCCATAAACAGTTTCGCGACCAGAGACTGTCGTTCGCCGCCACTCCCGCCTTACCATTACATGTATCAAATGTGGAGATTTTATATGTTGGACATTCAGGTGTTGAGTTCAAGTTTAGTGTTAGGCTTCCGCTAGAATGCAATGTGTTAGGGTGCGCTGCGCTACTCTGGTATCACTCTGTAGCTTCACCATCTGTTTTGTGGTCTATGCTGTGGGGCCCCGAACGGACCTTCTAGTATATTTTATATGAACTGATGGGGTTGTTACAGTATAAGTGTTAATGCTGCAGTTGAGCCAATGTCTGTGGACAATCTCCTAGTTTCTCTCCCAAATGATGACTCCTATTGCAGTTTCTTAGGGGGAGGCAACTCAGCCCCAGATCTCTGTCTCCACTGAGGTTGCCTGGTTCATCCGCAACCTGGAGAAGAGACTTGGCAGGATGCCAACGGTTCCCGAGGGTGTGATTGATCTTTCTGATGAGGAAGGAGATGCAGAAGAACATGCTCCTGGCCTAGCTATTGAGGATCAGGTACTGAGTTCTAAATCTCATTTTTCTCTGACCGAAGAGTCCTCCAGTGATTCTGAGATCCCATACGATGTTCCACTGCCACAGATTGCTGATATTACATCTTCTAGTGTAAATGACTATATTCTAATTGCAGTTAAACTGATGTTGGCTAGACAACAAGCTAAGTTTGAGACTTCATTGCAGAAGGTTGTGAAAAGAGTTAAGGATTCTGAAAAATATATGTCGAATGGCATAGTAGAGGTCAAAGTTGAGATAAGCAAGCTGGATTCATTGTTTGTTAAGGGTGGTAAGGCCATTGTTCATACAATATCGGGATTGAAAAATAATATGGTAGTTATAAAGAATGTTGTTTCAAATGTTCTAACTATGATTGATGCTCACAATAGATCGATGGTGCATTTTGATTCGGCAATGCACAACTATGTCAATGCCATCACCACCGAAGCCAAAGGGGGAGAATGCCCTTACAGCTAAGGTGGATTTGCTGGGAACTTCTATGGGACAATACTTCAAGGAAACAAATGACTACATGTATGATAATATTGAATGGCTATATAATCAGTTGACCGTAAATCAAGTTCCTGTTGTGCTTGCACCAGCATCTAACGAGGTTCATCCTTCCCAGGATTACTCTCAATACTTGTCAGACACTCAGGATCTACAAAATTTTGACCAGGATATTATTGTTGCTACTGCGTTATTCCTAGAGGTTCAGATGATAGAAGACCCTGCTCCCCCAATTTATAAGAGAAGAAGATATGAGGAAGGCACGTCCGAAGTTAGGCTAGATCCAGAACCATTCAGAGTAGAACCGAATAGAGAAATGGAGGAGTTCTTGAGCCGTATCTCTAGAGGAATCATATTGGATACATTCTCCTTGGTCGATCTTGGAGCAGAAAAGCATCAACATTACTATGACCAAGAGGAATGGAACAAATACAAGGTGGCATGCACAAAGAGGAGAATACATTTCAGGAACAACCATAATGTTAATCTGATGCCTCCAGACCCTCCTAAATATTATCCAAAGCCAAGGGCTTATTTTTGCAAGACGGTGAGTGAAGCAGCAGAATAAGCAGATATGATAATCATATGTATATTGTTGAATGTTGTGGGCTGCCCTCTTAAAAACTAAACAATTTGATATATATATATATATATATATATATATATATATATATATATATATATATATATATATATATTATATTTATATGATTTCCTTATTTATCTATAATGCGTGGTATTTTTAATTTTATTATTATTTTTTAAAGTTTATTATTCATTATGTGCAATTCATCTTAGCTTGTAGCATTTTGGCTTATTCAAATAGGGGGAGATTATTGGGTATTGCATCCACAATAACCCTGATTTGAAGAAGGGTCCAGTCAAGCTAAGATGAATTGAGATTGTATTTGATGCCACTGTATACTTATATACTTGCAGGTTCGCATTGCTAAGTACACACCAATGTCAGGTTATAGTGGGTCAGTAAACACAGGACTACACAATGTAATTCCTCATTGTGTAGGCCAAAGTGTTGGATCACGTGTAATCTCTCAATTTGGGTGCACTTCTATCCCAAGTACAGGAGAATGCTCAAGGATGGTCAAAAGTTAGACCAAGGGAAAATAAGAATTTTACCTGAGAAAAATTCGGCAAGTATGGTTAAGCATACATGTCGAATAAGTCGAGTATTGTTGATGATACACGCGGAATTCGTCGAGTATACTTACCAATACCCGTCAAATTCGTCATATATGCTTAGGGAAAATTCGTTGGAGAAATAGAAAAATCCACCAAGTAAAATTTTTAGACTATCGTTGTGCATACTCATCGAATGTATCTAATGACACTCGCCGAATTCGTCGAATATGCTAAGTGATACAAGCCGAATTCGTCGAGTCCAGTCGATAATACTTATCTAGATTTTTTTAAGTTCAATTCATCGAATATCATGAAGTTGAGAGCGTTGAGTCATCTCGACGCTATTCGACGAATGTTGCTTTAAGCGTTGAGTGGTCATAAAGGCGTTGAGTGTGTCGAGTTTGTCGATCGATACTCGACGAATTCGTCGAGTATGCCTGGTGATACTCGACGAATTCGTTGAGTATGACTTGTCGCCATGGTGTCGAGTGTACAACCGGCCTGAGATAATTTGGCTAAGTAATATTCGTCGTATATCAAGATGTATTCAACGAGTATCATTATGATAATTGACGATACTCGACAAATTTGGCTTAGGTCATTTTTCTGAAATTTTCAAAAACCAGTCAAGGGTTCTGTCGGCCATGCACAGTAAATTATACCGTTCATTTTGGAAAATTACTTGATACCGTTGGAGGGATTATCTCCATAAATACCTAGGGATATTTTTATTTATGGCTAATCTTGTTTTGTGCTAATTTGATCATCGATTCAAATGAAAAATATTCCAAAACTGCAATCCGTCGGCCTCCTTCCGCACACAACTTTTTGATCGGCCGATACCTTCAAGCACTGCAAGATCTCGTCTTCTCCGACTTCTACATTTGGATTGCTGCCTTCAAAAGACTCTATTCTTCCAGATCCAGACGTGTGAAGACTCAAGATTCAAGTTCTTCAAGATTTCAACTTTTCTAGTTCTCCAATTTTCAAGATCTAATTTTACGAAGAACGTCGGAGCGAAGACTTGTAATCGTTATTGTGTTGTAATATTAATTTACTCTTGTAGGAGATTTATCTCCGAATTTGTAGATCCATTTGTGGATCGAGAGAGTAGATCCGTTTGTCGATCAAGTGTGTAGATCCATTGAAAGTGAGGGATAGATCTGCTTTAACTCTAGAGGCGGGGAAGTGAATAGAGTATTTAAAAACTTTAATTAATTTTTATAGCAGATTAAAATAAGTGATAAGTATATGTATAAAGAGAGATGAAAACAAAAACAATTACAACACACAGAAATAAATAATAGAGCAATCCAGAAGACATAAGAAATTTATAGTGGTTCCCCTAAATTTGAGTTCATCCACTCTTCTACCACCCTGGTAGGAATCCACTAACAGGTTTTTGATTAGGTGCCCTTCCACCATAAGTTTTTGCCCAGGTGCCCTGTCATCACAAGATCTATTTTTTCAAGGGAGATCTCACAACCCTTTTGAGCTTTTTATCAGGTGCCCAAAAACAAAACTAAGTCTTTTGATTATGAGACTTAACAACCAAAGGGGTTATCTTTTTAAGGGAGTTATAACCCTATATACAGTTGGAAATGAAAAGTGATGTTGTCTTCTCTTTCTCAAACAACTGAGAAGACTTTAGTGGATGATGTTGTCAAAGCTCCCCCTGAGATGAAGAATGGGGTTTAGAAAGATGAGAGCTTTGTATAGGGTGTAGGCCTTGATGGATATCTTCATAAACTTCTTGGACTTGTGTTAATGAGTTGTCCTTTTGAAGCCTGAAGCAGAAACTGAAGAAGACTAAAGATTTGTGTGTTGATGTTCTTCTTCAATTTCCTGTAGATAGCAATCTTTTTCTCTATAAAACTTGTATTAGTTGTTGAGTAAAATATCTCTTGTAATTCCTTATTGTTTTGAAGAGAAGAATTTTCTTTTTATATCCTGAAGGATTTCTGCCATTTTAAATTTGAAAAAGAATTACTGAAATTAATGCTGAAATCCTGGGAGTTGAACGACAGGAATTTGTCTTAAATGTATTTTCTCAACTGTCTCAGTAAATAAGTCAAGTAATTTGCTCTGAGAAATCCATAATTAATGTTTCCAAGCAACGGCTATATTCTTGAGAATATGAGTATTAATTATCAGAGAATTACTGCCTTAGAATAATTCAAACTGAAATCAAAATGAGAGAAAATGCCAAACTGATACTGAGAGAAATCGTCGAACTCAGGACAGATTTCGTCGACCTAAACTTCAAGTTCGTCGAGTTGAGAAATCATCTTCGTTGAGCTGAGCTCAGAGAATTTTGATCTGGAAAATAGTTTGTCAAAGCTGAGCTCCAAGTTTGTCGACCTGAGATAGAATTTCGTCGACCAGAAAACTTGAGAGAAGAGGGAAGATCGTGGACCTGAACTCCAAGTTCATCGAGCTCAGCACAGATTAGATACTCTAAGTTCATCGATCTACGATCAACGATCGTCGATCTGCGATTGACGATCGTCGAGCTGAGTTCGAAGAACTTCGAATTGATTCTCTGAACTCTTAAAGACTGCAAATCTTCTATGTCTGGATCTCTAATTTCTTCTATGGGCTGGATCAATGTTTGTCTAATCTAGTCAAACTGACCTAGACCTTAGAACTAACAATTTGAACCTAGGCTATACATGGAGGTCAATAACCTAATAGTGAACCTAGCTCAAATCCAAACTAGGGATCCAACAATCTCCCCCTATTTGGGTGAAGTCACTAGACAAAAAAAAACATAAAAACACAAAGCAATATAAATATCTGACAGAATTTAAAACCATTCAGCAGATATAAACAACAGTGCCTTGTGAAGAATAAATAACATATAACAGTTCAAATCAAAATATAAAAAGAAAATTTTCAGGCTTTCATTGAGTCTTTCTTCCGTTCATCTGAAGCTGGTCTGGTGAAGATGATTTCTCTTTTGGGATCTGCAGCTTGCTGTTTTGTCATCTTCATATCACTTGCTCCAAGAATTGTCACAGAAGCAGCTCTTGGTACAACTTCTTCAGGATGTAATAACATATAAGCATCAGCATTAAAAAGATTATGTACCTGATATTTGTCTAACTCTTTCTTTTTTGTAGGAGGACATAGTACTATATTGTGAGGTGTCTTGTCCTTCTTCCTTTGCTTTTCTGATTTAAGAAAGAGCTATTAATTCTTGAAATCTGGCCATTCTAGAGTTGGGGTCCATTTCTGGATCACAAACTGGAGATAGAGGCCTTTTTGGACTTGCTTTATCTGTTTGATTGTCTTCAGATGTCTTCTACTGTCTGCTGTGCTTTTGATATTGTTGCTATCGGTTGTTGCTGCTAGAACTATACTGTTGTCTGCTGTAGGAAGGTTGGGAATGATGAGAAGATGTAGATTTCTGAACTTGAGCAACACTTCCAGATGATCCTGTTGTAGGAGGAGGAGGAGGGCCTCTCCTGAATTTAGGAGGTGGAGAGTATCTCCTGCTCTTCTTCCTAGCTTTTAGTTCATTTTTGGAATATCTCATCCAGTTTGGGGTGTCTGGAGTGAGAGTTATATTTGTGCAGGATATAATAAGGAATGTCAGCTGTAGGATTAGGTTTAGGAGAAGCCTTGGCAGGAGCCTTTCTCTTCTTAGCCTTTGATTTCTTTGAACAAGAATCATCAGAATCCTCATCATCATCAGATGATTCAGGAGGATTATCATATAGTTCATTCAACTTCTTTAGCCAATCAGTTGAGAGTCCTGGAACCTGTGGCTCTGCTTGACTTGCTGGCTCTGCAAGACTCTCTATAGCAATCTGAACAATTTCCTTTTCTTCTTCCATGTCTGCAAACATAATATCATCAAGATTTGGCATTGGAGATTCACACCAGCCAAATGTTGGTGGAGAGAAAGCCTTATGCTCAGGAACTAGCTCACTAACATCTTCAACAGCTAAATTTTCTGTAATCACAGGAACTACAAAACTTACCTTTAGTTGATCCACAACTGCAGGACTTATTGGAGCAGTATAACATACAATAGCCTTAGAGTACTGAACATTAAAACATGGTAAAGTATTTCTGTAAACTGAATTAAAAGAAGTGAGTAAAGAATCCAAATCAACTGTGGGATTTATAATAAAATCACCAACAGTGGTTATTTCAGCAACTATATCACAAGCCATGTCAGTATATGAATCATCAATCATATCTATTATTTCTGTTGGAGTGTTTGCCTCTGGGGAATCTGCTCATGCTGCTGCTGCTGGAGGAGGAACTGGAACTTCTTCATGGAACATCTCCCCCTGCCTGGTTTCAGATGGTCCTGAAGCCAGGCCCACAGAAGAAGGAACATGGGTGAGAACAATAACTCTAGTATAAAGAGAAATGATGGAGGTTGAAAGAGGAGCAATATCTTTTGCTATTAATTGCTCCAGAGTTAGAGAAATAAAAGCTAGAAGATCTTTGTCAATGTCAGAGAAATTTAAATATAGAGGTTCAGGAGCAGAGGTAGTATAAGGGGTATGATGACCATAGTTGGAACATACAGAGAAAGCATGAGAGAAATCTGTATGGATGAATTCAGGAAATGTGGAATTAGGGTTGGATGGAATTTCAGTAGTGGAGGAAGGAATTGTGGTAGTAGGTATTGAGGTGGTTTCCTGAACTGGGGAATGATGTGGTGATGGTGGAGGGGGAGATAGCAGATTAAAATTGGGCTGAGAGGATGTGGATGGAATATTAGATATATGAGTTGTGAGTGGAGATGGAAGAGGTGGAGATGGAATGTCCTCATGGATGATGACTAGAGAATGTGGAGGTGATGGTGGTGGAAGAGCTGAAGATGGTTGTTGTTGTTATGGAGGAGGTGAAGGAATTCTGGTAGATGGAAGTACTTATTTTGGAGGTGGTGGAGAGGCTATTACTACCCTGGTGTCCTCAGAAGTTCTGGAGGAGGAAACCCTGGAAGGTTTTGGGATAGACCTCTCCCATCTGCCAAACAAGGCAGAGGTTATCCTCTTGGAGACATTTATGAATATGGTCTAGGAGACCAATAATTCAAGTGTCTTTGCCTAGAGGAAAATTCCTAACATCCTCCCAAAACAAACCTCTTTCTTAGAATTCTTCTTCTTAATCAACTCAAACAAAAACTTTCCCCAATTTACTGTTTTCTTATTTACTAGAGCACACATCACCAAGAACTGGTGCCTGGTTATATAGTCATGGGCCGTATGTTTGCCCAACAAAACCTTACCAACAACATCTGCCAGAAATTTATACTCAACAAAGAGATTCTTTTTCAGTAGCTTATTAGGGTTTCCTTCAGAGTGACCCATTTTAATCAGCATATTATCATATTCAAAACTATCTATTTCAATATCCTCTTCTCCATTTGCCAATACAGAAATCTCAGTTAAAATATCAGGGGTTAGGGTAACCTGATTGTTGCCGATGGTACCAGTCATAGTTTCTGCGTCTGGAGAGGTTGAAGTATAAAATCATTCCCTTATTTCAATTGCTAGCAACTTGATCCTGGTGTCCATGATTTTCTTCAGTTGTTGTTCTTCAAATAGCTGTAAAATGTCTGTGAAAATCTGATCTGTATGGTTGAAGGAATCAAAGTCTATGTCGAAATCAGTGTCATACTTCATGCTGGAGAGGGAGAGCGCCAGAGTCTCCATTCATTTTCCTGTAAAAACAAGAGAGAGATGCAAGATAACAGAAAGCGCGGGATAGAACACGACGAAAACCTAGTTATAAGGTTTTCAGAATATGAAGCGGCGGGCTCTGTCCTGCGAAAAATAAAAAATCTCTGTTCTCAGGTCGACCAAAAAATTTCATGAAGAAATGATATCGTCTGTACAACCTCGCGTTCGCCGAGTGGGTCTGCCAGATCAGGCGAGCGGACCAAGGCACCCTGCACGCACCTAGAATAGTTTGCGGGCAGGCCCCGGATGGCCAGCTCGCTCTCGTCCAAGCCAGGTGGGCGAGTCGCGCGAGCTGGCCCTTCCCCTCTCTCTCTCTCTCGCATGCCGAACATTCGTCGAGCAGAGTTTTGAGTCAGCATTCATCGTGCAGAGTTTTGGGTTAGCATTCGTCGAGCAGAGTTTTGGGTCAGCATTCGTCGAGCAGAGTTCAGGCTCGACATTTGTCGAATTAGTATTTGTGGTTGGGATCGACATGCCCAGATCAGCGAGCCCCCTTTCGGGGCTCCTGCAACGGCAATTTGAGACCAGGCCAGCCCACTCTTCTATAGGCGACCCAGCCGCCAGCCCTCCTCTACAGAGGCACAGGCAGGTCGCGGTTGTCTGGCTCGCACTCGCCCAAGAGGAGATGGCGAGATGCGGGAGTCAGGTCGCACTCGCCCCTGAGCATGAAGAGTAGTGGCGACCTGACCTCCGAGTTCGTGGGACTTGCGTAGTGGGTCCTAGGGGTAAAATTACCTGGATGCCCCTCCCAAGGGTGCGAATAGGTTGTTAGAATAGCGGAGTTGCGCTATTAGCAGACCAAGTTGGGCTGCACATAGCTGTTCAGAATAGCGGAGGTTGGCTATTTGCAGGCCGTTTTCAGAAATCTATAAATAAGACCCAAGGGGCACCTCAGAAGGCACGCTTTGATACACTTTTGCTCCTTAGTCTTTTAGCGCTTTCTGAGGTAGCCTTAGCTTGGCCTTTGGCTCAGGAGGGAAAGCGCTCTAAGATCTTCCGGGTGTGTGGTGGGTCCTCCTCGACGAGCCCTTGGGTTTTGTCCTTTTTGCTTCCTTTGTCATTTCGCTTGTGAGAAAGAAGTATGTTTGCGATCACCCCTTCCTCAAGGATGAACTCCATAGGAATCGAGTTTTCGGTTTCAACATTTTGGTGCGGTGAGCGTGGAGAGTGGTCAGCACAGAAAATTTCTAGCAGGCTCGATGAAGGGAGGACAAGGCTCAGACAGGTCGGACTTGCCGCCCCTAGCCTCGGTGGGGATGTTTGAGGATTCCAGGAACGTGGTACTCAGCCTCGTCAAGTTTGCAGTCAGCGCGCGGGCCGAGTGCTCGACTCCAGCCATTCCAATTGCTGACGCCCCGTCTCTGGGCGAGGAGGCTCCCGGCAGGCGAGCTGGGAAGGAGGTTGCAGAAGAAGGAAGGGGATGCGAGCTCCCCGGTCGTGTGATTTTCCCCGGCCCGGCAGGTGGAGGCCGGTTCGGCGACATGGGCGTGTAGGATGCTCCGGCTCACCCGACAGGGGGAGGCAGCCCCTTCAGTGAGTTGGTCTCTTCTGCCCAGTTCCAGGGGGGTTCAGGGAACCCGATATGTCTTACTACACCGGGAAGGGAGACTCGGTCCAACACGTCCAGTGGTTTGAGGACGTGGTCTCGATCTGGCAAATGTCGGATGGTTCAAGTGTCGACTCTTCGCCATCACCCTCAAAGAGAAGGCGAGGGAGTGGTTTCACCAGTTGTCGGCCAGCTCCATCTACTACTTTGACGACCTGCGTCGGGGGTTCATGCTGAGGTTCACTACCTCGAAGAGGAGGAAGGAGTCGGAGTCCCTGTTCCACATCAAGCAGGGAGTGAATGAGACGCTGGGGAGATACGTTGACCGGTTCCAGGAGGAGGTCACCCAGGTCCAGGAGATGTCGGGCCATAACCTGATGATGGCCTTCACCCTGGGGCTGCAGCAGGGTTTCTTCAGGATGGAGCTGAAGAGAGTGCCCCCTCTCCTACAAGGAGCTGATGGAGAGGGCGGCAAGAGAAGTTGACGAAGAGGCGTCAAATCCGGAATTTGCCCGGAAGCTGGCCAGGTGGGCCACAGAGGAAGAGAAGGAGCCGAGAGGCGGAAGATGGCAGGAGGAGAGGAGAGCCAAGCCCCAGCAGAGGGAGCAGAGGACCCCTAGGTGGGGGCATCAGGTGCCGGACCGTCAGTTGGGCTGGAGGCCCGAGTGGCAAGAGCAGGGGCCACGGAGAGGGTACCAAGGAAGGGACCGCCATCAAGGGGGCCAGGATCAATTCCACCCCCCCGGGTTGGTGGCAGGTGCTGAGGCCTCCACTCCCCTATCATGAACAGGCTATGGCCATAGCCATAGGGGATAGGAGGAGAGTAGCACGGAGGAGGAGGAGAGAAGGTAGGGTGGAGTTGCCCTACTGCGACTTCCATCAAGAGGAAGGGCATGCCACAACCACGTGCCCGGAGTTCCTCGAAATGAGGGGAAATAGGGATCAGTAACAATAACAGGGGTGCAAGGAGGTGAGGATAGAGGAGGTCCTGCCTCGGGCGGAGGAGGATCGTTATGAAGACCGGGTGGACATCGGGACCCGAGGAGGGATCAGAGTGATCCATGGGGGGGGATAGAGGCCTCCCGGAGGGCGAGCCTCCATACTATGTATCGCCAGAGCATTGGCTCTACATCCGCGACCCCACCCCTACAAGAGAGGATTACCTTCTCGAGAAGCGCTATGCCGGATCATGAGGATCCCTTTTACTATGCGCTGTTCATCCAGACAGCCATCGAAAATTTCACCGTCTCCCGGATCCTCGTCGACAACGGAAGCTCCGTCAATGTTGTCTTTAAGAAGGTGTTTGACGCGATGAAGGTGGAGGCGAAGAGAGTGTTGTCCTCAGATGGGCCCTTGTTTGGATTTTTGGGGGAGAGGAAGGAGGTAGGAGGAGTGGGGATCCATGTCACCCCGGGGGGGTGTTGGAACACCCTATTACTAATTTGGGTCAGGATCACTATGTCTCTAGGAATTTATGTTTTGACCTTCTGTATAGATTATAGGTCAATTAGTATTGAGTCTAAGGGTTAGAAGGCTAGGATTGGAAGCTGCCCTGAAGACCCAAGTTTTTCTGGAGACTAAGTCCAAATCGTCGAGCTCAGCATGACGTTTCGTCGAACTCCGGTCGACGATCGTCTAGCTCAACTTCTGCAGATCGTCGAGCTCCATTCGACGATCGCTGAACTCAAACCTCATAATATCGTCGAGCTCTGGTCGACGATCGCTGAGCTCAGGTCGACGATTTTGACTCTGCATTAGATCCTTATCTCTGAGCTCAGTTCGACGATCTTTGAGCTCAGATCGACGATTTCTTTGCTGCTTGCTTTTTCCAGTTCGCTGAGCTCAGCTCGACGATAGCAGAGCTCAGTTCGACGATTTCAGTTATCTTTCAGAATTCAAATTCAAATCAGATAGAAGTTATTCTGCATTTAATTCAGAAGATCTGCCAGCCATTTTCATTTACTTCTGGAGCAAGTTTCAAGGAATTTTTCAAGGAACAAATCAGTGGACTTTCCTTCAGAACATATTATGCAATTAAGGCTGTAATCAATGCAGACCAACGGCTATCTTTGACAGAGTAATATCCTATTCAGAGACAAAGAATAAAAGAGAATGTTTTTGAATAAAGACAGAGCATAGACAAGAAAAAAAAGAAGAAGATTGACAAGAATAGGACACCTCTCAATACACAGAGACTCTGAAAAATATTCTGTCAACAAGAATTCTGAAGAACACTCATCAGAGAGATCAAGCTTTCAAAAAATCTTCAGATCTCTTCAGCTCTCAAGTGTTCAAGGCCAACATCATCTCAAGACTCCAGACACTCAACATTTCAGCTTGCTGAAATCATCTTCTGCTGGAGATCTATCTTTGAAGGCCTATCACCCTCAGCAAAGCTCATCTTCCTGAAGATTTCAAGGACTCAGGGGGAGCTTTGACAACATCACTGAATCCACATAGTCTTCTCAGTTGCTTGAGAAAGAGAAGACTGCCATCACTCTCTCACCCCCATTCTGTAAAGGGTTTTTCAAACTCCCTTCAAAAGTTTGAATCTGGTTTTTGAGCACCTTGTCAAAAGCTCATTGGTGGCAAGACACCTGATCAAAAAATCTGATTTGGTTTTTGAGCACCTTATCAAAAGCTCATTGGTGCCCAGGACACCTGATCAACTCATCCTGCAGTGGATTCCTACCTAGGGTGGTAGAAGAGTGGATGTACCCAAGTTGGGGAACCACTATATTTCCTTGTGTCATCTGGTTTTGCATGTTTTCTTCTTGTTTCTGGCCTAGATTTTCTTGTGCTTAATTTCTGCATAGCTTAGTTTTATTTCTGCTTCCCTGCTTACACTCATTACAACAATTGTTGTAAAGCTTTGCAAAAGTTTTTCTTTGTGTTTTAAAAAGCACCATATACTCTATTCACCCCCCCTCTAGAGTATATCAGATCTAGTTTCCCCTTTTAATTGGTATCAGAGGGAGGTTGGTTAAACATACCATATCTGTTTGGTTGTACAGGCTAACACCTGAACCCCAAGATCCCATACTAGATCCTTCTTTCATATTTTATTATTAGATTTAGCTTGCACAAATCATGGCCCAAAACAAAGATTATGCAAGCACCAGACCTCCAGTGTGCAATCTGTCAAAGTTTGCACTTTGGAAAGCAAGGATTAAACTCTACATGAATTCTATTGACGAGGACATTTTTAATTCTGTTTTGACAGTGTGTCCCAGACCCCCAGAAAGTACAAGCACAAATGCTGTTCCACCTCCATCAGGAACAGATGCTGACATCAAAAGGTGGAAGGTAGCTGATGCCAAGGCAATGAACATTCTAGCTCAGACAATGTCAGATGACATTTTTCAAAAGGTAGCTGAATGCAATTCAGCCAAGGAGATTTGGGACAGGCTTTCAGAAATTGTCTCTGGCTCAGCTGATGAGAGAAAGGACAGAAGATCTCATCTCATCTCCCAATATGAGAACTTCAAGAAGGGAGAAACAGAGTCAGTGGGAGACATGTACAACAGACTGAGTCTAATTGTCAGTGAACTGAGGACATTAGACAAAGAAATCTCACTGACAGAACTTAATGATAAGATCCTAATGTGCTTCCCCAGCACTTGGGATTCAAGAATCTGGCCAATTAAAGATGCCAGAAGCCTGAATGAGATCACCACTGAAGCCTTGTTGGGTAAGCTCAAATCTTATGAGCTACTCATCAAGAACAGAGAGGAAGAACAGAAGGCTGCTTCACCAGCCACAAGGAAAGAGAAGACTATAGCATTTAAGGCAGCTGAGGATCTGCCTGAAGAAAAAGGAACAGCCAATGATGAACTTCTCAGCTTGCTGGCCAAAAGATTCTACAAGATGGCCAGAAAGGACTTCAGAAGAAGATCATACAAGGAGCAGGATAAGCCAAGGTATGACAAGTCCATTGGCAATAGCAAAGACATTATTTGCTTTGGTTGCAGGAAACCAGGGCATATGGTTCCTGACTGTCCAGAAAACAAGAACAAGGACAGAAGGGACAGAAAAGAAAGAAGAAAGGAGAAGGACTCCAAAAGGAATGGAAATAGCAAACCTTCCTCCAGCAAAAATAAGCACACAAGGAAAGGATTTGTTGCTGAATCCTGGAGTGAGACTGAAGAGGAGTCAGAGGCCTCTTCCAGCTCAAGTGATGATGAGGATGATGCAGAGGAAAAAGAATTCTGCATGATGGCAATCAATGCCTCACAACACAACTCAGAGGAAGAGGAGTCAGAGTCAGACTCAGAGACTCAACCTGAAGAAGATCAGGTAATCAGCTCTTTTGATTTCACTTCAGAAGATTTTAAACTTGAATTTAAAGCACTATGTTTAGACCTGCTAAAGTCTGAGAAAGAGATCATCTCTCTCAGAAATCAATTATCTGAACAAAGTGGTTTAAAATCAGAAAACCTCATACTCTCTCAGGAGTTGGAGAACTATAGGGAACAGATAGCTTCACTGAAGAGTGAGCTCTCTGAGGCCAAGAAGCTTGAAGAATCTCTCAATGGGAGAAGCATCAAGCTGATGGACATCACAAGCACAGTGAACTCAAGATTCAACAGTACACTGGGCTTGGGTGCCTCATCCAGCCAACCTATTGTTCTAACAACCCCTATCAAGTTCATTTCTGACAAGGGAAAGGGAGTTGTAGAGGTTGCCAGGAAAAATTCTGATCTGCCTCAGAAATTCAAGTCCCAGCAGAAATCGTCGAACGAAGCTCGACGATCGCCGAATGAAGATCGACGATCGCCGAACGCAGCTCGACGATCTCAGGACAAATCGTCGAACGCTGATCGACGATCTAAGCCAAGATCGTCGAACGCTGGTCGACGATCCCATATACCTGACCTCAGCCATAGTCGACCGTCGAACGGAGCTCGACGATCGGACCCACGATCGTCGAACGCAGCTCCACGATCGTCGAACAAAGGTCAGAGCTCTGGAAATTTTTTCAAAGGCAAGTCAAAATTGAATCCTAAGGGTTCTTCATCCCAAACCTTTAACCCTTATACTGAATGGATTATACCTCCAAGGAGATATCATCCTGAAGGATATAAGAGTCAGCCAGGGATGTCTTTCATTTCTGAATTTAAAGGTTATCAACCTAGGCCCAAGGTAAACTGGGTCAAAAACAAGTGAATTGCTTTATGTGCAGGTGAAGACCTATCCAACATCTAACCAGCAATGGTATTTGGATAGTGGGTGCTCCAAGCACATGACAGGGAACAAGGACAACCTAAATTCCTTTAGAGCCAAGCTTGGACCCAAAGTTATCTTTGGTGATTCCAACTTTGGACAAACTAAAGGATATGGAGCAGTCCAGATTGGTTCTGTAACCTTCAAGAAGGTAGCATATGTGGAAGGACTGAAGCACAATCTAATCAGCATCAGTCAGCTATGTGATGAAGGCTACCAGGTGACCTTCAGCAAAACCTTATGCAAAATCAAGTCAGAGGACAACACAACTGTGTTGACAGGTAAAAGGAAAGGTAACATCTACCTAGTAGATTTTCTTTCAACTACTATAGATATCTGTTTATTCAACTCAGTCTGTAGACCAAATGTTTTATGGCATAAGAGACTAGGACACCTAAACCTTAGAACTATTGCTAGGCTATCCAAGGACAACCTTGTTAGAGGACTACCTTCTGGCCCCTACAAGAAGGAAGGACTCTGCAAGGCTTGTCAATTAGGCAAGCAAACTAAAAACAGTTTTAAGTCACTTAATAAGAGTGATTCACCTAGGATATTGTATCTGTTACACATGGATCTATTTGGACCCATCACAGTACAAAGCCTAGGAGGGAAATCCTACACTTTGGTGATTGTAGATGACTTCTCTAGATTCACTTGGGTGTTCTTTCTAAGGAAGAAGTCTGATAACTTTAAGTGTCTGACAGAGTTTCTCAAATGTGTAAAGATTGAGTTCAATACTCACATTGCCCTGATCAGAAGTGATCATGGGACAGAGTTTGATTCTCTTCTTATGCAAGAGTTCTGCCAGAGTGAAGGGATCAGGCATACTTTCTCAGCTCCTAGAACTCCTCAACAAAATGGGGTAGCTGAAAGGAAAAATAGAACCCTTATTGAATCTGCCACTACATTGTTGTCAGATGCTCATCTACCTCTATCCTTTTGGGCAGAGGCAGTGAACACCTCCAACTATGTGCTGAACAGGAGTCTGATACATAAACTAAAGGGAAAGACTCCCTATGAATTACTCAAAGGGAAGAAACCTAAAGTTGACTATTTCAAAATTTTTGGTTGCATTTGCTATATTCACAATAATGATAAGAAACATCTAGCAAAATTTCAAGCCAAAGCTGATGAAGGAGTGTTTCTGGGATACTCCATGATCAGCAAGGCCTATAGGGTATATAATAAATCATCACTGAAAATTGAGGAATCTGTTCATGTTTCTTTTGATGAAACTAACATGTCTTTCAAGGAGAAGATTTCTTCTACCATAGAACCTTTGCAGGAACACTCTCTAGTTGAAGATATGAACAAGCTACAGGTTGCTCAAGAAGATGAAAGCAGTGAAGATGAAAGCAATGCTCAACATATTGAAGCACAACCTGAAGAGCCAGTTGTTGTACCACAAGAGGAAACAACAACACAGGTTGGTGAACAATCAACACCCCCTGTTGATTTAGTAACATCAAGAGACCATCCAATTACCCAAATAATTGGAGAAATCTCAGCTGGTGTGCAAACCAGAAATCAGGTCAACCAAAACCTGTTGCACACCTGCTTCCTTTCTCAAATTGAACCTCAGTCCATTCAAGATGCAGAGCAAGATCCACACTGGATCATTGCCATGCAAGAGGAGTTGCATCAGTTTGAGAGGAACAAAGTATGGGAACTAGTGCCAAAGCCTAAGGATCATTCCATTGTTGGAACAAAATGGGTATTCAGAAACAAACTGGATGATCAAGGAGTAATAATAAGGAACAAGGCAAGGCTAGTTGCCCAAGGATATTCTCAAGAAGAAGGAATTGACTACGACCAGACCTTCGCACCTGTTGCAAGATTGGAAGCCATCAGAATTTTTCTAGCTTATGCAGCTCACAAAGGCTTCAAGGTTTATCAGATGGATGTCAAGAGTGCCTTCTTAAATGGAGACATCAAAGAGGAAGTCTATGTCAGACAACCTC
This sequence comes from Platanthera guangdongensis, assembly GCA_039583875.1. Classification (NCBI taxonomy): domain Eukaryota; kingdom Viridiplantae; phylum Streptophyta; class Magnoliopsida; order Asparagales; family Orchidaceae; genus Platanthera; species Platanthera guangdongensis. The sequence continues at coordinate 63,414,414 of CM077155.1, forward strand.
CAGGTTTTATCTCTCCAACTCATCCTGATTTTGTTTTCAGATTAAATAAAGCATTATATGGTCTCAAGCAAGCTCCTAGAGCATGGTATGAGACCCTAGCATGCTTTCTCTTGGAAAATGGTTTTATAAGGGGTAGAGTAGACCAAACCCTTTTTATTAGAACCCATAAGTCCCATACCCTACTAGTACAAATCTATGTAGACGATATCATTTTTGGTTCTACTGACTCAAAATTGTGTAGAAGGTTTTCTAACCTAATGCATTCTAAATTTGAGATGAGTAGCATGGGTGAGCTATCCTTCTTCCTAGGATTGCAAGTCAAACAACATGCTGAGGGCATCTTTATTTCTCAAACCAAATATGCTAATGAGCTGGTTAAGAAATTTGGCATGTCTGAGGCATCTTGTATGAAAACACCCATGCCTACCAATGCTGTATTGGATGCTGATGAACATGGGAAACCTGTTGATCAGACAACATATAGAGCAATGATTGGCTCTTTACTGTATCTTACAGCTAGCAGACCAGATATAATGTTTGCTACATGTATATGTGCTAGATTCCAAGTTAGCCCTAGAGAGTCACATCTCACATTAGTAAAGAGGATTCTTAGGTATGTTAAAAGTTGTCCAAATCTAGGTCTCTGGTATCCAAAAGATTCAGCATTTGAGTTAACTGGATTCTCTGATGCTGATTATGCTGGATGCAGAATTGACAGGAAAAGCACCAGTGGAACTTGTCAGTTCCTTGGTGATAGACTTGTCTCTTGGTTTTGCAAGAAACAAACATCTGTGTCAACTTCAACTGCTGAAGCTGAATATATGGCTGCAGGCAGTTGTTGTTCACAAATATTGTGGATTCAAAATCAACTCCTAGACTATGGTTACAACCTAGAGAAGTCAAAAATCTTTTGTGACAATACAAGTGCTATCTCCATAGCTCAAAATCCAGTCCTCCATAGTAGGACAAAACATATAGAGATTAGGCATCACTTCTTAAGGGACAATGTTGAAAAGAATAAAATTGAACTGCAATATATCCCAACTGATTTACAAAGGGGAGATATTTTCACCAAGCCTTTGGATGAAAAGAAACATACTTTCTTCCTAAATCAGTTAGGAATGTTAGATGGAGGAAGTCTTAAATAATATCCAAGATTTTGAAAGCTAAAAATTGACCAAGACTAGGCAAAATTTCTGATTTTCCTTAGTATCTAAAATTTCTCTGATCTCTGAACTGCGCTCGACGATTTCCCCAAAGATCGTCGAATGGAGGTCGACGATTTCCAGGATCGTCGAACTGAGTTCAGCGCTCCTCAGATAGTATGAACTATCTCTTCTGGTCAACGATCGTCGAACGGCGCTCGACGATTTTGTTCACTGAACGATCGTCGAACGGATCTCGACGCCTTTCCAGATCGTCGAACGGAGATCGACGATTTTGGAGTCTCTTCAGATTCCTTTAGAAGCCTCGATCGTCGAACTGAGTTCAACGATCTTTCCATTTCTGCGTCGAACCCTAATATAAAACTCATTTTTCGCCGTCGTTCTCTCTTGCGCTTTCAATTTCTCTGCACAATCTTCTTCCCTCCAAACAGTTCTACACTTGGTCGTTTTGTTTGTTAAGTTTTTTGCAGGTACCATGGCCGTTTCAGTTGCTGTACTCGCTGCAATGAAATTTGATGCCGGCTTTGACATCGATCTCGACTCCTTCAACACAACCGATCAAGTCTTCCAGGACATTCTCAGTTTGTTCAAAGATCAACACTTATCTGCCCTTATGACAACCAGAATCAAACTTGCATCTGATGAAATCAAAGAATGGGTATACACTGCCCACAACCTTGACAACAACACCATTGTTGGCTCTATTGGTGGCACCCAGGTACCTCTGACCCCAACAGTATTGACAGAGGTTTTTGGTTTAAGGAATGGTGAAGACTCTGCTGACCTTTCTGGAGAAGAATTCTCAGATGTACTTGCCAGGATGGGTCATCCTGAGGGGAACCCTAGCAAGTTATTTAAGAGGAACCTGTCAGTGGAATACAGGTTTCTGGCTGATGTAGTAGGCAAGGTTCTCTTGGCCAAACATTCTGCTCATGACACCATCTCCAGATATCAGCTCTGCCTCATGGGAGCTCTGGTGGACAGAAAAAGCTTGAACTGGGGAGAAGTATTTTTTGATCTGCTGAAGAAAAAGATAAACAAAACATTTGTGAACTTTGGAAGAATACTGGGAGTCTTCCTCCAGGCCAAGTGCCCTTCTCTGCTAGTCTCCTCTGGAGTGCACATCAATGCCTCCAAGAGACTCACCTGTGCCCTTTTTGGGAAATGGGACAGGCAAATCATCAACCCCAGCAGGCCCTCTCCATCTGCCCCTTCAGGCACCAGGACTCTAAGAGTCACTCCCCCCCAGGTCTCTGCCCCTGCAGAAGACCTGCCTGCTGCTAGTGCTGCTGCTTCTCCTCCTCCAAGCCCAACCCTACCAATTCCATCCACCACTCCAGCTACCTCCACCATTACAATCTCAAGCCCATCTCCAACCTCTCTTCCATCTCCAGCAACCATCTCATCTCCACCAGCAGACCACTTCCATCCCCTATTCTCTTATCCCCCACCAGATGTCACCTCATCCCCATCCCTTCCCTCCTTCACTCTTCTGGATGAATCCTGCATGGATGATTCCCCCTCCTCTCCTCCAGATTTACCATCCTCTTCCACCTCTTTCCAAGACCTTCTCCACCACATTATTGCCCAACCCACCTTCACTCCATCCATCTCCATCCCATTATCCTCCATCTCTACCATCCCCTCTCCTGAGCCATTCATTCCACCCTTCAGCCCTCCTCCTCCAGCATCCTTAGCCATCCCAATTCCCTCTACCTCTGCTCCTACTCTTAAGCATGTAGATCTCCCAGCCCTTGCTGATCAGTTGTATGAGCTCCTTGTACCTAGGCTCTCTCTTCTCATGGAGGCCTCTTTAGCTCCTCTACAACAATCAGTGGCAGCTCTCTCTGCCAGGCTTTCCTCTTTCCTTACTCCTCTAGCAGCACCCCCAGCAGTGTGCCTTGATGCACAGGTATCTGCATCCAGGCAGGGGGAGATGCCCTATGAAGCCAGCCTTTATGCTGCTGCTGCTGCTTCTGCCCCTGCATTTGTTTTTGATGCTGTTTCTGTGTCTGCTGCTGCTCCTGCAACTGTTGCCTCTGCTACTCCAGTCCTAGCAATAGACCTAAGGTCTTTGCTATCTATATTTGATACTGCATACTACTGCTGCCTCCCAGAGCCATATGCTGTCCAGCCCCCAGAGGTTCTTGCTGCCCAGCTCTCTGAAGATCTGTTCAAGGCTCTAGTGTCCTTCTCTTGCTGTGACCCCAGAATCATTTCTGATTTTATTCTGTCAGTGATTGCTGCTTCTGATGATGTTACTACTGCTGTTGCTGCTGAATACAATGTTCCAACTGCTGTTGTTGAGCCCATTTCACAGGATTTTCTGATGACAGAGGCTGTTGCTTTTGAGCCTGCTGTAGAAGTCGTTGTTTCTGAAGCTGCTGCTGCCCTCATGCCTGAAGTAATCACTGTTGTTTCTTCTGCTGCTCCAGTACCTATAGTTACATCTACTGCTGCTCCAGTATCTGCTGTTACATCTGCTGCTTCTGTTGCTCCTCCTGCTTCTGTACCTGTTGCCCCATCAGCTGCTGTTAAACTGAAAGAAGATCTGATGAAGAAGATTGATGCCTTGTATGATGCACAAAATTCTGAATCTGAGGATTATAACACTGCCTCTGATGACTCATCTGCCATAATTGCAAAGAAAAGAAAGGCAAGAAGTAAGGCTTTGAAGAGAGTTCCTCCTGCCAAAGTCAGAGATGACAATGATGTTCCCTATTATATTCTGCACAATTGCCCAATCACTGAGCATTGGATGCAATTCTCTAAGAACCAGTTAAAGGCTATGAAAAAGAAGAGGAAGTATGAAAAAGATTCCACTCAGTTCAAGCACCCTCATCCTCCTCCACCACCTCCACCTGATGCAGGTGCAGGTGGCAACTCTGCAAGTTCAGGCCCTGCTAGAAGCCATGCTCCCTACCAACCTCATGCTAGAACTTATCAAAGGGAAAGCCAGTCTAGGGGCTCTTACTCTAGAAGGGGAGGATATAGGGGAAACCAAAGAGAAACTCAGGTTTACTCCAAAGGACACTCCAGGCAGCATCCTTACTCTAGGGGAGGACATGTTTCTGCTGATACATCTTCTGGTCCTTTCCCCTACAAGCTCAAAGATACTGTGACTGCCAGGACTCCTCAAGATACATCTTCCAACAGGTATGAGCCACCTGTTCCATTTGAGGACCCTGAGAAGAATCCTATGGCTTGGACTGCAAGAATGAAAGAGCTGGCTGCCTTAGATCAAATAAAGAAAGCAAAAGATCAAGGGCTAGACACTTCCAATATCTCTACCATGTCAGAGCAAAGGCAGAAGGAATTAGAGAGATATGCTTCAAGCAAATTTTTTGATGCAGACAGGTACATGGAATTGCATCCAGCTGCAGTGGTTCCCAGGACATCAAAGCAAATCTATTTGGGTGCAGCTGATGATACCAGATCCAAACAACAAGCTTTAGATCCTAACAGAGAAATGAAAATGGTAAAAGGCAAAGAAAAGGAATAACTTTGTAAGGTGATAATTCTTGGTTTCTCTGACTGCCTTCTGGATATCATGCTTTTATATATCTCTGTGATGGTTCTGTGATGTATAGCTGCTATTGTTTTTATGTTTCTGTGACTGTATGATGTTGTTTGTTTTTCCTATATCTGTAAATAGTTTTCCTAACCCAAATAGGGGGAGATTGTTGGAACACCCTATTACTAATTTGGGTCAGGATCACTATGTCTCTAGGAATTTATGTTTTGACCTTCTGTATAGATTATAGGTCAATTAGTATTGAGTCTAAGGGTTAGAAGGCTAGGATTGGAAGCTGCCCTGAAGACCCAAGTTTTTCTGGAGACTAAGTCCAAATCGTCGAGCTCAGCATGACGTTTCGTCGAACTCCGGTCGACGATCGTCTAGCTCAACTTCTGCAGATCGTCGAGCTCCATTCGACGATCGCTGAACTCAAACCTCATAATATCGTCGAGCTCTGGTCGACGATCGCTGAGCTCAGGTCGACGATTTTGACTCTGTATTAGATCCTTATCTCTGAGCTCAGTTCGACGATCTTTGAGCTCAGATCGACGATTTCTTTGCTGCTTGCTTTTTCCAGTTCGCTGAGCTCAGCTCGACGATAGCAGAGCTCAGTTCGACGATTTCAGTTATCTTTCAGAATTCAAATTCAAATCAGATAGAAGTTATTCTGCATTTAATTCAGAAGATCTGCCAGCCATTTTCATTTACTTCTGGAGCAAGTTTCAAGGAATTTTTCAAGGAACAAATCAGTGGACTTTCCTTCAGAACATATTATGCAATTAAGGCTGTAATCAATGCAGACCAACGGCTATCTTTGACAGAGTAATATCCTATTCAGAGACAGAGAATAAAAGAGAATATTTTTGAATAAAGACAGAGCATAGACAAGAAAAAAAAAGAAGAAGATTGACAAGAATAGGACACCTCTCAATACACAGAGACTCTGAAAAATATTCTGTCAATAAGAATTCTGAAGAACACTCATCAGAGAGATCAAGCTTTCAAAAAATCTTCAGATCTCTTCAGCTCTCAAGTGTTCAAGGCCAACATCATCTCAAGACTCCAGACACTCAACATTTCAGCTTGCTGAAATCATCTTCTGCTGGAGATCTATCTTTGAAGGCCTATCACCCTCAGCAAAGCTCATCTTCCTGAAGATTTCAAGGACTCAGGGGGAGCTTTGACAACATCACTGAATCCACATAGTCTTCTCAGTTGCTTGAGAAAGAGAAGACTGCCATCACTCTCTCACCCCCATTCTGTAAAGGGTTTTTCAAACTCCTTTCAAAAGTTTGAATCTGGTTTTTGAGCACCTTGTCAAAAGCTCATTGGTGGCAAGACACCTGATCAAAAAATCTGATTTGGTTTTTGAGCACCTTATCAAAAGCTCATTGGTGCCCAGGACACCTAATCAACTCATCCTGCAGTGGATTCCTACCTAGGGTGGTAGAAGAGTGGATGTACCCAAGTTGGGGAACCACTATATTTCCTTGTGTCATCTGGTTTTGCATGTTTTCTTCTTGTTTCTGGCCTAGATTTTCTTGTGCTTAATTTCTGCATAGCTTAGTTTTATTTCTGCTTCCCTGCTTACACTCATTACAACAATTGTTGTAAAGCTTTGCAAAAGTTTTTCTTTGTGTTTTAAAAAGCACCATATACTCTATTCACCCCCCCCCTCTAGAGTATATCAGATCTAGTTTCCCCTTTCAGGGGGGGGGGGGGCAGTCCTGGAACTGCAGTTTTGTCATCATGGACGCCCCCAGCAGCTACAACGCCATCTTCGGAAGGCCCCTCATCAACGCTTTCCGCTGCATCCCCTCGTTGTTCCATCAATGCTTGAAGTTCAATGACGAGGGGATCCAGGTCCGGGTCCGGGGGGACCCCAAAGTGGCACGGGAGTGCTACGTCACCGCTGTGAACTCCATCTCCTGGCAGGAGGGTGCCGAGGAGATGGAGCAAAGGATGGAGGAGACAGAGCAGGAAGCCAGCAGGGAGGAGATGGAGGTGGAGAGCTGCACCGAGGTTGAGGTGGCAGGAGGAGAATGGGAGGAGTCGGCCGAGGCGATGGCAATGGAGGAAGAGATGGAGGCGGAGGTCCTCATCCCAGAGGAGAGGGATGTTGGATAATTGGGGGAGCAGTCCAGGCTGGAGGATGCAGAAGAGGTGGTGGAGCTAGAGGTCCTCACCCGCGGAGGCAGGGTGGAGAAGGTCCGCATCAGCGGGGGGCTGACCCCGGCGGCTGAAGGCAGGATGCTGGCATGCATCCAGAAGAATGTGGACATCTTCGCATGGAGCGCCGTAGAGATGCCGGGGGTTGACGCGGATGTGGCTTGACACCGCCTCATCCTGGACCCGTAAGCACGCCCTGTCCAACAGAAGAAAAGGTCCACCGTGGACAAGCTGGTCGAGCCCATCAGAGAGGAGGTGGCAAAGCTTCTCAAGGACGGCTTCGTATCCGAAATCCAATACCCCGGCTGGGTCTCCAATGTAGTCATGGTTAAAAAAGAAGACGGCCGGTAGCGTATGTGTGTCGATTTTATCTTGCTTAATAAATCTTATCCTAAGGATTGATATCCCTTGCCTCGGATCGACGCGCTAGTTGACTCATCCGTCAGTTTTTCTGTAATGAGCTTTTTAGATGAGTTTTCAGGTTACCACCAAATCAGGATGCACCCACCGGACGTCAAGGACGTCTCATTCATCACGGGGGATGGATGTTACTTCTATAAAATGATGTCCTTTGGGTTGAAGAACGCAAGGGCGACCTACCAAAATATGATGGACAGGGTCTTCCGGGAACAGAAGGGGAGAAACCTGGAGGTGTACATGGATGTTCTCATGAGCAAGAGTCAAGACGTGGACTCTCACCTCCAGGACCTAGAAAAGACCTTCACCACCTTGCGCAAGTACAAGATGCGGCTGAACCCACTGAAGTGTGTCTTTGGGGCCAGCAGGGGGAAGTTCTTGGGGCATCTCCTCATCCCCGCGTGGGTCGAACCAAATCCTGATAAGGCCAAAGCTATCATGGAGCTAGAGTCGCCGAGAAATACTAAGGAGGTGCAGCGATTGACAGGGAAGCTGGTAGGGTTAAGCAGGTTCCTCTTCCGAGCTGGGGAGAAGTGCTCCCCCATCTTCAAAACACTGGGGGGGGGCAAAAATTGTAGTGGACCAAGGAGTGCGAGGAGGCATTCCAAGCTCTCAAAATACAATTGACGTGGGCTCCGTTGCTCCAAGGGCCAAAGGAGGAGGAGGCCTTGAGCTCTGTCCTGGTGCGTGAAGAGGGAAGAAGAAGCTCTCCATATACTACTTGAGTCGGGTCCTGAGAAAGGCCGAGCTCCGATATCCAATCTTGGAGAAGCTGGCCTTCGCCCTGATCGTCTCGGCCCGGAGGCTCCGGCCCTACTTCCAGGCACACTCCATCCGAGTGGTGACTGGCCATCGCCTCCACAACATCTTTGAGGGGGTGGAGCATTCTGGCAGGATGGCCAAGTGGTCGGTGGAGTTGAGCGAGTTTGACATCTCCTTCATCCCCCGCCTCTCGATCAAGGCTCAAGCGATGACCGACTTTTTGGCCGATTATGTGATCGAGGTGGCGGAGGAAGAACTCTCGTTCGACTCCATGGAAGGTGAAGGTAGATGGCGCTTTAGGGAAGTATTCCCTCGGGGTGGGGTGATCTTGGAGAGCCCCTAGGGAACTAGAATCAAACAAATGGTGGTGGTGCACTTCCCCATCACCAACAAGCAGGCCGAGTACGAGGCCGTGATAGCAGGGTTATGCCTGGCTAGGGAGCTGGGGGTTTTGGACGTGGAGGTCCTCACCGACTCCATGGTGGTGGCTTCCCAGATTAACAGGGAGTTTGAGGCAAGAGAGCATACCTTGCGATTATACCTAGCCAAAGTAAAGGGGGTCGTCGGCATATTCCAAACCTTTTCCATCCGACACGTGCCCCGGGAGAAAAATGAACAGGTCAATCAACTAGCGAAGCATGGTCCCCGGGTGGGGGGAACTATCACCGACCTATTCCGCCCTTCCATCGAAGAGGGAGAGCTTATGGAGATAGATCAGCGGCCCTCGTGGATCGACTTGATCACAACTTTCCTTTCCACGGGAGAGTATCCGGAGGGGGTGGACAGGAAGAAGCTCAGGTACAAATCAGCATACTACCTCCTCCGGGACGGGCAGTTGTACAGGAAGACTCTCTCGGGGATGTTGGCCTGTTGCGTGGCCGAGGGGGAAGTACAAAGAATCTTAGAAGAATTCCACTCCGGGGAGTGTGGGAGTCAATCTGGGAGTCAGACCCTGGAAGGAAGGATCGTCAGGTAAGGGTACTTCTGGCCAACCCTGGGCCGCGATGCTGCAGAGTTCACAAGAAGATGTCACAAGTGCCACCTGTTTGCCCCCTCCAGCTATAGCCAGCTCAGTGCCTCAAGAGCATCACAGCCCCTGGCCCTTTGTAATTTGGGGAATGGATTTGGTTGGGCCTTTCCCCCAGGCCAGTGGGCAAAGAAAGTTCCTGTTGGTGATGATTGATTATTTCTCAAAGTGGCTGGAGGTGAAGGCGCTGGCCAAGGTGACTTCCCAGGTCATCAGGAACTTTATTTGGGGGGGGAGATCATCTGTCGCCATGGGCTGCCCCAAGCCATTGTCACGGATAACGGGCCTCAGTTCGCCAGCGTAGAATTCACCAGCTTTTGCGGGCAGCTCGGGATCAATCTCAGGTTCGCTTTGGTTCACCATCCCAGGTGCAACAGGCAGGTGGAAGCCGCGAATAAAATTATTGTAAACCTCCTAAAGAAGAAAGCAGAAAATCTGAAAGTAAGCTGGGTTGAGCAACGTCTCGCGGTTCTCTTGGCCCCGAGGACCACCCCCAACACAGCCACAGGAGAGACTCCTTTCAAGCTCTCCCATGGGTGTGAGGCAGTACTCCCCAAGGAATTCGAAGTTCAAACGCCCCGAGTGGTCGTGGTCGGGGAAGGCAGGGAAGAATGGCAGGCCGAGAGCGAGGAAGAGCTGCGGCTCTCCCTAGATATGGTGGAGGAGCTGCGTGACCTCTCCGCCATCTGACAAGAAGAGGTGAAGAGGAGGATGGCCAAGTACTTTGACAAGCACGTCAGAGTCAAACAGTTTGCGGAGGGGGACTTGGTGTTGAAGAAGGTGGATGCAGCGGGAAGGTCGGCAACCGTGGGGAAGCTCAACCCAAGTTGGGAAGGTCCCTTCATTGTAAAAGAAGCATTGAGAACAGAGGGTATCGACTCCGAAATGTGGAGGGCGAGACCCTAAGTCTCACCTTGAGCGGTGACAACTTGAATCGTTTTTATCCTTAAGATATATAAGTGGCATTTTGTTTTTACTAAAGTCTCTTGTTGTGCCAACCCTATCGCAATAATTGTACGAAAGGGTGAAGTACTCCCAGACCCCGAGTAGATCCCGCTGCCAGGCTCTCACTTAGCTGGCATGGTTGGATGTCACTCGATGGTGTCAACCCGGACCCCGAGCAGATCCCGCTGCCAGGCTCTCACCTAGCTGGCAGGGCTGGATGTCACTCGATGGCATCCATTTAGACCCCGAGCAGATCCCGCTGCCAGGCTCTCACTTAGCTGGCAGGGCTGGATGTCACTCGATGGTGTCAACCCGGACCCCGAGCAGATCCTGCTGCTAGGCTCTCACCTAGCTGGCAGCGCTGGATGTCACTCGATGGCGTCCATTCAGACCCCGAGCAGATCCCGCTGCAACGCTCTCACCTAGCTGGCAGGGCTGGATGTCACTCGATGGCGTCCATTCGGACCCCGAGCAGATCCCGCTGTCAGGATCTCACTTAGCTGGCAGGGTTGGATGTCACTCGATGGTGTCAACCCGGACCCCGAGCAGATCCTGCTACCAGGCTCTCACCTAGCTGGCAGGGCTGGATGTCACTCGATGGCGTCCATTCAGACCACGAGCAGATCCCGCTGTCAGGCTCTCACTTAGCTGGCAGGGCTGGATTGCACTCGATGGTGTCAACCCGGTACCCGAGCAGATCCCGCTGCTAGGCTCTCACCTAGCTGGTAGGGCTGGATGTCACTCGATGGCGTCCATTCAGACCTCGAGCAGATCCCGTTGTCAGGCTCTCACCTAGCTGGCAGGGCTGGATGTCACTCGATGGCATCCATTCAGACCCCGAGTAGATCCCGCTGCCAGGCTCTCACTTAGCTGGCAGTGCTGGATGTCACTGGATGGTGTCCACCCGGACCCTGAGCAGATCCTGCTGCCAGGCTCTCACCTAGCTGGCAGTACTGCATGTGACTCGATGGCATCCATTCAGACCCTGAGCAGATCCCGCTTCCAGGCTCTCACTTAGCTGGCAGGGCTGGATGTCACTCGATGGTGTCAACCCGGGCCCCAAGCAGATCCCGCTGCCAGGCTCTCACCTAGTTGGCAGGGCTGGATGTCACTCGATAGCATCCATTAAGACCCCGAGCAGATCCCGTTGTCAGGCTCTCACTTAGCTGGAAGGGCTGGATGTCACTTGGTGGTGTCAACCCGGACCCCGAGCAGATCCCGCTGCCAGGCTCATTGGAGTCGACGAAGAAGAAGTCGAGAAATTAACGAATTAGGTCCAACGTAACAGCCCAGCACCCCGCATAACAGCCAAAAGGGGAAAAAACTCAGGTCGCATCGCAAGAGGGTCGGCTTGCAAGAAATTTGGTGGCTCAGGTATAAGCCAAGCCGGCTCACCCTTCCTAGCAGTGGGGCGAACGACACGGAGGACCCGGGGATATGGGGGCAGGTCGCCGCTCACGGTTCGGCTAACTAAGACCCCTATGCTTCCCGACCTAAGCCCTTAGTGGTCGCGCGACCTCTCCGACGTGATACAAAACAAAAGGTTGCGAGAAGAAGTACCAAGACCGGCCGTGAATATAAAAAAGAAGAGAACCTACATCACACAAATAATTGCAAACAATAGTAATGAATGTATACATTAGGCGAACAGAGAATCGCCCATGGAAAAGTAAGATTACAAAATCAGGGCACTTGTATCTCAACAAACAAAAAATATATACATGAGGGGCGAGGCGCGGGAATGAGGGCAACGCGAGCTCCCGCGCAACAAATCCTAGAGGCGTTGGTAGGACTTGTCCCCCAGATCCGGCACCGGAAGGAACAGCGCCGGCAACACATCGCTCGCGGAGAGACCCGCGCCCTCGCTCTTGATGAGGTCGGCCCGCCGCAACATCTGGATGGTGTACTTCGCAGCACTGGCGGCGTTCTTCTGCATTAACACCTCCAGCTTGTAGTCGGTATAGTCTTCGAGTTGGCAACTGCTACTGGCTGGCGGCGGAGCGGCCGCGACGGCCTCTAGCTCGTGCACTCGTACCTCCAGCGCTTGATTCTTTTGACCGAGGGTGGTGATCTCGGTGCCCAGATGGCTGGCCGTCGCCGCGTCCTGCAAAATGGAAGACGGCAAAGAGGAAAGCTTGAGAAAGGAACAGTGGTTAGAAGCTAATGCAGGCTGAGGGACATACCGCCCCTCCCATGTACTGGGCGAGAGTAGCCTCGGCCACGTCGGCCCGCTTCCTCTGAAGGTCCGCCTCCTCCTGAGCGAGCTTGCGGGCCTCCTCCTTCTTGTCCGCCATCTTCTTGAGCGAGGTGGAGTTCCTCTCCAGCTGAGTGCAGCGCCGGCCGACCATATGTGCCAGCTCCAGGCCGCGGAGCTGGGTCCGCGCACTTTCATGCACCAGGACCCGCATCGCCTCCTCATCATAGATGGCGGCATCCTCCCGCAAGTAGAGGCTGAACGAGAAGTTGTACGCCTCCCTGCTGATGGTCTCCTGCTCCAACCAGCTCAGCAGCAGGGTGGAAATCACCGCCCGATTCGACTCTTTGTCCCATGACAGGAGCGGGACGCCGAGAATGTCCAGGCACTTCTTGTCGAAACCAAAGTTGCGGTGCCCTCTCAGCACCGGCTTTGCAGCGGCTCACACCTCTTCCTCCGGCCCAGAAGTGTCACACGCATCGCTGGGGGCGTCGCTGGTCGAAGCTGTCGCGAGGACGGGATCCTCAGCCGGTTCGACCGCCAGGGCCTTGCCTTTCCTTTGGTCGTCGGCGGGCGCCTCACCCGTGGTATTCGCCTTCTTGGGCGGGGGCGGTGGAGGCTGTTTGCGGCCCGACATCTTCTTGGGGGCAGATGTCGGGATCTCACGTTGTGTGGCGTCTGCGGCTTAAGCGCGGGCGAGCCCGTTGAGAGCGACCCCGACACTCTCATAAGGGGGGTGCATGGGGATGTCCCGCTCGCCTGCGAGAAGAGAAAGTTAAAGTGGGAAGAAGCAGTAAAGTAAAAAAGGAAAAGCGCGAGTAGCTTACCTCCCCCGGGTGGGACGGCGGCGAGGTTGTCCAGGTTCCATCGCAGGTATGCGACCTCGAAGTTCTTCCCGGTGAAGAACCCACACAGATCCGCTTCATGGCCCCCGCAAGCTAGGGGGCGGTAGCTCGCCTCGCTGAGTTGCACCGGCGAGAAGGGGACGTTGCTGAAGTCCCCCTTGATGAACATGAACTTCTTGAGCCAGTTGTGGCTCTTGTTGACGGTCTCCCGCACCTTGAGATGGGCACTGGAGAAGTAGGCGGTTCTGTCCTTGTTCGCGCGAAAAGAGAACAGCTTGCGGAAGACCGCGAGGCTGAACTAGACTCGCTCCTCCCCCAATAAGCAGGCGAACCCGACCATGACCGCCATGGAGTTCGGGGTCATCTAGCCTAGGATGACCCCGAAATACTTTAGAATTTGGCGAACCTCCGGCCATAGAGGGAGCCGGAGGCCAGCCTCAAAGTGCGCCACTGGAATGGCGAGCTCCCCCCGGAGAGGTCGTTTATCTTCTCCCCCTCCCCGACGAAGCCAGGCGGGACATGATCGCTGAGGGAGTCGAGGAATTCGCTCTCAGAGATGACGGCGCGGGGAAAGTCGTGCCCGGCGAAGGTCCAAGCGCACTTACCACGCCCGTCCGCATTGCCGCTGCTGTCGCCGATTCTGCAGGAAGCTCGCTAAGAGGGTGAGGAAGTCCTCGCAGGAGGCAGGCAAGTCGGGATTCGCAAGGAGCAGGAAAGGAGAAAAGTTCAAATGCGGTGTATAAGCAAGGGCTGGCAGGGCCTATTTAAAGAAAGAAAAAGGGCGGGAAAACTTTCTGCTGGCGGGAAAAGTGCGGATAACAAAAATCAGGCCTGATGGTTCAACTTCCCGGCTCGCCACCACACCGCAAGGACTGTCCGGCAGTGAATCATGCCCACCAGGGCCCGCACAAGAGGTGGGAGAGCTGCGGCTCGCACCCGCCCGGAACCATTAGCGAGCCTAGGAGACTCGCGACCAGCGAGTTCCCGGCCTGCTCCTACCAAGGTCAGGTTGGCGGGCTGGGCAAGCTTATTCGGCGGCCTCGCACCCGCCTCAAAAAAAGCAGTGGGCGAGCAAGATGGTTTCATCCATGCCCGCCCAGAGAAATTCAGATAGCAACATAATAAAAGTAACGTGTGGCAGGAATTAGGCCCCCCAACGGGAGAAACAAGTGTCAAATTATTACAGACGATAAAATATTCCGAAATGATAAACCCTCCTAAGCGAGTCGGCCCAAAATGCGGATACGGCCCGACCCGGAAACATACCGCGAGAAGTTGGTAGGCGGGTCAATAATGGACCCATTTCCACCTGCCCTGCCTCTGCGTCCCGGTCCGGGGGGGGCACGCGAGGATAGTGGTAAGCGCGAACCGCCACCAAATCTTGCTGGGCCAAGATGACCTGCTTTGTGGCGTGCTTGAGCAGCTCCTCGGCCCGCGTAATATGCACGCCAGGGGAAGTAACCTCCTCCTCTTCGGCTGGGCCCCGCGCTCCCTCCAAGGCCGCGACCCGCACCTCTATCGCAGTTTTATCCCGGTCAACCCGGCTACAGAGCTCCTGTAGCAGCAAAGTATGTTTCTGAAACAGCCGCATCACTTGTCTCTTCATCCCCACCGCGTCCGTCGGGTCGCCCAGATACTCTGAAACCCCTTCCACATCAGGGGGAGGCGAATATCCCTCGCTCATCTTGATTGTAGAGGAGATCGCGTTGTAGCCTGCAAAGAAGAAATTCAGAGGGGACAAGCGAGAACCAAACAAGCGCCGAGTACGAGCTTCCCAGGGGTTGGCATGCCATCCGCACCGGTGGATGGTCGAGAAGAACCCGGCTGCCCTTGGAAGGGTTCCCCTTTAAAATCTGCGAGGGATTTCCCTAGCCCGAGAGGAATCGACGACTGTGAGATATTCGGTGGAGGACGCCCCTGGCCTGAGGGGCTGGCGACCCACTCGGTTGTCAGCAAGAGAGAGCGATCCTCCTCCCCACCGCCTCCCTCTTCACGCGACGGCACCTGCAGGGGAAGGAAGTCAGAAATGGAGCAACAAGCCAGGAGGGAAGTTCACATACCTCAGGGATGACCTCGGTGCATGCGGCCGAGCTGGAGCCCGGGAATTCATTCGTCGGGGACCGCCTGACAATCTTTCCTTTCACCAGCCTAAAGAGAGGACTGGGAGACCCACGCGCCAACCACAGAGCGGCCTCAAGTGCCTCCTCCCTGGTCCTTTGGCTCGCGGCTACCCGCCGGGCTCGCACTTCCTCACTAACAGGCATGGTGCAGCTACAGTTCACTCAGAAAGGCAAAAGAAGGCAGGGATTCACCTGAGGGCTTGGTTGTATATTAATATCCAAGGACTGGGACCCACCAGAAGATTCTGTGACAGCTCAGCACAGCACTCACCGAACATGCGGGTTGGATGATTCTTTCCAAGCTTGGTCATGCTCAAAAAGAGCGGGGATTGGGTACAACCCCGTGTTCGCCGAGTGGGTCTGCCAAATCAGGTGAGCGGACCAAGGCACCCTGCTCGCACCTAGAACAGTATGCGGGCGGGCCCCGGATTGCCAGCTCACTCTCGCCCAATCCAGGAAGGCGAGCTGCGCAAGCTGGTTCTTCCCCTCTCTCTCTCACACGCTGGACATTTGTCGAGCAGAGTTTTGGGTCAGTATTTGTCGAGTAGAGTTTTGGGTCAGCATTCGTCGAGCAGAGTTTTGTGTCAGCATTCGTCGAGTAGAGTTCAGGCTCCACATTTGTCGAATTAGTATTCGGGTTTGGGATCGACAGGCCGAGATCAGCGCGCCCCCTTTCGAGGCTCCCGCAATGGCAGTTTGAGACCAGGCCAGCCAACTCTTCTACAGGCGACCCGGCCGCCAGCCCGCCTCGGTAGAGGCACAGGCAGCTCATGGCGGTCTGTCTTGCACTCGCCCCAGAGGAGACGGCGAGCTGCGGGAGTCAGGTCGCACTCGCCCCCTGGGCATGAAGAGCAGTGGCGAGCTAACCTCCGAGTCCGTGGGACTTGCGTAGTGGGGCCCAGGGATAAAACTACCTGGATGCCCCTCCCAAGGGTGCGAATAGCTTGTTAGAACAGCGGAATTGTGCTATTGGCAGACCAAGTTGGGCTGCACATAGCTGTTCAGAATAGCGGAGGTTGGCTATTTGTAGGCCGTTTTCAGAAATCTATAAATAAGACCCAAGGGGCACCTCAGAAGGCACACATTGATACACTTTTGCTCCTTAGTCTTTTAATTCTTTCTTAGGTAGCCTTAGCTCGGCCTTTGGCTAAGGAGGGGAAGCGCTCTAAGATCTTCCGGGTGTGCGGTGGGTCCTCCTCGCCGAGCCCTTGGGTTTGGTCATTTTTGCTTCCTTTGTCATTTCGCTTGTGAGAAAGAATTAGGTGTGCGATCACCCCTTCCCCAAGGGTGAACTCCATAGGAACCGAGTTTTTGGTTTCAACATCGTCGATCTCAGTTGGAAGAGGGGAAAACCTTTCGTTGATCTCAGGTCGACGAAAACTTTTCAGAAGCAAGATCGTCGATCTCCGCTCGACGAAAATAACTTAACAGAGAGTTCGTCGATCTCAGGTCGACGAAATATCTCAAGAATAGTTCTCAGATCGTCGATCTCCATTCGACGAACTGTGATCAATTCTTCGACATTGGACAAAAATCAAATTGAACTTCTCCATTAATCATACCTAGCTGATTCAGAAAGAACAAATGTTTCTTCTCATCTAAAGGTTTTGTGAAGATGTCTGCTCTTTGCAAATCAGTAGAGATAAAGACAAGATTAACTTTCTTTTTTTCCACACAATCTCTAATGAAATGATGTCCAATTTCTATATGCTTAGTTCTACTATGAAGTACTGGATTTTGTGCAATAGAAATTGCACTAGTATTGTAACAAAATGTAGATGTCTTCTTTAAGTTGAGACCATAATCCAGGAGTTGGTTTTGAATCCACAATATTTGTGAACAACAACTTCCAACTGCAATGTATTCAGCTTCAGCAGTTGAAGTTGACATAGATGTCTGCTTCTTACAAAACCAGGACACAAGCCTATCTCCAAGGAACTGGCATGTTCCTGAAGTGCTATTTCTGTCCTCTCTGCATCCAGCATAGTCAGAATCTAAAAATCCAGTTAAGTCAAATTCTGACTCTATTGGATACCAAAGTCCTAGATTAGGACAACCCTTTATATATCTCAAATTATTTTTAAGGAAAATAAGGCGAGATTCTTTAGGGTTCACCTGGAACCTAACACAAAGTCATGTAGCAAACATAATATCTGGCCTACTAGCTGTGAGATACAACAAGGACCCAACAATAGCTCTATATGTTTTCTGATCAACTGACTTGCCATGTTCATTAAAATCAATCACAGTATTGGAAGTCGTGGGTGTTTTCATAGTAGAGGCATCCGACATCCCAAATCTTTTAACTATCTCCTTAGCATATTTTGATTGGGAGATGAAAATTCCATTAGGAGATTGCTTCACTTGGAGACCAAGGAAGTAAGAAAGCTCACTCATGCTACTCATTTCAAACTTGGAATGCATCAGGTCAGAAAGCCTTTTGCATAGTTTGGAATCCGTAGAGCCAAAAATGATGTCATCTACATATATTTGTACTAAAAATATTTTATCTTTATGATGCCTAATGAACAAGGTTCTATCTACAACGCCCCTAGTGAACTTATGCTCTAATAGAAAGCTAGCTAGGGTCTCATACCAAGCTCTTGGAGCTTGCTTTAAACCATAAAGAGCTTTATGCAAATTGAAAATAAAAGTGGGATGAGTTAGAGAGATAAAATCTTGTGGTTATTCCACATATACTTCCTCTTTGAGTTCACCATTTAAGAAGGCACTCTTGACATCCATTTGGTAGACCTTGAACTTCTTGTAGGCTGCATAAGCGAGAAATATCCTGATAGTTTCTAGTCTTGCAACATGGGCAAAGGTCTGATCATAGTCAATTCCTTCTTCATGTCTATATCCTTGTGCTACCAGTCTTGTTTTGTTCCTGATGATGGCTTCTTGTGCATCCAATTTATTTCTAAATACCCATTTAGTTCCAATGACTGGGTAGTCTTTGGGTCTTGGAACTAAATCTCAAACTCTACATCTCTCAAACTGATTGAGCTCATCTTGTATTGTAATAATCCAGTGGGGATCTTGCTCTGCATCTTTTATGGATTGGGGCTTAAGTTGAGATATGAAGCAAGCATGCATCAAATCTTGGTTGAGTTGATGTCTTGTTTGTACACCAACTGATATGTCTCCAATCACTTGAGATATAGGGTGATATCTAAGTGTGACAAGATCAGTTGGAGGAGTTGGTTCAGCAACAACATTTGGAATTAATTCCTCTTGTGAAATTATGTTTGCTGTTGGAATTTCAACTATTATTTCAATAATATCTTCTTCACTGTCTTCTTCAATATGTGGAGATGGATGTGATATAGCCTCTTTGGTGAGGTTTAAATCATCCAATTTTCCACATAGTTGGGGTACCTGCAATAAATCTTTGGTAGAAGAATCCTTCTCCTTGTAAAACATGTTAGCTTCATCAAACGTTATATGTACAGATTCTTTCATTTTTAAAGTTGATTTATTAAAAAAACCCTGTAGGCCTTGCTGACTTGGGAATATCCAAGAAAAAATCCCACTTCAGCTTTGGCTTCAAACTTTCTAAGATGTTTCTTGTTATTATTATGAATATAACACCTACAATCAAAAATTCTAAAGTAATCTATTTTAGGTTGCTTCCCTTTGAGTAGTTCATAGAGAATCTTGCCCTTAAGTTTATGTATTAAATTTCTTTTCTGGATATAATTTGTTGTGCTTACAGCCTCTGCCCAAAAGGATAGGGGCAAGTAAGCATCTCTAAGCAATGTACTTGCAGCTTTAATGAGGGTTCTTTTTTTCCTTTCTGCTACCTCATTTTGTTGAGGAGTTCTAGGAGCAGAGAAGCAATGCCTAATACCTTCCATCTCACATAATTCTTGCATAGGAAGAGATTCAAACTCAGTACCATGATTACTTCTGATCAATGCAACTGGAGTAGAGTACTCAATCTTTATGCTCTTAAGAAAGTCTGTAAGAACTTTAAAGTTATCTGACTTGTTTCTTAAGAAGAACAACCAAGTGAACCTAGAGAAGTCATCTAGAATAACTAAAGTATAAGATTTCCCTCCCAAGCTCTGTACAATAATGGGTCCAAATAGACCCATATGTAGCAGGTACAGAATCCTGGGTGAATCACTCTTATTAATGGATTTAAATATATTTTTGGTTTGCTTGCCTAATTGACAAGCCCTGAAAAGGCTTTCCTTCTTATAGTGGCAAGAAGGCAATCCTCTAACAAGGTTGTCCCTAGAGAGTTTAGCAATATTTTTAAGATTAACATATCCTAATCTTTTATGCCATAATTCATTATTATTACTGATTTGATTAAATAAGCAAATTTCTGACCTAGCAGATTTGGAGTTTACTACATAGATGTTTCCTTGCCTAAGACCAGTTAAGACAGTTTTATTATCTACATAAGATATCATGCAAGAAGAATGGTTAAAGGATACCTGATAATCTTCATCACATAATTGGCTTATGGATATCAGGTTATGTTTTAAACCACTCACATAGGCAACTTTCCTGAAGGTGACAGCACCAATCTTAACATTCCCAAAGACTTCAGTCTGGTCATAGTTGGAGTCACCAAATATCACCTTTGGACTAAGCTTGGACTTATAGTTTGTTAAATTATCATTGCTGCCTGTCATGTGCTTTGAGCATCCACTATCCAGGTACCATTGTTCCTCTGTGGTAGGATAGCCTTTCACCTGAAAAATAAAAAATTAGGTGTTCTTGACCCAGGTAACCTTGGGTCCTTGATCCTTTACAAATTTAAAACTAGAAATGTAAGAACATTCAGGTTAGTTTTTATAACCTAGGGGTGAAATTTCTTAGGTGGAATTATTGATTGGGTAAATGAGTTAACAAATTCTTTTGATTGATTAAATGTTCTGGGGTAATTAAAGTTTTTGTTAATCTGAACTGAGTTCGATGAATTCTAATAAGTTCGTCGAACTGAGTTCGACGAATAGGGATGAGTTCGTCGAACTCCGCTCAGAGAATGGAAATATTTATTCTTTGTGCCCCAATATCGTCGGTCTCGGCTCGGCGAACCATATTGGTTTCGACGAACTGTACACATTTCGTCGATCTGAGTTCGACGAAATTTGTTGAACATTGTTATGCTTAAAGCTTTTCTTGTTCTTTCTCTTTTTCTTAGGTTTCTAATTTAATTCAGTTAGTTTGTTATTCTCATCTGTCTTTTCTTTATCCTTTTCAGATATGAATTTAATGGGGGTTAAGAGAATGTTTTTTTGAATTAAATGAGGTTGGCTTGATGAAGCACACAAGCCCAGCTTTCCATTAAGCCTGGAATTTACAGTGCTTGTGGTGTCCATCAATTTGATGCTTCTCCCATTTAGGGAATCTTCAAATTGCTTAGGCTCATTCAGTTTAATTTCTAGAAAATTAATCTGTTCAGAAGCTATAATTAGTTTATCTTTTAGTTCAATATTTTCAGATATTAGATTTTCCTGTTCAATTAGCTTATCTCTGAGAAGTTTGATTTTCTTCTCAGATTTGATTAGCTCATTACATAATAATTTAAATTCAGTTTTAAAATGTTCAGAAGTAAAATCAAAGGAGTATATTACCTGATCCTCTTCAGATTCAGAATCTTCATTCTCTGAATTTTCAACTTTTGATGGATTGCTTGATGCATTGATAGCCATCAAGCAAACTTCTTTTGTTTTATCCTCTTCCTCATCTTCATTGGAGCTGGAAGATGAAGATTCTTCTTCTATTTCACTCCAAGTCCTCAGTAACAAAGCTTTTTTCTTTCTTCTTATGCTTGCTGGAAGAGGGCTTGATGTACTGCTTCCTAGAGTCCTTGTCTCTTCTTTTCTCCTTCTTCTGATTCTCTGGACACTAAGGAAGAATGTGTCCAGATTTTTTGCAACCAAAGCAGACAATATCCTTGGTAGGAGTTTTGTCATATCTTGGTCTGTCATCTTATCTGGATGACTTCCTTCTGAAATCTTTTATGGCCATCTTGTAGAATCTTTTGGCCAGCAAGCTTAGGAATTCATCATTTGCTGGAGGAGCTTCTGGTTCTTCAGATGCCTTGAAAGCAATATTCTGCTCTTTCCTTCCTGATGAGGAGATCTTCTGCTCAGCTGCTTCTCTCGTCTTTATAAGTTGCTCATAAGATTTGAGCTTGCATAGAAGAACCTCAGTAGATATTTCATTCAGGCTTCTAGCCTCCTTGATTGGCCAGATCCTGGAGTCCCATGTACTGGGAAGCACATAAGAATCTTGTCATTTATCTCAGTCAGTGAGATATTTTTTGACCAGATTCTTCAGCTCATTGATGATTAGGCTGAGTCTGTTGTACATGTCAGCCACTGATTCAGATTCATCTTTCTTGAAATTTTCATATTGAGAGATGAGATGAGATCTTCTGTCCTTTCTCTCATCAGCTGATCCTACAGCCATTTGGTTGAGAGAATCCCAAATGTCCTTAGCTGATCTACATTCAGCTACTTTTTGAAAGATGTCATCAAACATAGTCTGAGCTAGGATGTTCATAGCTTTAGCATCAGCCATCTTCAACTTCTTCTGAGATTTTGTCCAGTTAGGTGGTGGAACTGCTGAGGTACATGTTGAAGTTGTTGCAGAAGGAGTAGGGGGACTTGTCAAGATAGAATTATAGATATCTTGATCAATTAAATTCATATACAATCTGATCCTTGCCTTCCAGATTGCAGACTGGAGGTCTGGTGCTTGAATATTCTTTATTTTGTGTCATGATATGAGAGAGACAGTAGAGATATTAAGATCTATCAAAGATATTTTGGTTCAGGTGTTAGCCTGTGAAACCAAACAATCTTACCCTCTGATACCAATTGAAACTGAGGGATAGATCTGCTTTAACTCTAGAGGGGGTGAATAGAGTATTTTAAAACTCTAATTAATTTTTACAGAGGATTAAAATAAGTGATAAGTATATGTATAAAGAGAGATGAAAACAAAAATAATCACAACACACAGAAATAAACAATAGAGCAATCCATACGACACAAGAAATTTATAGTGGTTCCCCTAAACTTGGGTACATCCACTATTTTACCACCCTGGTAGGAATCCACTAACAGTTTTTGATCAGGTGTCCCCTGCCACTACAGGTTTTTGCTCAGGTGCCCTGTCACCACAAGATCTATTTTTTCAAGGGAGATCTCACAACCCTTTTGAGCTTTTGATCAGGTGCC
Organism: Platanthera guangdongensis; assembly: GCA_039583875.1. Classification (NCBI taxonomy): domain Eukaryota; kingdom Viridiplantae; phylum Streptophyta; class Magnoliopsida; order Asparagales; family Orchidaceae; genus Platanthera; species Platanthera guangdongensis. Next base: position 63,436,781 of record CM077155.1, read on the forward strand.
CAAAAACCAAACTAAGTCTTTTGATCAAGAGAATTAACAACCAATGAGGTTAACTTTTGAAGGGAGTTATAACCCTATACACAGTTAGAAATGAAAAGTGATGTTGTCTTCTCTTTCTCAAACAACTGAGAAAACTTTAGTGGATGATGTTGTCAAAGCTCCCCCTGAGATGAAGAATGAGGTTCAAGAAGATGAGAGCTTTGCACAGGGTGTAGTCATTGATGGAGATATTCAGAAACTTCTTGGACTGGTGTTGATGAGTAGTCCTTTTGAAGCCTGAAGCAGAAACTGAAGAAGACTAAAGATCTATGTGTTGAAGTTCTTATTCAATTTCCTATAGATAGCAATCTTTTTCTCTGTAAAACTTGTATCAGTTGTTGAGTAAAAGATCTCTTGTAATTCCTTATTGTTCTGAAGAGAAGAATTTTCTTTTTATATCATGAAGGATTTCTGCCATTTTAAATTTGAAAAAGAATTCCTGAAATTAATGCTGAAATCCTGGGAGTTGAACGGCTGGAATTTGTCTTAGATTTATTTCCTCAACTGTCTCAATAAATAAGTCAAGTAATTTGCTCTGAGAAATCCATAATTAATGCTGCCAAGCAAAGACTATATTCTTGAGAATATGAGCATTAATTATCAGAGAATTACTGCCTTAGAATAATCCAAATTGAAATCAAAATGAGAGAAAATGCCAAACTGATACTAAGAGAAATCGTCGAACTCAGGACAGATTTCGTCGACCTGAACTTCAAGTTCGTCGAGCTGAGAAATCGTCTTCGTCGAGCTGAGCTCAGAGAAAGTTGGTCTGGAAAATAGTCTCTCAAAGCTGAGCTCCAAGTTTGTCGACCTGAGATAGAATTTTGTCATCTAGAGAACTTGAGAGAAGAGAGAAGTTCGTCGACCTGAACTCCAAGTTCGTCGAGCTCAGCACAGAGTAGAGACTCTGAGTTCATCGATCTGCAATCGACGATCATCCATTTGTGATCGACGATCGTCGAGCTGCATTCGAAGAACTTCTAACTGATTCTCTGAACTCTTAAAGGCTGCAAATCTTCTATGTTTGGATCCCTGATTTCTTCTGAGGGCTGGATCAATGTTTGTCTAACCTAGTGAAACTGAGCAAGACCTTAGAACTAACAATTTGACCATAGTCTATACATGGAGGGTCAGTAACCTAATAGTGAACCTAGCCCAAATCCAAACTAGGGATCCAACATCCGTTTTGTGGATCGGGTTATAGGAGAGGTTGTTCTCCGAGTGGTAGGAGCGTCGTCTCCGAGTTGCAGGAGTTGCGGCTCCGAGGTGTAAGAATTGACGAAATTTGAGTTTGGTGAAGTAGTCGAATCTTGCCCTCCGTGGTAGATAGGCGAGGCGGGAAAGTGGACGTACTGAACTCGGGGAATGACTATAAATCTCTGTGTTTGTTTGCTTGATTTTCATGTGATTTTTTTATTCTGCAAAAAGATACAAACATCACATATCCACACCCCTCTAGGTGATTTAGGTAGATGCTAGATACTTTCAGTAGGTGATCTTTAGATCACTGAGTTGTAGGGCTTTGTGCCTGAGCTGTAAGTCTTAGAGGAGACTGAGTGGTCCTGCGAGATCGTGTTGTAAGCTCTTAGGGGCGGAGATTGGAGACGTGTCTTGTCTAACAAGCTGTTAGAAAGGTGGGAGGGAAAGTGGACGTACCCATAATCTGGGGAACCACTATAAACATTGTGTGTTGTGTTGTGTTCTTGAAAGCAAGCTAACTAAGCTAACTAAACACACCCAAAACACAAAGAAAATTAAAGAGTGTAAAAAGAGACTAAGAAAACTATTCACCTCCCCCTAGGTGATTTAACTATCCTTGAAATTAAAGACTTTCAACGGGCAATTCTCGCCTTTTCTCTTATCTTGACAAGAGCAACCGGTTACCTTCAGTTCTAATTGCGGATGGTTCTCCATCTCTGATTTGTGGGTCTGGTACCGTGCATGTTACTCATTCTCTTCAGCTGCAGGACACTCTTTATGTCCCAAATTTTCAGTGCAACCATCTTTTTGTTACTGCTCTTTGCAAACAGTTGAATTTTGAAGCTATTTTTACTACCTCTACTTGTGCCTTTCAGATTCTTCATTCCAAGGAGATGATTGCTAATGGAACTGAGAGCGGCGGCTTGTTCTATCTTGATAATGCTTCTCATTTTTTGCCTCTTATTCTCTACTTCAGTGGCATCTTCGCCTTGAGCATCCTCCTCCCCGGATTCTTTATCAAGTTCTGCCTGATTTACCTCGTGGCGATTCTTCTCTTGATTGTGAAGCTTGTCAATTTGGCAAGCATCACCGGTCTACTTTTCCTGCTAAGCATGATCCTAGTTCTTCTCGTCTCTTTAACCTTCTTCATTCGGATGTTTGGGGTCCTGCTCCTCTTTAGACTATTGGTAGGGGTAGTTTGTATTTTGTCACATTTATAGATGATTTTTATCGGTGTACGTGGTTATATTTGTTACATGAACGCTCTGAGATTTTCTCAATTTTTACTGCATTTTATAATGAAATTCTTACACAATTCGATACCCCTATTAAAACACTTCACACTGATAATGCTAAGGAGTATCTTAGTCATCAGTTTACATCATTTTGTTTGGATCATGGCATTTTCCATCAAACAACTTGCCTTTACACTTCACAAAAGAATGTCATTGCTGAACGTAAAAATCGCTATCTTCTAGATATGGCTCGTAGTCTTCTCACTCATATGCATGTTCTCCGATTTTACTGGGTTCATGTGGTTCTTCTTTCCTGTTTTCTTATTAATCGAGTTCTGTCTTCGGTTCTCAATGACAAAACTCCTTTTTCTATCCTATATCCTGATGCGACATCATTTCTGTTACCTTCTTGTGTCTTTAAATACACAGCATTTGTCCACTCTCCTGCTTCTGGTCACGACAAACTCACTCCTCGTTTTATTAAGTGCATCTTTTTGGGCTATTGTGCGACACAAAAGGATATATGTGTTTTGATCCTATTCTTCGGAGACAGTATGTCTCAGCGGATGTTACTTTCTTTGAGGATGCCCCATTCTTTTCTTCTCCCTCTATTCTTCCTTCTTCTGATGATTCTTCTTATTTAACAAATGTCTCGGTAACCCTTCCAGATCCTGCACTTTTTTCTTCTCCTTCTGTTTTTGATTCTTCGACTGTCCATGATTCTTCTCCAAAGCCATTGCCACCAGCTCGTAGGCCAGTAGTCTCTCCTTTGGATGGGACTTATATAGTAGACAGGACAGATCTTGATCTTCCGATTACTCTTCGGAAAGGTGTTCGCTCCAGCACTCAACATCCACTTCAGGATGTGGTTTCTTATGCTCAGTTCTCTCCTTCGTCTAGGAGCTTTGCTCTTTTCCTCTTGGTCAATGTTTTTACAACCTCATATCGCGATGCTCTTGTTATTCCTCATTAGAAGGCTGTTATGGATGAAGAGATGGACACTATCACTGAACGAGGTACTTGGACTCTTATTCCTACTCCTCTAGGAGTTGATTTGGTTAGCTGTTGTTGGGTTTTTGTCATCAAATTTCTCCCTGATGGTACAATTGATCGTTACAAGGCATGGCTTATTGCCAAAGGATTTATGCAAACCTATGGTGTGGATTTCTTTGATACTTTCTCTCTTGTTGCTCGGATTACTACAATCTGTGTTCTCTTTTCAGTGGTTGTCAATAAGGACTGAAAAATGTCTCAGTTGGATGTGAAGAATGTCTTCCTTTATGGTGATTTGCAGGAAACTGCATATATTGATCAACCTCCTGGTTATGTTGCTCAGGGGGAGTCTCAGGTCAGTAAACTTCAAAAGGCGATCTATGGTCTTATGGAAAGTCCCAAGGCCTGGTTTGACAAGTTCAACGAAGTTATTTCTGTGGTTGGGTTTGCTCAAAGTGTTGCAAATCACTTTTTATTCATTCGCTAAACATCGGCTAGTCTTGTTATCCTTGCGGTTTATGTGAATTATATTCTTCTTATTAAGAATGACAGAGAAGGTGTGGATATGATAAAGAAGCATCTTCTTCAGCATTTTGTTACCAAAGATATGGGATCTCCGAAATATTTTTTGAGGATTAAGATATCCAGGAAACAAGGTCCTATTGTTCTTTCACAGTGGAAATATTCCTTGTGTTGAAGCCAGGAAAAATCCCAACCTCAGAATTCGGACCAAAGCCACCTAAGGTTACTGGCTCAGAAGCTGGATCAGACGGCAAAGATGACTAGAACGAAGAAACAGGTCAAACAGGACCCCAGATGTTGCGGCAGGAAGGACCCACCACGTACTCGGATGCTCGAAAGGAGCAGCCCCTTCTCAACCAAGGATGGTCGAACTGGGTACGAGGGAAGCTAGCTGGCAAGGTCGCGACTTGCTCTCCAAGGAAAAGTGAAAGTGAGGGTTAGGTCTACAATACTCTAGAGGGGGGGTGAATAGAGTATATTTTAAAATTTGTTAGGTCCCACTAAGTGTGCTGTTACAGCTTTTGCTGTAAGCTGAAAATGTGCAATAAGTAACAAACTGGAAAACAGAAACTAGTAAACCTAATCACAACCACACAGCAAGAATAAAAAGAAAAAGATAGGCAACCAGACGACACAAGAAATTTATAGTGGTTCCCCAAATCTGGGTAGTCCACTCTTCTACCACCCTTAGTAGGAATCCACTCAGGTTTTTGATCATGTGCCTGACACCAATGGGTTTTGATCAGGTCCCCAAAAACCAACTCAAGTCTTTTGGTTAGGAGACTTGCAACCAGGAATCACTTTTGAAGGGAGATGACAACCCTTTATACAGGAGGGGGTGAGAGAGTGATTTTGTTTTCTCTTTCTCAATAAACTGAGAAGACTTATGTGGATTGATGTTTGGCAAAAGCTCCCCCTGAATTATTGAACGGTTCAGGAAGATTTGGAAGCTTTGTTGTAGGGTGGTAGACCTTCACAGTGATGATGTCTCCAACAAGCTTTTAGACTGATATTGATTAGTTGTCTCTTGAAAGCTTGGAGCTGATGAAGAACTCTGATGATGATTATCTGATTGATGTTGCAGAGTTCTTCTTTTCCACTAGGAAGCCTTTTCTGTCGGTCTATTCACAGTATCTGTATATGCCTCTGCGTTCTCTGTATTTTCTGAAAATCTTTCTTAATGATCGTGGATTATATCCAGTCTATCTCCTAAACATTCCTTTTTGTCATTCTGCAGAAATCGAGGAGAGAACCAAACGGATACGAAAACTGCAATAAATGATTTCCTCAACTGTCTTTGACATGTAATAAAATATAATAACTCTGTGAGGAACTGTAGTTAATATTGTAATAGAAACGGTCATAATCCTTGAAAACATCAGCATTAACTACCAGAGATTTGATGTCATAAATAGCATTGACAAAATAAGAATGAATTCTTCAAGACAGTTGAGCAATAGGGGAGTTGAACACAGAACAATAATCGCTGAGCTGAGATAGAAGATTGTCGAGCTGAGACAGGAAATCGTCGATCTGAATTCTGAGATCGTCGAGCTGAGATCAATTATCTGCGATCTGAGATATCCGAGAACTAAAGAGAAAGCGTCGACCTGAGCTCGTAGATCGTCGAGCTCAGTTCAGAGACTAATCTCTGAGATCGTTGATCGGAGATCGACGATCGTCGAGCTGAGTTCGACGAAAGTCAAACTGATTTGAAATCCATACTTAACTTCTGAGTCTTAATCTTTGTAATGAAATCCAATGCTGGTCTTTGTGAAGCCTGTTCTACTAAGACTAACTTAGACCTAGACTATGACTCTGACTATACAAGTGAGTCAATCATCCTATGAGTGAACCTAGCCCAAATCAACCATAGGGTTCCAACAATCTCCCCCTATTTGGGTGAGGTTACTCAAAAACAAAAATGATAACAAAAAGCAATACAGCGTTATAGATATCTGATATAAAGTTGAAATTATTAACAGATACAGTATAGCATGTAATTCACAAATGATTCAGTCGAATTAGCAAAACAAAAGAACTAATCTATAAGGAGTTCAGATGACTTAAGATTTATCAGAAGGAGGAGCATAAGTGGGCTTAGAAAACATGATCTTTCTGGAGGGATCTTCTGCTTCTTTCTTTGTCATCTTCATATCTTGACCTCCTAGAGTTTTCTGAGAAGTAGTTCTAGGCACAACTACTTCAGGATGAAGAGACATATACTCTAATGGATCAAATACTTTCTTGCTGACTTGCAATCTGTTAAGTTCTTTTTCTCTATATGATGACATAGTAGAGAATTTAGAGGGGTCTTGACCTTCTTTCCTGGCTTTATTCATTTGAGAGAGCCCAATTAATTCATTAAGTCTTGCCATTCTAAAGTTAGGGTCAAGCTCAGGGTCAAGAGGAGGAGAAGGAGGTCTCTCTGAATTTGCTACTGGTCTGCCTTAAGAGAAGAAATTCTGAACTGAGTAGATTGGTCCTGGAAATTTGTAGACACTGTATGTTGCTATTTCTGACTGGAGTATAAAGACTTGGGAGGTGGAACTACACTAAACTTTCCTTTTGACTTTCCGGAAGTAAAATACCTTTGATAGGATGAATGCTTATCAGAAGATCCAGCTGGAGGAGGATTTGAAGATCTGTCTTGCCTTTGATAGGTCTGGGTGATAGAAGGAGATCTTTGAGCTGCTGATCCAGAGGCTCCTGCTACTGGAGGAGGAGGAGGAGGAGGACCTCTCTTAAAGTTCTGAGGTGGAGGAGAGTATCTCTTGCTCTTCTTCCTAGCTTTTTGATCATTCTTAGACAACCACATCCACTTTTCCATGCCAGGGTATGGTGTAATCCCTTTCAGTATGTAGTAAGGAGTATCATTTGTATTGCCTGGTGAAAGTTCAGCTAGATCTGATATACTCTAGAGGGGGGGTGAATAGAGTATATGTGCTTGAAAACTTTTTACAACAATTGTTGTAATCTGAGTGAACAGGGAAGCAGCTATTAAATCTAATCACAAAATAATCTACAACAGAAATTGATCACAGATCCTAACTAATCACAAAACAATCATAGCCAGAAACAAAAGATAAAGATAAGCAAGCCAGAAGACACAAGGAGCTATAGTGGTTCCCTAAACTTTGGTACATCCACTCTTCTACCACCCTAGGTAGGAATCCACTGCAGGATGAGTTGATCAGGTGTCCTGGGCACCAATGAGCTTTTGATAAGGTGCTCAAAAACCAAATCAGATTTTTTGATCAGGTGTCTTGCCACCAATGAGCTTTTGATAAGGTGCTCAAAAACCAAACACAAACTTTTGAAGGGAGTTTGAGAAACCCTTTACAGAGATGGGGATGAGTGAGTTATGGAAGTCTTGTCTTTCTCAAATCAGCTGAGAAGACTATGTGGATTTGATGGTGTCAAAGCTCCCCCTGAGTCCTTGAGATGTTCAGGAAATGAAGCTTTGCTGTAGGGTGATAGGCCTTCAGAAGTTGATCTCCAGCAAATGATGATTTCAGTAACAGCTGAAATGTTAGGTGTCTGGAGTCTTTGAAAGATGTTGGTCTTGAACACTTGAATCACAAGAGATTAGAAGATTTCAGATGGTTGATCTCCTTGGATGTGTGTTCTTGAGAGAATTCTTTGAGACAGAGAATATTTTGTTCTTGTTCTTCTTGTATGTGTTCTGAGTGATAGATAAATTCAAAAATCTTGTATTTTATTCTCTGGTATTGAATAGAAAAACATCCTCTATCAATAATAGCCGTTGGCCTGACATTAATTGCATCCTTAATTGCAAATGTCTTCTGGAGGAAAGTCCAAAGAAACATTCCTTGATAATCCCTTGAAACTTGCTCCAGAAATAAATGAAAACGGCTAGAAAATCTTCTGAATTAATTGCTGAATAACTCCTTAACTGTTCTGAATTTGAATCTTGAAAAATCCTTGAAGGTATCAGAAAATGTCGAACTGAGCTCTGCTATCATCGAACTGAGCTCAGCGATTTGGACTTATACAGCAACAGAAATCGTCGATCTGAGCTCAAAGATCGTCGAACTGAGCTCAGAGATAGAGATCCAATATTGAGTCAAGATCGTCGAACTGAGCTCGCAGATCGTCGAATGGAGTTCGACGATTTGTTGAAGTTGAGCTCGGCGATCATCGAATGGAGTTCGACGATCTGTCGAAGTTGAGCTAGACGATCGTCGATTGGAGTTCGACGAATCGTCGTGCTGAGCTCGACGATATGACTTGGTCTCAAACTGAAAATCCTGGGTCTTGAGGGCAGCTTCCAAACCTAGACTTCTAACCCTTAGACTAAATTCTAATTGACCTTTAGATCTATACAGGAGGTCAAAAACAGGTTTCCTAGAGACATAGTGATCCTGACCCAAATTAGTAATAGGGTGTTCCAACAATCTCTCCCTATTTGGGTTAGGATTACTATTTTCAGAATTTGGAAAAATTAAATAACAATATACACAGCAATAATACAGAAAAATAATAATCAGGGCATTGTAGAACCACAGACATATATCATCCCAGACAGAATTCAGAATTCAAAATGATTGTCACCTTACATAGTTATTTCTTCTCCTTGCTCTTTATGAGTTTGATTTCTCTGTTGGGGTTGAGAGCTTCCTTCTTTGATTTTGTATCATCTGCTGCACCTAAAGAGGTTTGCTGTTTGGGTCTTGGAACTACAGCTTCAGGATGCAGCTCCATGTATCTATCAGAATCAAAGAATTTGCTTGAGCCATATCTTTCCAACTCTTTCTTTCTCTGTTCAGACAATGTAGTGATGTTGGAGGAGTCTCTGCCTTGCTCTTTAGCTTTCTTAATCTGGTCCAGTGCAGCAAGCTCTTTCATCCTTGCAGTCCAAGCAGTTGGATTATTTTCAGGATCTTCAAATGACATTGGTGGCTCATATCTATTTGATGGATTATCCTGAGGAGGCCTGGATGAAACTACTTCCTTCAGTTTATAGGGAAAAGGACCAGAGGTTGTGTCTGATGAGATTTGTCCTTCCCTGGAGTAGGGATGTTGCCTTGAGTATCCTTTTGAATAAACCTGGACTTCTCTTTGATTTCCTCTGTAGTTTCCTCTTATGGATTGAGAACTCCTGGACTGGCTTCCCCTATGATAAGATCTTGCATGTGGCTGATAGGGGGTTTGGCTTTTAGTAGAGGGTTGAGCAGTTGAACTTCCACCTGCACCTGCATCAGGAGGAGGTGGTGGAGGAGGATGAGGATGTTGAAATTGAGAAGATCCTTTTTCATATATCCTCTTTTTCTTCATAGCTTTGAGTTGATTCTTTGAATACTGCATCCAGTGCTCAGTTATGGGGCAGTCATGAAGAATATAATATGGAATATCATTATTATCCATGACTTTGGCTGGAGGTACTCTCTTCATGGCTTTGCTCCTTGCCTTTCTCTTCCTGGCAATAGTGGCAGAGGAGTCATCAGAATCAGTCTTGAATTCATCACTTTCAGAACTTTGCTCATCATAAAGAGCATCAATCTTTTTCATCAATTCTTTCTTGAGCTGGGTTGAAGCAGATGAAGCAACAGTGATTGGAGCAGCAGCAGATACAACACTAGTAGTAATTGAAGTTGAAGCAGTAGCAGTAGTAGCAGATACAGGAGGTTCTGGAGCAGTAATAACAGCAGTTGGGGCAGCAACAGTTTCACTTTCAGAAACAGCAATATCAGCAGCAGGAGGAATATCATCAGCAAACACAGAAGGCTCAAAATCATGTGCCTCTGTCATATGGATATCATCAGAAACAGCAACATGTGTAGCAGTAACAGAAATATCAACAAAACTTTCAGCAGCAGGAGGGGTAGCAGCATCAGAAACATCAGCAATGCTTTCAGCAGGAGTAGCAGCAGCATATACTGAATTGACAAAGGAAGTTATAATGCTGGTATCACAGCATGAGAAGGACACAAGGGCCTTGAAGAGATCCTCTGGGGGCTGGTCAGCAACTCTCTCTGGAATACAGCTGAAGTAGGCTGAATCAAATGCTGAAAGCAGAGACCTGAGGTCTATTGAGAGGACTGTAACTGGAGGTGGAACTGGATCTTGAAGAACAGCAGCAACAACAGCAACTGAAGAAACAGGAGACACAACAGGCAAGCTCACTTCATAGGGCATCTCCCCCTGCCTAGATTCAGACAAAGATGGATCAAGGCACACTGCTGAAGGGGCTGCCTGAGGGAATAAGGAGGAGAGCCTGGCAGAAAGAGCTGCCACTGACTGGAGTAATGGAGCCAAGGAGGTCTCCAAGATAAGAGATAGTCTGGGGGCTAGCAATTCATATATCCTGTCAGCTAGGGCTGGAAGATCTACTTGCTCAGCAGTGACTGGAGCAGAGGTAGAGTATGGAGGTGGAGATATTGGTGATGGTAGTGGAGAGCTGGTGTATTGGGGAAGAGATGGTTGAGGTGTGGGTAAAGTGGTGATGGAAGACAAGGGGATTGAGATAGATGGTGTGAAGGTGGGTTGATCAATGATATCTTGTAGAAGTTCCTGGTAAGAGGTTGATGAGGAGGGCAGCTCAGGAGGAGATGAGGGTGAGTCATCCATGAAGGAATCATCAATAAGAGTGAATGAGGGAATCGAGGGTGATGTGGCAGAGTCTGGTTGAGAGTAGGAGTATAATGGATGGAATGGTTCTTCTGTGACAGTTGGAATTGGAGATGGTATTGATTTTGGAGACGGGCTGGAGATGATGATAGTGGATGGAGTTTGAATGGTAGATGGAATTGGAGAAGATGGAATTGGAATAGTGGATGGAATTGGAATGGGAGGAGAGGCATCAGCAGGCAAGTCATCTGCAGGGGCAGAGACCTGAGGGGAAGTGACTATGGCAGTCCTGGTGCCTAAAGGTATGCTGGAAGAGGGCCTGCTGGGCTTGGTGATCTGCCTGTCCCATTTACCAAATAGGGCACATGACAGTCTCTTGGAAGCATTAATGTGTATCCCAGAAGATACTAGCAATGCAGGGCATCTGTTCTGCAGAAAAAGGCCTAAAATTCTCCCAAAATTCACAAAACTCTTATTAATTTTTTTTTTAATAAGGTCAAAGAAGATCACTCCCCAGTTCAAGTTCTTCTTGTCCACAATAGCTCCCATTAAGCATAGCTGATACCTAGAAATAGTATCATGGGCAGAGTTCTTAGCCAACAGGACTTTCCCAACTACATCAGTCAAGAATCTATATTCCACAAACAGATTCTTCTTCAGCAGCTTGCTAGGGTTAGCCTCAGAATGACCCATTCTTGCAAGCAAATCAGCATATTCCTCTCCAGATAAATCAGCAGAATATCCACCCGAACTTAACTCAAAAACTTCTGTTAGAATTGATGGGGTCAAGGGTACCTGGGTGCCAGAAATTGATCCAACAATTGTGTTTTGATCCTGGTTATGGGCAGTGTAGACCCACTCTATCTCATCAGCAGCAAGTTTAATCCATGTGGTCATGATTGTAGCAAGTTTCTGCTCCTTGAACATCTCCAAGATGTCCTGGAAAACCTGATCTGTTGTGCTGAAGGACTCCATGTCAATGTCAAAGCCGGCATCAAATTTCATGGCGGCAAGAATAACAATAGAAACGGCCATGATTACCTGCAAAGATTCAACAAACAAAACGACCAAGTGTAGAAATGTTTGGAGGGAAATAAAGTTTTTGCAGAGAAATCGAAAGCGCAAAAGGAGAACGACGGCGAAAAATGAATTTTATATTATGGTTCGACGCAGAAAAGGAAAGATCGTTGAAGTCAGTTCGACGAATCGGGGCTTCTAAAGGAATCTGAAGAGTCTTCAATATCGTCGATCTCCGTTCGACGATATTGGAGAGCGTCGAGCTCTGTTCGACGATCGTTCAGAGAACAAAATCATCGAGCGTCGTTCGACGATCGTTGACCGGAAGAGATAGTGAAGACTATCTGAGAAGCGCTGAACTCAGGTCGACGATTTCGGAAATCGTCAATCTCCGTTCGACGATCTGGGGGAAAATCGTCGAGCGCAGTTCAAATATCAGAAACACTCTATACACTAGAAAAAGAAAATGTTTGCCTAGTCTTGGTCATTTTTTAGAGTTTTAAAATCTTGGAACTTATTTTAGACTTCCTCCATCTAACATTCCTAACTGATTTAGGAAGAAGGTATGTTTCTTTTCATCCAAGGGTTTGGTGAAAATATCTCCCATTTGCAAATCAGTTGGGATATATTGAAGTTCAATTTTATTTTTCTCAACATTATCCCTTAAAATGTGATGCTTAATTTCTATGTGTTTTGTCCTACTATGGAGGACTGGATTTTGAGCTATAGAAATAGCACTAGTATTATCACAAAAGATTTTAGACTTCTCTAAGTTGTAGCCATAGTCTAGGAGTTGGTTTTGAATGCACAATATTTGTGAACAACAACTACCTGCAGCCATATATTCAGCTTCAGCAGTTGAAGTTGACACTGAAGTTTGTTTCTTACAAAACCAAGAGACAAGTCTGTCACCAAGGAACTGACAAGTTCCACTGGTGCTTTTCCTGTCAATTCTGCATCCAGCATAATCAGCATTAGAAAATCCAGTTAAATCAAATGCTGAATCTTTTGGATACCAGAGACCTAGATCTGGACAACTTTTAACATATCTGAGAATCCTCTTTACTAATGTTAGGTGTGACTCTCAAGGGCTTACTTGGAACCTAGCACATATACATGTAGCAAACATTATATTTGGTCTACTAGCTGTAAGGTACAGTAAGGAGCCAATCATTACTCTATATGTTGTCTGATCAACAGGTTTCCCATGTTCATCAGCATCCAGTACAGCATTAGTAGGCATAGGTGTTTTCATACAAGATGCTTCAGACATGCCAAATTTCTTAACCAATTCATTTGCATACTTGGTTTGAGAAATAAAGATGCCTTCAGCATGTTGTTTGACTTGCAATCATAGAAAGAAGGATAGCTCACCCATGCTACTCATTTCAAATTTAGAATGCATTAGGTTTGAAAACCTTCTGCACAATTTTGAATTAGTAGAACCAAAAATAATATCATCTACATAAATCTGTACTAGTAGGGTATGGGACTTATGTGTTCTAATGAAAAGAGTTTGGTCTACTCTACCCCTCAAAAATCCATTTTCCAAAAGAAAGCATGTTAGGGTCTTATACCATGCTCTAGGAGCTTGCATGAGACCATATAATGCTTTGTTCAATTTAAAAACGTAATCAGGGTAAGTTGGAGAGATAAAACCTGGAGGTTGTCTGACATATACTTCTTCTTTGATGTCTCCATTTAGAAATGCACTTTTGACATCCATCTGATATACCTTGAATCCTTTATGTGCTGCATAAGCTAAAAAGATTCTGATGGCTTCCAATCTTGCAACTGATGCAAAAGTTTGGTCATAGTCTATTCCTTCTTCTTGAGAATATCCTTGAGCAACTAGCCTTGCCTTGTTCCTTACAATTACTCCTTGATCATCCAGTTTGTTTCTGAACACCCACTTTGTTCCAACAATGGAGTTATCCTTAGGCTTTGGCACTAGTTCCCACACTTTGTTCCTTTCAAATTGATGCAACTCTTCTTGCATTGCAATGATCCAGTGTGGATCTTGCTCTGCATCTTGAATGGACTGAGGTTCAATTTGAGATAGGAAGCAGGTGTACAACAGGTTTTGGTTGACCTGATTTCTGGTTTGCACACCAGCTGAGATGTCTCCAATTATTTGAGAAATTGTATGATCTCTTGATGTTACTAAATCAACAGGGGGTGTTGATTGTTCACCAACCTGTGTTGTTGTTTCCTCTTGTGGTACAACAACTGGCTCTTCAGGTTGTTTCTCTTCAATATGTTGAATGCTTTCTTCATCTTCACTGCTTTCATCCTTTTGAGTAACCTGTAACTTGTTCAAGTCTTCAACAAGAGAAAGTTCCTGCAAAGGTTCTATGGTAGAAGAGATCTTCTCCTTGAAAGACATGTTAGAATCATCAAATGATATATGAACAGATTCCTCAATTTTTAGAGATGATTTATTATAAACCCTATAAGCCTTACTGATCATGGAGTATCCCAGAAACACTCCTTCATCAGCTTTAGCTTGACATTTTGCTAAATATTTCTTGTCATTATTATGTATATAGCAGATGCAACCAAAAAACTCTAAAATAATCAACTTTAGGTTTCTTCCCTTTGAGTAATTCATAGGGAGTCTTTCCCTTTAGTTTATGTATCAAACTTCTATTCAGCACATAGTTGGAGGTGTTCACTGCCTCTGCCCAGAAGGATAGAGAAAGGTGAGCATCTGACAACAATGTAGTGGCAGATTCAATAAGGGTTCTATTTTTCCTTTCAGCTACCCCATTTTGTTGAGGAGTTCTAGGAGCTGAGAAAGTATGCATGATCCCTTCACTCTGACAGAACTCTTGCATAAGAAGAGAATCAAACTCTGTCCCATGATCACTTCTGATCAGGGCAATGTGAGTATTGAACTCAATCTGTATACATTTGAGAAACTCTGTCAAACACCTAAAGTTATTAGACTTCTTCCTCAGAAAGAACACCCATGTGAATCTAGAGAAGTCATCTACAACTACTAAGGTGTAAGATTTCCCTCCTAGGCTTTGTACTGTAATGGGTCCAAAAAGTCCATGTGTAACCGATACAATATCCTAGGTGAATCACTCTTATTAAGTGACTTAAAACTATTTTTAGTTTGCTTGCCTAATTGACAAGCCCTGCAGAGTCCTTCCTTCTTGTAGGGGCCAGAAGGTAGTCCTCTAACAAGGTTGTCCTTGGATAGCCTAGCAATAGTTATAAGGTTTAAGTGTCCTAGTCTCTTATGCCATAAAATATTTGGTCTACAGACAGAATTGAACAGGCAAATATCTACATCTGTTGAAAGAAAATCTACTAAATAGATATTACCTTTCCTTTTACTTGTCAACACAGTTGTGTTGTCCTCTGACTTGATCTTGCATAATGCTTTGCTGAAGGTCACCTGATAGCCTTCATCACATAGCTGACTGATGCTTATTAAGTTGTGCTTCAGTCCTTCCACATAAGCTACCTTCTTGAATGTTACTGATCCAATATGGACTGCGCCATATCCTTTAGTTTGTCCAAAGTTTGAATCACCAAAGATAACTTTGGGTCCAAGTTTGGCTCTAAAGGATGTGAGGTTGTCCTTATTTCCTGTCATGTGTTTGGAGCACCCACTATCCAAGTACCATTGCTGGTTAGATGTTGGATAGGTCTTCACCTGCACATAAGATAATTCATTTGTTTTTGACCCAGTTTACCTTGGGCCTAGGTTGATAACCTTTAAACTCTGAAATAAAAGACATCCCAGGTTGACTCTTATAACCTTCAGGATGATATCTCCTTGGAGGTATAATCCATTCAGTATAAGGGTTAAAGATTTGGGATGAAGGACCCCTAGGATTAGATTTTGATTTGCCCTTGAAAGAGTTTCCAGAGCTCTGATCTCTGTTCGACGATCGTGGAGCTGCGTTCGACGATCTTGGGTTAGATCGTCGAGCTCCGTTCGACGGTCGACTATGGCAGAGTTCAGGAACTTGAGATCGTCGACCTGAGTTCGACGATTTTGCCTGAGATCGTCAATCTGCGTTTGGCGATCGTCGAGCTCCGTTCGACGATTTCTGCTGGAACTTAGTTTTCTTGGGCAGATCAGAATTTTTCCTAGCTACCTCTACAACTCCCTTTCCTTTATCAGAAATGAACTTGATTGGAGTTATTAGAACTATGGGTTGGCTGGATGAAGCACCCAAGCCCAGTGTACTATTAAATCTGGAGTTCACTGTGCTTGTGATGTCCATCAGCTTGATAATTCTCCCATTAAGGGATTCTTCAAGCTTCTTGGCCTCAGATAGCTCACTTTTCAGTGAAGCTATCTGCTCCCTACAGCACTCCAACTCCTGAGAGAGTTTGAGGTTTTCTGACTTTAAGGTATTATGTTCAAATAAATGATTTCTGAGAGAGATAATTTCCTTCTCAGATTTTAGCAGGTCTAAACATAATGCTTTAAACTCAGATTTGAAGTCCTCTGAATTGAAATCAAAAGAACTGATTACCTGATTTTCTTCAAGTTGAGTCTCTGAATCTGACTCTGACTCTTCTTCATCTGAATTATGTTGTGAGGCATTGATTGCCATCATGCAGAACTCCTCTTCTGCATCATCTTCATCATCATTGGAGCTGGATAAGGCTTCTGATTCCTCTTCAGTTTCACTCCAGGATTCAGCAACAAATCCCTTCCTAGTGTGTTTGTTTTTGCTTGAGGAGGGCTTGCCATTGTTACTTTTCTTGAAGTCCTTTTCTCTTCTTCTTTTTTTCTTGTCCCTTCTGTCCTTATTTTTGTTCTCTGGACAGTCAGGTACAATGTGCCCTGCTTTTCTGCAACCAAAGCAAACAATTTCCTTATTGTTGATTGACTTATCATACCTTGGCTTATCATGCTCCTTGTATGATCTCTTTCTGAAGTCCTTTCTGGCCATCTTGTAGAATCTTTTGGCCAATAGACTGAGCAGTTCATCATTGCCTGTGACTTTGTCTTCTGGCTGATCTTCAGTTGCCTTGAAGGCTATTGTCTTCTCTTTTCTTGTGGCTGGTGAGGCAGCCTTCTGTTCTTCTTCTCTATTCTTAATGAGTAGCTCATAGGATTTGAGCTTACCCAATAGAGCTTCTGTGGTGATTTCATTTAAACTTCTGACATCTTTGATTGGCCAGATTCTTGAATCCCAAGTGCTAGGGAAGCACATTAGAATTTTGTCATTGAGTTCAGTCAGTGATATCTCCTTATCCAAAGTCCTGAGTTCACTGACTATCTGACTAAGTCTATTATATATATCTCCAACTGAGTCAGCTTCTCCCTTCTTGAAATTCTCATATTGAGATATGAGGTGGGATCTCCTATCCTTTCTCTCATCAGCTGAGCCTGAGACTATTTCTGAGAGTTTATCCCAGATTTCCTTTGCTGAATTGCATTCAGCCACCTTTTGAAAGATGTCATCAGACATGGTCTGGGCTAAGATGTTCATAGCCTTGGCATCAGCTACCTTCCATTTCTTGATATCAGCATCTGTTCCTGATGGAGGTGGAATAGCATTTGTACTTGAGTTCTCTGGAGGTCTTGGGCAAACTGTCAACACAGAATTAAAAATATCCTCGTCAATAGAATTCATGTATAATCTAATCCTTGCTTTCCAAAGTGCAAACTTGGATAGATTGCACACTAGAGATCTGGTGCTAGCATAATCTTTGTTGTGGGCCATGATTTGTGAAAACAAAATCTAATAATGAAATCAAAAGAGAACAGATCTAACTAGGAATCTTTGGGTTTAGGTGTTAGCCTGTGCAACCACCAAGGTGTGGTATGTTTAACCAACCTCGCTTTGATACCAATTGAAAGTGCAACTAGATCTGATATACTCTAGAGGGGGGTGAATAGAGTATATGGTGCTTGAAAACTTTTTACAACAATTGTTGTAATCTGAGTGAACAGGGAAGCATCTATTAAATCTAATCCCAAAATAACCTACAATAGAAATTGATCACAGATACTAACTAATCACAAAAAAATCATAGCCAGAAACAAAAGATAAAGATAAGCAAGCCAGAAGACACAAGGAGCTATAGTGGTTCCCCTAAACTTGGGTACATCCACTCTTCTACCACCCTAGGTAGGAATCCACTACAGGATGAGTTGATCAGGTGTCCTGGGCACCAATGAGCTTTTGATAAGGTGCTCAAAAACCAAATCAGATTTTTTGATCAGGTGTCTTGCCACCAACGAGCTTTTGACAAGGTGCTCAAAAACCGAACACAAACTTTTGAAGGGAGTTTGAGAAACCCTTTACAGAGATGGGGATGAGAGAGTTATGGAAGTCGTCTCTTTCTCAAATCAGCTGAGAAGACTATGTGGATTTGATGGTGTCAAAGCTCCCCCTGAGTCCTTGAGATGTTCAGGAAATGAAGCTTTGTTGTAGGGTGATAGGCCTTCAGAAGTTGATCTCCAGCAAATGATGATTTCAGCAATAGCTGAAATGTTAGGTGTCTGGAGTCTTTGAAAGATGTTGGCCTTGAACACTTGAATCACAAGAGATTAGAAGATTTCAGATGGTTGATCTCCTTGGATGTGTGTTCTTGAGAGAATTCTTTGAGACAGAGAATATTTTGTACTTGTTCTTCTTGTCTGTGTTCTGAGTGGTAGATAGATTCAAAAATCTTGTATTTTATTCTCTGGTATTGAATAGAAAAACATCCTCTATCAAGAATAGTCGTTGGTCTGACATTAATTGCATCCTTAATTGCAAATGTCTTCTAAATTAATTGCTGAATAACTCCTTAACTGTTCTGAATTTGAATCTTGAAAAATCCTTGAAGGTATCAGAAAACGTCGAACTGAGCTCTGCTATCGTCGAACTGAGCTCAGCGATTTGGACTTATACAGCAACAGAAATCGTCGATCTGAGCTCAAAGATCATCGAACTGAGCTCAGAGATAGAGATCTAATACTGAGTCAAGATCGTCGAACTGAGCTCGCAGATCGTCGAATGGAGTTCGACGATTTGTTGAAGTTGAGCTCGGCGATCGTCGAATGGAGTTCGACGATCTGTCGAAGTTGAGCTAGACGATCGTCGATTGGAGTTCGACGAATCGTCTTGCTGAGCTCGACGATATGACTTGGTCTCAAACTGAAAATCCTGGGTCTTGAGGGCAGCTTCCAAACCTAGACTTCTAACCCTTAGACTCAATTCTAATTGACCTTTAGATCTATACAGGAGGTCAAAAACAGGTTTCCTAGAGACATAGTGATCCTGACCCAAATTAGTAATAGGGTGTTCCAACACCTGGTTTGGGAGCAGCTTTGGGAGCAGCCTTTCTTTTCTTAGATATTTTCTTCTTCTTAGGATCAGAATCAGAATCCTCTAAATCATCATCTTGATCTTCATCAGATGATCCTATATCATAAAGAGCATCAATCTCTCTAATCATTTCTATGGTAATTTCCTTAACAGTTGGAGGAGGGATAACTTTAGGAATGTCTGCTTCAGTTTCCATATCAATGTCTTGAGCAAGGATGTCATCAAGACTGGGAATGGGACTATCATCCATAACATAGGATGGTCCAGGAAGGCTAGATAGCTGATCATCAGGATGTACTGCTGGAGGAACTACCAAACTTGCCTTAAGCTGTCCGAGAACTTTAGAAGTTATAGGAGGAGAGCAGCACGCAATATCCAAACAAGATGGCTTGGGCCTTGGAAGACAATTAAGATAACTTGTGCAGAAATAATTTAATAGATCAAAAATATCCACTGTGGGATTAATGCAACAATCACCAACAGTCACCACTACTGGAAGAGTTACTTCTTCTGAGTTTATATCAATATCAGTAGCTTCTGTATGTATAACTATCTGAGTTTTTGAAAGAACAAATAACTGGTCTTCTGAAGGAACATCTAAATGCATTTCTGAAGGAACATCTGCTGCTAAAACTGCTGAGGGGAGCAAGGGAGCTTCTTCATTGGATATCTCCCCTGCCTGTCTGCAGAGGCTTCTGTAGTCAGGCCCCCAGAAGAAGCAGAGGATAGAGCAGCAACTCTTTGGGTAAGAGTGTTGATAGAGGCAGTTAGAGGAGCAATAGCTTGAGCTATAAGAATCTCCAAGGAAGGAGAAATGAATTGCACAAGATCATTAGCTATAATGGATAAATTTAGGTAAGGGGGTTCAGGTTCAGAGGTTGAGCAAGGAGTTCTATGTCCACAGTGTGAGCAAATAGATAATACAGAGGAGAAGTCTGTGCGAGTGAACTCAGGAAAAGATGATGATGGAGGGGCAGCAGGGGGAAGAGATGTTGAGGGAACATTTGTTGATGGAACAGATGTTGGTGGATAAATGATGGGAGAAGAAATGTGCTGAGGAGAATCATGAGGGTTTTCAGGATGATCTTCATGATAAGAAGCAAGATTGATTGTACGAGGGGATGCAGAAAGATCTGGAGGAGAAAATACAGGATGATCTGAATGGTCTGATATCAATGCAGGATGATCTTCTGGAGTTGGGGAACTAACTCTGGTATCCTCAGAAGTCCTGGAGGTATTAGGAATCCTAGGAATGGCCCTCTCCCATTTTCCAAACAAAGAGGAATCCAACCTCTTGCTGGCATTGATGAATTGGGTCTGGGAGACCATCAGTTCAGGGGCTTTTGCTTGGAGAAATATCCTCAATATTCTCCCAAAGCATACCTCTTTCTTAGAGTATTTCCTTTTAATCAATGAAAAGAACAAGTCATCCCAGTTGACTGATGTTCCATTAACCAGAGCAGACATAATGGCAAACTGCTGCCTGTTAATATTATCATGGGTAGAGTACTTTCCCAATAGCACTTTCCCGACAACATCAGCCAAAAACTTATATTGAGCAGATAAATTCTTCTTAAGCAACTTTGCTGGCACTCCATCAGGATGACCCATCCTTCCCAGCATAGTTCTATACTCTGAACTGTCTTGATGCAAACTATCATCTCCATTTACCAAGTCAAACAATTAAGAAAGAATGACTGGGGTTAGAACAACCTGATTTCCCGCAATAGATCCAATCATGGTTGATTCATCTGGACAGGTAGAAGAGTAAACCCATTCTTTTATCTCTGTAGTTGGTAACTTGATTCTCTTTGTCATAAACGTCCTCAGACCTTGATTTTCACAAAACTGCAGCATATCCATGAAGATCGGATCGCAATGGCTGAACGAGTCGAAATCAATGTCCAACCCTACGTCAAATTTAATCGCAGATAGGGTAGCCGCCGGAATCATCATTAGAAACCTGCAGGAGAGAACACGAGATCAAGTGCAGGAGGGGAAGTTGGAAAGCGCGAGATATGGCGCGACGATAAACCCTTAAGTAGGTTTTTCAGAATGTGAAGAGTCAGGCTCTGTCCTACGATCATTAAAGAAAAACTTCGATCTCAGATTAAAAGAGGGTAAATAGATCGTCGATCACCGTTCGACAATTTATCTTCTGAAGTATAGGCATCAAACTCCGTTCGATGATGTTTTCTTCACAGAGCTATCGTTGATCGCAGGTCGACGATTTAGCTCAAGATTACTTCCAGGATCGTCCAACTATGTTCGACGATTTTGGTCAGATCCAAAACCTAGGGCAAGAAAATAAATCAATCTTTCCCATTGATCATTCCAAAGCTGATTCAGGAAGAATAGGTTCTTCTTTTCATCTAGGGGTTTGGTGAAATGTGTGCTCTTTGAAAATTAGTGGAGACAAAATCAAGATTAATTTTTCTTTTGTCTAATGAAGTGATGTCTTATTTTATGTTTTGTTTTAAAATGATGCACTGGATTATGTGTTATAGATATAGCACTTGTACTGTCACAGAAAATGGTGGAATTATTTAGGTTGAGACCAAAATCTAGGAGTTGGTTTTGTATCCACTAGATCTGTGAACAGCAACTGCCAGTAGCCACATTTTCAAGGTAAAATTCTTCAGGGTTCACCTGGAACCTAGCACAAAGGCATGTGGCAAACATGATATCTGGTCTGCTTGCTGTTAGTTATAATGGGGATCCAACAATGGCCCTATACCAGGTCTGATCAACAGGTTTTCCATGTTCATCAGAGTCTAATACAGCCTTCACAGTCATGGGAGGGGCTTCATAGGTGAGGCATCAGCCATCCCAAACTCTTAATAAGCTCATTAGCATATTTAGATTGGGAAATGAAGATTCCAGCAGAAGATTGTTTCACTTGGATACCAAGGAAATAAGATGGCTCACCCATGCTACTCATCTCAAATTTGGAACACATTGGATCAGAAAATTGCTTACATGATTTGAGATTAGTGGAACCAAATATATTTTATCATGATGCAATTTTGCAAAGAGAGTTCTATCTACCATGTAATTTGAGACCAAAAGGTGGATGAGTTGGAAGAAAAGAACCTGGGGGTTGTTCAACATGAACCTCTTCTTTAAGTGCTTCATTCAAGAAGGCACTCTTCACATCCATTGAGTAGACCTTGAACTTCTTTCATGCAGCATAGGCTAGCAAAATCCTTATAGCCTCTAGCCTGGCGACTTTCTTGAAAACCACTGTTCCAATCTTGACT
The DNA here is from genome assembly GCA_039583875.1 of Platanthera guangdongensis. Lineage (NCBI taxonomy): Eukaryota > Viridiplantae > Streptophyta > Magnoliopsida > Asparagales > Orchidaceae > Platanthera > Platanthera guangdongensis. The sequence goes on from CM077155.1 coordinate 63,458,930, forward strand.
TTACCATAACTTTTGGTCTGGCCATAGTCTGAATCACCAAAGATAACCTTTACTCCCATCTTGGAGCACCCACTGCCCAGGTACCAATGTTGATTATAGGCTGGACAGTTCTTTTCCTACAAGAAAAATAGCTAATTGTTTTTGACCCAGGTGACCTTGGGTCCTTGGTGATTTACATAACTATAACTGGAAATGTAAGAACATTCAGGTTGATTCTTATAGCCTTTAGCATGATATCTTCTTGGTGGTGTTATCCATTGATTAAGGAGATTGAAGTTCCTATTAGAATTTTGTTTTCTGCTAATGGAATCTGGGATCGACGATTTCTGGTGGAATCGTCGAACTGAGCTCGACGATGTTGGATGTGATCTTCGATCTCTGCTCGAAGAATGCAAATAATCATTCTCGGGGCACAACAATTGTCGATCTCTATTCGACGAATCATACTGATATCGTCGATCGTAGATCAAAGGATGATTACTACTAGAATTTGCGTTCATAGATCGTCGACTTACGTTCGACGACCAGTATTCATCTCGTCGATCTCGGTTCACAGAGTAATAATGACTACTATCTGTGTTCCACGATCGTCGACTTCTGCTCGATGAAAAGTGATGATATCGTCGATCCCCTTTTGCTGAGTAGTTAGACCCAACCTCTTGGTTCAGAGATCGTCGATTGCCGTTCGACGAGTAGTACTCAGATCGTCGACCTTGGTTCGACGACTTATTTTGAACAAACAATTTCTGAATGTTTTTAGTTTATTTTGGTAAAAACTCGGTTATTTTTTCTAAGTCTATTATCTTTTCTTTGCCTTTAACTGATTCTAATGAAGCTAATTTTTTGAAGTAATTGTTAATTCTTCTTTGAGTTGAATGTTTTTAGAAGATAAATTTATTACTTTTTCTCTGAGAAGTTTTATCTCCTTCTCAGATAGAATCAAATCATTGCATAAAGTTTTAAAATCTTCTTTAAAATGTTCTGAAGAGAAATCAAGGGAGGAGATAACCTGATCCTCTTCTGATTCTGTTATTGATTCTTCATCATATTCAGATTCTTCATTATAGCTGCTGGAAGATGCATTGATTGCCATCAAGCAGAATTCTCTTGCTCTTATTTCTTCTTCATCCTCAGTTCTACAGGATGATGCTTCAGAATCACTCCAAGATTCAGCTTTAAATATTCTTTCTTTTGCTGATCCAGCAGCCAATGCTGTGAGGGAGTCCTAGATTTCCTTTGATGAAGTACATTCAGCCACTTCTTGAAAAATGTCATCAGACATTGATTGAGCAAGGATGTCCATTGCTCTTGCATCAGCAATTTTTAGCAATTTTTGGGCTTCTAATGCTGCAGATAGTGTAATGGGACCTGACAAAATAGAGTTGTAAATGGCTTCATCAACAGAATTCATAAACAATTTAATTCTTGCCTTCCAGATGGCAATCCTATCAAGATTGCACACTGGAGGTCTGGTGCTTGCATAATCCATGTTCTGTGTTGTAGTTGTGTATAAAGTCTAAATGGAAATAAATAAAATAAATGTGTAGATCTAACTAAGGATCTTCTAGTTCAAGATTTAACTTGTGCAACCAAAGGAACCTCCTCTGATACCAATTGAAAGTGAGGGTTAGGTCTACAATACTCTAGAGGGGGGTGAATAGAGTATATTTTAAAATTTGTTAGGTCCCACTAAGGCGGTTGTTATAGCTTTTGCTGTAAGCTGAAAATGTGTAGTAAGTAACAAACTGGAAAACAGAAACTAATAAACCTAATCACAACCGCACAGCAAGAATAAAAAGAAAAACATAGGCAACCAGACGACACAAGAAATTTATAGTGGTTCCCCAAATCTGGGTAGTCCACTCTTCTACCACCCTTGGTAGGAATCCACTCACGTTTTTGATCAGGTGCCTGACACCAATGGGTTTTCATCAGGTCCCCAAAAACCAACTCAAGTCTTTTGGTTAGGAGACTTGCAACCAGGAATCACTTTTGAAGGGAGATGACAATCCTTTATATAGGAGGGGGTGAGAGAGTGATTTTGTCTTCTCTTTCTCAATAAACTGAGAAGACTTATGTGGATTGATGTTTGGCAAAAGCTCCCCCTGAATTATTGAATGGTTCAGGAAGATTTGGAAGCTTTGCTGTAGGGTAATAGGCCTTCACAGTGATGATGTCTCCAGCAAGCTTTTAGACTGATATTGATTAGTTGTCTCTTGAAAGCTTGGAGCCGATGATGAACTCTGATGATGATTATCTGATTGATGTTGCAGAGTTCTTCTTTTCCTCTAGGAAGCCTTTTCTGTCGGTCTATTCACAGTATTTGTATATGCCTCTGCATTCTCTGAAAAGCTTTCTTAATGATCGTGGATTATATCCTGTCTATCTCCTAAACATTCCTTTTTGTCATTCTACAGAAATCGAGGAGAGAACCAAACGGATATGAAAACTGCAATAAATGATTTCCTCAACTATCTTTGGCATGTAATAAAATATAATAACTTTGTGAGGAAATGTAGTTAATGCTGTAATAGAAACGGTCATAATCCTTGAAAACATCAGCATTAACTACCAGAGATTTGATGTCATAAATAGCATTGACAAAATAAGAATGAATTCTTCAAGACAGTTGAGCAATAGGGTAGTTGAACACAGAACAATAATCGCTGAGCTGAGATAGAAGATTGTCGAGCTGAGACAGGAAATCGTCGATCTGAATTCTGAGATCGTCGAGCTGAGTTCAATTATCTGCGATCTGAGATATCCGAGAACTGAAGAGAAAGCGTCGACCTGAGCTCGTAGATCATCGAGCTCAGTTCAGAGACTAATCTCTGAGATCGTCGATCGGAGATCGACGATCGTCGAGTTGAGTTCGACGAAAGTCGAACTGATTTGAAATCCATACTTAACTTCTAAGTCTTGATCTTTGTAATGAAATCCAATGCTGGTCTTTGTGAAGCCTGTTCTACTAAGACTAACTTAGACATAGACTATGACTCTGACCATACAAGTGAGTCAATCATCCTATGAGTGAACCTAGCCCAAATCAACCATGGGGTTCCAACACAAAGGAATCCAAAGATTTAGCTAGTATCCCGAAACTGAAGCGCGCGAGTATCCTACCGAGGATTTCAAGTGCTCCACCTCATACCCCTGGGGTCCTATTTATAGTCAAATGCAATGGGAGGGGGGTCATATTTATACCCCACCCCCTGGCGACTAGGCGACTTCCAGAGGAACTCGCACGGGCTAGGCAAGTATCTCGCCTAGTCTCCTACCTGGCGAGTATGCGAGGGGAGCTCGCCCACAGTCACCCAGGCCTTCTGCGATCTTGAATGCTGACTTTGACTCTTGCCTTGACTTGTTGACCTTGACTTCTGCTGACCTGGCTGTGGTAGGACCCACTCTCGACGAATACGGGTTGTACACAATCACCGCTCTTTCTGAACGACATCGGAGCTCGGAAAGAAACAGCCAACACTTATTCGACGAGCTGCTCTGCCGAGTATCTGGGTTGCTCGCCTCCTGTGACTGCATGCCGATCTCTATAAATAGGGGGGCCTAGTTCTTTAGCCGGTTCTCCATAACTCGCGCATAATGTCGAACGCTGAGAAGTTTCTCCATGATAGTCTCGTCGTGCTGACTAGTGCTATTGGAGTCACTAAACCAAAGCGACCATGCGAAGAGGATGTCGCCGCCGAATTACCCCCTCTCAAGAAGAAAAAGATTAAAAAGTCCAAGAAGAAACCCGCCTCTGGTGATGATATCTCGCGGCCACCTCTTCCTCGACCCACGGCCTCCACCAGCAACCCCGTGCACTCTGCCAACACGCAACAGTTGCCTAGCGACTTGGGACTTGACGACATTCCCAATATCGCCGTCTCTGATGCGAGTCTCCTCTACTCGCTCGACATCCCTAAGCTCGCCACGACCATGGCCCCGGAACTCGCCTCCACTCCGGCGACACAGCAGGTTGAAGTCGTCGACCTGCCAGGTTTTCTTTTTACCGAGATGATTTCCTGTTCTGACGGTTGTTTCTATTGCTTGCTAACTTGACCATGATACTCGCAGATTCTCCCTCGATGGGTGTTGGTGTGGTTCTGAATGTTACCCCATTGAGCTCCGTGCCGCTAGTCTCCCTTCCCGCCGGGAGACAAGTAAAGACCGCGCACATGGTGCGGATCAACATCGGAGCCCAAAAGGACATCTGAGTCCTTGGTTCCTTCAGCGAGCAAGGAACCTTCGTCGAAGAATCTTCCGCCGAGGAAGACGACTCTAGCGAGCAGGGATCCATTGCCAAAGGACCCTCAATCCAAGAAGGATTCGCTGGTGAGTAAGGGTCTTCCGGCAAGTTCTGAGCTGCCTGCGAGGAGTTCTGCTCCGCCCGCCGCGAGTTCTGCACTACTTCCGGTGAGGTCTTCTCTGCCTGAGGCGAGCTCCTTGCTACCCCCGCCGCCACCTCTTACAAACGTCGCCACCATCCAGTCGGTGACCGTATCCTTGCCGCTGCCGCTGCCTCTGGTCGCGCCTTCTCAAGTCGCCACGACGCGACTTCCTCCGCCTCCTCTGCTGAAGAATCCTCAGCCACCGGCGAGTTCGTCGCTCCCTCCGCTTGCTTCATCACATCCCGCAGGTAGTAAGCCGGTCAAGCCACGGCCGAGCTACTTCCCGCCAAGAGGCGCGGATTCTGGACAAGGGGGGTGCAGGCAAGGCAAGGCGGCCGAGCTTACTGGGGGGCCATCTTCAAACCGGCGAGATGAGCCAACTCGCGGATCCTCTCCTCGCCGATCTAGATCTCCTCACCGATCTAGGTCTCCTCGCAGCGGTATGTAGCGCTATTGATGCCATATAGGGTGGCTAAATATCTTGTATAATCTGGCGACTTTCATTTGCTGTCAGATCGGTCGGCGACTCCAGGGGCGGCCTTCATCGATGCCATGGGGTTACCGGGAATGGAATATCGTCGTGCTGCTGCTCGCGCCTACCTGGATCTGGAGAGCAAGTTTGACCAGCTGGCAATCTGCTAGCCTCATCGCCGAATATCATCGTTGGAAGTGCGGATGGCGAAGATAGAAGAGCTCAAGAGTATGCTGGAGAGCTACGAATCCCACTTCCACATGATAAAGGAGAACGATCGTCAGCTGGCGATTAATAACCATCGCCTCTAGCTCATCCTTCACGAGGTCTCTGGCATTCGTGCGAGTATGGGCTCTGTCGGCCGGTTGACGAGGATGGAGGAGCAGTTGCGACTCGGCGATGACGCGATGGCGATGGCAACCGAGCACTTCCGGCGAGCGCGAGAGATGGGTTGGGCTGGGCGACATCCTCATCCCCCAGAGAGGCCTAGGCCTTAGAATTTTTTCTCTTTTTTATTTTTCTTTTATTTGGAACACGCCGAGTGCGGCTTGATGAACGTTTTCTGATTTTGTAATAAGCGAGCTTCGATCTCGCACCATTATTTATTTTTTACCGTCTTCAATGTTTGTGCGATATCTTGTCTGGATTGTGTCGAGTTTGTTCTGCAGGTTGCAATAATGCTTTATCTATTCTGTGCGACCTACGCAATGGAGCCAGGAAAAATCATGCTTTATCTGTTCTGTGTTTTATCTGTTCACTGCACCAAGTGTTGAAGCCAGGAAAAATCCCAACCTCAGAATTCGGACCAAAGCCACCTAAGGTTACTGTCTCAGAAGCCGGATCAGACGGAAAAGATGACTAGAACGAAGAAACAGGTCAAATAGGACCCCAGATGTTGCGGCAGGAAGGACCCACCACGTACCCGGATGCTCGAAAGGAGCAACCCCTTCTCAACCAAGGATGGCCGAACTGGGTACGAGGGAAGCTAGGTGGCGAGGTCGCAATGTCGCGACTTGCTCTCCAAGGAAAAGGAATCCAAAGATTTAGCTAGTATACCGAAACTGAAGCACGCGAGTATCCTACCGAGGATTTCAAGTGCTCCACCTCGTACCCCTAGGGTCCTATTTATAGGCAAATGCAAGGGGAGGGGGGGTCATATTTATACCCCACCCCTGGCAACTAGGCGACTTCCAGAGGAACTCGCACGTGCTGGGAGAGTATATCGCCTAGTCGCCTACCTGGCGAGTATGCGAGGGGAGCTCGCTTATACTCGCCCAGGCCTTCCGCGATCTTGAATGCTGACTTTGACTCCTGCCTTGAATTGTTGACATTGACTTCTGCTGACCTTGCTGTGGTAGGACCCACTCTCGACGAATACGGGTTGTACACCTTGGATCTCTTAAAAGAGACAAGTCTCCTTGGGGCTAAACCTGCTCGATCTCTGATGTTTGTTGGTGATGACAAGTGTTGGAGTAAGGAACACACCTCTTCTTGAAGATGTCACCAGGTACAGACGGCTTGTGGGGAAACTAATTTATCTGGCAGTCATAAGACCGGATATTTATTATGCAGTGAGAAGAGTGAGCTAGTTTATGCAAGATCCTAAGGAGTGTCATCTTTAATCGATAGTGAAGATTCTGCAGTATGTGAAAGGTGCTCCAGGGAAAGGACTTCTGTTTCAAAAAAGGGGACATTTGAAGGTTGAGGCATACTCTGATGCTAGCTATGCAGATGATAAGGATGATAGAAAGTCTACTTCAGGGTTCTGTACTTTTTTTGGAGGGAATTTGGTCAGCTGAAAGAGTAAGAAACAAACCGTAGTTTCCAAGTAAAGTGCAGAAGCCGAGTATAGGAGCATGTCTCTAACTACTTGCGAGCTGAAGTGGTTACAGACACTTATGCTTGATTTTTGGAGAGGTTTATGATCATCCTCTACCAATATTTTGTGATAATAAGGCAGTCATATATATTTCGAGGAGTCAAGTATTTCATGAGAGGACGAAGCATATCGAGGTTGATTGTCATTTCATCAGAGAGGAGATTTTGAAGAATCAAATCTGCACTCTGTTTGTTACCTCAGAGAGAGAACTAGCTGATTTCTTCACCAAGCCATTTACTCCTTTTGGGGAGGTTTATAGCAAGTTGGGCATAGTAGATATATATGCTCCAGCTTGAGGGGGAGTGTTGGAGCTTGAGAAGACCGGGAGGTTTTATATCTAGCCGCGACAGTCTACTGCTCTCCTCAGTCAGGCGGTTTGGCTCAGCGGTCTGGTGGTGAACCTCAGGAAGCAGTCAATAGGATAGCCTCAGCGGCGGTCTGAGGGATAGCCGTAGCAGCAGTCTGGGAGTTAGTTGCAGTAGTGCTCTGGAGTATTGTCGTAGCAGTGGGCTGGTGGTTAGCCGCAGCAGTGATCTGAAGGTTAGCCGCGACAGCGTTCTGGTAGTTAGCCACAACAGCGGTCTGGCAATTAGCCGTCGTAACGATCTGGTGATTAACTGCAGCAACTATCTGGCAATTAACCGTAGTAGCGGTCTGGCTATTAGTCTCACCAGCGATCCAGTGTTTAACCGCAATAGCGGTCAGGATATTAGCCGCAGCTGGAGTTCAGAGGCTTCCTGGTCTTGTTTTCTGTATAGCATGGTGGTTTGACTGTCAAACTGCCTAACAATGCGGCTTGTATTTAGTCCCAGATCGTCTGTTGTATTCTCTCTTCTCCCCAATTTTCTATAAATAAGAGGGCATACCTATATATGTTTATCTTTTTTGAGAAATAAAATTTGTCTTTATTTAGCTCTTTTTCACAATTAGTAATTAAAATAATAAAAACATTTATAAATAAATTCAAACTAAATTTTTGGAAATCACAAAAAGCCAAGCAAGGGTTTATTAAAAACAAACATTTTTTGTTTTTTTCTAAGTTTTTCATATTTTTTTCTTTTTAATAATAATAATGAAATAAAGAGAACTAAAATACTAATTCGAATTAATTTTTTTGTTAATTCTTGGATTTCCCAAGGTCTACCATGTGAATGGCTCGGAGCGATACTAGGAGATATGATGAGATGAAAGCTCAAAACTCACTTTCCAAGAAATTTATTTTCGATTATCTTTTTTTTTTGAAATCTTCTATTTTCTTTTAGTAATAATTAAAAAAAAGTGCTACAATTTCATACTAAAAGTTAAACATTATCCTCAATGTTTAAAACTAAGTATAGAAAGGATAAAAAAAACTAAAATTGCAAAACGAAATTTTTAAAAAAAAAACTTAAAGAAGAAGATAAGCAATTGGTGCCTCCTAAGAGCGTTTTTTTTACCGTTTTTGAGCTAGACGATTAGGGGTTAGGTAAATGGATAAAAATAAGAAAAGAGCACAGACTACTCCTTTAATATGCATTCCAGGGAACATGCTGAAATCTGTTGCCCAACGACTCTTCCGCTCTAGCCTTGATTCTTCTTTTGTTGGCGGTGAACATTAGATTGTGAATTCAAATTACCAATCCCTACTTTAGGTAATTGGATCAGCATAGAGGTTTGGTGGCAATGACCTTCTTTTACATAAAATTTGTTAAAATAAGAAGAATCAAAATTTAGCACGTCAGAAACAATTTCACAAAGAGATTTTTGTGAAAAAAAAGATGAAGCTCTCATTGTTTATTTTCAAAAATAAAATTGTTATTCGAAAAATTATTTGAAAACCCAAGAGGATTAAATTCATGGGACAAAGTAATTTCATGAATTTCATTTTCAAAAATATTTTATAAATTTTCATGAAAAATAGGAGTGGAATCGAGTGAAGGTGAAAAATAAACGTCTTCCACTTCAAATTCATCGGGCGCGCCCACACTTATGCTTTCTTGGTTTAAAAACATTTATTGATTGAAAAACTATTTTAAATTGGATTTGAAGAAACATTTTGCGGTATAAATTGAAGGAATGTTAATTTTAAAAGCTTGATCTCATGGTAAAAAAATTAATTAGAATTATACAATATCATTATTATTATTAGAAAATTTATTTTCATTATGAAATTTATTTTCCTAATATCATTTTCACTATTATTTTCATAGAAATTTTGAAAATTATTTTCATAAGAATTACAAAATAATTTTCATAACAAAAATTTTGAGAATAAAAATTATTTTCATCAAACAATTTTTTTAATAAGAATTAAAAAAATTATTTTCATAAGAATTATAAAAAATGTTTTCATTAGACAAATTATTTTCATTATTTTTAAAAAAATTATTTCCACTTTTAAAATTTTGAAATTAGAATTTTAAAATAATAATCATTTTGACAAAAGTCATATGAATTTTGAGAATAATTATAATCATCAGATCCTTTTGAAAAATCATTTTGATTAAAATTAAAACATTCCTTACCTTCATGATTTATACAGCAAAAATTACAAACAACATTGCGCTTTCTTTCGGCTTCAAAAATATTAAGTTTATTTTGAAGCGTGTCAAAAGTAGCGGCTAATTAGGATAATAATTTTTATGAAAAGAGAGCAATCGTTAATTAAAAAATTGGAATTTAAGAAAAATAAAAGAAAAATATTTTTATAAAAAAAGCGGGTTAAGTTAGTCTCATACTTTCTGAGGTCTATCCCGTGCAGGGTTCGCACCAGTACTAGGAGGTATAATGAGATGACAAGCTCAAACCACCTTTTTCGGGAATTTAGAATGCGGCTTTAAGCAAAAATAGTTTTTTTTTTATTTTTAGAGAAAGGGAAAATAAGAAAGAGAAAGAAAAGATAGAATTAATAAAATTCACTATTTTCAAATTATCAATAAAATTCCCCAACAATGACACCAAAAACTTGATGGGCTGGGATCGAGACTACGAAAACGACAACGACAAGTATACCGTATCGAGAGTGGTATATGATTATAAATCAAGGTCGTATTTTACTCCGGATTGTCTAGTACTTCTACTTTGAGCAAATTATTATTATCTTATCGGATAATAATTTGAGATGTTTATGAAGAGAATTAAAGTAATAAAAGCAAAGCAAAGCATTCGATCAAAAATCAACCTCAACGAAAATATATTTAGAAAAACTCAAAATCATGAAGAAGAGAATTGACCGTGGAGATTCCTGAAGCATGAGAACGGCTCTCTTAAGGACTACGCTCAACTAAGCTTAAGAAATATTAATTGAACTCTCGTTCAAATCAATAACTTAAGACTTGTTTTATCGAGGTGAATCTCACTATAGGCCTTGACTCTGATCCGAAAAAGCTTTGTCATCCTCTCTCGAAGATTGCGATCAACTCATTTTATTCACGAGGTATCGATTCGTACTCATGAACCTCTCGACTAACTAAAATACGAAAATAAGTACAAAATCACATAAAGACATATGAGATCGAAATAAAATGGAGAATGAATCAAAACTTTGATTCAAGGACAATGAGAAATAATTATCAGAACATAAATAAAAAAGATTTCATCCGATTAAATGCTAATAAAAATCTAGCTAGATATGATTATGAAAATGAGAGAAGAGAAATAGAAAAAGAGAACAATTTTAGTGCCAAGGAAGGAAGAATACAATTGCATGAAAGTAAAATCTAAACTATGGAATGAAATTACAAAACTTGAAAGTAAAACTACAGACTAAAAATACATAAAATGAAAACTAGAAATGGCCCAAGAGGGGTTGGAATTGGACTACTTGTCTTCTGGATCAGTTGGGCTTTTATAGCTGAAGAATTTAGGTTACACGCCCCAGGTAAACGCCTGTGACCTCGGGGCGTGTTGGGGGTCATGATTGTTAGAGCGTCTCGGATGCGATCTCCATTGAATTCTGGTGTTTCGGGCGTGTAACGCCCCTTAGTCACGCCCGTGACAGGGGGTGTGACCTAGGAAAATGACAAATGGCGGGAAGAATATGCGGGTTTGCGTGTAATGGTCAATCCGTGGACTTACACGGGCAAGACCAGGAAGTCAAGGGAGTGTTCTGTTGGGGACTGCGAGATCGGCGAGAGGTAGTTCACGCGCGTGATCTGGATGTCACGCCATCTTTTCACGGGCGTGTCACGGTAGCAAGTCACAGGTGTGACTCCTAGAACACGAGCGTGTACTTTAGCTTTTTCACGATTTTGGACTCTTGACCACATCAGCAGATCGGGACATGTCAATTAATATTACACGCCCCTAAGTCATGCCCGTGACCTAGGGCGTGTATTGCCATTTTTCCAAAATTCTGCATAAACCTGTAGAAGATAGAATTAAACCAAATTAAAACTAAAATTATAAAAAGAAAGGTTTTATTATTAATCTAAGTACAAAAATACTAAATTAACAAAAATATTAATACAAATAATATACTAAAATATAATTTAAATACTACTTATCATCAACCAACCGGTCGATTCAGCGCAGCGGATAACAATTCTTAGGGCAGATTTTATTCAATAGAGTAAAATCGAAACACATCCTCCATCTCCCATCACTCTTCTTTATCATTACCACATTGGAGACCAACCTTGGATACTAGATCTCTGATACAAGCCTGCCTTGAGTAGATTGCCCACCTCCTCCTGGATGGGCTCAACCATCCTGTCAGTCAAATCTGTCCTATTCTTGCGGATAGGACGGACATCTAGGTCAAGAATGAGGCGATGATATGCCACATGCGCGTCTATGCTCGAAATGTCCTCCGCATTCCAAGCGAAGACGTCCATATTCTGTTGGATGCAAGCCAAGATCCTCTCCCGGGCCTCCGATCTTAGTCCTTCGTTGATTCACAACTTCTTCGCTGCCCCCCCCCCCCCCACCCCCCCCCCCCCCCCCCGCTCTGTGTGATGATCTCCTTCTCAACCACCTCCTCTGCTGCCTCCAACCTGGCCTGATCCTCCATTAGCTTGTCCATCTCTTTGGCTTCCTCCTTTCAGTAGATGGTGTTAACGGTTGTGACGTAGCATTGCCTTACCACCTTGGGGTCTCCCCTGACTCTAACCAAAACTCCTCCATCGTTGTACTTCAAGAAATAATGGAAAGAGGAGGGGACACACTGGAATGCGATGATGAGTGGCCATCAGAAAATGGCATTGTAACTTCTCGAGAATCAATGATAACAAACCGACAGTTCCTGGACCGTCACCCTAAGGTGGTGTGGAGCACAACTCCTCTCTCTACCTCTTTCCTCTCTCCTGAGAACCTGAACAACAGTCCGTCTGAAATTAACACCATCTTGGCCTCTACCTTCATCTGATCGAAGGTCTTCTTGAAGATTACGTTCACCGAGCTATCGTTATCAACCAGAATCCTTGAGACCATGAAATTATCGATGGCCACTTTGATGAGCAACGAGGTGCAAAACAGATCCTCATGATCCAACATGGCATTTCACGAGAAGGTGATCTTATCCTCCGAGGGCGGGGCTTGTGAAGTCAAAGTGACGCTATAACGGAACATAGTGTGGGGGCTCCCCTTATGGGTGGCCTCGATCCCCCCTCCCTCATATGGATCACTATAATCCCTCTTAGAGTGCCCATATTTACTCAGTCCTCATGTCTATCTTCTTCCTCTACTCCTCCCACTACCACTTCTTCGATTTGTACCTTCGGGGGTTATTCCTTTGGGCCTTTTGCCCCTCTGAACTCCAAGAACTTTGGGCAGGTGGTCGTTGCATGACCCTCCTCCTAATGGAATTCGTAATAGGGCAACACAACCCTACCCCTTCCTCTTCCTCCTGCCCCATCTCTCATGTTTCCTCTTGCTCTTAGGCTGATTGCCATAGTCTACTGAGGTGGGGGTAAAAGCGGCCTTGGGACTGGTCTACACCCCGGAGGGTTGAACAAACTTTTCCCTCCGTTAAGGTCCCCCCCCCCACCCTGGGCAATCCCTCTTCCATGACCCTGACGTGGACCTCCCAGCAGCCTCCACTCTAGCCGATTGACCGGCTATTGAAATCCTCATCCTGGCTCTTGTCCTCTATAAGGTCCCTAGAACCCATGTTCCCTTAGCTCCTCTCATTTCCTCCCATCTTGTTGCATAAAACCTCCTTGCTCCCACACCTCACTCTCTCCCAACTTAGCCAACTTTGTAATGCCCCCGAATTTCTGATGTTTATTTTAATTCCTCTAGTTGCGTATTTTTGATGTCAGGGCATTACGTTGACGCGTAGTTGACGGGTACCGTTGCTGGAGCGTGACTTTTGCTCATTTAGTATCCGAGGTTTTGGCTTAGAATATTAGCTTGGCTAATTTCTAGTGTGTTTTTGAGATTTCCTTTGCGAGCTGAGTTTGTTTTGGAACTCGGTGAAGCCTTTTTGCGATTTTTGGTGTTTTTGACTTCGGGGAGTTTTTACTCGAGTTTGGTTTGTCGAATCTTCCTTTTGACTTCGTCGTTAGATTTGTAGCATCGATATTTAGTTTTGGTGTGAATTTCGTAGAAATCCGAGTTGATTTAAGTTTTTGGGTTATTTGAACGTTTCATTATTAACAATTATTTGTATATTATATAATTCACTATCTTAATATGATATTATATTATGATATTAAAATATGATATTATATTATATCATATTTAGTCTCGTTACCCGAGTTTCATTATTAAAATGATATTATATTATATAATATGTGAATTTATAATAGACTTGTCTAATAGATAATATATTATAATGTATATAATTTGTAATATATAATATATGTAATATTATACTATTCACTATCTTCTCCCCCAAGCTATCAGAGCGAGAGTGCGAAAGAAAGAGGGCGACGAGTTTCGTAAGGCTTTCAACCACCACTTGTAGGGATGTCGGTACTTGAAATCGTCGACAGAGGGTAGATCCGGAAAGCTCTTGCCGAGATCTACGCATTGGTAGTAGGTAATTTTGTTTTCATGGACTTTTGGCATTAGGGTTTTTGACCTTGACTCTCGGTTGCCCTGTAAAGTTTTAGTAATCGTTGCCTAAGAGTTCTTGCGACTGATCCTTGAAGCGAAGCGCTCATGAGGCCGGATTTTTGAAGATCTTAAGGCAAGTGCTGATTTGCACCCTTGCCAAGCCTTTTATTAAGTTCCTTATTGTCCTTTTTCTGATTTTTTTTCCTTATCTACTATAGGTTGTATAGTACTTAGCATAGCAGTAAACTAGTTTTCTCTTCTTGCCGTAGTGAGGAAGAATTTTTTGCTTATGTTGGGCTTCTCCCTTGTCCACCCCTCCCTTTCCCTTAAGTTATGGAACTTAGTCTTGGTCTAGGTTTGGATGTTATCAAGAAGCTTAATTATTATAATTCTATTAAGCTCTGTTTAGGAAAGACAACTTCTGTCAGGTTACTGCCCTTGGCATTGAGTGCGTTGAGTGTACAGCTCTTGGCATTGAGTGAGTTGAGTGTTCAACCCTTGGCGTTGAGTGCGTTGAGTGTTCAGCCCTTGATATTGAGTGCGTTGAGTGTACATCCCTTGGCGTTGAGTGCGTTGAGTGTTCTTCCCTTGGCGTTGAGTGTTCAGCCCTTAGTGTTGAGCATTCAGCCCTTGGCATTGAGTGCGTTGAGTGTTCAGCCCTTGGCATTTAGTGCGTTGAGTGTACAACCCTTGGCATTAAATGCATTGAGTGTACAGCCCCTGGCGTTAACTGTTCAACCCTTGGTGTTGAGTGCGTTGAGTGTTCAGCCTTTGGCGTCGAGTGAAGGCTTGGCATTGAGTGAAAAGCGTTGAATGCACTGAGTATTGTGCCTTGGCATTGAGTGCGTTAACTGAAGCAGGCTTGGCGTCAAGTGAATATACTTTGGATTTGAGAGCGTTGAGTGAAGCTGCTATGCATCGAGTGTTTTGACTATATCTGTCCAGGCGTCGAGTGGACTCAGAGCCTTTGTTTAGGCGTCGAGTGGACTCAAAGCCTTTGTTTAGGAGTCGAGTGGACTAAGATCCTTTATTTAGGCGTCGAGTGGACTCAGACCCAGTGTTTTGGCGTTGAGTGATCTCAGAGCTTGTGTTTTTGGAAATTTTGATGTGTCCGTCGAGTGACTTTCAGTTCGTCAAGTCATATTCGTCAAGTTTACCTTAGTAACTTCTAGTTTTCTTCTGTTTGCATCGTCATGAAAATCTGATGCTGAACCTTGGTTTTTGTTTTGTTGGTTTATATAATGCATGACTATCGATGACCTTGGTTATCTATATTTTGCATGGTTATATAATGCATGGTTATTTGTAGCCCTGGGTTGGAAGTGGATAAAGGACCACCACCTTATGGGTATTTATTGCATGGTTATTTGTGGCTAGGTTGGCAGTGGATAAAGGACCAACAACTTGAAACCGGTTTGTGAATCATTACACTTGGTTGGTTTTTCTTCTCTTCTTATAGACTGTTGGATTTTGTTGGACAATGTGGCCACCACCATAGTGCCTTTTTGAGATGTTTGGTCTGA
The DNA here is from genome assembly GCA_039583875.1 of Platanthera guangdongensis. NCBI lineage: Eukaryota > Viridiplantae > Streptophyta > Magnoliopsida > Asparagales > Orchidaceae > Platanthera > Platanthera guangdongensis. The sequence goes on from CM077155.1 coordinate 63,474,167, forward strand.
AGGTTGGTGTTGGACAATGTGGCCCCCAACTTAGTACCATTTTTACCGGTGTTAATGATTCATGCATTTTGAGCTGATATATATATATATATATATATATATATATATATATATATATATATATATATATATATATATATATATATATATATATATATATATCATTATTGTTGGGTACATTGGAAAATATGTACAAGATTTGAAGAAGCCTCACCTTACTCAATAATATGCATCAAGGTGTATTTGATGTTGTTTTGAGTTTATATGTGCAGGTTAAGAAAATACAAGAATGCGGGAAAAAGTTTCTAAGTCAATGAGTCGACACCAGAAGAAGCAGTGTCGACACTCATAAAGGCTTGTGTCGACACTGGAGAAAAGCTGTGTTGACACTTGGAGTTAATTGTGTCGACACTTGGAAAGATTGTGTCGACACCAGAAGAAATTGTGTCGACACACAGAGGCAGTGTCGACACACAGATAGAGTTTAGTCGACATCAACTGTGTCGACACACAGAAGTAGTGTCAATACACAGAAGCTTAGTCGACATCAACTGTGTCGACACACAGAGGCAGTGTCGACACACAGAAGACTTTGTCGACATCAACTGTGTCGACACACAGGACTTGTGTCGACACATGGCAGAATTTCAACAAAATCAATTTGTGTGAAGAAAAGAAGTGACTGTGTCGACACCAAAGAACTAGTATCGACACAATCTACAGAAGCTGTGTCGAGAAGCAGTGTCAACACCAAGGAAGCTGTGTGGACATCACCAAGGCTTATGTCGACACTTAATCTACTTATGTCGACACATGATGAAGTTCAGTCTCGACACTTTGCTGACAGAGACAGAGTTTCAAGAAGTGACTGGATGACTTGACAGCTGTCATTACCAACCGGTCTACTACAACTGTCAGAGCTGTCAGACTTTATTAGAAACCGGATCAGCTGGTTACCATGGAGAAAGTCTATATAAAGGCATTTTTCCTTGGACAGAAGGACAAATGAATATACACAGATAAAGAATAAAAAGAAGAAGTTGGAGAGAGAGCTCCATCTATTGAAGTGAAGAAAGGGACTTATATCAACAAGTTCCTCAAGTGCAGATCCTGAACCAGTATGCCAAGAAGGATTCAGATTGAGATTTGAATTTCAAGAAAGAATTTGATTGAAGATCAACTTCAAAGGAGATCAACCCTACTGAGTTCAGATCCAAGAAGCTTTGAAGAAAGCTAAGAGTGGTTGTTCTCTGCCATCAGATTCTTCCAAGAACTGGTCAAGAAGTCATCCATCCTTTCTCTATCTACCAGGGTGGTGGTAAAATACATTGTTACATCTATTTTCTGTAAGATCTTTTTAAGATTTGAACTGTGAGCCTGGTTTATAAAGGCTGAGTTGTAGGAGATTATTTTCTCTGAGTGGTAGGCCTTGTTGAAGGCTGAGGTAGGGCTGTGAGCTTGAGTTGTAGGAGATTGTTATCTCTGAGGCCTTGTTATAGGCTGAGGTAGGGCAGATTGTCTGAGCTGTAGGAGTGTGGACTCACTCTGAGTTGTAGGAGCCTTGTTTGGGTTTTGAGCTGTAAGATCTGTGGATCTGAGGTGAAGAGAAGAAGTTAGGCTGAATCTAGCACACTGCTAGATAGGCGAAGGGGAAAAGTGGATGTACCCAGACCTTGGGGAACCACTATAAAAACTGTGTGCAATCTGTGATTGTGTGATTCTGTGAATTATGTGTTGTGTTAGCTGTAGAATTAATTGTTTCTAAGTAATTAACTGAATAGATATTCTGCCTTAGAAGAAAAAGGAATTACACATATTCACCCCCCCCCCCTCTAGGTGTTTAGGAACTAATTATTTCAATTATTATATAAAATAATATAGCATTCTTGAAGCACACCATCAGCTGAATCCTGTCCGTCCGATCAAGCTCCATCAAAAACTGGTAGTTGGATTCAAAAGACGAGGCCTGTCAATATTTAAATCCCTCTTTAAAACACTGTTTACACTCCAAAAAATCCTGATACCCCATTTCCGCATCTCGTCCCTTCAATGGCACACCCCGCCGCCGGCGGCGGCCTGCCCGGCGCCCACCGGGGGTTCGCTGGCCTCCGGCGAACCCGCCGGGGGTTGTCCAGCGGTGAGAGGTTAGGGACGCCGCCGGTGGTGATCCTGCCTGCTCGCCGCCGGACAACCCCCGGCGGGTTCGCCGGAGGCCGGCGAACCCCCGGTGGTCGTCGGGCAGGCCGCCGGCGGCTCCGCCGACGGCGGCATGCGGAAGAGGCAGCCCCTGCGTGTTTTTTCTTTCTATTTTATTATTTAATAAATAATTAAATAATTTATATTTATTATAAATTTATAAAATTATATAATTATGAAAATAATTTAATACAATTATTTAAAAAATCAGAAAAACAATTATAAAAAATTCAGAAATATAAAATTTTGAATAATTTTAAATTTTAACCGGGGGTCGAGCGAAGTCCGGCGGGGGGGCGGGAGAAGCCCGGCGGGGGGCGGGCAAAGCCAGCCGGGGGGGCAAGCGGGTGACGCCCGCTGGGGGCGGGCGAAGCCCGCAGCGATGCATCGAGAACGAACGAAGCTCGTTCGAAGATGTTAGTATATATATATATATATATATATATATATATATATATATATATATATATATATATATATATATATATATATATATATATATATATATATATATATATATATATATATATTATATAAATCAATATAGGTATTTGGAGACACACCATAGAACAAACAAGAGTCATTGGATCATGAGAGAGAGCATGAGATAGGAGGAGAGAGTTGGGAGAGAGAGAGAGGAGTGAGAGAGAGAGAGAGGAGAGAGAGGGAGAGATAAAGGAAGAGAGATGGTGGAAGGGAGAGGAGAAAGGGGGCGAAGAGAGGGGGAGGGGAGAGAGGGAGAGAGAAAGGGAGAGAGATGGGGAAGGGAGAGAAAGTAGAGGAAGAGAAAGATTGCGTGAAATTAATGTTTTATGATAAAATGTAATTTTTTTTATAAAATAAAAATTGTAATATATATTTATATTTTTTACGGTCATTTTGAGTACTCATATGTATATATTGCGGGCACTGCCCGTCTTGATGTGGGTGCATTGCCCGTCTTGATGTGGGCACATCCCGCTTTGATGCGGGTGCAACCCGCAACGACGCATCGAGCATGGGAGAAGCCCGTTCAGAGACGGGCAAAGCCCGCCTGGATACGGCCGAAGGCCGCCCGAGAGCATCGAGCACGGGCGTAGCCCGTGCGAAGATGCTCGTATATATATATATATATATATATATATATATATATATATATATATATATATATATATATATATATATATATATATATATATATATATATATATATATATATATATATATATATATATATATGTTCTTATGCATACACTTGCAGATATTAATAAAGCATAATTTCATATTGCACTTGGTGCAATTTCTTATACTTAAAACCATGTAAATCTTTCTTTTGCTTATTACCTTATATTTTGTATGTTGTGGATTGGCAACTATTTTAGTTGTGGGTTGGTAACCCTTTAACCTCTCTTATTATTTACCTTTGTTTTCTTTTGCCACTTGTACAATCATGCTGAGATATTCTTTTCTTTGAACGCCTCAGGTTTGTAGCAGTAGCCGGTTAAGTGACTAGGGTTGGTTGTTACTGGCATCCTGCAACAGTTGTAGTTGTTCTTCCCTCTCCACTGTGAGGTAGATTTGTTGCTTTAGTTTTTTTAGTTCAGACATACATGCCTTTTGTGGGTTCGTGTCAGGTTTTTGACACCCACTAGATGCTTTGGTAGATTGTTAAGTTACTTGCTAGCTGCTAAACTTCTTCTAGATGATTTGATGGTTTTACTTGCTCTTTAGGAAGGTTTTATGTTAGGAATGCATGTTAGTTAATTTAAGTATAAAAAGTATCATTTTGACTATCTCATGCATAGCATTATTTTAAACCAGAGTCACTATATATTAACTAACGTAAAAGCTATTTCCATACTTATATTAAACATAGAGATATGCATATCATGAGTTGTCCTATTTGGAGAATTATGCTCATGTAGGATGTTAATCTAGATAAATAAAGTATTTTCCACAGCATATATTTATATTTCTATCTGTGAACTAGTTGATCCACTGAGCTGAGTGATACGACCGTCAAACTTAACAAAAATCTGTTTTCCTCAAGATAAATTTGAGAACTTCATGATAAGTGTTAGGATTAGATTTATAACATCCCTCAAACAACTAGACCCCTAGGGAGGTTTTGTCATGACTAGGTCATGAAAAAACCCTAAGAAGCTCAAAAGACCAAGTGAGCAAAGATACAAGGTGAAAATCACCTTGGTATGCCTATAGCACAACCTCACCACCAGACCTATGGTTTGACCTTAGGGATTCAACTTGACTCCTTGACCCCACCACACCACCCCTGACCCCTTTGGTGGTCCATAGGGTCACTAAGGACCCATTGGAGGCAACCCAAAAGGTCAATTTGACTAAGGTCAACTCCACCCTAGTATTAGGTCAAACTAGCTCAAATAAGCTAACTCAAGCTCAAGCCCAATCCACTTGGGCAAACCTTATTTCCATTAATAATATGGGTTAGTGGGGTGCCTTTAGGCTGAATTAGCCATCAAATTCGGCCATGGTGACTAGGAGAGAGAAAAACTCCACTCCCCCTTTTATGGAGGAGAGAGAGGAGGAAGAGAGCCATTCATGGCCAAGGGAGGCCAAGGGCCCTCTCCCTTCATCTCTAATGGGCTGATTCATCTCCCCCATCAGTGCTGAGGAGATCAAGGGACTTTCCATGCCCTTTCAGTGGCCGGGGGCAGTGAACCCACATTGGCCGAAAAAGCTTCCCCATGGCCATTAATGGCCATTAAAGATTGACCCTCCCCCTTCCCCAATTGGTTATTTTAAAAGCTTCACAGGGCAGAGAGGAGCCGTTTCCACTCTTCCCCTGAAGAAATCGAGGTCTTCTACTGTGTTGTTGTAGAGCACCCGACGGCGCCACCACCGTCCATGGCAACCCGGCAATCGGCCCGACTCCAGCCCTCCACTAAGCTCTTGTCCCTCTCCTCTCTTCTAGTGGGTAGATCTAAATTCGACGCTTCCGGAATTGAGGCCAATTGGCCCAAGATCGGCATGGCCGAAGGCTTGGTTTTTCAAGCTTTTTCTTCCACCCAAAAACCACTGTTCCGGCCACCACCGGCCGGCCAACCACCGTGAATCGTCAGCCACCATTTCAACGAAGGTGGTGGTGGTGGTGGCCGGTCGGGAAGAGGCGCGGGTGGTCGGGAAATCGCCAGCCAAAATGGCCCAAAACGGGCTAATCCTGGTCGTTGGCGTAATGGAGAAGACGAACCGATCTCGTCGATCCTGCTTCAAGATTTGTGCAGAATCTAATAACTTATTATTTGTATTTAATTCATTTTTGTTACTTAAAAGGTTGTAAATGTTTTGATTTATTAAACATACCTATAGCCCCCTACAGTGAAAGTGTCTTACATGAATATTGTAGTCCTTGATGTCAAGTTTAATTTAAAATTAGTTTCAATCAATTTGGGTCAGTGCTATGACCACAACACTCAAAATGGTGAAGCCTATACATAAGGCTAGGTAGAAATTAAAATTAGTTCCCCATCAAACCATTCATCCAAATGACCTGAGATTTTGGATGGGGGTCACTCCTATCTATACCTGAAACATATCCAAAAATGGGAATTTTTGGAAAACATTTTCTTAAAATTTTTGTAGAAATTTAATAGACCATGTATGAATTATTTAAAGGGTCTAATGACCTCTAAACCAACCAAAATTTTGGTGGCTGTCTCTTAGGGTCATGACATGAGTGATAAAAATCTCAGCCCAATTGAGTTTGATTTGAATAGGTTTTTGTGAGGCCGAAGTGTGGCCCTTTAAGGGCAAATTAGGGCAAAAGTGTGTTTGGGGCATGGAGGGGCCAATACTCACCCAAAGTGGTTGGGACCTTGGCCAGAGCCCCAAGATTAGTTCAAACACCCCCTCATGGAGTTTGTCCGTAGGACCCTAGTTCAAACCGTAAGGTTGAACTTTTGGGGTTTGTGAAGGACATGGTGTGATATGTCCTTGTATGGACTTGGAGTTTTGTCCATGAAGTCATAGGGTGGTCAATAGCCCTAGGATGGAATTTGGTGACATTTAGACTTAGGCACACAACTTAAATCAATTAGGATTTGCTTATGCTTACGCATTTTATGGAACAATTGAAGGGTCATATGACCTTAGATCTTTATGAAATACTAATAGAAGAGTTTTTATATCATTATGAGACTCTGAAATTTATTGTAGGGTGTTTGGAAGACAGTAACTCATACTTGTAGTTATAACCTTTTTATTGCCCTTATTGACGATTTTGATAAATTCATGATTAAACTAAATTTGAATTATATGAAACCCAGATAGTAATGTTTTATGATTATGTTTAAGCTCTGGTAATTTTTGTGTAATTTTTGGATTATGATTGATGGTACTTCCTTCTTTACCTTTAATTACTGCAAATATCTTTAATTAAATAATTAGGGGATAATATATTTATGAAAGTTTGTAAAACTTAGTACTCTCTGATATTTTGGCATCATATAGTGATTGTTGAAGCCAAAAATGACCTCAACGGGAGTTCAAAAATAGGGGTGCAGCCAACACCTACTTCTCTCAAGCCTCAACCCTTGACTAGTTGCAAAGGACCGAAGACTGACCCAAAGCCTCAGCAGGGAGGTCCCACCTCACACCCGGAAGATCTCTGAGAACTTCCCCTTCAAAGCCAAAAGCCGGGCTAGGAGCTCCTCAGAAAGCACTGGAAGTTGGAAGATAATGAAAAGCCTGCTTTCCAAAGAGCCCTTATGGGTCTATTTATAGTCTTTGCTGTCCTGAAATTACTGAAATGCCCCTAGTTGATCTGCCAATACCCGAATCCCGCGGTTTTTCTGAGGGTACGGGGGTAATTTCACCCGAGTGTAATTTGGTCATTTTACCCAAGGCCATGGGCCTCACTCGGCGAGAGCCTTAAACCGAGAGCCTTCTGTCTGACGCAAGCGGTCTCGCCTGCCTACAGGCGAGAGCTTCTTTAAGACGATCTTGGTGCTAGCGCAAGTGTTCCCGCGTTAGCTTAGTTCGACGATTTGGCTGCGCTCGACGATCTGGGCTCGATGATCGACAGGCACGGGGCACCTTGCAGGCGAGAGCTCCTTTGAGACGGGAGCTTGGCGCTTAGCGCAAGCGCTCCCGCCTATTTGGGCGAGAACTTCTCTGGCTAGCCTAATTGTGACCATTGCGCCTCCTGGTCTGACTCAGCGAATATGGGGTTGTACACAATCCCCGCTCTTTTTGAGCTAGCTCTGTACTCGAAAAGACGCGTCCAACCCATAAATATTCACTGAGCACGTGTCAACATCCGGGAATCTTTTGGTGGGCCGTACCGTGGCTATAAATATATGTGCTGATAGACGGTCATAACTCTCCCCTTGAATCATCATTCTTCGCCTGAGTTCTCGCCTCCTCTCGTGATGCCTTCCAAGAGCGCTAACAAAATGCTTCCGCAGGATCTACAAGACCGCATCAATGCGACATAGGCGCGAGCCAAGGCTAATAGTGCCTTGGTTGCTCCATGGTTGGCGAGACAGTCGTCGGCTGTTGAGCCTTCCCAGCCCAAGAAGAAAAAGAAGAAGGCGAAGGCCGTCCAGCGAGACTTGCCCCGCGAGAACAGGAGCCCGCCTACCCTGACCCCAAGCCGCGCAGACGATCCCTCTCCGCAGAAGGTATGTCTGATTCGCCAATTATTGAAAACACTAGTCGCTCTATTGCTGACGCGATATTTCTCGCAGGAAACGGTTCCCGACGTCGTCAAGTCCCCGCGGGAACCTCTGGACCCATCATCTCGCCCCCTCGAGGACCAACCGCGGGTCTCGGAGGTGGCCCCTCCGCCTGACTCGAGAACTGCAGGTAACCTTTTCATCCTCGCTCTTAACTCACATCTCAGAACGCTGAATTGTCTTCCCGCAGTGCCAGCTTCCGCCCGGCCGGGTCTCGCTACCCGGGAGAACGAAGCAAGGGCTGCAAATCAGCCTGCCCTCGCGGTTGATTCCTCCCTACCGGCGGGAGGAAAGACTGCCGAATCTTCCACAGCTCCATTGGATGCCACCCATCCCGCGGGAGAGGAGACCTCCCCCCCCCCCCCCCGCTTCCGGCCTAGCCGGGATTACCACTCGCAAAATCTACCCCCCGGGAAAAGGAAAGCTGATCCACCTACTCTTTGGGACTGAGGGGGGGGGGGAGGGGGCTGGGCCTTCTCGCCTGCCATCGACCGGGGGTTCTCGCCACGCTGCAGGTATGCGGTACGTTTATCACGATTATCCTTTAGTTCTCGTCATAACTGGAATTTTTGTCAGGGGATCTGGGCTCGAGGTCTGGAGCTGACGCAGAGGAAGAAGAAGAAGAAGAAGACAGAGAGGGGGAAGGCGGCGAGAGCTCCCCCTTCCCTTCATCTGACGAGATGGAGGAGATCTTGACCAGTGCCGGGAGCGTTAAAAGACGGGGGAAGAAGGTTGTCGCCGTCCTGTCGAAGCTTATCCGGCGAGAGCGGGCCCATAATTCCGCGGCGAGAGAGTTCTGCCAGTCGGTGGAGAAGAGGCTGGAGGCTCTGGAGCGAGATTACCTCATCAGCGAGATGGATCGGCCAGGAGGGCCTACCGCCGGATCTTCTCCTGAAAGGTGCATCGCGCGAGTCCGAGACCTGTCTCGCCGGATCAACCTAGGATGCACCGTCCTATCGTCCTACTTCAACCTGCAAGCGCCACCGAGGACCAGGATGCGGGAGCAAGGATGATGGCGGTGGGAGCCTTATTGATTCGCGAGACCTCACCCCTCCTTGCCCCCAGCCTTCCCCTTCACCAATGTGCCTCGTTAATTTATGTCTAACTGATGTTGTTACTTTTCATTCAGCTCTCGCTTGGCGAGAATAACAATCATTTATGTTATTATTGCTCTGTTTAGCTCTCGCTTGACGAGAGTAACCTGGCCTCCCGTTTCTGTTTTCATTATTATTATATTTTTTTTATTTAGCTCTTGCGTTAATTACCTGTCCGCCCGTCACTATCAGACTCGGGCGGGAAAACGAAGCGCCGCCGACCTATGGCGTGACGGCTGTACCCCCGCCGCCTCTCTGAAAATTCATAATGATCACGGCCTTTTATAAATAGAGGGTCCACCTACTACATTTATTTCTCTGATCCGAATCTCTCTCCCCTCTTTTGTCGTTTTAGTGGTTTTCCAACAGCTCTCGCTTATTTTCGCCTCCCGTTCTCGCACGTTTCATGCTCTCGCCTCCCTCTTAAATACCTCGCCTACAACTTCCCCAACTCGATGCCGGGCAGAAGCGAAGGGCGTTCGAATTGTGCGGAAGCTTTCCAGAAGCACCTGTTTCCTTCCTGTACCCTTACCATGGACGAGTTCAACTTGACCCAGACTCGCTACATTCCAACAGGCTTCATCGTGCGGAACCCCGACAACCACGATAAGGTAAACACCGCGGGGGAGGGGGAGCTCGCCATCTCCCTTGAGCACTTCGAAGTGGGCTTCCGCCTCCTGTTGTGGCCCGAGATGCGCCAGGCCCTCTGGTATTACGGAGTGGTTCCCGCACAACTGAACCCGAACTCGGTCGCGATCCTGGTGGCCTTCATCTGCTACATGCGATCCGAGAGGATCGATTTCAGCCTTCCAATCTTCTGGAAGTTGTTCACCTTCCGCGCCAAAGGAGGGGTGGTCTTCTTTTCAGGACAACTGCTCAAGACCATCGGTCTCGCCAACAAGCACCACCACTGGGGCGAGAGGTTCATCTTCGTTTCCGGCGACTTCGGGAACGTGCCTCTCGTACCCATCCAATATGAGAATGCCGCCTATAAGCCGCCTTCCTTGGGCTCACGCGAGAGCGCCCCCCTTGATTTCTTCGGAACCAAGGACTTTGACGTCCTCTTCCTCCGGCGAGATGTTGATTCACTCCTCCGCGTGCCCCCGGGCGAAGGTAAGGTCTCGCCTTTGTCTCGTTATTCCCTTCTTATCGTTAGAACTGAGTGTTGTCACTTTCGCAGGAGAGCGGGAGATCCCCCTACGCCAACCCTTTGACGAGGCTCGCGCTGCCGGGAGATAAACTGCGAAAGACCCACTGGCTCTCGCAAAGGCTGCGGCGCAAGCTTGCTGGGACGAGCCGGCCCCGCCTCCTTCAACCGGCGCCGGAAAGCGAAAGCCCGGTGCCCCTCTGCCCCCACCGATCAAGAGGCCCAAGATAACTGATGCCGAGAAGGGCAAAGCCATTGTGGTGCCGCCCTCCCAACCTCTCGCCGCGGGCCACTCTTTTGAAGAGATCCTGCAGGTCATGAGCGAGATCACGGCTACCAGGGGTGGCGCTGAGGCCCCTGCCGAGAACCCTCCGGCCCCCGGTGTAGTGGAAGGCGAGGAAGCCGCTGCCGAGACCTCCGGCCAGCCTTCGTCTGGAGAGGTGCCGCGGGGCCACTGCAATTTTGGTCTCGGCATGAAGTGCCTGGACGTGGAAAAGAAGCCGTTGTTACAGTGGGACCCCGACGTCAACAGGGTTTCAATCTCATCTCTCCTCCCCAGCTGGGCGGAGCGAGATGAGGTTACCAGCGAGGCATTCGCCTTGGGCTACTGCCTCTACAGCTGGTAGAACGCCAGCGTCTATGACAGGATGACCACCAGGCTCCTGGATTATGACTCCACTCGCGCTCTGATGTGCGGGCTGGAGCTTGCGCATATGTCTGCTCGCCGGAGCATCACCATCGACCGCAAATTCTAGGACATGTTCACGGCCAGGGAGGGCGCGGTGGCTGAGGCGGCTTCTTTGAAGAAGGAGCTAGAAGACGCCAAGCAACTGCTGTCATCTCGCCGGGCGGAAGAGGTAAGCGAGACCATTCTCGGCACTTGCTCCCGCCACTACAGATTTCGACTATTCTTTTCCTTCCACGCTAACTTCTCGCCGTACAGGATTCCGCTCAAGCCGCGGCGCTTCGCGAGGAGCTGTCCCAGGTGATATACGAGAACGTCCTCCTGAGGGACCAGATCGCGCCTGGAGGCGAATGCGCCCCCTCCTCTGGATGAAAGACTGAAGAGCCGCTACTACTCCGTCTACGATATCGACAAGCTTCTCCAGGCCAACGCGGAAGCTACCATCAAGCTGACCTTGGAGACGCTGCGAGATGTCGGATGCCTGGACGGGAGGGGCAAGATCATTACCGCTCAACAACTCGTCCCCTGGCTCTTAGAGCCTGTCCCGAAGCCCCCGGGCGCGCCTGATACCCCGCCCTCGGATGTCCCGAAATCCCCTCCCGCGGGTGGCGAGACATCCGGGGAGAGCTCGGGCGAGAGCTCCAGCGGGAGCTCAAGCGGGAGCTCTGAGGGGTACAGCTTGTCTCCCTGAGGGGCCTTCCTTTTTTCCTTTCCTTTTGTTGTACTGAGCGAGAACGCTCTGGATGTGTAATTACATTAAATATATTGCAAATGTTTTGTATGCAGTCCTTTTCTTTTTTATTGCAAACGCGCTTGATATCATAGTTCTGGCCGAGTGCCTCTTAAGCACGCTTCCGCCGAGGCCCTTGGCCTCCCTAGGATAGTCTCCCTTAGCGACGGATAGGCGGGAACCTATCAAAAGAGAACCGGGCTCAGACATTTTGCTCCCGCGCTCTGCCGAAAACAGTCTATCGGGAACGTCACTCGTGGGCCCTTCGAGACAAGGTCGTCCCCCCTTTAGCTTGCGCGAACCGTTCCAAGCTTTCGCATAACACTTCCCCGTCTAAGAATATTATGTGCCTTCCCGCCGAGAACCTCCTTTGGCGAGATCTTCTTGTCGGGGGTCTCCCTGCCGAGATCAGTTCTCGCCGAGACCTCTCCTATCTTCACCTCTTTCCATTTCGTGTTCCGGGTGCGTTTCCTGCCTTGCCCAAACCAAACCTATCCCCCACAGGCGAGCCTTCTGACCTGCCAGCTAGATGAGAGCCTGCGCAGCGGGTCTACCTGGGGCTGTTGGGTACATTGGTCTAAGTGTACCTGATTTGAAGAAGCATCACCCAACTCAATGATATACATCAAAATGTATTTGATGTGTTTTTGAGTTACTTGTGCAGGTTAAGTATTTGCAGGAATGAAGCAAAAATTTCTAAGTACATGTGTCGACACCCAGAGGGAAAGTGTCGACACTTAAGAAGGCTTGTGTCGACACCCAGGCAAGCAGTGTCGACACTTGGAGTCATTGTGTCGACACCTGGGATGCAGAGTCGACACCATACAGGAAGTGTCGACACAAGGAGCAGTGTCGACACTCAATGAAGAAAAGTGCAGACAGAAAGTGTCGACACAAGGAGCTGTGTCGACACCCAGTGAAGCTGTGTCTACACCAGAAAGTGTCGACACTTGGAGCAGTGTCGACACTCAGCAAAAGTCTGCAGAGACTAAGTACAAGTGTCGACACCCAGCACAATGTGTCGACATTTAGCAGAAGAGTCAGCACTTGAAGTAAGTGTCGACACCAAGAATAATGTGTCGACACTCAGCTGAAGTCTCAACAAGAAGAAGTATGTGTCGACACCAAGAACAATGTGTCGACACTCAACAGAAGACTCAACACTTGAAGAAAGTGTCGACACAAGGAGCTGTGTCGACACTTAGCAAAGAACAGCAAGATCAACAAATTATTCTAAGTACAAGTGTCGACACTATGGGAATGTGTCGACACTCAGCTGAAGTCTCAACAGAAGAATCAAGTGTCGACACAAGGAGCTGTGTCGACACTCAGCAAGTATCAACATAGAAGACTATGTGTCGACACCAAGAAGCAGTGTCGACACTTGACAGATACAACACATGAAGATGTGTCGACACAAAGGTGTTGTGTCGACACTTAGAAGAATACAGCAAAATTCTGAAGAACAAGTACTTGTGTCGACACTCAATATTCAGTGTCGACACATGCAGAAGAAACTGTGTCGAGATTAAGAATCAACAACACAAAGAGTTGTGTCGACACCTTGTAGACTAGTGTCGACACTTAGACAACATGTGTCGACACTTGGCCTATAAGTGTCGACACTTAAAGACAGAAAGTCTCGACACTATCAGACAGACAGAGAACTTTCAAGAACTGACTGGATGACTTGACAGCTGCCGTTCCAGCCGGTCTACAGCACCTGTCAGAGATGTCAGAATTCAGTTATGGACCGGACCAGCCGGTTACCATGAAGAAGGCCTATAAATAGGCCTTTGATGTCTACAGAAGAAGATGATCAACAAGTTGTTGAAGAGATTGAACACAAGTCCAAGTTCAGATTTAAAGAAGATCTAGCTGTCCAAGAGCAGATCTAAGAAGTTGGAGAGAGAGGGTTCCATCCAAGAAATCAGCCATTGGAACTAGGCTGAGAAGAAGGATTCAGATTCATTCTGGGTCTTAAGAAGCAGAGGTCAAGGATCAACTGCAGAAGGAGACAATCTAATTGAGTTCTACTTTCAAGAAGCTTTGAAGAAAGCTAAGTCAGATTGAATCCAGCTGAGTTCTTCCAAGAACTCATCAAGAAACTCACAACCACCCTCTCCTTTCTTTTGGTTGTTGAGTTAACAATTGTAAATTCATTTTTATCTTGTAGGATCCTTTGGATCTGAGTGATTGTAAGCCTGTATTTATAAAGGCTGAGGGTAGGGCTTGAGAGCCTGAGTGTAGGCCTTGTTGGCTGAGTGTAGGCCTTGTTGGCTGAGTGTAGGCCTTGTTGGCTGAGTGTAGGCCTTGTTGGCTGAGTGTAGGCCTTTGTGGCTGAGTGTAGGCTTTGTGGAAAAGCTGAGTTGTAAGGCTTTGGGCCTGAGGTGTAGGAACCAGTTTGGGTTCTGAGATAGTGGAGAAGTTTGGCCGAATCTAGTACACTTCTAGATAGGCGAAGGGGGAAAGTGGATGTACCCAAATCTTGGGGAACCACTATAAAACTTTGTGTGTGTTGTGCTGTGCTGTGTATAGCTGTGTGATTGCTGTGCCAAAGTAGAGTAGATTCTGTGATATAACTGCTTGCTGCCATTAAAGTTTAAAAAGGATTAAGTCACCTATTCACCGCCCCCCCTTCTAGGTGTTTAGGTACTATATCTTTCAAGTGGTATCAGAGCGAGGTTCCTCAAAACAAGGACTAACAGTCTGAGGAGATCCAGATTGGCAGATTCAGTCTAAGACAAATTACAGATTCAAGAAAATCAAGAACCATGGGTTCCTCTGAAAATCACAAGGAATTGGGTTCCATGAAATTACCTATATGCAGAAAGGAAATATTTAGGATCTGGAAGGAAAGGGTAAGGCTGTTTATGGAGGCCTCAGACCCTAGGATCTACATCACAGTAAAAGAGGGGCCATATGTGCCCATGAAGATATCAGTTCTAGATGCAAATCAGAGAACTCCAAAGGATTTCTCTGAAATGACTAAGGATGAGATTGTCCTAGCCACCATGGACAAGAGGGCACAAAACATTATAGTAAGTGCCATAGATGATGCAACATTTCAAAATCTTATACACTGTAAGACAGCCAAAGAGATGTGGGACACTCTTATTGTGTATATGGAGGGTTCTGAAGAAGTTAGACAAGATAGAAAGTCCTTGCTAAATCAGGAGTATGAAAGTTTTAGACAAGGAAAGGGTGATAGCATAACTGAGTGCTATAAGAAGTTCTACAGAATAGTGAATGAACTAAATGACAAGTTTCTAAGGTCCCTAACTAAAGATTGGGACACAAAGATTTGTGTCATTAGAGAAATGGCTAAGTTGGGAGAAATTCCTCCACCTACACTGTTTGGCAAGTTATTGTCTTATGAAATGCAATTGACAGTGAGGAAAGAGGAGGAGAAATCAACAAGAACTGAACACAAGGAAAGAACTATAGCTTTCAAGACAGAAGCCTCCAGAAAGTGCAGGAATAAATCACCAACTCCACATCTAAAGGTTGCTGAATCAGAGTCAGATGAATCAGTCAGCACAAAGTCAAAAAGCAGTGAAAGTGATGAAGACTTTGCTGCCTTCACTAGACATTTTCAGAAGTTTTTGAAAAAGAAACAGTGGAAGTCAAGGCTTTCTACATCACAAGGAAAGGAAGACTCTTATCAGAAAAAGAGGTCTTCAAAGAAAGACAAGAAAAGGACTAAGTCTAGCAAGGCAACTGGTTCCAAGATAGTGTGCTATTGCTGCAATAGACAAGGCCATGTTATTGTTGATTGTCCTGAAAAGAGAAAAGAGTCTAGTGACAGGAAAAAGACTTATTTCAAAGGCAAGAAAGAAAAGTCTTTTGTTGCCAAGAAGGAGAAGACTCTATCAGATATCTCTTCTTCAGAAACTGAGTCTGATGCTGAGGCATACATAGGGCTGTTTGCTGAAGAAGAAGAAGAAGAATTCATGCAGATAATGGAGTCTATTTATGAACAAGAAGACAGTCAATGCCAAGGGCTAATGGCTTTGACAGAGCAAGACAAAATCCTGGAACAGCCAGGACCCAGTAAGGTACAATGTTCAACTCTAAGTTCAGTTTCTTGTTCTAGTACAGAATCAGATTCATCTTCATCAAGTGATGAAAGTGTATCTGAGTCTGAGGATGATATTCATCAGCTGATAGATGAATATAAAGTATTGTTGCAAGCTTACAAGAAAAGCAAGTCCCTAGCCAAAAGTCACGCAAAGGAAATTGCAGATCTAAAAGCTGCTGCAACAGATTCTGAGAAGCTATTTGATCAAAAACTTAATGAGATAGCCAGGCTAAAACACATAACAGTGATTCAGATGGGGACTATCACCTCTAAGAATGATCAAATTAAGAGTCTGGAGATCAATCTTCAGAAAGAGAGAGAGCTTGTTGCTAGGTTTTCTAAACCTAAGTCAGTGTTACCCATCATTGATGAATTTGTTCATCACAAGGGTAAAGCTGGACTGGGCTTTACTAGACCTGCAAGGACTGAGCAGTCCAAGTCCAAGTCCAAGGGCAAAGCCCCAACATTCAACAAGTCTGTTGTAGATAAGACAGCAAAGACTGTACCTAAGCAAAGGTACAACAAGTTTGAATGTTGGTGTTGTGGCAAAGTTGGCCATTTTGCAGTGGACTGTTGGCACAATGCTAGTGCCAAAGTGAGTACCAAACTACCTGTTGGAAAGCCAGTAGGTAGCTTTGTCAAGTTGCAAACTAACAAGTACCAAGGACCCAAGAATTCTTTGGGTTCTAAGGTTCATTAAATCTATTTTGCAGGTAAGTCCAAGTGGCCATACCCCAACATGGTACTTGGACAGTGGATGTTCCAGACATATGACTGGAACTAAGGGATTACTAAGGGACTACATTCCAATCAAAGATGGTCCTAAAGTAACCTTTGGCGGTTCTGAAAAAGGAATCATCAAAGGATTTGGTAACATTTCTAGCAATTTGGTTACCATTACTCAAGTGGCTTATGTTAAAGGGTTGAAACACAACCTAATAAGTATAAGTCAATTAAGTGATGTAGGGTATGACATCTCATTTGTTAAAAATGGTTGTCATATCAAGAGGTCAAGTGATCAAGAGATCATTTTGACTGGTTATAGGAAAAGGAATGTCTATTGCTTAGACATTATGGTTGAGAACAGTGGTTCTCCAGTGTGTCTTGTAGCTGATGAGACAGTCTCTCATTGTGTCAAATGGCACAAGAGGCTTGCCCATCTTAACTACAAGACTATTAGCAAACTCTTTAGCAAAGAGTTAGTGAGGAATGGTCCTCAAGTTAAGTGTGTTAAAGATGGTATTTGCTCAGCTTGTCAAAAGGGCAAGCAGAATAAATTCACCTTTAGAAGCATAGAAAACAAGGATGCTGTGAGGTGTTTATACCTCTTGCATATGGATCTTTTTGGTCCAATGTCAGTTCACAGCTTAGGTAGGAAGGTTTATACCTTTGTAGTTGTAGATGACTACTCAAGGTTTTCCTGGGTGTTCTTCTTAAGACAGAAATCTGAAACACCTAATGTCTTCTATAACTTTGTCAAGGAAATTCAGAATGAACTAAATAGTACAGTGGTCAGAATTAGAAGTGACCATGGTACTGAGTTTCAGTCTGAAAGCATGACAAAACTTTGTGAAGATTTTGGGATATTTCAAGAATTCTCTTCACCTAGAACACCTCAGCAAAATGACATTGCTGAGAGGAAGAATAGGACCTTGATAGAGGCTGGTAGGACCCTATTAAGTGATACATCACTGCCAGAATATTTCTGGGCTGAAGCAGTTAACACTGCATGCCATGTTATAAATAGGGCTACCATCACTAAAGGGCTCAACAAGACCCCCTATGAAGTTGTGAAAGGCAGGAAACCAAACCTATCCTATTTTAGGATCTTTGGTTGCAAATGCTTCATACTTAACAATGGTAAGTCTTACTTGACTAAGTTTGCTGCCAAGTCCCAAGAGGGAATATTTGTTGGGTACAGCAACAACAGTAAGGCTTATAGAGTCTACAACTTGACTACACAAGTTGTACAAGAATCTGTGCATGTAGTTTTTGATGAGACAAAACTTATTAACAATGAGTTGTCTAGTACTGTATGCAGCCCCACAGGTTTAACAAAGAAAATGGACAAGCTTACTATAGAAGAAGTACCTGCTGCAAGACAGCAAGTAGAAGAAAGTAGTTGTTGTCCAGGGGGAGAACTACATGTGCCAATTGCAGAAGAAATACAAGGAGTATAGCATGATGGAGATGCTGAAGTGGTTCAACCAGAAGTTAGGATGCCTCCAGCCAATAGGCATCTTAGATATCATCCAATAGAGCAGATTATTGGAGATCCAAGTCAAGGGGTACAAACAAGGAGCAGAAACCTGAATGCAGCAGTCTACTCCAGCTTTCTATCCCAGGTAGAACCTAAAAAGTTTGAAGAAGCCATCAAAGACCCACTTTGGATTGAGGCTATGCAAGAAGAACTCAATCAGTTCAAGAGATGCAAGGTTTGGGAACTGGTTCCTAAACCTAAAGACCATAATATAATAGGAACTAAGTGGATCTACAGGAATAAGATGGATGAACAAGGGGTCATCATTAAGAATAAAGCAAGACTGGTTGCTAAAGGATATAGGCAAGAAGAAGGTATTGATTTTGATCAAACCTTTGCTCCAGTAGCCAGACTGGAAGCCATAAGGATGTTCTTGGCCTATGCAACCTATCAAGGATTCAAGGTTTACCAAATGGATGTCAAGTCAGCATTCCTGAATGGTAATCTTAAAGAGGAAGTCTATGTGGAACAGCCCTCAGGTTTTGTAGATTCTACTTTATCTAATCATGTCTATAGACTTAGGAAAGCTTTATATGGGTTAAAGCAAGCCCCTAGGGCTTGGTATGAAACCCTATCTAGTTTTCTCATTGAGAACAAGTTCTCAAGGGGGAAAATAGATAAGACTCTATTCCTTAGGGAATCTAGAGGCAAAGTTATACTAGTCCAAATATATGTAGATGACATTATATTTGGGTCTACTGAAAGCAGCTTTTGCAAAACGTTTGCAAAACTTATGCAAGGTCAATTTGAGATGAGTAGTATGGGAGAGCTGAAGTTTTTCTTGGGTCTCCAAGTTAAACAGACTGAAAGTGGTTTATCCATATGTCAGTCCAAGTTCACCCTAGAACTCATATGGAAGTATGGTATGGATTCATCCAGTACCATGAAGACTCCTATGGGGTCAAGTATGTCTCTTAGCAAGGATGATGCAGGGAAACCTGTAGATGAAACCTTGTATAGAGGGATAGTTGGCTCCTTATTATACTTGACTGCTAGTAGACCAGATATCATGTATGCTACATGTGTCTGTGCAAGGTATCAAGCCTGCCCCAAAGAGTCTCATTTGACTGCAGTCAAGAGAATATTGAGATATCTAAAGGGCACTCCCTATCTTGGCCTCTGGTACCCTAGGAATGGGGATTTTGAACTAACATGTTATTCAGATGCAGACTTTGCAGGATGCAAAGAAGATAGAAAAAGCACTACTGGAACCTGTCAATTCCTAGGTGGGAGACTAATTTCATGGAGTAGCAAAAAGCAAACCAGTGTGGCTATCTCCACTGCAGAGTCAGAGTATGTGGCTGCTGGAAGTTGCTGTGCTCAACTTCTGTGGATACAACATCAGCTAGAGGACTATGTATTTCAGGTAAGTAGAACTCCACTCTTCTGTGATTTTACAAGTGATATTTCAATAGCTAATAATCCTGTATCCCATAGTAGAACAAAACATATTGAAATTAAATATCATTTTCTTAGGGAGCATGTAGAAAGAAATGATATTGTACTTGAATATGTTAAAACAGATGAACAACTAGCTGATATGTATATTAAGCCCCTAGAAGAAGCTAAGTTCAATAGATTTAAAATTGAACTAGGAATGATAAACTTAGAGTAAGTTTACAGAATTTAAATTGGCTAAGTAAAAAGGTGTCGACACATAGACAAGTCTATGTCGACACAGAATAGTGGTGTCGACACTTCAGGAAAAAGGTGTCGACACATCTAGGAAGTTGGTGTCGACACTTCAGAATATTAGTGTCGACACATGACATGTAGGTGTCGACACATCCAATGTGGTGTCGACACTTAGTATTTACTCAGAATTTTCTAAGTAAAGTCTCGACTATGTGTCGAGTTATGTTGTGTCGACACATAACCAAGTGTCGACACATAAAATCTGTTGACTAAACTTGTGTCGACACATATGTGTCGAGATATTATAAGTAAGTGTCAACACTTATTGCCAGTGTCGACACATTTTAAGTTAGCTGTCCCGCCTGTTCATCTTCAAAATCAGAAAGTTATAAATAGGGTTTTGTCTTAGTTTGTCGACACGCTTTCAAAGTTTCGAGACCAAAACTTCTGTGTCGACACCTCTCTTCTCTCAAGATAAATTCTACAAACCCTAATGGCACCTAAGCTAGAGGAGAATGTCAACGAGGGATACGAGCTAGTGCGCGGCGCTTTTGAAGATGCAGATCAAGAAATCAAGTCTGTCGTAACCCTAGTTGCCGATTCTGGGTTAGAGTATTTAGTTTCTGAACCTACAAAAATATGGAAGAAATAGGTTCTTGAATTCCTAAATGGAGCTAAAGTGGATGAATCTGGATACAGAATCAAATCCAGAGTTCATGGAACTAAGGTTAAGATTTCACCAAAGAGCTTGAGGAAGGTGCTTCAGTTGCCAAGAACTCAAGAGGAAGATGAAGTTACTGCTACAAAGACCAGGGAAGCTCTTACCTGGTGTGGCCTTGATTCTACAATGAAGATAGGATCTGTGTTTAACAGGAAGGGAATGAACAATCAAGGAAAGTTTCTTTCTGAGATAGTTGGTAAAGTATTACTCAGCAAGCCAGGAGGGCATGACAGAGTGTCTGCCCATATGTTTGGAATAATGACAAGGATAATCTTCACTCTAAGCACTAATTGGTCAGTAATTGTATTTGAGAAAATTAAGGAAGGTCTGAAGAAGCCCAACCTGGGCCGAATCATTAGTCTATACCTAGCTGGTGTGATTCCAGAAGTAATGAGTACTGCTGCTGGAAGTAAAATAAACCACATGAGGAAAATGGACATGAGGTTGTTTTCAAGATGGGACAGGGTGTTGACTAAGGAGCTGCCAACCCCTGAAAAGATTGTTTCTGAGAAAGAGATTCCTCCCAAAAAGAAAAGGAAGACTGCTCTAGTGGCACAAGAGTCCACTAGCAGTTCTGAAAGTGAAGAACAGGTGGTCTTCACTCCAGATGAGCATGGGGAAGAGCCTGCTGAAAAGACTCTTGATCCTCAAGAGATTGCTGAGATCCAGGGGGAGCTTTCAGTTGTAGTAGAACCCTCTACACTGGAAAGTGAACATGCCACCAACACCATACTAGAGGTACTCACTGACCTAAATACTTTAGAATTTCTTATATAAGATGCTGATTTGTCTGATATTCATCAGCAAACACAGCTGGACAGTCAAGTTCCAGATGCTGTTAGAGAAGACACATCTGCTGTACTAGAAGTGATTCCTGATCCAGTGGTTGAAGAGCAAAGGATTTCTCCAGCTCCATCACCACAAGAATATACTATGGAAGATTTATTCCTAAATCTAGACCAACAAGATTTTGACATGGACAAGGATGCTGCTGAGAAAGAGAATGCTGCTGCTGAGGGGGAGCAAGTGCAAGTTCATGAAGAGCCTGTGAGGCAAGAAACTGAGAAGGCACCTGATGTGCAACCTGAGAAGCCTCCAAGCCCTAAGGAGAGGGTGGATATAGCAAGCACCTCTGCCTCAGAAGATGAGGAAGCTGAAAGGGCAAAGAAAAAGAAACTTTATGTCTTCAGGAGAAGAAGCCAGAGTTACAAGAAGGCTCTCCAAACAGTTGCACCACAGCCTATAATTCAACCAGCCCCAGCCATTGATTATAGTGCACTAATGGTGGCAATGCAAATCAAGTTGGATGAGCAAAGGTAGGCCATAGAGAAATATGTGGATGAAGGGCAGAAATCCTTACAGTTTGATCTGGCCCAGGACATCAAGTCTATAAGGTTTGAAATGAACCTTAACAAGAAAGAGATGACAGACTGCTTTCACAAGGGTGGAAATGCAGTGGTGTACTTGGCAACACACCAGGAAAAGATAAAAGCACAGGTGGATGATATAGCTGTGAACCAAGGTTATGTTCTTGAAAATCAGCTAAGAATGAATGACAACCTTACTGAATCCCACAATGCCATAGTCACAGAACTAAAGAATCTGGCTGCAGGGCAGACTCCAGCTATAGCTAAGGCAGATTTTGACAAAGTATTTCTAGCAGAAATCACTGCTCTTAAAACTGTCATTCAAGATTCTCAGAAGCTGATAACTGACAAACTCCAAAGGTTAAAACCTTTCTTCAAAGATGGAGTGAATTACTTGGATAATCAAATAAGATTTCAGAAGGATGATGTCAGAGATCACATGGCTAGAGAAGTCATAAAGGGGGAGAGAGTGTTAGTCAAGGCAAGCTCTGACCATACTAAGTGGATCTCAAATTCTATCAGAGCTACACTTGGATATCCTCCTCTATGTGATGACAATGATGTTGCTGAATCTGGTATTAACCCTGCACATCTAGGAGGTGAGCAACCAGAGGTAGCTCAAGTCATTTATCCTCCTCCAGATTTTGAAATGGTGCATGCTGATGTACAGACCATGTACAGCCCACCTGGGGGCAAGGACAATGTAGTTATTGAAAAGTTTGTTCAACCTATATCTGAAGCCATGCAAGAGGCATTGCAAAAGGAAGAAGAGACATGACTGTCAAAGAAGAGGTTTAGGGAACAAGCTGAGCAAAGGCCAGACTTTGAATAGTGGAGCCCTACCTCTAGGAACATTATACTAACTACCTGGAAAGCTGCCAAGGATAACATTCATGACAGGAACAAGTGGTTCTCTGAAGCTGAATGGAGGAAAAATGAATCAAGACAAGAGGCCATTGTTCAATACAGAAGGAAGGCAAAGATGGGAAAGCTACCTCCTACAGCTCAAGAGCCTAGCAAGTACTTTCCTAAGCCATACCATTATTTTGAAAGACAGAAGATCAAAGCTGAAGAGCTTAAGAAGAAAGATCTGAAAGGCAAGAAGCCTGCTGATGCTGAAACTGCTGATGCGCCTGTCCAAGCTAAAGTTCAAGCTGGCAAAGGGATAGTCATTAAGGAGCCTGAACAAAAATAGATTTAGAATTTTCTTGAAGTTTATTTTGTAATCTTTTGGATGAAAAACATTTAGTGAACTTCTGAAAATGTATAAGACAGATATTAGAACAATATATGATTAATATATTTCATGTTTGTTCTGTGTATATGTCTATGTCTATTTCTTATTTGTTCTGTGATGATGAAATTGTATACATGTGAAATTAATACATGTTTATGTTTACCCTGCTGTACATTATCCTGCTTTACATCATTTTGTAATTTTAATTATGAATGGTGTATATCATTGACTAAGGGTTATGACTTCTCCAAATAGGGGGAGATTGTTGGGTACATTGGTCTAAATGTACCTGATTTGAAGAAGCCTCACCCAACTCAATGATATACATCAAAATGTATTTGATGTGTTTTTGAGTTACTTGTGCAGGTTAAGTATTTGCAGGAATGAAGCAAAAATTTCTAAGTCCATGTGTCGACACCCTGAGGGAAAGTGTCGACACTTAAGAAGGCTTGTGTCGACACCCAGGCAAGCAGTGTCGACACTTGGAGTCATTGTGTCGACACCTAGGATGCAGAGTCGACACCAGACAGGAAGTGTCGACACAAGGAGCAGTATCGACACTCAATGAAGAAAAGTGCAGACAGAAAGTGTCGACACAAGGAGCTGTGTCGACACCCAGTGAAGCTGTGTCTACACCAGAAAGTGTCGACACTTGGAGCAGTGTCGACACTCAGCAAAAGTCTGCAGAAGACTAAGTACAAGTGTCGACACCCAGCATAATGTGTCGACATTTAGCAGAAGAGTCAGCACTTGAAGTAAGTGTCGACACCAAGAACAATGTGTCGACACTCAGCTGAAGTCTCAACAAGAAGAAGTATGTGTCGACACCAAGAACAATGTGTCGACACTCAACAGAAGACTCAACACTTGAAGAAAGTGTCGACACAAGGAGCTGTGTCGACACTTAGAAAAGAACAACAAGATCAACAAATTATTCTAAGTACAAGTGTCGACACTATGGGAATGTGTCGACACTCAGCTGAAGTCTCAACAGAAGAATCAAGTGTCAACACAAGGAGCTGTGTCGACACTCAGCAAGTACCAACATAGAAGACTATGTGTCGACACCAAGAAGCAGTGTCGACACTTGACAGATACAACACATGAAGATGTGTCGACACAAAGGTGCTGTGTCGACACTTAGAAGAATACAACAAAATTCTGAAGAACAAGTACTTGTGTCGACACTCAATATTCAGTGTCGACACATGCAGAAGAAACTGTGTCGAGATTAAGAATCAACAACACAAGGAGTTGTGTCGACACCTTGTAGACTAGTGTCGACACTTAGACAACATGTGTCGACACTTGGCCTATAAGTGTCGACACTTAAAGACAGAAAGTCTCGACACTATCAGACAGACAGAGAACTTTCAAGAACTGACTGGATGACTTGACAGCTGCCGTTCCAGCCGGTCTACAGCACCTGTTAGAGATGTCAGAATTCAGTTATGGACCGGACCAGCCGGTTACCATGAAGAAGGCCTATAAATAGGCCTTTGCTGTCTACAGAAGAAGATGATCAACAAGTTGTTGAAGAGATTGAACACAAGTCCAAGTTCAGATTTAAAGAAGATCTAGCTGTCCAAGAGCAGATCTAAGAAGTTGGAGAGAGAGGGTTCCATCCAAGAAATCAGCCATTGGAACTAGGCTGAGAAGAAGGATTCAGATTCATTCTGGGTCTTAAGAAGCAGAGGTCAAGGAACAACTGCAGAAGGAGACAATCTAATTGAGTTCTACTTTCAAGAAGCTTTGAAGAAAGCTAAGTCAGATTGAATCCAGCTGAGTTCTTCCAAGAACTCATCAAGAAACTCACAACCACCCTCTCCTGTCTTTTGGTTGTTGAGTTAACAATTGTAAATTCATTTTTATCTTGTAGGATCCTTTGGATCTGAGTGATTGTAAGCCTGTATTTATAAAGGCTGAGGGTAGGTCTTGAGAGCCTGAGTGTAGGAGATTGAAATCTCTGAGTGTAGGCCTTGTTGGCTGAGTGTAGGCCTTGTTGGCTGAGTGTAGGCCTTGTTGGCTGAGTGTAGGCCTTTGTGGCTGAGTGTAGGCTTTGTGGAAAAGCTGAGTTGTAAGGCTTTGGGCCTGAGGTGTAGGAACCAGTTTGGGTTCTGAGATAGTGGAGAAGTTTGGCCGAATCTAGTACGCTGCTAGATAGGCGAAGGGGGAAAGTGGATGTACCCAAATCTTGGGGAACCACTATAAAACTTTGTGTGTGCTGTGCTGTGCTGTGTATAGCTGTGTGATTGCTGTGCCAAAGTAGAGTAGATTCTGTGATATAACTGCTTGCTGCCATTAAAGTTTAAAAAGGATTAAGTCACCTATTCACCCCCCCCCCCTCTCTAGGTGTTTAGGTACTATATCTTTCAGGGGCCGAGCCGAGCTCGGGGTGTCGAAGATGTTCTCAAACCAAACCTATCCCCCACAGGCGAGCCTTCGGACCTGCCAGCTAGATGAGAGCCTGCGCAGCAGGTCTACCTGGGGCCGAGCCGAGCTCGGGGTGCCGATGAAGTTCTCAAACCAAGCCTATCCCCCACAGGCGAACCTTCGGACCTGTCAGATAGATGAGAGCCTGCGCAGCAGGTCTACCTGGGGCCGAGCCGAGCTCGGGGTGCCGATGAAGTTCTCAAACCAAGACTATCCCCCACAGGCGAGCCTTCGGACCTGCCAGCTAGATGAGAGCCTGCGCAGCGGGTCTACCTGGGGCCGAGCCGAGCTCGGGGTGTCGATGACGTTCTCAAACCAACCAAACCTATCCCCTACAGGCGAGCCTTCAGACCTGCCAGCTAGATGAGAGCCTGCGCAGCAGGTCTACCTGGGGCCGAGCCGAGCTCGGGGTGCCGATGACGTTCTCAAACCAACCAAACCTATCCCACACAGGCGAGCCTTCGGACCTGCCAGCTAGATGAGATCCTGCGCAGCAGGTCTACCTGGGGCCGAGCCGAGCTCTGGGTGTCAATGAAGTTCTCAAACCCAGCCTATCCCCCACAGGCGAGCCTTCGGACCTGCCAGCTAGATGAGAGCCTGCGCAGCGGGTCTACCTGGGGCCGAGCCGAGCTCGGGGTGCCGATGAAGTTCTCAAATCAAGCCTATCCCCCACAAGAGAGCCTTCGGACCTGCCAGCTAGATGAGAGCCTGCGCAGTGGGTCTACCTGGGGCCGAGCCGAGCTCGGGGTGCCGATGACGTTCTCAAACCAACCAAACCTATCCCCCACGGGCGAGCCTTCGGACCTGCCAGCTAGATGAGAGCCTGCACAGCGGGTCTACCTGGGGCCGAACCGAGTTCGGGGTGCCGATGAAGTTCTCAAACCAAGCCTATCCCCCACAGGCGAGCCTTCATACCTGCCTGCTAGATGAGAGCCTGCGCAGCGGGTCTTGAAAGTCCACCTAGTGTCAACTATGTGCACCTATGGGGGGGGGGGGAATAGGTGACGTATAGCGCTTTTGCGGAATTTATAATAGTACCTGCACAATAAAAACAAACAGCACAACACACAGAATACACAGGCAATTTATAGTGGTTCCCCGACTTGGGTACATCCACTTTCCCCCTTCGACCTATCTCCCAACAAGGGACGACTCGGTCACTTCTCCAACAGGATTGAAACCCAATCCTTGCACTAACGGAAGGAACCCTTCCACACGTAGGAGTCAACACTCCCACAAACCGGGTTGCACCCAACCCTTACAACACGGAACAAACGTTCCTTTATAACAAAAGTAAAATAGAAAGTACACGAGATACAAACTTCATTTGGAGACTACGGTGTTCCTCTTCGTTCGACGACGTGTACGTGAAGTCAACGAAGAGTCTACAACCTTGGTCTCTCTTGGAAAGGATCTCCCCGGAACCGGCAGCGGCAAGACGAGCGGCGGCTTGCTTCGGGATCGGCGGCTATGTTGATGAGCGGCTGCTGAACTTAGAGATCCAATCTTCGTAGCGAAGCTAGCTTGGTCTTCCAACGGTCACACGAGGATCGGTCGTCTCGATCGATTCGGATGGGGAAGTTTTTCCCGATCACCAAATCGAGAGACAAGAGATCTCTGGATAGACACGTGAGACTCAAAGCTTGGATAAGCTTCTGTCGCCGGAGATCGGGAAGGATCACGATCAACAGCGGCGACCGACTAGCGCGAGCGGCGGCGGCGGAGCAGTTTCGCGATTTTAGGGTTTGATCGTGCTCGGCTTCTTTTCTGTGTGTGTATTCCGTTCAAAATACCCGAATATATATACTGTATACAACTTGAATAAGACCATTGTGGGTCCCACAAGAAGAATCCCAAAATCCCGGTCCAGAACATTGACAGCGGCAGAATCCGGTTCAGGAAGATCCAGAAAAACGCCCAAGTCAAAATCGGTGAGAATCGAAAGTGATTCTCGCCGAGTCGCCGAGAATCAAAGGTGATTCTCGACGATTCGGGGAGAATCAAGGATGATTCTCGTCGAATTTGCCTTGGTTGCACGCACTGCTTTAGGCCAGGTCGAGACGGCGAGAATCAACCAGTGATTCTCGACGATTCGACGAGAATCAACCAGTGATTCTCGACGATTCGACGAGAATCACTAGTGATTCTCGCCGAATCGACGAGAATCACTAGTGATTCTCGCCGAATCGGCGAGAATCACTTGGTGATTCTTGTCGATTCTTACTTAGAAGCAGAGGTGCTCGCTTAGAAGTGGCTGGATCGAGTTCGGCGAGAATCAACCACTGATTCTCGACGAATCGGCGAGAATCACTAGTGATTCTCGCCGAATCGGCGAGAATCACTTGGTGATTCTCGTCGATTTACACTTAGACGAATTTTCGTCTTTCCACCCATGAGGTGCTCCTTGACCCATCCTTGCTCCTTGTCTGCTCCTGCATAGTTATAGCCCTGTGCTTGAAAGTAAGTGCACTCCAATAGAGAGAGTACACGTAGGCCAACACACTGATCTGCTCAACGAGGGATTACGTCGTGCAGACCCGTGTATATTGACTTACTGCACCCTGACATTGGTGTGCACTTAGCGTGGAAGAACTGCAAGCACAACTTGAAAGAGTTTATCAAATACATTGTCTATTGACCTTAGCTTGTCCAGAAGCTTCTTCAAATCAGGTACATTGTGGATACAATACCCAACAATCTCCCCCTATTTGAAGAAGCCTAAACTCTACAAGCTAAGGTGAATAGAGCATATGGGAATGAAAACCATAAACTTAAAATTGAGTTGAGTGAGTGTCATTACCAATACCAATTTCGTGGGAGCAAGCTTGGATCCACCTTAGCCTTAGCCGAGAGGGTAATCTCCCCCTTTTCGGCTTCTGCAAATCGGGGTCGGAGCATTTGACCCCTTGGTCCCCCTCAGTTCTTGCGTCTTTGCTCACACTTGAGTTCCTTGCTCCCCCTCAGATCGTGCACGAGCCTGGAGCTTCTGTAGTCTTCATTCCTCATAATTGAGCATCCCCAATTCAGTCTTGAAAAGATTGAACTTGACCTCGTCTAAGGGCTTTGTGAATATATCAGCAATCTGCTTGTCCGTGGGGACATAACAGAGAGAGATGTCCTTGTTTTCCACGTGCTCCCGAATGAAGTGGTAGCGCACTTCAATATGCTTCGTTCTGCTGTACGAGACCGGATTGTTGGCAATGGCAATTGCACTGGAGGAGTCGCAGTACATTGGTATGTCTTTGAACTGAAGGTCGTAGTCGGCAAACTGGTTTCTGATCCATAGGAGTTGTGCGCAACAGCTGCCTGCCGAGATGTACTCAGACTCTGCTGTGGAGGTTGCAACACAATTCTGTTTTTTGCTGTTCCAAGAGATAAGCCTCCTGCCGAGGAATTGACATGTCCCGGAGGTGCTTTTCCTGTCATCCCTACTTCCTGCAAAATCAGCATCTGAAAAACCTATTAGCTCGACATCATTGTTTCTCGGGTACCACAAGCCAAGATTGGGAGTACCTTTAAGGTATCTTAGAATTCGCTTTGCAGCGACATAGTGAGATTCCTTAGTGTTCACCTGATATCTGGCACAGACACATGTGGAGAACATGATATCCGGTCTACTGGCAGTAAGGTAGAGCAGGGATCCAATGATGCTTCTGTATTTGGTTTCATCGAAAGGTTTACCTTTCTCATCCTTATCCAGAGACATGGTGGATCCCATTGGAGTCCTCATAGAGGTTGCACTCTCCATACCGAATTTCTTAAGGAGTTCATTTGTGAACTTCGTCTGAGAGATGAAGATTCCATCCTCAGACTGTTTCACTTGAAGTCCTAAGAAATACTTGATCTCTCCCATACTGCTCATTTCAAACTTTCCTTGCATAAGTTTAGAAAACTTTTTGCAAAGATTGTTGTCCGTTGAGCCGAATATTATGTCATCGACATAGATTTGCACCAGCAAAATCTTGCCTTTGACTTCCCTGAGAAACAATGTTTTATCTATTTTACCTCTAGAGAACTTGTTCTCAAGAAGAAAACTACATAAAGTCTCATACCAAGCTCGTGGAGCTTGTTTCAACCCATATAAGGCTTTATTAAGAAAATAAACATGATTAGGATAAGTAGGATCGATAAAACCTGGGGGTTGAGCGACGTATACTTCCTCTTTCAGGTCTCCGTTCAAGAATGCTGATTTCACATCCATTTGATAGACTGTGAATCCTTTGTGTGAAGCATACGCCAGGAACAATCTGATTGCCTCGAGCCTTGCTACTGGTGCGAAGGTCTGGTCGAAGTCAATCCCCTCCTCCTGTCTGTACCCTTGAGCCACCAGCCTTGCCTTGTTCTTTATGATGACACCAAGTTCATCCAGCTTGTTTCTGAAGATCCACTTGGTGCCAATCACATTCTGCTTGTATGGTCTGGGAACTAGCGTCCAAACATTGCAATGTTCGAATTGATGTAGTTCATCTTGCATGGCCAGAATCCATGCCGCATCCTTGTTCGCCTCGTCGAACTTCTTTGGCTCAACCTGTGACAGGAAGCTAAGATGCAATACTTCGTTAATAGTACCTCTTCGAGTTCTGACACCGACACGAGGATCTCCGATGATCTGATCTCTAGGATGATCCCTCACGTGCCGGAGCTCTAGAAGTCTGGAGTTTGGAGCTTCAACTACTTCTTGGGCTTCTCTTTCTTCCAAGAGATTTGTTCCATTTTGATCTTCAACATTTTCAGATGACGTGGAGGTGGAGACTTTGACGTACTTAGGAGTGTCATCTTTAGCGGTCTCATCCAGACTCAGTTGTTCCAGTCGTGCACCTGCATCTTCAAGAATACCACTGGAAGAGTTGTTGTTAAGCAAACTTCCTTCATCAAATACAACATTTATTGATTCTTCTACCACTAGGGTTTTCTTATTGAAGACCCTATATGCCCGACTGTGGGAACTATAGCCCATGAATATGCCTTCGAAGCATTTTTCACCAAATTTAGTACGCGGGTACTTCCCATTATTCGGTACATAGCATCTGCAACCAAAAATCCTCAAGTAGGATATGGTTGGTTTCCTGCCTTTCAGTAGCTCGTAAGACGTCTTACGATGATGCTTGTTGATCAATGCTCGGTTTTGTACATGACAAGCTGTATTGACAGCCTCTGCCCAGAAGTATTCCGGGAGAGAAGCATCTTTCAACATTGTCGTGCAGGCTTCAATGAGAGTTCTATTTCTCCTCTCCGCAACTCCATTTTGCTGAGGAGTGCGCGGGGAGGAAAACTCATGAAAGATACCTTGTTCTTCACAAAACTCTGTCATAGCACCAGATTCGAATTCTGTTCCATGGTCACTTCTGATTTTGACCACAGAGCAGTTAAATTCGTTCTGAACCTGCTTGACAAAACTAGTGAAGATGTCAAACGTATCTGACTTTCGTTTCAAAAAAAACACCCAAGTAAACCAAGAATGATCATCAACTATCACTAGCGTATAGGACTTACCTTCCAAGCTATGAACTTGTATTGGACCAAACAATTCCATATGTAAAAGGTAAAGACATCGGGAGGAGTCTTTGTCTGCAATGCTCTTAAAGGTAGCCCGAGTCTGTTTGCCCATCTGGCATGCAGGACAGGGGCTATCTTTGATGCACTTGATACTGGGAGCATCCCTTACTAAGTTCTTAGAAAACAGCATACTAATTGTCTTGAAATTAATATGTGCCAATCTCTTGTGCCATTGTTCACACAGAGATGCACTGCCTGTTGCCACAAGGCATACGGGGGTAGAGGAATCTAAACTGAGAAAATCTAAGCAGAAGATATTTCTGCTCCTAATGCCTGATAATACCGTCTCAGAAGAGGTACGTGAAATTATCAGACATTTATCCTTGCAGAACTTAACGTCATAACCTTTATCACATAACTGACTTACACTGATCAGGTTATGGTTTAACCCTTCAACATAATCCACGTCGGTGATAGAGATTATACCGTTGGAAATCATACCGTAACCTCTGGTGACTCCTC
This sequence comes from Platanthera guangdongensis, assembly GCA_039583875.1. Lineage (NCBI taxonomy): Eukaryota > Viridiplantae > Streptophyta > Magnoliopsida > Asparagales > Orchidaceae > Platanthera > Platanthera guangdongensis. The sequence goes on from CM077155.1 coordinate 63,505,464, forward strand.
GATCTGACCCTCCAAAGATGACTTTGGGTCCATTCTCGACTGGAGTGTAATCACGCAGCAGGCTTCTTGTCCCAGTCATATGCCGGGAGCATCCACTGTCCAAATACCAGATCGGCGTTTTGGTGGCTTTTGGACATACCTGCAAAACAAAATTAATTTGCCTTAGGAACCCAATCGAACTTGGGTCCTAGATTCCTGGTTAGCACACTCCCCCTCGATTGGTTAACCCTACGAGTGGTCGGCCTCGCATTGCTAACATGGGGAGTCTCGTAATGTCTTGGATTAAACCAACAATCCACGACAAAGTGACCGACTTTGCCGCAGCACCAACAGTCGAATCTGTTGTACCTCTTCCTAGGCTCCTGCCTTACCCTGGGAACGGTGGGTACAGTTGGGGCCTTGGATCTGGAGGAGGAGGCCTCATGGTGACAGCAGTCACATGACTTCGTCACCTTCTGTATAACAGGCTTGGCTTTTGGTGCCTGCTTTCCATTATGGCCGCTAGAGAACGAACCATAATTTCTCATGTGGATTTCCTCATAAGGTGCCTTGAAGGCACTCTCACCGAAGTTCCGGGGAAAGGTCCAACCGTCATATCGGCTCTTTGGCTTTGCAACCGAGGGCCGAAAATGATGGCCAAATGTTGACTCAAAGTCATGTTGGTTACAAGGAAAGCCAGGCTTTCTGAACGCAACAGGACTAAGCGGAGCCTTTCCCTTTTCATCAGCAGAGGCCTTCTTGGCGACCTTATTCTTCCTCTGGTTCCTGTTTCTCCTGGATGAGGAACCAGATACCCCTACATGCCCCAAGCCAGCTCCTTTGGCCTGAGCAGAGAAGGTATCAACGACTGGAAGAACTATTTTTGGCATAGAGAAGCTCTTGAGGATCTTCCTTTCTGCCGCAAGTAGTTCTTCCAACTTGTCGACTTCCTCCTGCTTAAGATCAAGGAGCTTCAAAGACTCTGAATGCTTTGAAGTCAGGTCAAGGTGCTCCTGTCGGAGAGAAATCAAGCTAGTGACCTCTTCCCTTAGGGATACACACTCACCCTTAAGGAATTTCACTTCCTTCTTCTCAGCCTTCAGTCTCTTACGGCACTCCTCGAAATTGTTGAGCAGAAGCTCATATTTCTCGAGGAGCTCCGCTTCACGGGCCGAAGGGCTATCCTCAGGTTCATCATCCTGAGACTCAGGGTCAGAGTCGGAGTCAGAGAGAGGGGTGTGAGCTTTTACCTTCCCAGTAAATGGGGGGCATTCTCCTTCTGAGTCCGAGCGACCCACCAGCCCGAAGTAGGCTTCCTCATCATCACTGGAGTCTGAGGAATCAGACTCACTCAGTGTCTTTGGCCTTTTGGCGATGTAGCTCCGCTCCTTCTTCTTATCTCTAGAGGATTTGTGCTCCTCTTCTTTCCCTTTTTCTCTGTTATCTTGATAGCAGTCGGCCACGACGTGTCCTGGCTTATTGCATCCAAAGCAAATAATGTCAGAGGAGCGATGTTTGTTCTGTCTAGATGCATACCTGTCAGAAGAATAATTTTTCTTCTGATGCCTAGAGGAGGAGCCGTCTCTCTTTCTTTGATTCCTCATCTTGAGGAACTTCTTGAACTCTCGAGTGATGAGGGAGAAATCCTCCTCCGACAGCTCTGAGCTGGAGGAGCATGGCTCGGAGTCCTCCTCCTCATCCTTTTTCCTGGCACGGTACGAAACCGCACCCTTGCCTTTTCTGGAGTGACTGGCTTTTAGAGTCACGGTCTTTTCTTTGGCTGCCGCCTTCTCAGCTTCTTCTCCTGCTTTTCTGGTGTTCAGCTGAAGCTCATAGGACATCAGCTTTCCAAATAGAATTTGTGGATCAGTTTCAGCTAGTCTGCCAAATTCTCTGATGGCGCAGATCTTTGTGTCCCATTCCTTAGTAAGGGACCTAAGGAATTTATCATTGAGTTCACCATTAGTGAACACTCTTCCGTAGCCTTTGAGGGCGTTGACAATCTTGAGGAAGTTCTCGTATGTGATTCCGATCTCTTCCTTAGGCCCTTGTCTGAAGGCCTCATATTTCTGGTTCAGGAGGGATCTCCGATCATCCCTCACTTCATTCATGCCCTCCATTAGGATGATCAGGCACTGCCAGATCTCCTATGCTGTCCTGCAGTTGCTGAAGTTTTGCATCATAGAGTCATCAACTGCGCTGACCAGAATGTTTCGTGCCTTTATGTCAAGTCCCACTAGCACCATCTCGTCCTTATCCATTTCAGAAAGTGTCTTCGGCACTTTCTTGGTGGGATCAATGGTGGAGGCCTTAGTGGGGACATAAGGTCCCTCCTACACGATCATGAAAAGTCGAGGATCCACTACTTCCATGTAGAACCTGATTCTTTCCTTCCAGATAGGAAAGTTGAGCCTGGTGCACACTGGGATCTTGCCGGAGAACTTGAGCCCGTCCATAGTAGATGTTTGCCTCCTTGTTGACACTAGTGGCAGGATTCAACTCAAGGTGTTAACCTTTTTGATGAGTAACCTCGCTCTGATACCACTTGAAAGTCCACCTAGTGTCAACTATGTGCACCAATGGGGGGGGAATAGGTGACGTATAGCGCTTTTGCGGAATTTATAATAGTACCTGCACAATAAAAACAAACAGCACAGCACACAGAATACACAGGCAATTTATAGTGGTTCCCCGACTTGGGTACATCCACTTTCCCCCTACGACCTATCTCCCAACAAGGGACGACTCGGTCACTTCTCCAACAGGATTGAAATCCAATCCTTGCACTAACGGAAGGAACCCTTCCACACGTAGGAGTCAACACTCCCACAAACCGGGTTACACCCAACCCTTACAACACGGAACAAACGTTCCTTTACAACAAAAGTAAAATAGAAAGTACACGAGATACAAACTTCGTTTGGAGACTACGGTGTTCCTCTTCGTTCGACGACGTGTACGTGAAGTCAACGAAGAGTCTACAACCTTGGTCTCTCTTGGAAAGGATCTCCCCGGAACCGGCGGCGGCAAGACGAGCGGCGGCTTGCTTCGGGATCGGCGGCTATGTTGATGAGCGGCTGCTGAACTTAGAGATCCAATCTTCGTAGCGAAGCTAGCTTGGTCTTCCAACGGTCACACGAGGATCGGTCGTCTCGATCGATTCGAACGGGGAAGTTTTTCCCGATCACCAAATCGAGAGACAAGAGATCTCTGGATAGACACGTGAGACTCAAAGCTTGGCTAAGCTTCTGTCGCCGGAGATCGGGAAGGATCACGATCAACAGCGGCGACCGACTAGCGCGAGCGGTGACGGCGGCGGCGGAGCAGTTTCGCGATTTTAGGGTTTGATCGTGCTCGGCTTCTTTTCTGTATGTGTATTCCGTTCAAAATACCCGAATATATATAATGTATACAACTTGAATAAGACCATTGTGGGAACCACAAGAAGAATCCCAAAATCCCGGTCCAGAACATTGACAGCGGCAGAATCCGGTTCAGGAAGATCCAGAAAAACGCCCAAGTCAAAATCGGTGAGAATCAAAAGTGATTCTCGCCGAGTCGCCGAGAATCAAAGGTGATTCTCGACGATTCGGCGAGAATCAAGGATGATTCTCGGCGAATTTGCCTTGGTTGCACGCACTGCTTTAGGCCAGGTCGAGACGGCGAGAATCAACTAGTGATTCTCGACGATTCGACGAGAATCACTAGTGATTCTCGCCGAATCGGCGAGAATCACTTGGTGATTCTCGTCGATTCTTACTTAGAAGCAGAGGTGCTCGCTTAGAAGTGACTGGATCGAGTTCGGCGAGAATCAACCACTGATTCTCGACAAATCGGCGAGAATCACTTGGTGATTCTCGTCGATTTACACTTAGACGAATTTTCGTCTTTCCACCCATGAGGTGCTCCTTGACCCATCCTTGCTCCTTGTCTGCTCCTGCATAGTTATAGCCATGTGCTTGAAAGTAAGTGCACTCCAATAGAGAGAGTACACGTAGGCTAACACACTGATCTGCTCAACGAGGGATTACGTCGTGCAGACCCGTGTATATTGACCTACTGCACCCTGACATTGGTGTGCACTTAGCGTGGAAGAACTGCAAGCACAACTTGAAAGAGTTTATCAAATACATTGTCTATTGTCCTTAGCTTGTCCAGGAGCTTCTTCAAATCAGGTACATTGTGGATACAATACCCAACAGGTCAACCTGGGGCCGAGCCGAGCTCGGGGTGCCGATGAAGTTCTCAAACCAAACCTATCCCCCACATGCGAGCGTTCGGACCTGCCAGCTAGATGAGAGCCTGCGCAGCGGGTCTACCTGGGGCCGAGCCGAGCTCGGGGAGTTGATGACGTTCCCAAACCAACCAAACCTATCCCCCACAGGCGAGCCTTCGGACCTGCCATCTAGATGAGAGCGGGCGCAGCGGGTTTACTGGGGCCGAGCCGAGCTTGGGGTGCCGATGACGTTCTCAGACCAACCAAACCTAACCCCCACAGGCGAGCCTTCGGACCTGCCAGCTAGGTGAGAGCATGCACAGCGGGTCTACCTGGGGCCGTGTCGAACTCGGGGTGCCGATGAAGTTCTTAAACTAAGCCTATCCCCCACAGGCGAGCCTTCGGACCTGCCAGCTAGATGAGAGCCTGCGCAGCGGGTCTACCTGGGGCCGAGCCGAGCTCGTGGTGCCGATGACGTTCTCAAACCAACCAAACCTATCCCGCACAGGCGAGCCTTCGGACATGCCAGCTAGATGGGAGCCTGCGTAGTGGGTCTACCTGGGGCCGAGCCAAGCTCGGGGTGCCGACGAAGTTCTCAAACCAAACCTATCCCCCACAGGCGAGCCTTCGGACCTTCCATCTAGATGAGGGCCTGCGCAGCGGGTCTACCTGGGGCCGAGCCGAGCTCGGGGTGTCGATGACGTTCTCAAACCAACCAAACCTATCCCCCACAGGCGAGCCTTCGGACCTGAAAGCTAGATGAGAGCCTGCGCAGCAGGTCTACCTGGGGCCGAGCCGAGCTCGGGGTGCCGATGACATTCTTAAACCAACCAAACCTATCCCCCACAGGCGAGCCTTCGGACCTGTCAGCTAGATATGAGCCTGCGCAGCGGGTCTACCTAGGGTCGAGCCGAGCTCGGGGAGCCGATGAAGTTCTCAGCCAAGCAAACCTATCCCCCACGGGCGAGCCTTCGGACCTGCCAGCTAGATGAGAGTCTGCACGGCGGGTCTACCTGGGGCCGAGCCGAGCTCGGGGTGTCGATGAAGTTCTCAAACCAAACCTATCCCCCACAGGTGAGCCTTCGGACTTGCCAGCTAGATGAGAGCCTGCGCAGCGGGTCTACCTGGGGCCGAGCCGAGCTCGGGGTGCCGATGAAGTTCTCAAACCAAACCTATCCCCCACAGGCGAGCCTTCGGTCCTGCCAGCTAGATGAGAGCCTGTGTAGTGGGTCTACCTGGGGCCGAGCCGAGCTCAGGGTATTACAAAACACATAATTATGTTATATTATAAAAAATTTGACAATAGTCAAGAGAAAATCAACTGTTGTAGTATAATAAGTTTATTTTTGAAATACAGGGTTACATCCTTCCCCCTTCATGGGTAGAAGCGTTTTAGGTCATCACCGCTCCAGGTGTGACTTAGGGCCCTCCCCTTCACGTCCTGGAGGTAGTATCCTCTTGTTCTAAGGACTTCCTTCACTATGTATGGTTCTTCCCAGTTCGGGTTGAGCTTGCCCATGGGAGCCGACCTTCCTGCCGCGTCAACCTTTCTCAGCACCAGATCCCCTTCAGTAAACTGCTTGACCCTAACATGCTTATCAAAATACTTGGCCATCCGCCGCTTGATCTCTTCTTGCCGGATAGCTGCCACGTCTCACAGTTCTTCCACCATATCTAGCGAGAGGCGTTGCCCCTCCTCATTCTCCAACCTCCAAGTCTCATCTCCTTCGCCTGCGGCTGTGACCCGCGGGGACCGAACCTCGAACTCCACTGGTAGGACTCCCTCACACCCATGAGAAAGCTTGAAGGGGGTCTCACCGGTGGCCGTGTTCGGGGTCGTTCGCAAGGCCCACAGGACCGAGGGGAGATGCTCCACCCAGTTCCCCTTTAAGTTCTCCACCTTTTTCTTTAGTAGGTTCACAATGATTTTGTTCGCCGCTTCCACCTGGCCGTTGCTCTAGGGGTGGTGGACAGAGGCGAATCTGAGGTCTATCCCCAATTGGGCGCAGAAGCTGATGAACTTTCACTGGCAAACTGGGGGCCGTTATCTGTCACTATTGCTTGAGGCAGCCCGTGTCTGCATATGATCTCTCCCTAGACGAAGTTCCTTATGACTTGCGAGATGACCTTGGCCAAGGCTTTAACCTCCAGCCATTTTGAGAAATAATCGACCATGACCAAGAGGAATCTCCTCTGTCCACTAGCCGGAGGAAAAGGTCCTACCAAATCCATCCCCCAGATGGCAAACGGCCACGGTGTCGCGATGCTTCAGATCCTTTGGGCTGCTAAGAGCTGAAGGGGGGCGCAGAGCTGACATTTCTGACATCTCCTTGCAAACTCCGTAGTATCCTTCCTGAGGGTGGGCCAGAAGTACCCCTGTCTGACCACCCTTGCCTCCAATGTCCTCCCTCCAGAATGACTGCCGCACTCGCCCGAGTGCACCTCCCCCAAGATCCTCGGGATCTCTTCTTCGGTCACACATCTGGCCAGGAGTCCTGACAACATCTTACGATGCAGGCCCCCTTCTATCATTAGGTAGTGAGCTACCTTGTGCTTGAAACTTTTCCCATCCTTGGTCCCCTCAAGAAGTCCACCGGTGGTTAGGAAGGTCACCAATGGATCCACCCACGAGGGTCGCCTATCTACCATCATCAACTCTCCTTCCTCGATAGTCGGTCGAAACAGCTCCGTCAAGGTCCCTCCACCCCGAGGTCCAAACTTAGTCAATCGATCGGCAGCTGTACTTTCTTCCCTTGGGACATGTTGGATTGAGAATGACCGGAATCCACCGATGATCGCCCCTACCTTGGAGAGGTATTTGATGAGGGTGGGCTCCTGAGCTTCAAACTCTCCCCGGAACTGCGACGCTACTACCTTTGAGTCCGTGAAAGCTTCCACATCCTGAATCTCCAGTTCCTTTGCCAAGCGAAGGGCGGCGATCACGGCGTCGTACTCTGCTTGGTTGTTAGTCACTGGAAAATGGTAGGCAATTGCATGCTCTATCGCGACTCCCTAGGGGCTGATCAGCACCACTACTCTCCCGAGGGAATGTTTTCCCGAGGCCCCATCGACCATCATCTTCCATGCTTCCCGTGGCTGCTGCTCCCCTTCTTCGACTTCAACAACATAATCTGCTAGGAAGTCCGCCACTGTCTGCGCCTTGATGGAGAGTCTTGGAATAAAAGAGATGTCGAACTCGCTTAGCTCAATAGACCACTTAGCAAGTCTCCCCGAGTGCTCTACTCCTTCGAAGATCCTGCGAAGAGGATGGTCGGTCACCACCCTAATCGAATGTGCTTGAAAGTATGGTTGGAGTTTCCTTGCAGAGATGACCAAAGCGTAAGCTAGCTTTTCGAGGATGGGATAGCGGAGCTCTGCCCTCTTTAGTATCCGGCTGACGTAGTAGATGGGCAGTTGCTTCTTTCCTTCTTCCCTCACTAGGAAGGAGCTTACCGCCTCCGCTCCTACTCCAAGGTACAAGGTCAGGTCCTCCCCTTATTTTGGACTCTGAAGTAGAGGAGCCTGAGAGAGCTGTCTCTTCAGCCCTTGGAAAGCTTCTTCGCACTCGGCGGTCCACTCAAACCTTTGATTCCCTCGCAGCACCTTAAAGAATGAAGAACACTTATCTCCTGCCCTGGACAGGAACCTGCTCAGCTTGGCCAGCTTGCCTGTCAAGCGCTGGACTTCTTTGGCATCGCGAGGTGACTCCAAATCCAGGATGGCCTTTACCTTATCCGGGTTGGGATCCACCCCTGCCGGAGTTAAGAGATGCCCGAGGAACTTCCCGCGGATGGCCCCGTAGACACACTTCAAGGGGTTCAGCCTCATCTTAAACCTCCTCAGGGTAGCGAATGTCTCTTCTAGATCTCTCAGGTGCGACTCCACGCACTTGCTTTTGATCATTAGGTCGTCTACGTAGACCTCCAAGTTTCTCCCCTTTTGATCTCGAAAGACCCGATCCATCATGCGTTGGTATGTAGCCCCTGTGTTCTTTAACCCAAAGGGCATCATTTTGTAACTCAAGCACCCCTCCCTCGTGATGAAGGAAACATCCTTGACATCGGGAGGGTGCATCTGAATCTAGTGATAACCTGAAAAAGCATCCAAAAAGCTCATGATAGAAAAACCGACGGCTGAATCAACCAGCGCGTCGATCTGAGGCAGGGGTAGCAATCCTTAGGGCATGATTTATTTAACAAAGAAAAGTCAATACACATTCTCCATTTACCACCCCCTTTTTTAACCATTACCACATTCGAGATCCAGCCCGGATACTGGATCTCTGAGATGAAGTCGGCCTCCAGGAGCTTCCTGACCTCTTCGCGGATGGGCTCCTCCAGCTTGGTGGCGATGGCTCTCATCTTTTGGCGTATGGGGCGAGTGCGGGGGTCCAGGTTCAGGCGATGGCAGGCTACGTCTGCGTCGATGCCCAACATGTCCGCCACGCTCCAGGCGAAGATATTGACGTTTCTTTGAATGCAAGCCCGCACTCGCTCCCGGGCCTCGGGACTCAAGCCCCCGCTAACCCGCACCCTTTGCACCTGCCCAGCGTTGGTGAAGACCTCCATCTCCACCACTTCCTCGGCCGGCTCCAGCCGCGACTACTCCCAGCAGAACCTTGCCTCTTCCTCCAGCTCCAGCTCACCCTTCCTACCTCCTCCTCGATCTCCATTGCCTCCTCCAGCCCCTCCGGCTGCTGCTCGACTTCTACGCCCCTCTGGCCTCTCCCTCAGCTCCTCCTGCTTCTTGTTTTTCTACCTCCATCGTCCCTTCCGGGCTCTTCTGCTCCGTGTCCCCCTGGACCTCCTGCATATCTCCCTGCTTCTCCTCAGTCTCCTCTCCTCCGACTTCCTCTTCAGCTACCTCTCTCGCCTCCTCTAGGCTCATCTCCTCTTCTCCGACTATGTCTTCATGTGCCGCCATCTCCATCTCCAACTCCTCTGCCTCTGTCATCCACGATATGGTGTTGACCGTCGTAACGTAGCACTGACTCGTCACCTTCGGGTCCCCTCTTACCCTCACCTGCACCCCTCCATTATTGAACTTGAGGCACTGATGCAACGAGGAGGGGACGCAGCGGAAGGCGCTGATGAGGGGGCGCCCAAAGATGGCGTTATAGCTGCTTGGGGCGTCCACGATCACGAACCTGCAGTTCCGTGACACGCCCCCCCCCCCCCCCCCCAACTTCACGTGCAGCCCTACTCCTCCTTCCACTTCCTTCCTCTCTCCGGAGAACCCGAACAAAGGCCCGTCTGAGGCCAAGATCCTTTTCCCTTCCACCCTCATCTCGTCGAAGGCCTTCTTGAAGATGACATTTACCGAGCTCCCGTTATCCACCAGTATCCTTGAAACTGTGAAGTTCTCCACTGCCGTCTGGATCACCAGGGCGTCACAGAACGGATCCTCATAGTCTGGCATGTCCGCAGACGAGAAAGTGATTTTTTCTTCCGGTGGGGGAACCTGACAGGTAGAGGCGACCCCCTTCGGTACATGGTTTGCAGGCTCCCTTGCGGGTTGCCTCAATCCCCACTCCTCCGTGAATCACCCCGATTCCTCCTCGGGTCCCCACATCCACCCGATCTTCACACCTATCTTCCATCTCCCCTGGTTGTACTTCTACGATCCTCACCGGCGGATCCTGCCTCCCTACTCCTCTGGCTTCCCTCATTTCCAAGAACTCAGAGCAGATGGTCGTTGCGTGGCCCTCCTCCTGGTGGAAGTCACAAAAGAGCAATGCCACCCCACCCCTTCTTCCTTCTCCTCTTCCTCTTCTTCCTCCTCCTCGAGCTCCTCTCCCCGCTCCTCTTCCTCTGCCACTTCCATGGCCTCTTGTGGTGGCGGGACACGACCCCTTGGCTCCTGCCTCCACGCCGGTTGGTCGAACCTCCTAGGTTCCCGTAGGTTATCTCTTCCCTGATAGCCTCCTCCTTGGCCCTGGGGGCGACCCTCCTGTGGCCTCCAACCCAACCGGTTGTTAGGCTCCCGGGCCCCCCATCCCTGCTGCTGCCCCTGCCTTCGGGGCTCTTCCCTCCTCCTTTCTTCTCTTTGTTCCCTCTGCTCCCTTGGCTCCTTCTACCTTCCCGCTGTAGGCTCCTTCACATCATCCTCCGCCAACCTGGCCAACTTCCTGGCGAATGCTGGGTTTGCTCTCTCGAAGTCGATGTCCTTTGCTGCCCTCTCCATGAGCTCCTCAAAGGAGCGGGGGGCACTCTCTTTAACTCCATACTGAAAAATCCCGGCCCCAGCCCCAGGGTAAAGGCGAGCATCAATGTGTACCCTGAGACCTCCTAGACCAGGAGGATCTCTTCTTGGAACCAGTCGACATAGTGGCCCAATGTCTCATCCGGCTTCTGCCTCACCGCAAACAGGCATTCCGCCTCTTTCTTCTGCTTCTTCGATGTTGAGAACCTCAACAGGAAACTCCTTCGTAGATCCTCAAAGCAATAGATCGACCTCGCTGGCAACTGATGGAACCAATCCCGAGCCTTCTCCTTCAAAGTGATGGAAAATAGCCGGCACTTGAAGGCATCCATCATCTGCCTTATCGATACGACGTCTTCAAACCACTGCACGTGCTGTACAGGGTCATCCTTCCCTGAGTAGTAGGACATGTCAGGCTCCCGGAACCCCTCCGGTACCGGAGCCGAGATGATGAGCTCGCTGAACGGGCTCTCGCCTCCTGCCTAGCGAGAGGCCACGTCCTGCGTCCTCGGCTGGCTGGCCCGATCCGCGAGACCGTGCCTATAGAAACGTTCTCGCACTGCTGCCTCCCTCTCGACAAAATCTGTCAATGCCTCCTTGCCTGGGCGCTGGCTCTGGCCTGGGAAGAGATCCCGCGCCGCCACGTCTCTCTCGCCAGCCTCCGCCGGGACCTCCTTCCCCGGGCGCTGTCCAGGGGCATTCTCGCCTCGGAGCGGGACCTCCTCTATCGGAACCTGAGGTGTGGCCCACTCGCTTCTGGCCGAGAAGGCCAAGCAGATCATCTGCAAGACTTCTCGCCTGAATTCATCCAGCATCCTTTTCGTCGCTTCCTCTCCCCGGGTGGGGGAGCCTCCAGAACCAGACCCTTCACCTTCACCTCCAGCCATGGGACAAAACTTAAGGCTTTCTTGTATCAGCTGCTTCCATGCTCACCGCACCAGAACTGTTGAAGCCAAAAATGACCTCAACGGCAGTTCAAAAACAGGGGTGCAGCCAACACCTACTTCTCTCAAGCCTCAACCCTCGACTAGCTGCAAAGGACCTAAGACTGACCCAAAGCCTCAGCAGGGAGCTCCCACCTCACACCCGGAAGATCTCTGAGAGCTTCTCCTCCAAAGCCAAAAGCCGGGCTAGGAGCTCCTCAGAAAGCACTGGAAGTTGGAAGATAATGAAAAGCATGCTTTCCAAAGAGCCCTTATAGGTCTATTTATAGTCTTTGTTGTCCTGAAATTACTGAAATGCCCCTAGTTGATCTGCCAATAGCCGAATCCCGCGGTTTTTCTGAGGGTACGGGGGTAATTTCACCCGAGGGTAATTTGGTCATTTTACCCAAGGCCCTGGGCCTCACTCGGCGAGAGCCTTGAACTGAGAGCCTTCTGTCCAGAGCCCGGCGCAAGCGGTCTCGCCTGCCTATAGACGAGAGCTTCTTTAAGACGATCTTGGTGCTAGCGCAAGCGTTCCCGCGTTGGCTTAGTTCGACGATTTGGCTGCGCTCGACGATTTGGGTTCGACGATCGATGGGCACGGGGCACCTTGCAGGCGAGAGCTCCTTTGAGACGGGAGCTTGGCGCTTAGCGCAAGAGCTCCCGCCTATTTAGGCGAGAACTTCTCTGGCTAGCCTAATTGTGACCATTGCGCCTCCTGGTCTGACTCAGCGAATATGGGGTTGTACAATGATCATAATTTTTGGAAGTACATAACCTAAGGAAATCTAGTACTTCATGTTCAAAACCATCCATGGTCTAATTTTGGGGAAAATTTAATAAATGTTAAATTAATTAGGAAAATTACAAGTTTTTGGTGCTAGTGTAAATATGACATGATAGACCCCTAGTAAAAATTTTATGGCATTTGGAAGAATATTTTAAGGGGCCACCTTTCATATACCTCATTTTGCTTAGGTTGGTCTGCATATAGCAAAACTGCGGAATTGTGTTAGCATGTGTGTCACAACCTGCATTTTCACTGCATTTAAAGGTATATCAGAGTAAGGGAAAATACGTGTCATGATGCCACGTCAGTAGGGGATAGCTACGGACGCTCCGGCAAAAACTCCTACTTAGCGCAATAAGAAAGATCTTTAGTTTAATTTTGAGGGAAAAAAATCCAATTTTAAGTTGAGAAGTTAGCTGTATCCCTCGGCTTAGTCAATCAACTAGTTCACTTTTAAAAAAAATATAATTATACACTACGGAAGACACTTGTTTAGGTTGACTTCAACACCCTACATGAGTATAAATGTCCCCGAGGAATAACTCATGCTATGCAAACTCTATATTTATAATAATTATAAGAAAAAGTCTTTACGCTAACCAGAAAGTAGTGACTTAGTTTTGGAAGAGATGGCATGTCTGATATACTCATTATATGGTTGTATAAGTTAAAAATATCTAACATGCATTCCTAGCAATAAAATATCCCAGAGAGCAAGTAATCCAAATCAATCGTAAGGAAAACAATACCAGCTAGCAATTATCCCAAAAGAATCAACAACCATATGGGCGTCAACAATCTGACACGAACCCACAGTACAAAAGTATGTCTGAACTGAGAAAACAAACTAAAATGACAAACTACCTCGCTACGACGAGGTGAAAACCATAGCCAACACTGCTGCTCAGAACTCCAAGACCAGCTCCACTACCAGCTACTACTCTAAACCTAAGGCATTCCAAAGACAGAAAACCTCAGTAAGAAAGTACAAATGGTGGTAGAAAAAAGATAAGCCAAAATAAACAAAGGTCAAAAGGGGTACCAACCCAAGACCAACAGTACTGAAGTAGAGCACGAAAGTAAAGCATCAAACAGGAAAAAGAACACCTACGTGAATCGTCACGTACATCATAAATACACCAGGTGCACAAGGCTATAAGGTGACAAACATGAGTAAATCATAAGGAAGAAACTTCGTAACCTTTATTAGCCACTTGTGGTCACTCTACCCAAAACACGGGCGAGGTGGTCACTCAACTGGACACACTGACTTCTGGTGTCCCTTCTGCCCGCACTGGAAGCAAGTCCTTTCATTTATCCAGCAACGACTCGCATCATGCCCCTTCTTTGAACAGAATGAGCACACCAACTCTCCCTTGGGTGTGCCTTGGATGGAGAGCACCTGCTGCTACTTCATGGTGGCGATCCTCTTGAAACACCTTTCGTATGGATGGCTGGATCGACCACAGAAGCTACAAATTTCACCACCTTTCTTTTTCGATGGAGGGTCGGATGCCCTGGAGCTACCATCCTCAACACCTTTCCTCTTCTCTTTCCTCGCCGCAGCACCACGGTTCTTGGCATTTTCAATCACCTCCACTTTCAGCGAGGCTTCCACTGCCATAGCATAACTATCAGCTCTATAAGCGCATGCCCACTGCTGGACATCGCTTCTTAATCCTCCCAAGAAACGTTTCACTCTACCCTCCTCAGGAGCTACTAAATCAGGAGCAAACCTGCTCAATTTACTAAACTCAATCTCATATTCGCTCACTGTAAGTTGTCTCTGCTTCAGATGCAGGAAGTTATTCATCAGACGGTCCTGCTCGACCGAGGGCGGAAACGATTTCAGCAGCATCTTCTTAAAAGATTCCCAAGAACAGCTTCCTTGAGACTCTCCCTTTCCCGAATCCATCAACTCTTTGCCAGACCTTTTAGCTGATAGGCTAGAATCATTACCTTCTGGGCTTCTAGAATCCCTGAATATGAAAACATCTCCTCGATGGAGATGATCTAATCATCTAAAATCATAAAGTCGGCACTCCCGTCGTAGGTGGGAGGTCCCAATCGTTGGAAGTGCGATATGAAATTCATTTTTGGTGGTATCGCCATTGGGGGAACCAGAGTAGCAGGGGTATTAGGCACGGCTTGGACCAAGGCAGGATCTTGCACTAAAGGTTGCTGCGCGGGAGCGGCAGACAACAAAGACTGAATTTACGATTGCATAGCAACTAATTGTCTCGACATAGCCTCATTGCTCTGACGCAGACCCTCAATAATCGCATCACTTTGTGCTCCTGACAACTCGCCCTCCGACTTGGGAGTCGACCTCGTCGCAATACGCTTTGGCGACATTTCTAAAAGTCAAATGAACAACTCATCAAAAATACTAGATTACAACTAGGCCACAAGGCTAGCTCAGACCATACTTAAAAGACAATTTCTTATGCTGCAACTTGCTCTGAGATTTTATAATGATGATATGTCCTACTTAGGATTATATCCTCTCATCCTATTGACTCTTGTGCCTATGATATGAATGAATGAATTCTTTACCCTTATTTAAAATCATGTGTGTACATGTGTCATCATGTAAACCTTAACTTAGCACGCATGTTTATGCGGTGATATGCTATTTATGCAGTGTTATGCATTCTAGAAGGCCTTAATGCATGTTATGAGCGGCGTACACACAACATAACTATCACATGTTGCCACCTATGGGGGATCCATATACAAACACATATTATGCATCCCATACTACATAATATGTCCAGTATACTTCGTATCATGCTATGAGTGTAGTGACTATGTTTCGACTAAGACGTACTGATGACACATCGGTGTGTGTATGAAATACGACTAAGCAACTAATACTAGCAAGGGAAGGTTGCCCGACCAATTGTCAAGCAACCTGCCTCTGATACCAACTATCACAACCCGCATTTTCACCGTATTTAAAGCTATATCAGAGTAAGGGAAAATGTGTGTCATGATGCCATGTCAGTAGGGGATAGCTACGGACGCTCAGGCAAAAACTCCTACTTAGCGCAATAAGAAAGATCTTTAGGTTAATTTTGAGAAAAAAATCCAGTTTTAAGTTGAGAAGTTAGTCGTATCCCTCGGCTTAGTAAATTAACGAGTCCACGAATAAAAAATATAATTATACGCTGCGGAACACAATTGTTTAGGTTTACTTCAACACCCTACATGAGTATAAATATCCCCAAGGAACAACTTATGCTATGCAAACTCTAGATTTATAATAAGTATAGGAAAAAGTCTTTACGCTAACCAGAAAGTAGTGAATTAGTTTTGAAAGAGATGGCATGTCTGATATACTCATTATAAGGTTGTATAAGTTAAAAATATCTAACATACATTTCTAGCAATAAAACATCCCAGAGAGCAAGTAATCCAAATCAATCGTAAGGAAAACAATACCAGCTAGCAAGTGTCCCAAAAGAATCAACAACCCTGTGGGCGTCAACAATCTGACACGAACCCACAGTACAAAAGTATGTCTGAACTGAGAAAACAAACTAAAATGACAAACTACCTCGCTACGGCGAGGTGAAAACCACAGCCAACACTACTGCTCAGAACTCCAAGACCAGCTCCACTACCAGCTCCACTACCAGCTACTGCTCTGAACCTGAGGCATTCCAAAGACAGAACATCTCAGCAAGCAGGTATAAATGGTGGCAGAAAAAAGATAAGCCAAAATAAATAAAGGTCAAAAGGGGTACCAACCCAAGACCAACGGTACTAAAGTAGAGTATGAAAGTAAAGCATCAAACAGGAAAAAGAACACCTACCTACATGAATCATCACGTACATCATAAATACACCAGGTGCACAAGGCTATAAGGTGACAAACATGAGTAAATCATAAGGAAGAAACTTTGTAACCTTTATTAGCCACTTGTGGTCACTCTACCCAAAAACACGGGCGAGGTGGTCACTCAACTGGACACACCCCTCACGAATATAATATCCGTCTAACTGCGGGGGAGACTTATACACTCCACCATACACCGCGGATGCCCAAAAACTCGGTAAACTTCCACGAGGTACTAATAAAGGTAACAAACCTTGCGGAGGTGGTTACGTCCACTAACTCCCGCAATCAAGAAAATCCAAAGAAAGCACAACACATATATCTCAAGACTTGGCACATCGGATTCTACTTGACATTTTTAGATTAAAGACACGGTTGATCAACCTTTAGGAACGATTTACAATCCTAGATAAACTCTAACGCGTCCTACATAATCGTTAAGGGACGGTTAACATGAGCAAGATACAACCATATCATCAAAACATATATCACTTTACCAGGTTAGACTTAGAATAAACAAGAACATTGTGAAACAAGTGGATATAGACAAAAGATTTAGGCAGCACTATACTCAACAAGAAATTTATGATAATAACAATGAAATTAGAAGTTGCAACAGATCATGAAAAATGAAGAGAAGAGGGGAGTAAAACCACCACTTGCCTTGGTTTTACTTAAAAAAAATCCTCTGAATCACTCCACGTCGCAGATCGGGGCAAAAGAACACATGGGGAGTCAAAATTTAAACAAAAAGTGCCGAAAAGAGATTAGGGCTGAAAAACCCTAACGTGAAAACTCAAGAAACGAGGAAAATTTTACCACGATGGCGTACCTTTTGACGAGAGTTTTCCGGATCTATATTCGGTTGAAGATTTGGAGTATCGGAGCACCGTCGGCGGCTACCGGAAGATTCATGAAAGACTTCCTCTCTCTCGCTCACGCCACTCTGGTTCGGGAGAAAATCCAGAGAAGATGAAGTTTTTCTTTCTTAATTATCTTAAGTATCAGAATATATGTATATATGTATTTATAAAAAGTTTTGTCTAAGTAGGGGAAAAACAGACTATTTACGAGCGGGTGCACGTAAAATGAAAATAGAGGTTTAGGATGACTTCAAATCAAAACGTGTCCATCATGAAAGTTGTATATCTCGTCGAGACGAACAAATTTCATGTTAACCATTTTTTATACGACACCATTTTGACCCTCAAAAAGGTGCCCGAACGCAAACTGTAACGGACTGCTCGGGAAGAATCTACAGTACTCGAGAACAAAATTACGGGTACTCGAGAAGTAGAAAAAAAAAGCTACTCTAGTACTAAAACTTAGTACTATAGAACAAGGAAATAGCACTCGAGTATCAAGGAGGCAGTACTCGAGAGGAATACTCGAGAGGAGACAGCCTACTTGAGAGGGTTACTCTGCTCGAGAGGAATACTCGAGAGGAGGCAGTCTACTCCAGAACTGAGACAAAATAATTTGCATGAACAGTTCTTTTTACAATTATATCCAAAAAATTAAACTATATACATGAATAGTAAAAGACATTTTTGAATAGTGCTTTAATATTAAAATAATCATATTTATAAACTTTTGAATAAGGAAACACGAGATCAAAACGGAGGCCCAAACGCGCGCCGAATTGAACGAAAGTCACACCGTAGGCGAACACAGACGCAACGAACCCAACGACAAAGTCAAAACCAAAATCCGACGAGCTATTCTCGAGATATAAATTTTCAAAGTCTACGGCGAACATAAATTCTACAAAACTTCGAAAAAATCGCCGAGACCCGAATATCGCTCGGATCGCGACGAAACTTGACGAGCAAGTCCAAAATTATTCAACTTAAATTCCAAATGCAAAATTTTTCAATTACAACAAGAATTCGGGTTACTCAACCGCACGGACGCGAAAATGCCTTAACGGCATTGCGTCGTTAACTCGACGTTAAAAGTAATGTCACGACGTCATAAATATGACGATACCCATTCAAATAAAATCATCAAAAAATCGGGGGCGTTACAATATGGGAAGGACATATGGAGTTGAGTTAATGATAAACTGATCTGGTAAAGTGAAATTGAGCTCATCATTGGGAGTCATGATGGGGAGGGTTTTGGTTTGGCTAGTGTTTAGTGGTGCTCGGGATCGACGAAAGATCGTCTTTCCTGACGAGAGAGAGAGAGTCAAAACACACTAGGGTTAGACTTAATGTAACATTAAATGGGACTGGGACCTGGGTAGACACCAATAATAGTTAGTGTCTTGCGAAAGGGAGCTTTGGGATTCAGCCCATCGTAGTTCCTAGTGCCCCCGAGAGCCCTTCAAAGGGAATGCCCTGTGCAGCCCGAGGTTAATCTAAATTGTAAGACAAAAATGAATACAAGAGTAATTAGCAATAATCTAGGACTTCACTTTCACGCACCCCAATACTTCGGGAGGATAGTTTGGTTAGGTTGGCCAAGCGGTAGGCTCGGTGGTTGTGGAAACGGACAGGTTAGTCCGGGGAGCCGATGGCTCGGGAAATCATGGTTGCATGTGCATAAAGTGGTGGGTCTTCGGTATTTTACGGTCGTTCACACCGACGTCGGTATGTTGACTCGGCGGGTGTGGTGGACACTTGGCCAAGGGAAAGTCTGTCGGTGGGTCAGCAAAGTACGCGGATACCCAAGTTGTGGGGCGTACGTAAGGGTTGGGCCTGGTAGTGTGAATACATGTCTAGGAGTGGGGTGGCCCGACCCACTATCTCTGTTTGCCATGGCAGAGGCTCCTGGGAGTGATGCTAGCTTCCAAATAGGGGGAAATAAAGGTCATTGTGCATGGAGTTGTGTGCGTGTGTTGCATTTGCATGAATCATGGCATAGCATTTCACTTCACTCATATTTGAAAACAACCTGACACATCAACGTATAAATTGGTATGAGACTTTGTATACGATGGGAGCCTTGCAAAAGACCCCTTAACTTATATGTTTGTAAGGGCATTCATATAAATTAAGGTTACTTATTTCTTAGTTTACTTTTCATATACTGCTACTCTGTTATACTTGTTTACTCTACCGTTTTCTTATTATAGAACTGTTAGTTGCCTTTACTTTTACAGCCCTGTAGGTTTACTATATGCTTGCTAGAACAAGTCCACCGTCATCTTCTTTTGACCACTCTCCACCTTCATAGCTTTCTTATCACTCCTCCCGCTCGGTGCCTAGGAGTCATTGGGGGGGGTGGGGGGAATCAGGCTTAGTCTTTTGACTAACGTGTTGGAACACCCTATTACTGATTTGGGCAAGGATCACTATGTGTCTTAGGAAACCTGTTTTGACCTCATTGTATAGATCTAAAGGTCAATTAGAATTGAGTCTAAGGGTTAGTACTTAGGTTTGGAAGCTGCCCTCAAGACCAGGATTTTCAATTTTAGAAGACTAAGTCATTTCGTCGAGCTCAGTTTGACGAATCGTCGAACTCCAATCGACGATCGTTGAGCTCACTTCGACGGATCGTCGAACTCCATTTGACGATCTCTGAGCTCAACTTCATCAAGTCGTCGAACTCCATTCGACGATCTTCGAGCTCAGATCGATGATCTTGACTCCAGTTTGATCCTCTGTCTCTGAGCTCAGTTCGACGATAGATGAGCTCAGATCGACGATCTCTGTTTCTGTCTAAGTCCAAATCTCTGAGCTCAGTTTGACGATAGTGGAGCTCAGTTCGACATTTTTCTGAAGAGTTCAACGATTTTCAAGATTCAAATTTGGACAGCTGTGGAATTATTATCAGCATTTAATTCAGAGATCTTGTAGCCGTTTTCATTTATTCTGGAGCAAGTTTCAAGGGATTTTCAAGGAATTTTTTATTGGACTTTCCTCCAGAAGACAATTGCAATTAAGGAAGTCATTTAATGACAGGCCAACGGCTATCTTGGATAGAGGATCATTTCTATTCAGAGATAAGGAATAAAAGATAAGAATTTTCAATCCCTGACACAAGAAGAAGAATAAGAAGTTAGGAAACCTCTCTGCAACAATAATCTCTGCAACAAGTCAAAAAACAATAATTACACAGAGAAAGAAAGAGAGTTCCAAACATTCTCAGTCTCAAGATTCATACAAGAACACCAACACCAAAAGGAGATCAACAAACTGAAGTCTTTAGATCTCTCTTTTGTTTCAAGTGTTCAAGGCCATCATCATTCAAGACTCCAGACACCTCACATTTCAGTTGTTGCTGAAATCATCATTTGTTGGAGATCAATTTTCTGAAGGCCTATCACCCTACTGCAAAGCTTCACTCCCTGAACAACTACAGATCTCAGGGGGAGCTTTGACAACATCACTGAATCCACATAGTCTTTTCACTGTGATTGAGAAAAGAAGACTTTCATCACTCTCTCATCCCTACCTCTGTAAAGGGTTTTTCAAACTCCCTTCAAAAGTTTGTGTATGGTTTTTGAGCACCTTATCAAAAGCTCATTGGTGGCAAGACACCTGATCAAAAAATCTGGTTTGGTTTTTGAGCACCTTATCAAAAGCTCATTGGTGACCAGGACACCTTATCAACTCATCCTGCAGTGGATTCCTACCTAGGGTGGTAGAAGAGTGGATGTACCCAGATTGATTGGGGAACCACTATAGCTCCTTGTGTCTTCTGGTTTCTTGTTTTTCTTTTTGTTTTTGGCTGTACTTTGTGACTAGGTTGCTTTGTGACTAGGTTGCTTTGTGACTAGGTTGCTTTGTGACTAGATTGCTCTGTGATCATTCTGTGATTAGATTTACCTTTTATTATTTGCTTCCCTATTCACATTAGAATACAACAACTGTTGTAAAAGTTTTTAGCAAGCACCATACTCTATTCACCCCCCCTCTAGAGTATCTCAGATCTAACTCACACTTTCAATTGGTATCTGAGGGAGGTTGGTTAAAAATACCACATCTCAGTGGTTGCACAGGCTAACACCTGAACCCAAAGATTCCTATAGTTAGATCTGCTTGTTGTAGATTTTGTTATTAGAATTATTTCTTCACAAATCATGGCCCAAAACAAAGATTATGCTAGCATCAGAACTCTAGTGTGCAATCTATCCAAGTTTGCACTTTGGAAGGCAAGGATTAGACTCTACATGAATTCTATTGATGAGGACATTTTTAATTCTGTTTTGACAGCGTATCCAAGACCTCCAGAGAACACAAGTACAAGTGCTGTTCCACCTCCCTCAGGAACATATGCTGACATCAAGAAATGGAAAGTTGCAGATGCAAAGGCTATGAACATTCTAGCCCAGACTATGTCTGATGACATTTTCCAAAAGGTAGCTGAATGCAACTCAGCAAAGGAGATCTGGGACAAACTGTCTGAAATAGTCTCAGGATCTGTTGATGAAAGAAAGGACAGAAGATCTCACCTCATATCCCAATATGAGAACTTCAAGAAAGGAGAAGCTGAGTCATTAGAAGATATGTACAACAGACTCAGTCTTATAGTCAATGAGCTGAAAACTTTGGATAAGGAGATATCATTGACTGAGCTAAATGATAAAATCCTAATGTACTTCCCAAGCACTTGGGACTCAAGGATCTGGCCAATCAAGGATGCCAGAAGTCTAAATAAAATCACAACAGAAGCTCTCTTGGGCAAGCTCAAGTCTTATGAGCTTCTCATCAAAAATAGAGAAGAAGAGCAGAAGGCTGCCTCACTAGCCACAAGAAAGGAAAAGACAATAGCTTTCAAAGCCACTGAAGATCAGCCTGAAGACAAAATCCCAGGAAATGATGAGCTGCTTAGTCTGCTGGCCAAAAGATTTTACAAAATGGCCAGAAAGGACATCAGGAAGAGATCATACAAAGAGCATGACAAGCCAAGGTATGATAAGTCAAATAATAAAGAAATTGTTTGCTTTAGTTGCAGAAAACCAGGCCACATTGTGCCTGACTGTCCAGAGAACAAAAACAAGGACAGAAAGGACAAGAGAGAAAGAAGAAAAGACAAGGACTTCAAGAAGAACAGTAATGGCAAACCCTTCTCAAGCAAGAACAAACACACAAGGAAGGGATTTATTGCTGAATCTTGGAGTGAGACTGAAGAGGAATCAGAAGCTTCATCTAGCTCAAGTGATGATGAGGATGATGCTGAAGAAAAGGAATTCTGCATGATGGCTATCAATGCCTCACAACACAATTCTGATGCAGAAGAGTATGAATCTGAATCAGAGACTCAACTTGAAGAGGACCAGGTAATAGACTCTTTTGATTTCAATTCTGAGGACTTTAAGTATGAATTTAAAGCACTATGTTTAGACCTATTAAAATCTGAGAAGGAAATTATCTCTCTCAGAAATCAATTATCTGAACATAGTACCTTAAAATCAGAAAATCTCAAACTCTCTGAGGAGTTGGAGTGTTGTAGGGAGCAGATAGCTTCACTGAAAAGTGAGCTATCAGAGGCCAAAAAGCTTGAAGAATCCCTTAATGGGAGAAGCATTAAGCTAATGGACATCGCAAGCACAGTGAACTCTAGATTCAATAGTACACTAGGCTTGGGTGCTTCATCCAGCCAACCTATAGTTCTAACAACCCCAATCAAGTTTATTTCTGATAAAGGGAAGGGAGTTGTAGAGGTAGCTAGGAAAAATTCTAACTTACCCAAGAAAACCAAGGTTCAACCGAAATCGTCGAACGGAGCTAGACGATCGCCGAACGCAGATCGACGATCTCAGGCAAAATCGTCGAACTCAGGTCGATGATCTCTAATTCCTGAACTCTGCCACAGTCGACCGTCGAACGGAGCTCGACGATCTGACCCAAGATCGTCGAACGCAGCTCAACGATCGTCGAGCAGAGATCAGAGATTTGAAAACTTCTTCAAGGGTAAATCAAATTCAAATCCTAGGGGTCCTTCATCCAGATTTAATCCTTATACTGAATGGATAATACCTCCAAGGAGATATCATCCTGAAGGTTATAAGAGTCAACCAGGGATGTCATTTATTTCTGAATTTAAAGGTTATCAACCTAGGCCCAAGGTAAACTGGGTCAAAAACAAGTAAATTGCTTATGTGCAGGTGAAGACCTATCCAACATCAAACCAACAATGGTATTTGGATAGTGGGTGCTCCAAGCACATGACAGGAAATAAGGACAACCTCACATCCTTTAAAGCCAAGCTTGGACCCAAAGTCATATTTGGTGATTCAAACTTTGGACTGACAAAAGGATATGGTGCAGTTCAGATTGGCACAGTCACATTCAAGAGAGTAGCCTATGTGGAAGGACTGAAGCACAACTTGATCAGCATCAGTCAGTTATGTGATGAAGGCTAACAGGTGACTTTCAGCAAATCCTTATGCAGGATCCAATCAGAGGACAACACAACTGTGTTGACAGGTAAAAGGAAAGGTAACATCTATTTAGTAGACTTTCTTTCAACTAGAGTAGATATTTGCCTGTTTAATACTGTTAGTAGACCTAATGTTTTATGGCATAAGAGACTAGGACATATAAACCTTAGAACCATTGCTAGGCTATCCAAGGACAACCTTGTTAGAGGACTACCTTCTGGCCCCTACAAGAAGGAAGGACTCTGTAGGGCTTGTCAATTAGGCAAGCAAACTAAAAATAGTTTCAAGTCACTTAATAAGAGTGATTCACCTAGGATTTTGTATCTGTTACACATGGATCTTTTTGGACCCATTATAGTATAAAGCTTAGGAGGGAAATCTTACACTTTAGTGGTTGTAGATGACTTCTCTAGATTCACATGAGTGTTCTTTCTGAGGAAGAAGTCTGATAACTTTAAGTGTTTGATAGAGTTTCTCAAATGCATACAGACTGAGTTCAATACTCACATTGCCCTGATCAGAAGTGATCATGGGACAGACTTTGATTCTCTTTTTATGCAAGAGTTCTGTCAGAGTGAAGGGATCAGGCATACTTTCTCAGCTCCTAGAACTCCTCAACAAAATGGGGTAGCTGAAAGAAAAAAATAGAACCCTTATTGAATCTGTCACTACATTGTTGTCAGATGCTCGCCTTCCTCTATCTTTTTGGGCAGAGGCAGTGAACACCTCCAACTATGTGCTGAACAGAAGTTTAATACATAAACTGAAGGGCAAGACTCCCTATGAATTACTCAAAGGGAAGAAACCTAAAGTAGATTACTTTAGAATTTTTGGTTGTATCTGTTTCATACACAATAATGACAAGAAGTATTTAGCAAAATTTCAAGCTAAAGCTGATGAAGGAGTGTTTCTGGGATACTCCATGATCAGTAAGGCTTATAGGATTTATAATAAATCAACTCTTAAAATTGAAGAATCTGTTCACATATCTTTTGATGAAACTAACATGTCTTTCAAGGAGAAGAACACTTCTACCATAGAACCTTTGCAGGTACATTCTCTTGCTGAAGACTGGGACAGATTACAAATCATTCAAGAAGAGGAAAGCAGTGAAGATGAAGAAGACATTGAACATCATGAAGAGAAACCTCTTGAAGAGCCAGTTGTTGTACCACAAGAGGAAACAACAACACAGGTTGGTGAACAATTAACACCCCCTGTTGATTTAGTAACATCAAGATACCATCCAATTTCCCAAGTAATTGGAGACATCTCAGCTGGTGTGCAAACCAGAAATCAGGTCAACCAAAACCTGTTGCACACTTGTTTCCTATCTCAAATTGAACCTCAATCCATTCAAGATGCAGAGCAAGATCCACACTGGATCATTGCAATGCAAGAAGAGTTGCATCAATTTGAAAGGAACAAAGTTTGGGAACTAGTACCAAGGCCTAAGGATCACTCCATTGTTGGAACAAAGTGGGTGTTCAGAAACAAATTGGATGATCAAGGAGTAATTGTAAGGAACAAGGCAAGACTAGTTGCTCAAGGGTACTCTCAAGAAGAAGGCATAGATTATGACCAGACTTTTGCACCAGTTGCAAGGTTGGAGGCTATTAGAATCTTCTTAGCATATGCAGCACACAAAGGTTTCAAAGTATATCAGATGGATGTAAAGAGTGCTTTTCTAAATGGAGACATCAAAGAAGAAGTCTATGTCAGACAACCTCCAGGTTTTATCTCTCCAACCCATCCTGATTATGTTTTTAAATTGAACAAAGCATTATATGGTCTCAAGCAAGCTCCTAGAGCATGGTATGAGACCCTAGCATGCTTTCTCCTGAAAAATGAGTTTATAAGGGGTAGAGTAGACCAAACTCTTTTTATTAGAACCCATAAGTCCCATACCCTACTAGTACAGATTTATGTAGATGATATTATTTTTGGTTCTACTGATTCAAATTTGTGCAGAAGGTTTTCCAACCTAATGCATTCTAAATTTGAAATGAGTAGCATGAGTGAGCTATCCTTCTTTCTAGGATTGCAAATCAAACAACATGCTGAAGGCATATTTATTTCTCAAACCAAGTATGCAAAGGAATTGGTCAAGAAATTTGGTATGTCTGAAGCATCTTGTATGAAAACACTTATGCCTACCAATGTTGTATTAGATGCTGATGAACATGGGAAACCTGTTGATCAGACCACATATAGAGCAATGATTGGCTCTTTATTGTACCTTACAGCTAGTAGACCTGACATAATGTTTGCTACATGCATCTGTGCTAGATTCCAAGTGAGCCCTAGAGAGTCACACCTAACATTAGTTAAAAGGATTCTCAGGTATGTAAAAAGTTATCCAAATCTAGGTCTCTGGTATCCAAAAGATTCAGCATTTGACTTAACTGGATTTTCTGATGCTGATTATGCTGGATGCAGAATTGACAAGAAAAGCACCAGTGGAACTTGTCAGTTTCTTGGTGACAGACTTGTCTTTTGGTTTTGCAAGAAATAAACATCAGTGTCAACTTCAACTGCTGAAGCTGAATATATGGCTGCAGGTAGTTGTTGTTCACAAATATTGTGCATTCAAAACCAACTCCTAGACTATGGCTACAACTTAGAGAAGTCTAAAATCTTTTGTGATAATACCAGTGCTATTTCTATAGCTCAAAATCCAGTCCTCCACAGTAGGACAAAACACATAGAAATTAGGCATCACATTTTAAGAGATAATGTTGAGAAAAATAAAATTGAACTTCAATATATCCCAACTGATTTGCAAAGGGGAGATATTTTCACCAAACCCTTGGATGAAAAGAAACATACCTTCTTCCTAAATCAGTTAGAAATGTTAGATGGAGGAAGTCTAAAATAAGTTCCAAGATTTTAAAACTCTAAAAAATGACCAAGACTAGGCAAACATTTTCTTTTTCTAGTGTATAGAGTGTTTCTGATCTTTGAACTGCGCTCGACGATTTTCCCCCAGATCGTCGAACAGAGATCGACGCTTTCCGAGATCGTCGACCAGAGTTCAGCGCTTCTTAGATAGTGTTCAACTATCTCTCCAGGTCAGCGATCGTCGAACGATGCTCGACGATTTTGTTTTCTGAACTATCGTCGAACGGAGCTCGACGCTCTCAAATATCGTCGAACAGAGATCGACGATGTTGATGACCCTTCAGTTTCCTTTAGAAGCCCTGATCGTCGAACTGAGTTCAACGATCTTTCCTTTTCTGCGTCGAACCATAATATAAAACTCTTTTTTCGGTCGTCGTTCTCCCTTGCGCTTTCATAATTTCTGCAAAAATTCTCTTTCCCTCCAAACTTCTCTACACTTGGTCGTTTATTTGTTGATTTTTGCAGGAAACAATGGTCGTCTCAGTTGCAGTCCTGGCCGCAATGAAATTTGATGCAATATTTGATATAGACATGGATTCTTTCAGCACCAGTGATCAAATCTTCTAAGATATTCTGGAACTGTTCAAGGAACAAAAGCTAGTTACTATCATGTCCACCAGAATCAAGTTACCTGCAGATGAAATCAAGGAGTGGGTATATACTGCCCACAACAAGGGTCAAAATACAGTTGTTGGCTCAATTTCTGGAACCCAGGTACCTCTGACACCTACTATTCTGACAGAGATTTTTGGATTGAATTCTGGAGAGGATTCTGCTGAAATGTCTGGAGAAGAATTTTCTACTATGCTTGAGAGAATGGGTCATTCTAATGCAAATCCTAGCAAGCTGCTGAAAAAGAATTTATCTGTGGAATACAGATTTTTGGCTGATGTTGTAGGAAAAGTTCTGTTGGCCAAGCATTCATCCCATGATACCATCTCCAGGTATCAGCTATGCTTGATGGGTGCTCTAGTGGATAAGAAATAACTGAATTGGGGAGAAGTTTTCTTTGATCTGATTAAGAAGAAGATCAACAAGAATTTTGTGAATTATGGAAGGATATTAGGGCTGTTTCTTCAGAACAGATGCCATGCACTGCTAGTCTCAAATGGGATGCATATCAATGCCTCTAAGAGGCTCTCCTGTGCCCTGTTTGGCAAATGGGACAGGCAGATAGTGAAGCCCAGCAGGCCCTCTGCATCTACCACTTCAGGCACAAGGGCTGTTGCAGTCTCTTCCCCTCCAGTCTCTGCCCCTGCAGAAGACTTGCCTAGATCTTCTTCTCCTCCTCCACCTCTTATTTCATCTCCACCAGTCACCTCCACCATTCAAATTTCCTCAACAATCTTTATTTCAACCCCATCTCCACCTTCAATTTCTCCACCTCCACCTCTCACAGAAGAAATCCTTCATCCTTTACATCAATACCCTCATCTAGACATTGAATCATCATCTCAACTTCCATCTTTCACACTTCTGGATGATTACTTTATGGATGATTCCCCTTCATCCCCTCCTGATCTACCCTCTTCATCCACATCATATCAATAGTTACTTCAAGATATCATTGCTCAACCCTCATTCACACCTTCTATTTCCATTCCACTATCTTCCATTTCAACAATCCCCACATCTCAACCTTCCTTTCCCCCATACACCATCTCTCCACCAACATCTCCAGCTGCTCCACCTTCAGTCCCTACCTCTGCTCAAATCCTTATTGAGCATGTAGATATTCCAGCCTTAGCAGACAGACTTTATGAGCTGATAGCTCCCAGGCTATCCCTCTTGTTGGAGACCTCCTTGGCTCCACTTCTACAGTCAGTTGCAGACCTTTCTGCCAGGCTCTCCTCTCTCTTTCCTCCTCAGGAAATCCCTTCATCTGGGTGCCTTGATCCAGTCTTGACTGAATCTAGGCAGGGGGAGATGCCTCATGAAGTGGTTAGATTGCCTGCTGCTGCTGTTACCTCAGTTCAAGCTCAAGCCTCACCATCTCAGGTTACAGTTTTCTCAGTGGACCTCAGGTCACTTTTATCAGATTTTGATTATATATATTTCAGCTGTCTTCCAGAGCATACTGCAGTCCAGCAATCTAAGGATCTCTCCAAGGCCATTGTGCCCTTTTCCAGCTGTGACACCAGTCTCATTAATTCTTTTATAAAGTCTCTTTCTGCTGCTGCCCCTGCTGTTTTTGTTGCTGCTGCTCCTTCAGTCTCTGTTGAAAGTACCGATGCTGCTCCTACTGCTGCAAATGTTGTTGTTTCTGTTAGTTCTGATGTGGCCGATGTTTTAGTTTCTGAGGATATGCAGACAGAGGCATTTGACCTTGAGCCTATTGTTATTGCTGATGATATTGCTGTTATTGAAACTATTGTATCTGAAAGTATTATTTCTGAAACTGCTGAAACTGTTGTATTTGTATCTGCTGTATCTACTGCTGTCACCATAACTTCTTCTGCCAGTATTGCTTCTACTCCTCCTCCTGCTGTTACTACTGTTGTTGTCACTACTGTTTCTCCTGCTCAATCACAACAACAAAAAGACTACCTTAAAAGGATTGATGTTTTATACGATGAACAAAGCTCAGAAAGTGATCAGTTCAGAACTGATTCAGATGATTCTTCTGCTACTATAGCAAGGAAAAGAAAAGCAAGAAGCAAGGCAATGAAAAGAGTTCCTCCAGCTAAAGTCAAAGACACAAATGACATTCCTTACTACATATTGCATGACTGCCCTATCACAGAACACTGGATGCAATATTCCAAGAATCAATTGAAGGCTATGAAAAAGAAAAGAAAATATGACAAAGGATCTTCTCAGTATCATCACCCTCCTCCTCCTCCTCCTTCACCTGGTGCAGGTGCAGGTGGTAGTTCAGCTGTTCAACCCTCTGCCAAAATCCAAACCCCTTATCAGCCTCAAGGAAGATCTCAACATAGGGGAAGCCAATCCAGAGGCTATCAGTCAAGGAGAGGAAGCTATAGAGGAAACCAAAGATAACTTCAAGTTTATTCCAAAGGTTACTCCAGGCAACACCCATATTCAAGGGAAGGACAAGGTCCATCTGATACAACTTCAGGTCCCTTTCCTTATAAGCTGAAAGAATTAGTCTCCTCCAGAGCTCCTCCAGATAATCCCTCTAATAGGTATGAGCCTCCAGTGCCATATGAGGATCCAGAGAACAATCCAACTTCCTGGACAGCTAGGATGAAGGAATTAGTTGCTTTGGATCAGATTAAGAAAGCCAGAGAGCAAGGCAAAGACACCTCTAGTATTACTACTTTGTCAGAACAAAGGAAAAAGGAACTGGAAAGATACTCCTCCAGCAAGTTTTTTGATTCTGAAAGCTACATGAAGCTGCACCCTAAAGTTGTAGTACCAAGGCCAAAACAACAAACATCTCTAGGTGCAGCTGATGACAGAAGATCTAAGAAGGAAGCTATTAATCCAAACAGGGAAATAAAACTTATAAAGAGCAAAGAGAAAGAGTAATTCTGTAAGGTGACAATATATGTTGTTTTATGATCTGTCTGAGATAATATTTGTGTTTCTGCAATGTTTTGTTGTTATATTGTTGTTTTGTATGTTTATAATTTTTCCAATTTTTGTAAATAGTAATCCTAACCCAAATAGGGGGAGATTGTTGGAACACCCTATTACTGATTTGGGCAAGGATCACTATGTGTCTTAGGAAACCTGTTTTGACCTCATTGTATAGATCTAAAGGTCAATTAGAATTGAGTCTAAGGGTTAGTACTTGGGTTTGGAAGCTGCCCTCAAGACCAGGATTTTCAGTTTCAGGAGACTAAGTCATTTCGTCGAGCTCAGTATGATGAATCGTCGAACTCCAATCGACGATCGTTGAGCTCACTTCGACGGATCGTCGAACTCCATTCGACGATCTCTGAGCTCAACTTCATCAAGTCGTCGAACTCCATTCGACGATCTTCGAGCTCAGATCGACGATCTTGACTCCAGTTTGATCATCTATCTCTGAGCTCAGTTCGACGATAGTTGAGCTCAGATCGACGATCTTTGTTTCTGTCTAAGTCCAAATCTCTGAGCTCAGTTCGACGATAGTGGAGCTCAGTTCGACATTTTTCTGAAGAGTTCAACGATTTTCAAGATTCAAATTTGGACAGCTGTGGAATTATTGTCAGCATTTAATTCAGAGATCTTGTAGCCGTTTTCATTTATTCTGGAGCAAGTTTCAAGGGATTTTCAAGGAATGTTTTACTGTACTTTCCTCCAGAAGACAATTGCAATTAAGGAAGTCATTTAATGACATGCCAACGGCTATCTTGGACAGAGGATCATTTCTATTCAGAGATAAGGAATAAAAGATAAGATTTTTCAATCCCTGACGCAAGAAGAAGAACAAGAAGTTAGGAAACCTCTCTGCAACAATAATCTCTGCAACAACTCAAAAAACAACAATTACACAGAGAAAGAAAGAGAGTTCCAAATATTCTCAGTCTCAAGATTCATACAAGAACACCAACACCAAAAGGAGATCAACAAACTGAAGTCTTCAGATCTCTCTTTTGTTTCAAGTGTTCAAGGCCATCATCATTCAAGACTCCAGACACCTCACATTTCAGTTGTTGTTGAAATCATCATTTCCTGGAGATCAATTTTCTGAAGGCCTATCACCCTACTACAAAGCTTCACTTCCTGAACAACTACAGATCTCAGGGGGAGCTTTGACAACATCAATGAATCCACATAGTCTTTTCACTGTGATTGAGAAAAGAAGACTTTCATCACTCTCTCATCCCTACCTCTATAAAGGGTTTTTCAAACTCCCTTCAAAAGTTTGTGTATGGTTTTTGAGCATCTTATCAAAAGCTCATTGGTGGCAAGACACCTGATCAAAAAATCTGGTTTGGTTTTTTAGCACCTTATCAAAAGCTCATTGGTGACCAGGACACCTGATCAACTCATCCTGCAGTGGATTCCTACCTAGGGTGGTAGAAGAGTGGATGTACCCAGATTGATTGGGGAACCACTATAGCTCCTTGTGTATTCTGGTTGCTTGTTTTTCTTTTTGTTTCTGGCTGTGCTTTGTGACTAGGTTGCTTTGTGACTAGGTTGCTTTGTGACTAGATTGCTCTGTGATCATTCTGTGATTAGATTTACCTTTTATTATTTGCTTCCCTGTTCACATTAGAATACAACAACTGTTGTAAAAGTTTTTAGCAAGCACCATACTCTATTCACCCCCCCCCCCTGTAGAGTATCTCAGATCTAACTCACACTTTCATAACAGTCGGTGGACCAAATATTTTAGGGGCTCTGGATGGGAGACAGGGACCAGCAGCACGAGTTGCAACACCAGCGGAGCACGATACACATGAAGGTGGGACAGTCTAGTACGGGAGCGCCAGTCTTTGGCTCCATGAGTGATAGTCTTTCTTTAGCCTCCGCGAGTGGGTTGTAGTGAGGATTTGATGTACTGGGCTTCAGCCTGTTTGACATTTATTCGTATCGTTTATATTTCATACCTTTATTATCGTGTGTACTCTGCTGTGACTTTTATCATATGTTATATGTGATTGTGGACTTTACTAGCCTTACTTATACTTTTATTTCTTCGATGATCGTCAATGCTGGCAGAATCAATATTTTGTAGTGACGACCTTCCCGTATGTCGGTGTCACCGCAAAGTGGTGGTTCTGTGCGTAAGACCCGTTAGCATAGCAAAAAAAAGAGGGTCTTACAAGGTTCTTGCCTGAGCATCGGCAGTTATCCCCTGTTCTGCGTTGCATCACGACACATGTTTTCTATTACTCTGATATATCATTTACATGCGGAGAAAATGCAGGTTGTGACAAAAGTCTTCGCGAATGTGGGGTTCGCAGCTTCTCCTTCAATCTCTCTCGCCTCCCTTTCCATTAGCTCTTCCAAGGACAAGGGGGATCTCAAGTTAGCTCTATTCTGAAGAACCCCTGGCGCAGCCCGAGGGTGAATGCAAGCTGCAGGGTGTATCTTGGTACTTCATGAACCAAGAGGACGTCTTCCTAAAATCGATTCACGTAACTTCCCAACATCTTCTCCAGCCCTTGCTTGATTGAAAAGAGAGCCTTCGCCCCTTCTTCTTCTTTTTAGATGTTGAGAAATAAAATTGGAAACTTTGACGCGGATTCTTAAAGCTATAGATGGATCCTGAAGGGAGCTGGTGGAACTAGTTCCTCGCTTTTTCTTAGAGTGTAATGCCGAAGAAGCAACATTTGAATACATCGGACATCTATCTGATAGAGAACGCGTCCTAAAACCACTGAAGGTGCTGGACGGGATCGTCTTTGGATGTGTAGTAGGACATCTCCGGCCCCCAAAACCCCTCCGAAATCGGGGCAGAAACAATCAGCTTGTAGTATGGGCTTCCTCCCCTAATGGGGCGAGCCGAGTCGACTCACGCCATGATCTCTCTTGGGTTTCTGACACTCTGCAGGCTCGGAAAAATCTCTCGCTCACCGAGATCCCACTTGCTCCCCCCTAATACCAGTTCTTTCCATGGTTGCCTGCCTGAGGCATCCTCGTCGAGTGACTAGGGCGCGAGCACTGGAACGATGGGTGTCGAGCACTCACCTAGCAGGGTAACGACATGTAGGGTCTCCATGACTACTTTTGTGAACTCAACAAAGTACTCACAAAATCATCATAGTTGAGCGACTCGTCATGGCTATCCTTACGTTCGTCGCCTTCGACCATATGACCCACTCAGGATTTCCTGTGCACGCTATGATCCACACTCACCGCACCAAAAATGTTGAACCTAAAAACCATGGTTCAACGAGGAGTTCGGACCGATGAGACAACTTGCACTTAATTCTCCCAAGTCAGAACACTTGGCCAGTTACTTAGAACGAAGAAACATACCCCTGAGCTGAAGCGAGGAGGTCTCACCGCACACCCGAAAGATCAAAGAGAGCTTCTCCTCCCTAGCCAATGTTGAGTTGGGCAACTTGGAGGTCACTGGGAAGCACCAGACTATCCACCTGAAAACCACGATCAACAGTATGGAAGCTCCAGCCAACCAAGATCAACCAAAGGACGGAAATCCAAAAGGAAGCCCGTTCCAAAGGTGTCATTGGGGGTTTATTTATAGTTTTTCAAGAATGGTCTGCAAATAGCAAAATTCCGCCTTTTGGTTTCACTAAATGCAGCCTAAATTGGTCTACCAATAGAGAAACTCTATTGTTTTGAGGGTCTATCAGCACACCAAAATGGGTCCATTAGAAAAATACACTTGGGCGAGCCGACTATATCATTTCCACTCGTCCGAAGGCGGCGAGTGCCCGGTGAAGCTGGCACTCGCCACCCGCACTTAGCCCTTGGCCGAAAGCAAGCCGACTTATCATACTTCCCGACCGCTGGCCTAGGGTCCGGGGAAAGTGCGACCTAGGTGGATCTACTCGCCTGTACTCGCCTGGGGTGAACAGGAAGATCTACCCTCCACTCGCCACATGAACTTGTAAGGGTTAGGCCTGCCATTTCGATCTGGACTTTAAAGGATCCCACTACACAAATACAGGGTTGTAGAATTAGAGTTGTTAGAAGTTGTGCTTATTATAAATAAGAAGATGCGGCGAATGCTAACCCTAATCCATAAGTCAAATCAAAAGTTTTTCATCGTCGTCACTTTTTGTTCTTCCCGTGAACTTGCGATCAAAAAAAGTTGGAGAAGTCGATTACACAAGAAAATCTCATTAATCTTCTCAAGTCCAAATCGATTCAAGGTTATTGATTCTGTCTAAAGCTTTTTCGTCAACAATAAGCCGTCTGATCTTCTGACTTCTGAAGTCAGAAAATTAATTTTCACATAAGACATATTTCAAGCTTCCTGGTAAAAGATCAAGTTAAAGCCATCATCAAGCAAGATTCAAAAAGACTTTACCTTTCAAGATCCATTATTGAGTCAACAAAGTTTGTAACACAATTTATAAACTATTATTGAAGGATTTCTTTGAAATATAAGTGTAGGGTCCTATGTAATCTGAGGTAGGATTCTAACTTGAACCTAATGTAGGATTCCTACTGTGGAATCTTAGTGTAGGATCCTGAGCTAGAGGATTTTAGGTAGATGATCAATTAGTGTTCCTGAGATATGAGTTTAACTCTGAGTTGTAAGATCTATGAATCTAAGTTTTGGTTGAAATTGACGAGGCTGGCACACTGTTAAATAAGCGAAGGTGGAAGTGGACATACACAAATCAGGGAACCACTATAGCTCTACGTGTTTGTGGTGTTTTCTATGATTGTCTTTTTAATATTTTTATTATTTCACAACAAATCGAAAAAAAAGACATCACCCATTCACCCCCAGGTGAAGATAGACATTTCTAAACTTACATATGTACAGAGTCACATTTCTAAGCTAACATTTATAAGGAGTCGCATAATCGATGTCGGAAAATTCAACATTCAAGGAGCCCTATTCTTTTAAGAGATATATGGTAATCACCACGTGTCGATACTTGGGATTAACAAAGGTAAGGGCCACCTGAAAATAAAACATTGGAAGATTAGTAGGCGTGGACAGGTATGTGTAACCACCACTGCTAGAAAATTGTTCGTTTGTACCTTTAATTTCTCTCACAAGAGGGTGTTCTCCGCCAACGCCTCCTCAAGGCCACACCGGACCATGTGGTTGTACACAACTTCCCTTAGCAATGTCGTCGCAACCCTCTTGGTAATGGCTCTCATTGACACCTTGTTCAACTCGCGGAGGTTCTTGCTGCAAAACACATCGGAAGACACTGCAAAGGAATGTGACAACACCCTGCCATCCGCCCGCCAAGAGGGTAGATCGGTGTTGATAATGAACACCATGGCTTCGGGATCCCACTACCTCAAGGGACTGCCCGCGACATCAAAAAGTTCCTCCC
This sequence comes from Platanthera guangdongensis, assembly GCA_039583875.1. NCBI lineage: Eukaryota > Viridiplantae > Streptophyta > Magnoliopsida > Asparagales > Orchidaceae > Platanthera > Platanthera guangdongensis. The sequence goes on from CM077155.1 coordinate 63,540,536, forward strand.
GTAGGCTAGAGAAGGCAAACGCTTCACCCTCATCTGCCGAAGTCTGCGTCTCTCTAAAGAAAATCTCGCCCCTCCTGCCGCATACGCGACCACCCTTCATTGCTCCTGGAGACGCCTCTTCTCACCCACAGTCAAAACATTTCAGGCAGACTAGCGCGGTTTCTCTAAGGGAACTATCAGGACAACTGCAAAGAAAAATCGAAGCCAACACCATGAAATACGCACGGTCATTCGTTTTACTAACCACTCATACTTATAATCATTCATAGGGATTTATTTTACTTCCCGCAAACGCATGACATAGTAATCCACGTCTAGAGGGACGCGGTGAAGGAACTCAGTTATTGGGAAACCCCTTTATGATTTGACATGTCAGGCTATCTAAAAGTGATATATAATGACATATTTTCCTTAGTATGATGTTCAAAGTTATTCAAAATTTCCTAGAAAAGAATTAGTGCTCTCAAAGAACTCAGAGTATAGTTAAGTAGAAGTTTGTGCTTTGATAGAATGTCGACTTCCATCAACAAATAAAAGTGAAAGATGTCGGAGCACCTCGTGAATAAGCAAGAAGTTGTTGACATACACTGAGAAGTTCAACTCTATGCTGCGACAATTAGTTATCACATACTATCAATACGATGCATTGAGTACTTTTACACAAAACTCGGAGTATAACTCTACTCCCTTGGTTAACCCCCTACTAGCATAAATAGGGGGTGAACAGTATTGTTTGGGACACATAAACTCCCTCCAAAATAACATCATTTTTGGCGAGCTTGAGTTTTACACTCTACAGCTCAAACAAACTCTATTTTAAAGTAGCATAACCAAATGCAAACTTCATAATTGTTAATTCAATCAATACAATCAACACAATTAGAGGTTAGTATTGTGGGACACCCGGACTCACCGTCCTCCACACATTTCTCATTTTTGCATTCGTAACTTAGAATATTCTTCCGCCCACAATTCCCATAATCCATCTCATAATCCCTTTGGCTTTATGCCCCAAAATAGGTTAAAATAAAAATAAAAATATTTTAATTAGAGGAGAATGTCCTGTCTTAAAAACAATTATCGAGAAATGCTTGGTTTTCCCACTTGGCATTAGAGGTGCAAATAAAGCACATGCCCGATTGTCCGTTTCGGGTCTAAGCCGGGTTAGGCTCGAGCTAGGCAGAATAATCTCTTTTTAGCTGCGGATTCGGCCTACAACCCGGCGCGAGTGCAAGCCCAGGCACCAGGCGGCCCGAACCAAGCATTGCCCTTCCACTATCCGGACTTGCCCTTCCACTATCCCCAAGTATGTGTGGATCGACAGTTGCATATAATGTCTTCGAGTAGTTTCATATAGCTAATATTTGTGTATGTGTGCTTGTGTGAGTTTTTATATGTTTGTGTTTGTGTATGTGTGTGTGTGTGCATTCGTGAATGTGTATGTGTATGTGTGCATAGATGTGCTTGTGTTTGTGTATGTGTCTATGCATATTTGAGTAGTTGCATATATGGTGTGGATGAACGTAGTTGAATATAACGACTTTAAGTAGTTTCATATATGCTAGTATTTGTGTCTATGTTGGTGGATGTTTGTGTGTATATATGTGCATGTGTGTTTGAGTTTGTGTATGTGTGTTTGTGCATATTTGAGTAGTTGTTTCTATGTGATTAATTTTTGTTGAATTTGTGTATATATGAAGATGAACCAAGTAAAGACTCATCGTAGATGTAGGAGAGCGGCGGTTATTACAACTCTTATTGCGGCCTCTGTAGTTTTGATGAAACCGGGTTGCCTGGGCTTGCACTCGCGCCGGGTTGCCTGGGACTTGCCCAATTTTGGCATCCAATTGGGAGCCTTGCACCCTTATTAATTTTGGGTGGTGTTATAAGCAAACTCTCTTTGGTTGTCAGCAAACCAAATAAATTCTCCTTTTTTAATTGCCTTTTTTTTCATTTCTTATTTTTTTTATACTAGCAAACCCTTTTCTCTACACTTTCCGGACTTGCCCTTCCACTATCCCCCTCTCCGTGCACCCGCCGCCTAAAAAATACCACCACCCGCCGGACATCCCCTCTCCCTCGCTTCAGCATGGGACATGCCGCCACCGGAGCCACCACTAAGCCGACAAGAGTTTCCACAAACCAAGCTCTTATCTTTGGGGAAATACTTTAAGCAAGCATTGAACATGATGAAAATCTTGTCGGCATAGGGTGCTAGGGCACGATTTGTGATTCCTGGATAGCAATTTTGCTCCTGAATGACGAGCTTGATTCCGGAGATGACGGCGGCAAAGCAGATCGGGGTAGATACGTAGGCGCTGGTGCCGATGACAATTTTAGGCCAGCGGCGCGAAAGGACGACGACAATAGTTGTGATTGATCGGAAGAGTTGAAAGGGGAAGAGGAGATTGAGATGGGAGACGGAGGGACGAGCGAGGTGGGCCTTCGGGATAGGGAGGAACTCATATCCGGCAGAAGGGACGACGTCGCACTCAATGCAAGTGATGGTGCCAAGGAAGACGACGCGAGCATCGGGATGGACGGCGCAGAGCGGAACAGACTTCCTGGTTTGATAGTATAAAGAAAATAAGAAATTAAAAAAATTAAAAAAAGGAATTCATTTTGGTTTGCTAGCAAACAAAGAGGATTTTCTTATAACACCACCCTTAATTTTCTTATTAAAAATTTTAATTCTTTTTAACAAAGGCTGGCAGCCTTAAGGCCTGCAACTATGCCTAACCTAGTTATAGCAATGTCGGGATTTATTTTCGCCGGTCAAGCGGTTACGACAGCATTACTGCATGTACCGACCCTTAAATAAGTTCCCCTAGACGGAGCCAAAGGCACGATTATCAGGCCCATCAATACCCCCCTTCAAAGAGGGGCCCGGTACTAACCTAGTCCCAACAAAAATAAAGCCCGGGTTCAAGTTTCCAGTTGCCAACAACAATAAAGGCCGGCCCAAGGGCCTGGGCACAACAAGCTTTATTTGCAAGACTACATGACATTACCTCTCTAAGGCTAAATATGTTTGAGCATAATTTTTCGAAAAAATAAATTTGTTATTTTTTGATCTTCACTTGGAATCACTAATCCCCGAAAGCGCCATATTATGTTTGATTTTAAACGTGTAGAGAACAACAACAACACTCAGCCTTTATCCCACTGTGTGGAGAAAACTCCATTTAAAAAATATCGTTTAATCTCCATCTTAAACCGCTCCTATTTCCAACGGCAACTCCCACCCAAATAAACCCTAAAACAAGTTTTGTACCTACAAAAACCAAATGAGCTTCATCTCCATCTATCTTTCATGAAACCAAAATAAAAGCTTGTTGAATGTCTTATGAAGAAGGAACTGGCTTTCATTTCTCATCAGTAAGCTCCATTCAAAATAGAAATTGATATCACATAACACAATTAACATCAGTTATGAAAACATTTCCGCAAAAATGTTGTGATGGGACTTGAAATATACACCTTACATTGATTTTCTTTACTTTTGTTTTTATTGTTAGAGCTTTCATTAGTCCTTTTTTTCGACTTTCAGTATCATCATCTTTGAGTTCTTCAGCTCTTCAATCTGCAATGAAGAAAACAAGCAAATGTAAAGACAAAAAAAATGCAGCAAAAAAATTTGCGGAAATTAATTACATTACATAGCGCCCATGCTTTATTATATTCTATGAAATTAAACAACAGAGGAAGATAGACCATGATTGTAGAAAATTATGAAGTGAAAGTGGGTGATGGAGCAGGCCGTGCGGTCTGGGCGGTCTGAGTCTGCGGCCTGGGCGGACTGTTGTTGCGGCCTGGGTGATCAGAGGTCAGGGTAGTCTTGGCAGCTTGGATGTCTAGTGGAGCGGCCTGGACGGTCTGTCTTTGGTGGTCTGGTGGCGGTGCTCAGCTCGGCCTGCAGTTCTGCAGATCTTGTTCTTGAAGTAACCGTGCGGATTGGAGGTTAAATCCGCGGAGATGTGGCAGACTCGGTTAGAGTCCGCGGGGTCAGCTATTGCGGACTGGTTTTGGAGATCGACATTGGTCTTTGCCGAGTTCTCCGGTGATGCGGTGGGTGATAGCCGCATTCATGGTGACGGACTGTACATGGAGTTGGCGGACTGGGTTTCGTGTTTGCCGAGCTCGCGCCAGTTGTTTGCTGGGTTGCTGGACTTGGTCACAGTGTGACAAGTCCAGGGTGTTCGTTGAGTCCGCTGTTGACCGGGCGATCTGCATGTTGGTCGTGGACTTGTGCGGCGGGCTGATGCAGTGTCCGCAGAGTCGTTGTTGACCAGGCGATCTGCTTGTTGGTCGTGGACTCGTGGCTGGCTGAGGGGTTGTTCTCGAGCTGTGCGGACTGTCGCCATGTCCGCGTATGACGTGCGGACTGATGCAGTACGGGTTGTGGTTGTGGCTGTGGCTGTGTCCGTGTGCTGTGTAGTGTGGCGGACTGGTGCCGTGCTTGCGAGCAGTGCGGGCTGCTGCCGTGTCCGCATGTAGCATGCGGACTGGCGCAGTGTATGGGATGTTGTTGTGTCCGCGTGCTGCTATGTGTGCGGACTGGCGCGGTGTCCGCCTGGTGGGGGACTAACCTTGACTTGGCGCCTGACGAGTTGTTTGAAGTCCGGCCAAGTCCTTGCGGACTCGGCGGACTGGGTTATGCTAGCTGCGAGCTGGGGTGGTGACTCTATTCACTAGAGCGGTGACCACACTCCTCACCCCGCCTATAAATAGACCCTCCTGGCACATCTACAGTAACGGAGTGAACAATAAGTTGAGCGCAGATCAATTGTTGCAGACTCGGTTTTCCAGGTCGCGCGGTTTGAGATTTAACTAATTGTTGTTTGCAGGTTGTGCGGCTAGCACTATTAAGCCGGGCGTCTGGTTCTGATCAAGGTCAGGAAGCAGTGAAGCTTGTGGTTTACAATCAGCGGTTGCAGCAGATCGCACTTAGCGGCCAACCAGTTTTCTCTTCAGCAATTGAGTCTAAGTTCAATAACCAGGTCGCCGGCTTTGGCGGTCTTGGCGGTCTTGGCGGTCTGTTCATCCAGTTCGGCGGCGGCTTGTAGAGCAGGCGTCGGCAGAATAACGGGTTGTCCGCAGTTTGTGCGGACTCCGTAGAATCAGAGTAGCAGCAGCGACTTGACGGTCTCAGCGGTCTCGGCGGACTCAGCGGTCTTGGAGGCAGTCCGCCCGGCTTGAAGCTTGATTTTGCTTGTTTTATTCTCATTGTCTTGGCGAAATCATGTCACGCCAAGTATACCTTGCCTTATAAAGTTGATAGTGGATTAATGCAAGATCTGTGTTTGCTCTTCACTGTCTCTGATACATAGCTCAGTTTATGGTTGGAGTGTTCATGCGCCTAGTTCTCGTTTTCCGCTTGATCAAGTGACCAACTTGATAGTTTTGGAAGTTTTTGCTTGATACGAGAACTACCAGTTGATTGACTTGTGAAATTTCAACATGGTATCAGATGGAACAGTGGCTTGAGCAGTGAGCTGTGATCAACCTCAGATTGTGCTCGGCGCTTCCGGAAGCTTTGTGATCAGTGGGGATTTGCAATGGAAGGAGCTTATGGAAGAGGTGTTGGAATTGAACTTCTTACAATGACTAACTTTAAGAAGTGGAAGTCATGTATGAAGAGCTATCTCTTGGGTGAGGAATTATGGGAGGTCGTCGGTGGTGACGATAAGCAAGAGGTTACTGCTGCTACTGGCACTGCTGAGGAAGTGAGAGTTTGGAGAAGAACTAATGCAAAGCCAGAGTTTGCTCTCAAACGGGCTGTCTCACATGAGCTCTTTGATCACATCTTAGGATGTGAGTCTGCTGCAGAGATTTGGACAACCATTGATGGGTTGTTCAACAGGAATAATGTGGCTAGGCTGCAGTTCCTGGAGAATGAGTTGGCTAAGACAACTCAAGGTGATTTTTCCGTCTCTAAGTTCTTTCTGAAGACGAAGAATCTGTGCGTTGAAATATCAGCATTGGATCCTGATGAGCCCATCTCGGAAACAAAGTTGAAGAGGCACATAGTCCGCGGGTTGCGGAAGGACTATGTGGCCTTTGTGACTCCCGTGCAAGGATGGCCAACTCAACCTTCTCTGTTGGAGCTATAAAACTTCCTAGCGTCACAGGAGAGCTTGGCCAGGTAGATGACCAGTGTGACTATCTCTAAAGGAGGTAGTGAAGCTCTCATCACTAAGAAGAAGAAGAAGAAGAGATGAGAGAAGAAGAAGAAGCCTGCTGCTGAAGAAGGGTCTTTAACCTCTTATCAGCAAGAGAGGAGCTCTGCTCCTAAGAAGAACTGGAAGAAAGAGTTGAAGTGTTACAGATGTAATCAGCCAGGCCACTTCAAGCGCGATTGCAAGGTCAAGTTGCAACCTGGACATGTTGCAGGAAAGAAGGGAGTTTGTTCCAGTTCTGAGGAAGCCGGGTGGGGAGGAGCTTTCTTGACAAGCACGTGTGTTCGTGCTCTTGCCACCGTTGACTACCAAGATGACTGAATAGTAGACTTGCGGTGTGGTCATTACATCACTGGAGACGAGTCGAAGTTCTCATCTCTGCAACCGTTCACAGGTAATAAAGCAATTATTACAGCTGATGATTCTGTTCATTCTGTAGAGAAGAAGGGCGTTGTCTCTTTGGAGAGTGTTCAGGGTCCGCTTACTCTAAGGAGTGTGTATCGCATACCCGGCATAAAGAAAAACCTTTTCTCGGTGACCAATGCAGTCGACGCGGGCTTTCATGTTCTGTTTGGCCTAACAGAAGTAAGGATTCTCCGCAACGTATCAGCAGTTAAGGCTGATGTTGCTCATGTAGGGAGAAGAGTAAGAGACTTGTTTGTTTTATCAACAAGCTCTTATGTGATCGGATGAGGGTCAATGATAGCGCGGTTATCTAGCATGAGAGACTAGGGCACGTGAAGATTGACAAGCTCAAGGCTATATCAATGATAAGCCTGGTGAGAGGCTTGCCGAAATTGTCCTCCTACGGAGATGGTCACGTTTGCGCGGGATGTCAGTACAGTAAGACTCATCGCCTTCCGTTTGATAAGTCACAAACGAGGAGCAAGGCACCATTGGAATGCATTCATGAGGATTTGATGGGGCCAACAGTTACCGCTAGTCTTGGAGGCAGATATATGCTTGTATTGATTGATGATTACTCAAGATACATTTGGGTGTATTTCATGAAGGAGAAGTCGGCAACTTTCCAGTTGTTTGTGGAGTTCAAGGAGCTGGTGGAGGGCCGGCTTGGCTTGCGGATAAAGAAGTTCAGATCAGACAACGGTGGTGAGTTTGTCTCATCTGAGTTCTCTAGTTTCTGCAGGAACCACGGGATCCAGATGGAGCTTACTTGTGCTCATACTCCACAACAAAATGGAGTAGCGGAGAGAAAGATTCGTCACTTGACGGAAACTTGCAAATGTTGGTTTCATGCAAAGGACATTCTCAGGTCCTTCTGGGCGGAAGGAATGGCCTGCGCAACGTATGTCATCAATTGGATGCCTCTAAGTCTGATCAACATGAAGTCCCCTGTCGAAATAATGTTCAAGGAGAAGCCGAGTGTGGAGCACCTTCGGGTGTTCGAATCAACCTGTTATGTTCATATCCCGGATGCTCAGAGGACCAAGCTTGATGCAAAGAAAAGGAAGCTTGTCTTTGTGGGCTATGATGAGCAGAAGAAGGGGTGGAAGTGCATGGATCTTGCGACAACGAAATTCTTTGTTTCAAGAGACGTTGTCTTTGATGAGCTGACGTCATTTGGAGGTGGCACTGTTGAACTGCAGGAGAGCAGGGTTGATGAAGGGCGGGAGGAAGCTATTGTGGATCTTCAGGTGGAGCTGTCTGTGTCACCAGGAGCTCTAGGTGTTTCAAACTCTGGGGCTGAAGCTTCTGGTTCGGGATGCAGGGGGAGCGATGCTCCAAGTGTGCCCGGGAACAGAGTTGGTGCAGAAGAAGCAACGGAGGTGGTGAGCAAGGAGTAGCCTCTTCAGAGATCAAAGAGGATCATTAAGCCACCAGCTCGGTATTGCGAAGGAAACACGGTAGCTTCGTTACTTGTTTCTTCGCAGGCCCTTTGGATGAGCGGGAGCCTTCAAAGTTTGAAGAAGCCGCTGGAGTAAATGAGTGGGTTGATGTCATGGATGACGAGATGCCTACCCTCAGGAAGAATGAAACTTGGGACTTGGTGCCCAAGGTGAATGACGTTACTCCTGTTACTTGCAAGTGGGTCTACAAGCTAAAGAAGAAGGCGGATGGAAGCATCGAGCGGTACAAGGCTCGTCTTGTAGCTCGGGGGTTTTCACAACAGTACGGCGAGGACCATGAGGAGACGTTTAGTCTGGTGGCGAAGATGACTTCAGTACGAGTGGTGATAGCTTTGGCGGCTTGTCAGGGTTGGAAGATGTGGCAGCTGGACGTAAAGAACATTTTTCTTTACGGGGAGATTGACAAGGACATCTTCATGGATCAGCCGCTCGGGTACACATCTGAAGAACATCTGTACTACGTCTGCAAGCTCCGGAAAGCGCTTTATGGGTTGAAGCAGGCTCCTCGAGCCTGGTATGGGAAGATTGCAGAATACCTCTAGTTCTGCAGGTATCTGGCTTCAAACTCAGATTCGAGCCTCTTCGTCAAAAAGAAGGGGGAGCTTCTAGTCCTGGTGTTGTTGTACGTGGATGACATGATCATCACGGGGAACACCAAGGAGGAAGTAGCTAGGCTCAGGGCAGAGCTAGCTATCAGGTTCGAGATGAAGGATCTACGTGAACTCCACCATTTCCTTGGACTTGAGGTGGAGAGGAAGGAGAGCGGCATACTCGTGACCTAGAAGGGCTATGCGGAACGGATAGTTCAGCGATTCGGCATGCAGGAGGAGAAGAGTAGCTCTACTCCATTTGATTCTGGCATCAAACTTTGGCGGGATGAGGGGAGGATTCTTCCAGATCCTTTGTTGTTTCGGGCTCTAGTTGGGAGTTTGATTTATCTGACGATTACAAGGTCAGACATCGCTTATGCGGTTGGCCGAGTAAGTCAGTATATGGCGGAACCCAGGAAGCCTCATCTGACGGCGGCTAGGAATATGTTGAAATACGTGAAGGCCACTTCTGACATGGGTCTCCTGTATAGGAGAGACACGGAGTTTGCTCTTCAAGGGTACTCGGATGCTGATTACGGAGGAGATTCAGACGACCGGAAGTCAACATCCGGTTACGTCTTCACATGTGGATCCGAGAGTATTTCTTGGTGCAGCAAGAAGCAAGACTCAGTGTCCGTCTCTACTATGGAAGCGGAATACAAGGCCTCGTCCTTGGCAGCTCGGGAAGCCATCTGGCTCAGGAGATTAGTAGAGGACGTCTATGAAGAAGTGTGCGGTCCTACTCTGCTGAGCGGTGACAATGAGAGTGCCCTGAAACTGGTGAATAATCCAGTTTGTCACGCTCAGACCAAGCACATCGAGATTGAGCACCACTTCATACGGGAGAAGGTGTTGGAGGATCTCTGATGGTGCAGCATGTGCGGAGTGAGGATAATGTCGCGGACATTTTCACAAAGTCGTGGCCGAAGGTGTCGTTTACTCGGTTACGTGGATTGCTGAGCTTGATCACCACTTCTCACTTCAAGGTGGAGTGTTGAAAATTATGAAGTGAAAGTGGGTGATGGAGCAGACCGTGCGGTCTGGGCGGTCTGAGTCCACGGCCTGGGTGATCAGTGGCTAGGGTAGTCTTGGCGGCTTGGGTGTCTAGTAGAGCGGCTTGGGCGGTCTGTCTTTGGCGGTCTGGTGGAGGTGCTCAACTCGGCCTGCGGTTCTGCAGATCTTGTTCTTGAAGTAATCGGGCGGATTGGAGGTTAAATCCGCGGAGATGTTGCTTAGAGTCTGCGGGGTCCGCTATTGCAGACTGATTTTGGAGATCGGCATTGGTCCTTGCCGAGTTCTCCGGTGATGCGGTGGGTGATAGCCGCATTCATGGTGGCGGACTGTCCATGGAGTTGGAGGTCTGGGTTTCGTGTCCGCTGAGCTCGCACCAGTTGTTTGGTGGGTTGCTGGACTTGGTCATAGTGTGACAAGTCCAGGGTGTTCGTTGAGTCCGTTGTTGACCGGGCGATCTGTCTGTTGGTCGTGGACTTGTGCGGCGGGCTGATGCAGTGTCCGCAGAGTCCGCTGTTGACCGACCGATCTGCCTATTGTTCGTGGACTCGTGGCGGGCTGAGGCGTTGTTCTCGAGCTGTGTGGACTGTCGCCATGTCCGCGTATGACGTGCGGACTGATGCAGTACAGGCTGTGGCTGTGTCCGTGTGCTGTGCAGTGTGGCGGACTGGTGTAGTGCTTGCGAGCAGTGCGGGCTGGTGCTGTGTCCGCATGTAGCATGCAGACTAACGCAGTGTATGGGATGTTGCTGTGTCCGTGTGCTGTTATGTGTACAGACTGGCGCGGTGTCCGCCTGGTGGTGGACTGACCTTGATTTGGCGCCTGGCGAGTTGTTTGAAGTCCGGCCAAGTCCTTACGGACTCGGCGGACTGGGTTGTGCTAGCTGCGAGCTGGGGTGCTGACTCTATTCACTAGGGCGGTGACCATACTCCTCACCCTGTCTATAAATAGACCCCCCGACACATCTACAGTAACGAAGTGAAAAGTAAGTTGAGCGCAGATCAATTGTTGAGGACTCGGTTTTCCAGGTCGCGCGGTTTGAGATTTAACTGGTTACTGTTTGCAGGTTGTGCGGCTAGCACTGTGAAGCCAGGCGTATGGTTCTGATCAAGGTCAGGAAGCAGTGAAGCTTGCGGTTTACAATCAGCGGTTGTAACAGGTCGCACTTAGCGGCCAACCAATTTTCTCTCCAGCAATTGAGTCTAAGTTCAATAACCAGGTCGCCGGTCTCGGCGGGCTTGGCGGTCTGTTCATCCAGTTCGGCGACGGCTTGTAGAGCAGGCGTCAGCAGAATAATGGGTTGTCTGCGGTTTGTGCGGACTCCGTAGAATCAGAGTAACAACAGCGGCTTGGCGGTCTCGGCGAACTCAGCGGTCTTGGAGGCAGTCCGTCAGGCTTGAAGCTTGATTTTGTTTGTTTTCTTCTCATTGTACTTGGCGAAATCATGTCTCGCCATGTATACCTTGCCTTGTAAAGTTGATAGTGGATTAATGCAAGATTTGTGTTTGCGATTCATTGTCTCTGTTACATAGCTCAGTTTATGGTTGGAGTGTTTCTGCGCCTAGTTCTCGTTTACCGCTTGATCAAGTGATCAGCTTGATAATTTTGGAAGTGTTTGCTTGATACCAGAACTATCAGTTGATTGACTTGTGAAATTTCAACAAGAATAATTTCATCAGCATCCTTCCTTTCACAGGTAAGGGTGGGTCTGAGGCATTAATTGAGGCCCTGTTTGAGAGAGCGAGGGGAGAGTTGAGGGGAAGTGGTGACGGTTATAAAACATTTATGAAAAACATGGGTAGTGTTTGGGGCATTTGTGATCACAAAGACTTTTTTTTCTAAAAAAAGGTTCACTCCAAAACCCAACCACCACCGTGCTTGTGTTGACAACATTTATGATCCCCCCCCCCAAAAAAAGAATTTCGGCTTAAAAAGTCATGAAACTTCAAAACACGAATGACACGGTGGTGGCGGTCATGAATATGGGGGTTAAATTGTCATTTGTTAACACCCACCTAAGGAACATCCACTTTTATGTTCAAACGGATGATGTTTGTTAGGTGATCCTTAACAAATGACGGTTTAACCCATGTGTTTACGGCCACCATCACTCCGTTTAGCGTGGTAGTGGTGATGGCACAAACCCGGCCCTACTTGACGACGCGGCACAACACCACAACCTTCGACCCAACAAGAGGAGGGCCTATTGAGACATGCTCCGCTACAAATCTTGAGTTCTCTACTCTATATGTTTCTAAAACTATTTTGTAACATTTTATTTACTATTGCGAGTCCAATCAACCAAAATGTTAGGCGGTCGCGGACTAATTTCTTTCCCTGAGTTTTTATTTTAGTTTACAACACTTGGATGGCTAGGATTAGATCTTAAAGTGTGGTTAGGTTTAGTTTTTGGGGGGAGTATAAATACTCCTTATGGCTTGAAACCCTAATGAAATTATCTTGACAAAAAAAGAGATTTTCCTGTTTCCCCGTGAGAGGAGCAGCCGTCCAGACCGAGCTTTTCCCCTCTCGCCCCTTCCGTCTGGCGCGACACCGGCGGCAGCCAGTGTAACATCTCATTTCCTATTTAGATCGCTTAACTTAGATTGCGTTAGGACATGTGGTGGGGGCATGAGTTTTAGGCTAGGTTTGACCCAGGGAGTTAGGGTGTAGTCACATAGGACCCACTATAAGACCCAAGTTAACTCAAGTCAAACTAGCCCAAATTTGGATCTTAGCTACACATTGGCCCCACCACTATACCCCTAACCCTAATAACAATCTAAGTGAACTAAAAGACACATCATTGGGTCACCCATTGACCCAAGTTGACCCAAGTCAACCCAAACCCTAAATTGGTCAAACCCACACATATAGGCCCAATAGTCCAAGTGAGGCACCACCATGGCCCAACCCAAGTTGGGTGGTGTCATTGGATCCATGACCATCAAGTGGGGTCAGCCCACTCATCAACTTGACCAAGTCAACCGTAGAAGTCAACTTGGTCAACCTTAGACCTATTTAAAGGATTTGAAGACCAAGCCCATTCCCAAAGGGCTAAGCCCATAAGTCAACGCCCATGACCAGCCCAAGTGCACATTTACAGCCCCTACCCTGTGAATTTGGAGGGTAGTGACATGGAAGTGGGCTTTTGGGGGTTTTTGGCTAAAGGGGAAGAGAGAGAAGGGAGGAAAAAGGGAATGGAGGACACTTGGCCCTCCTTCCCTCTGCCCAAGCATGTGGCTGAGCTCCCAAGCTCATTTCCAGCAGCTTTTAGGGGCTGGTGGCCACTTGGCAGCAAGGGGGAGCATCCTATGCTCATGGTCGGCCACCCCCTTAATTAAAACTCCTCACCCAGCCACTCCCAGCGAAATCTAAGCCCACCATCAGTTTTAGGAGGTTGAGACGAGTGGAGATCAACTGCTGGAGCAAGCCTTTTGCTGGAGAATCCAGGAAACGAGCAAGCTCGCCGGAGAGATCGTCGGCCATGGCGCACCACCACCGCACACGCCGCCAATCCCGCATCCAGGTCCATTTCACCTCCCCTCACACTATGCTAGCTATCTAGATCGATTAGGCGAGACATCGGGCTCAATTGAGCCCGATACCATGTGAGCCGTGAGCTAGATTCCCGAGCTTTAGTTCCAGCTCGGGATCGCCAGAGGAGCCACCTCCGGCGGCCACACCGCCGGGAAACGCTAGCCGCCACCTCAACGTAGGTGGTGGCGATAATCGCTGGCGGTGGCGCCGTCCTTGGTGGCCGGAAATAGCCAGCAAACTCGGCCCAGGACGGCTCCATCTCAGTCGTTGGCTGATTGGGGACGATGGCCAGGAGCCGTCCGATTTGAGGTATTAAATTGATATTTCAGTATTTATGAATACTGTTATTATTGTAACATTTTTACAGTGTTCTTGCATGTAGATATTAGGCCTGTTAGAGGCATATTCAGAGGTAGCTATCAACATGAAAAATATAGGCCTTGACCTTACTTTTAAAATGCCACCCTAAAGTCATGATTTGGAACAGTAGAACTTCTTGTAGGACCATTCTACCATGACTGGTCATAGGCTAGGGCTAATCTTAAAATGAGAGCCTAAGGCAAACCATAAGTCCTCATGACCTGAGATTTTTGTCATGCATGTGACTAGGTCATACCTAGGTACTGACCAAAAATGGAAATTTTTGGGATATGTTTTTCCATAGTTTTTGGAAAAATATCATTTATCAAATAAATGGAATTTTTGGAGATCTACAACTCCAAATGACCCCAAATTTTGGTGGCATGTCCATTAGGTCAATATAAAACTATGGTAAAAATTTCAGGTCCTTGTGACCTCTGCATGTTTGGGAAATCGCACATGCATGAGATAGGTATGTTCAAATTTGGGGTGCCTATAGTAAAACTAGAAAAATGGGAATTTAGCCCATTTGGACCATTTCATGTCCATGAAACTCGGGACAGAGGCTTATAGGTATGAGATACACCTCTCATTGAAAGGATGGGATTTTTGGGATCAAAAATCCCATAAACTAGTTTTATTAGAAATTAGGTCCATTTGAAAATATAAATTTGAAAATAGGGCAATTACTTTATTAAATTCTGAAACTCTGTCACAAGCCCTAGTGGGATACTATAAACCTCTGGAAATTTTTATAAGCTTGTTTGGAAAATTTATCTTGGGTTTTTAGTAGAATTACCATATTGCCCCTTTTGGAAATTAATTAAAAGAAAAGGAAATTATTGCAAAAAATTATGGGAAAATTCATTGCATTTTAATTCTATGATCAAAATCCTGTTAAATTATTTGAGAATTTTTAGATGTATATATAGTCTGAAAATCTTAATAATAACATTTTGGTAATATTGATCATATGAACATATGTTAGTTCAAATCGCTGTTTAAGAGCTTGAAATTCTGTATTTAGTTTCATTATATCATTATGGAGCTCCAGTAATATTTCTAGAATTTTTTATTGTATAAATGTTGTACTTCATTTGGAAAGTAGTCAATTTGTGATTTTAATATTAAATGGATATTAAATGGAATTTCACATGGGAAAATTATGAAACCTGGTAGGAAGTCAAATTTAACCTCATGGAACATCTGATAAATTTCTTAGGTAGGCTGAACCATTATAGATAGTACATCATGTGTAAGGTGACCCAGGTCACTCAATTAAAAGAATTAATTTAGGGGCTTAACTACTTAGAAAAATAGTGAAATTCTAAATGGTCAACATCATACACTATACCAACCCATGATAATTAATTAGAGGCATTTGGCCGAAGGAATTGGAAGTCCTACTATACGGGTTAGTATTAGGTCATGGGCGCGCTTAGAAAAAGTAGTATGTATTACTAGGACCCACAGTGGATACGATAAAAGGTTGGGTTAATAACAATATTGGGAAGATAAACCTTGTTGGTGTCTAGTAGGTCACTTAGTAACGAGCGTTAGAGTGCAACACCCCAATGAGAGTAACTAGAATAGAGACCGGCGGAAGCTCTCCAAATAATACCTTAAGTCATTAGGTTCACACCAGAGCAACAACGAGAGTGGGTACGAATAATGGGTAAATACTAATAAGAGTAAGTGTCCTTGAGAAAGGGAGTTTTGGGCTTTAGCCCATCGTAGTTGCTAGTGCCCCCGAGATCCTTTCATCGGGCATGCCCTGGGCAGTCTTGGGATTAACCCTAAATCGCTAAGTATAACTAACATTAGACAAGAGTAGTCTAATAGGCTAAGAGAACATGGTAACAATCTCACTCGTGAAGGGTTGGAGGGATTCAGAACTAAAGCACTGATGTGCAATCTCACCCATGATGGGTTGGAGGGTTTCAGGACGGGTTGGTCCTGCGAGCTGGAGGCTCGAGAGGTTGATATCAGGACAGGTTTGGTCCTGCGAGCTGGAGGCTCGGGTTGGAATATCTTGCATGTGCATAGAAATAAACTTGTGCCGGGTCATGCGGTACTGGGCCAATCGTCACACTGATGGCAGTACGGTGACTCTGGCGATGTGTGATGGTTTGAGGGGTCAGTGAGTTGTTTTACACTGCCAAAAAGACTGGTAGGTAGACAGCAAATAGTACGCAGACTCTAGAGTGCACCTAGGACGTGTACAGAGACGTATGTGAGGTCTAGGTCGGGTAGTGTGTATACCCGCCTAGGAGTGGAGATGCCCGCTCCACTGCTGTCGTAGCCACAACGGTGATACCAGAGAGTGATGCTAGCTCCAAAAAGCGGGAACTAAAGGTCTGTGATCACAGAGTCGTGTGTGTGAGTTGCACTTGCATGAATCATAACCTGCATACATAACATACATACATATTTAGGTCATACGCACAATGGATCCTTATCATATAAATTAGTATGGGCTCTTTTATATGATAAGTTATATTTCTGAAACCTTAACTTATAAGTTTGTATGGACATTCATATAAGTTAAGGTACTTCTGTGATGATAGTTTAATAGTAGTTGTGTAGTTTACTTTCTGCTCTGTTCTTTATTTGTTACAGTTCTTTCTTACTTTACTCGTACGATATAAAACTGCTAGAATAAAGATATATTTGCTGCTAAATTATCTTGATAGAATAGTTTCACTGTCACATGCTTTCTATTTTATACCCCTTGTTGCCCTCCGATTCGTCCACTCGCACGGTGCTTAGGAGCCGCGGGGCGAGGTGTGGAGGAAATGGCTTAGTCTTTATGACTAACTGTCGGTTGTGACAGTATCATTTTAGGAGCTCGAGGAGATGGAACACCAGCACGACCAGCAGGGTGAGGTGACAGGACTTGAGGAGCTGAGACCACCTACTACTACTGCAGCCCGGCGTCAGGTGATGACGCGTGCACCATTGATAGATTAGCTTCTGCTTAGTTTTCCTTTGTGAGGAAGAGAGATTTGATATCATGTACAGGGAATAAGCCCTTTTCTATTTCCGTTGTACTCATTATGGACTGTTGATGTACTTTTCATTTCCATATATATGATATGTAATGTGATTCTGTGGACTAATTAGTATTACATACTACTTGTTTTACTTCTACTCTCGATTGGCCGAACAGGTTGAATGATCGTACTCGCCGGCAGGATCGGCATCTTGCAGTGTCGACTACCCTGCGAGTTAGTTTCACCGTAAGACGGCGGTTCTGGGCATAAGACTGGGTTACCTCCTTGGTAAGGGGAGATGAGTCTTAAAAACTGGTATCACTTGTACAAACGATCATAAGAGAAGAAGTCCACAGCACTGGGTCACCCCGCTCGAGCATTAGTTTGTGGACAAACTATGCAGCAGAAGTAATGGTGTGCCCATGTGTAAAAAGGTCACATAAAACAGTCCACCTAAGCAATGAGTTAGGCCAATTATAATTTAAACCTTACCTTTATGGAGCCTCCACAGGTCGTCGTACCGCAGAATGTGGTTCCTCCCCCTCCGGCTGCCAATCCTTTTCAGCAGACGGAGATGGGGCAGACCCTGACGACCATTCTTGAGGCTTTCAGAGCCCAGCAGGTCCCGACACAACTGCCAAATCCGGGATCGTACTGGTTGAGTGCATTCAGGAGCTTGTCCCCGCCTATGTACCACGGGACGGAGAATGCGGTAAAGACCGAGGAATGGCTCGAGGCCATACAGGAGATGCTGGCAGGAATCAGCTGCCCTGTCAGCCAGGCAGTCCCTTTGGCATCTTCTGCACAGGAGGTCCACGCAAAGAGGTGGTTGAAGTCCATGATGGACTCCACCTATGCAGATAGAGCACTGTCAGATATTTCTTGGGAGGAGTTCAGCGAGGCATTCTTGGAGCATTGTGTCCACCACGGACCGGGACGAGCTAGAAGAGAGGTTTTTGAACCTCAAACAGGGGACCAGGTCAGTGATCGAGTACTAGAGGGAGTTTTCCCATCTGGCCAGGTTTGTGGGGACACATGATTTGGAGGACAGGAGGTACGCAAAGATATTCTACCGGGGCCTTAGAGACGATTTGAGACAGGCTCTATTATTCATCTCTCATGGCACTTCAGCTCAGATCATAGAGATGGCCAAGAAGCTGGAGGCAGAACAGCTGATGGTGCAGAGTAGGGGAAATAGACCGCTGGATGGGTCGTCCTTTGGGGAGAGTAGTCGGGGCTCACAGAGAGGCAGAGTTATGAGACACAAGAGGGGTGGGGGACGCTATCGTCCCAACTTCAGGCAAGAGCAGAGGCCTCCCGCAGCACTAGATCCTCCACCACTACAGACACATGGCAAGATGATGCAGGATGATCGTGGCCAACGATCGGTAGTTTGTTTTTGGTGCCACCAGCCGGGCCACATTAGATCTGAGTGCCCGCATCAGTTTCGTCCATTTCCTCCTCCACCTCCTCCACCCCCAGAGGCCCCTCCAGTACAGCAGGGTCGAGGCCGAGGACCTTATGGCCGAGGCAGAGGGCAAGAGTAGATGTACGCATTAGACCTTGCTGAGCCGAGGAATCCTGAGGACGTCATCACGGGTACTTAAATTGTATTATGAATTTAAGATTTTTCAATATATAGTACTTGACCTTGTAGAATAACAACCAATTTAAAACTCAAATCAACCTCAGGCATAGTCTTTATCAGCGGCAAGCCCGCTCATACACTGTTCGATACGGGTGCTTCGCACTCGTTCGTATCAGAAGCCTTTGTGGAAGGACTGGATGGCGTGGAACGATTCACGGGCTCAACGATGAGGGTGCGGCTACCTGATGGATCAGAGCTATTATCATCTGTCAAGTGCAACATGGAGACAGAAATTGGCGGAAAGACATTTGAAGCACCTGCAACGATCCTAAAGATACCAAATTTCGACCTGATCCTGAGCATGACATGGTTGCATTGGAACCATGCCCAGGTCGATTGCCCGTCGAAGAGGATCACATTGAGGCACGAGGACTCCTACGTCATCGTCGAAGGTATTAGACTTGTCTCCCACCTTTTATTATCATATGTACAGGCTGTCAAAGCCCACAAGCTGGGAGAGGAAGTATACATTATCTGCTTCGAGATGGCGGGAGCAGAAGCTTCTATTGTTGACATCCCGGTGGTTCGGGATTTCTCCGACGTATTTTCGGAGAAATTGCCTGGATTGCCACCGGCCAGGTACATGGACTTCCGCATTCAGTTGGTGCCAGGAGCAAGGCCCGTATCTCGGGCACCGTACAGGATGTCCCCAAGGGAGCTAGCGGAGTTCAGGACGCAGCTACAGGAGCTGGTGGAGTCAGGATTTGTCCGACCGAGCTCATCGCCATGGGGGGCGCTAGTGTTATTTGTCAAGAAGAAGGATGGGTCGTTGCGGCTCTGCATCGACTACTGGGAGTTGAACCAGTTGACGGTCCGGAACACATACTCGTTGCCCCGGATCGACGAGCTTTTTGATCAGCTTCAGGGAGCCTTCTGGTTCTCCAAGTTGGATTTGAGATCCGGATACTATCAGCTACGGATCCAGGAGGACATTCCGAAGACTGCTTTCAGTTCCCGCTATGGATTGTACGAGTTCACGGTGATGCCCTTCGGGCTCACGAATGCGCCTTCTGCATTCATGAGTTTGATGAACCGTGTCTTCGAGCCCTACCTGGACAGATTTGTTATAGTCTTCATCGATGATATTCTGATCTACTCTCGGACACAGGAGGACCACACTCAGCATTTGGCATTGGTTTTGGGGAAGCTGAGAGAGCACCAGATGTATGTCAAGTTCTCCAAGTGCCAGTTTTGGCTGCAAGAGGTGGCATTCTCGGGGCATACTATCAGTGGGGTCGGGTTGGCCGTGGACCCAGCCAAGGTGCAGGCAGTTAGAGATTGGTCGCGGCCAAAGTCAGCTTCGGACATACGTAGTTTTCTAGGACTCGCTGGATATTATCGCAAGTTCGTGGAGGGGTTCTCGAGGATAGCACTCCCTCTCACGTCCTTGACGACGAAGGAGACAGCTTTTACTTGGACGGAGAAGTGCGAGGCAACATTTCAGGAGCTAAAGGATAGGCTCACCTCTTCCCCCATCCTTGCACTTTCATCTGGGAAGGAAGGATCTCACATTTATATTGACGCCTCATATCAGGGGATGGGCGCGGTCCTGACGCAGCACAGACATGTCATCGCTTATGTTTCGAGACAGTTGAAGAAGCACGAACAGAACTACCCCGTACATGATTTACAACTCGGGGCGGTGGTATTTGCATTGAAGATTTGGAGGCATTACCTATATGGAGTTCATTGTGACATCTTCTCGGATCACAAGAACCTCAAGTATGTTGACACGCAGAAGGACCTGAACCTGCGCCAGAGAAGATGGCTTGAATTTTTGTGCGACTATGATTACACCATGCAATATCACCCGGGGAAGGCGAACATCGTGGCAGATGCCTTGAGTAGGAGAGCAAGAACCACAGGACCAGAGCCTCGGGTGATGTCTATGGAGCTGCTGCAGATGCTAGAAGATATGCACATTTCTGTCATTTCTGAGTCCGAGCCGGAGATTTATCGGAAGTACTTGAACTCTCTGATCCTTGAGTGTGATATACGAGAGCGCATCAGGACACATCAGAGGCTAGATGCACCTTTGGAGCCGATATTCAGGGCCCTGGAAGGGGGCAAGACAGAGGATTATGCGTGATGACCTCGTTCATTTCTGTGGTCTCGTTTATATACCCGCAGGAGGTGGTATCCGAGATGACAGCGGATCTTCGGAGGAGCATGTATTGGTCGGGAATGAAGAAGGAGATCATCTACTATGTGACACACTGCGAGACATGCCAGCGGGCAAAGATAGAGTGCAAGAGCCCAGGAGGGTTACTACAGTCACTGTCGGTTCCTGAGTGGAAGTTTGAAGATATCACTATGGACTTCGTGCATGGATTACCTCGCTCCCACTCAGGGCACGATTCTATTTGGGTCATTGTCGATAAACTGACCAAGGTGACCCGATTTATACCGATCAGGAAGGATAGCTCAGTTGCTACTTTGGTGAGGTTGTTTGTGAAGCAGTTCGTCAGGTACCACGGGGTCCCCAGGACTATTGTCTCGGATTGTGACGGTCGGTTCACTTCTAGGGAGTGGAGAGCGGTGCAGGCGTACTTGGGTTCTCAGCTTGCTTTTAGTACCGCTTTCCATCCACAGACCGACGCTCACTCATCAAGTTCACCAAGTCAACCCTAGAAGTCAACTTGGTCAACCTTAGGCCTATTTAAAGGATTTGAAGACCAAGCCCATTCCCAAAGGGTTAAGCCCATAAGTCAAGGCCCATGAGCAGCCCAAGTGCACATTTACAGCCCCTACCCTCTGAATTTGGAGGGTAGTGACATGCAAGGGGGTTTTTTGGCTAAAGGGGAAGAGAGAGAAGGGAGGAAAAAGGGAATGGAGGACACTTGGCCCTCCTTCCCTCTGCCCAAGCATGTGGCTGAGCTCACAAGCTCATTTCCAGCAGCTTTTAGGGGCTGGTGGCCACTTGGCAGCAAGGAGGAGCATCCTATGCTCATGGCCGGCCACCCCCTTAATCAAAACTCCTCACCCAGCCACTCCCAGCGAAATTTAAGCCCACCATCAGCTTCAGGAGTTTGAGACGAGTGGAGATCGACTGCTGGAGCAAGCCTTTTGCTGGAGAATCCAGGAAACGAGCAAGCTCGCAGGAGAGATCGTCGGCCATGGCGCGCCACCACCGCACACGCTGCCAAGCCCGCATCTAGGTCCATTTCACCTCCCCTCACCCCGTGCTAGCTATCTAGATCGATTAGGCGAGACATTAGGCTCAATTGAGCCCGATACCATGTGAGCCATGAGCTAGATTCCCGAGCTTTAGTTCCAGCTCGAGATCGCCGGAGGAGCCACCTCCGGCGGCCACACCGCCGGGAAATGCTAGCCACCACCTCGACGGAGGTGGTGGCGATAATCGCCGGCAATGGCGCCGGCCCAGGTGGCCGGAAATAGCCAACAAACTCGGCCCAGAACGGCTCCAGCTCAGCCGTTGGATGATTGGGTACGATGGCCACGAGTCGTCCGATATGAGGTATTAAATTGATATTTCATTATTTATGAATAGTGTTATTATTGTCACATTTTTACAGTGTTCTTGCATGTAGATATTAGGCCTGTTAGAGGCATATTCAGAGGTAGTTATCAACATGAAAAATGTAGGCCTTGACCTTACCTTTAAAATTCCACCCTAAAGTCATGATTTGGAATAGTAGAACTTCTTGTATGACCATTCTATCATGACTGGTCTTAGGATAGGGCTAATCTTAAAATGAGAGCCTAAGCCAAACCATAAGTCCTCATGACCTGAGATTTTGGTCATGTGTGTGACTAGGTCATACCTAGATACTGACCAAAAATGGGAATTTTTGGAATAGGTTTTTCCATAGTTTTTGAAAAAATATCATTTATCACATAAATGGAATTTGTTGAGATCTACAACTCCAAATGCCCCCAAATTTTGGTGGCATGTCCATTAGGTCAATATAAAACCATGGTAGAAATTTCAGGTCCTTGTGACCTCTACATGTTTGGGAAATCCCACATGCATGAGATATGTATATTCAAATTTGGGGTGCCTATAGTAAAAGTAGAAAAATGGGAATTTAGCTCATTTGGACCATTTCATGTCCATGAAACTCTGGACAGAGGCTTATAGGTATGAGATACACCTCCCATTGAAAGGATGGGGTTTTGGGATCAAAAAATCTCATTAAATAGATTTATTAGAAATTAGGTCCATTTGGAAATATAAATTTGAAAATAGGGCAATTACTTTATTAAATTCTGAAACTCCGTCACAAGCCCTAGTGGGATACTATAAACCTCTGGAAATTTTTATAAGCTTGTTTGAGAAATTTATCTTGGGTTTTTAGTAGAATTACCATATTACCCCTTTTGGAAATTAATTAAAAGAAAAGGAAATTGTTGCTAAAAAATTATGGGAAAATTCATAGCATTTTAATTATATGATCAAAACCATGTTAAATTATTTGAGAATTTTTGAATGTATATATAGGCTAAAAATCCTAATAATGACATTTTGATAATATTGATCATATGAACATATGTTAGTTCAAATCACTGTTTAAGAGCTTGAAATTCTGTATTTAGTTTCATTATATCATTATGGAACTCCAGTAATATTTCTAGAATTTTTGATTGTATAAATACTGTACTTCATTTGAAAAGTAATCAATTTGTGATTTTAATATTAAATGGATATTAAATGGAATTTCACATGGGAAAATTATGAAACCTGGTAGGAAGTCAAATTTAACCTCATGATACATCTGATAAATTTCTTAGGTATGCTGAACCATTATAGATAGTACATCATGTGCTAGGTGACCCAAGTCACTCAATTAAAAGAATTAATTTAGGGACTTTACTTAGAAAAATAGTGAAATCCTAAATGGTCAACACCATACACTATACCAACCCATTATAATTAATTAGGGGCATTTGGCCCAAGGAATTGAAAGTCTTACTATACGGGTTAATTGAAAGTCCACCTAGTGTCAACTATCTTCACCTATGGGGGGGATTAGGTGACGTGCAGCGTTTTTGCGGAATTTAAACTTGTACTTGCACAATAAAAACAAACAGCACAGCACACAGAATACACAAGCTATTTATAGTGGTTCCCCGATTTGGGTACATCCACTTTCCCCCTTCGACCTATCTCCCAACAAGGGACGACTCGGTCTCTTCACCAACAGGATTGAAATCCAATCCTTGCACTATCGGAAGGAACCCTTCCACACGTAGGAGTCAACACTCCCACAACACGAGTTGCACCCAACCCTTACAACTAGGAACCTACGTTCCTTTACAACAAAAGTTAAACTAGAATGTACAAAAGATACAAACTACGTTTGGAGACCAAGGTGTCCCTCTTCGTTAACGAGGTGTTCTTGAAGTCCACGAATAGTCCACAACCCTAGAACTCTCTTGGAGAGGATCTCCCCGGAACCGGCGGCGGCAAGATGGGCGGCGGCTAGGTTCACGGGATCGGCGACGACGACGATGTGCGACTGCTGTACTTTAGAGATCCAAACTTCGTAGCGAAGCTAGCTAGGTCTTCCAACGGTCACACTAGGATCAGTCGTCTCGATCGATTCGGACGGGGAAGGTTTTCCCGATCAACAAATCAAGAGACAGGAGATCTCCGGTTAGACACGTGAGACGCTAAGCTTGGCTAAGCTTTTATCGACCGGAGATCTGGAAGAAACCACGATCAAGACCGGCGATTAACCCTCTCAAGCGGCGACGGCGGCGGCGGCGGAAATCGCGATTCTAGGTCACGTTGCGGCTGCTCTTTTTCGAATCTTCTTCGCCTTCCTACTGTTCAAAAATACGCGTGTATTTATACACAAGTATACTCCTAAATGACCGTTGTGGGTCCCACCTGAAGGAAACCCTAGTTCCGGTTCAACACAGTGCCAGCGGCAGAATCCGGTCCAGCTGTTTCCAGAAAAATTGTCAAGTCAAAATCGGCGAGAATCGAAGGTGATTCTCGACGAATCCGCGAGAATCAGTTAGTGATTCTCGACGATTCGTCGAGAATCACTAATGATTCTCGCCGAATCACATGATGATTCTCGACGAATAGTACTTGGCCATGATCTGCTCAACGATGGGTTCGGCGAGAATCACTAGTGATTCTCGCCGAATCTTACTTGGCACCGCTTTGAGGTAGCCGGATAGAGTCGGCGAGAATCACTTGGTGATTCTCGACGATTCGGCGAGAATCACTTGGTGATTCTCCCGAATTATACTTAGACGCTTTTTCGTCTTTCCACCCAAGAGCTGCTCCTTGACCCATCCTTGCTCCTTGTCTGCTTTTGCATAGTTACAGCCCTGTACTTGAAAGTAAGTGCACTCCAATAGAGAGAGTACACGTAGGCCAACACACTGATCTGCTCAACGAGGGATTACGTCGTGCAGACCCGTGTATATTGACCTACTGCACCCTGACATTGGTGTGCACTTAGCGTGGAATAACTGCAAGCACAACTTAAGAGGTTTCATCAAATACATTGTGAATTCATCTTAGCTTGACAGGTGGCTTCCTCAAATCCAGGTAATTGTGGATACAATACCCAACAATCTCCCCCTATTTGACGAAGCCAAAACCCTACTAGCTAAGATGAATAACACCAACCAGATAATATAAACAACATTCAGAATTTAAATATGCAGCACAAGAGAATATAGGCAAACAGATCAAGACTTGAGTCATTCATAAATTCAAATACATATATATATATATATATATATATATATATATATATATATATATATATATATATATATATATATATATATATATATATATATAATCTCAGGAATGTTCATATACTAACAATAAACATTAATAGTTCTTAAGAGAGAATGACAGGCTATAAATTTTTGACTATTTTTCTTTGGCTAAGTCATCCTTGAGTTTTTGAGCCAAATACTTCTTTTTTTGCCTCTCCATATACTCTTTGGGCTTCGGATAATATCTGGGAGGAGGAGCTTTATCTGCCGCAGTATTGGTCCTGAAGAAGATGTTTCGTTTCGCTTCATACGTCTTGTGCATCTCCCACTCATACTGGCTGTATACATCGTTTCGATTGATTTCCCCTTGTTCCTGTAGCCAGAAAGTGTCCAATATGATACTCTTGGATACTGGGCTCCACTTTTCGTTTCTTACTTCCTCCTCCTTCAGTCTGATTCTCTTTTCAACCTGTGTTTCCTTTGATGTCCCTTCTTGCGATTTCCTCTTGTCCCTGGCTTTTGCTAGGGCTCCTTGATCAAACATTGCCATCAGTTTTGCCTTGGAGGAGGCCCTAGCAGCCCTATGAACATCAGCTTCACTTACAGGAACTTCTTCAACATTGGCGCCCTCATCAATCACAGTATAAGCTTCAGGAGCAGGAGCACCCTGGGGATTTTCAGGGATATTAACGCCTAACGCTTGTTGGAGCATCCACCAGCAACTGTCATAGACATATTTGTTTGACTGTTCAAAGTTGTTGATCATGACTTCCCGAAGCACAGCCATCTTAGCTATATATTCTTTCTCCCCCTTTTTGGCTTCGACTGCGATGGAATTTGCATAGGAGTGCAGTGAGTCATCAATATGCTTTGTAGTCCGGGAGAATTCAGTAACCAAGGCCTGTTGATTGGTGTTAAGAGTTACCATATTGCCATCAAACTTTTGAATGTTATTTGCTACGACATGAGCATTTTGATTCACTATGGCGAGAGTATCGGTGTTCTTTTTCAGTCCGTCCATAAGAAGAGTGACAGCTTGGCCGGCCGCTGTATATTTCTCTTCAAACTTCTTTTCCATCACGTCCAGTTTGTGATTGATCTTCACTATGTTCTTGAGCATGAGATTCTCCGATTTCTTGATTCTTTTTAACATTTTATCCTGAGCTTTCCCAAAAGAGGCTTTAAGCTCATCCACTATACCCTGAATGACATTCACGGTGTGAGTGGCTAGAGTATCTCGTAGTGGAAGACCCGGAGGCACTTCTTGGCCTTGCGGTTCAGCTGATGCACCTGTAGAGCTGGACACGAGCACAATCTCTAAGGGAGGAATACTTGTGGCCTCTGTAGATTTCTCAGACTCCCCCTCCATTGGTGCACCAATTTTCTCAGGGACGAACTCAGGAGCGTGCTTGTCAGATGGAACTTCAGTGATATCCTGAGTCTCCAATGCTTCCTGTCCCCCATTGCCTTCTTCCTCACCTTCATCGTCCATTTGATCATTCTCATCAGCATCACCTTCCAACCCTTCATCAGCAGTCTCCTCGACAGCATCACTTTCTTCTTGTATATCCGCCACTGCATCTCTGGCTATCTGGGAGATGTCAGATACGATATTAGCATCAGTGGGTAGAGGCTCCCCCTCAGTTCCTGCAGTCAAAGCATCAGGAATTTCACTGGGGATAACTAAGGAATCAGCCACAGTGCCGTCCTCGGCTGGAGATGCTTCGTGTTGTTCTGCCACGGCAGCCTGCCCAATACGCCTCTCCCATCTGTCAAAAACACTCGAGTCCATTTTCTTTAAGTAATGTATAGGAACACCTTTACTCATGTCATATTTATCTCCATTCAGCTGATTGAGATACAGACTGATGATTCGGCCAAAGCTAGGTGATCTCAGGGTGTCCTTTATCTTCTCAAGCAGCAATGCCCCCCAGTTGAATCTTTTCCTGCAGACAATTGCCACCAGGATCTTGAACATGTCTGCAGAGATGTGGTCATGAGAGCCCGGCTTGCATATGAGTACTTTCCCAACGATGTCTGACAGAAGTTTCCCTTCTTCATTCATATCATTTCGCTTTATCGACCGAGTTCCTCGAGCGAGACCACAGAATAATAGAGTCCTGGTTTTGTCTTCTTCCTCAAGATAATCCTCGTGCTCCGAGCTAGTGAGCTGCAAGTAGTGGGTCAGCTTGCCGGCAGACATCTTGATCTTTGCCCTGGCAACCTTGCTTTTGATAAGAGAGTCGTCATTTCGGAGTTTTGCGGTTGCAAAGAACTCCAGCACTTCCTTGTCCAGGATTTTACAGGGATGCTCTAGTACGAATGAGAGTCCAGCCTCCTCTAGCATAAGGATGATGTTCCTGAATTCATCTGAGGCATGAGAGAACCCTGTGCGAACCAGCTCGCATCCAGTGACCAGCCCAGCGGTTGTCCTTGGAGCCATAGCAAATCTAGGGAGAGAAGCCCTACTCTACGCTTAATCAAAAATCAAGGAGAAGCGACACTAGTAATAAAGTCCAAGCAAGGGTGAGGCTGTGGTTACCTAAAAGCGTAGACGGTGAGTTAGTTCGATGAAGACGATGGACACCCGGTAGGTGCACGCGACTGTGATTGATCGAAACCGCGGAGAAATCCCTGGAAGGAAGAATCGGCGAGATCGACGGGATTTTTGCACGTTGAGATCGACGGAGTTCTTCACGAGGCGGGAAACTTGCGGGATGTCGACGGAAGGGAAATCTTGCGGGATGAAACGGCGAGAAACCTTCGGTGTGCTTCCTGTGGGATGTCGACGGAGTTCTTCACGATTCGGCGAGAGACCTTCGGTGAGAAGCTTGCGGGAAACCTTCGGTGAATCGGCGAGAATCTTGCGGGATTCGGCGAGTTTCCTGCGGGGAAGGTCCTTCGGCGGGATTCCTACGGAAGGTGAAGGGTCGGCGGGAATTCTAAATACATAAAGGGTCGCCGAGCTCTGTAGCGCGGGCTTGTAACTCAAGTGAGGGCGTTAAGGTATTGGAATCTTCGTGTGGCTGTTGGGTTTGGGTTAAGCCGGTTTCGAGTTTGTCTAAGTCGATTTGAAAATCTTCTAAATATATAAATACTCCTTAAAGCCAAGTTCTTAGGGTTTGAACCGGCTTTTCCATACATTTATTGATGGCAATCTTCGCTAGTTTTCAGTAGACTAATTTGCGCGTGTAGATGTTAGATCTCGAGTCTACCAGTGGAATTTCCGATAAGTCTTCATTGTTGTATCTATGGTTTATGTTTACCGTGTTAACATATCCTTAGATGTACACACATATAAGTGTAAGTATAAGTGTAAATATATATATCTATATATGTAAATGTGGATACTATATGACTCAAGCCCTGGAACTAATCAAAAGTACCTGGAATTATGAGAGTTATCATTTAGTCCCTCAGGTAAAACATATTAGGAGCTCAATGTGAGTATGCCCAAGTAGATATCACATCTGGTATTCCAGACGCTTGTTCCAATTTAGTCTTGAGTCATCTACTGTCTAGTTCCCATCATATTTACGGGAACCTAGACTACCCTGCAAGAAAGAGTTACTTTACCTTAGGAACCCAATACATATTGGGTCCTAGGTTCCTGTTAGCATAAGCACTCGACTGTCTTCCTTCAGAAAACCTGTCAGGAAGACTACCTCTGCCCAAAAAATGTGGATAGGCCCTTGCCCTTGACACAGAGGGGTTGTGCCAACAGTCTATGGCAAAGTGTCCCACTTTGCCACAGCACCAACACGGGTGAATGTTGTATCGCCGTTTCTGACCTGATCTAGTGACTGAGGTAGTCACGGTCCTAGGTCTAAACGGGATAGGGCATGATCTCCTCACAAAATTTCCTCTTCCACCGTGACACGTGGAAGGGTGGAAGGATTGCATGTTGCGAGCGTCATGAGGCCGGGGAGGTGGTGCCTTCCTTTCAGGCATCCCCCTTCCTGAGGCCCCATGAAAACTTACACCATGACTTCTAACCTCCCTGTCCTGTGTCCTCGGGTGGTGAGAAGTGTTCTGTGAGCTGGTACATGCAGATTCACACCGAGTTGAGGCAGTGGCAGTGAATACAAAGGGCTCAGAATGAGCCTTAGGTATTCTCTCATGGGTGGCCACGACGGCCCTTGCACTACGGGTGTCTCCACATGAGGACAGATCACCCTTGCAGTGATCACGATTATTCCTGTGATCATACCTGAAGGCATGATGAGTAGCCTTCCTACTTGGAGTGGGGGGTCGGAATACCGTTTCCCCATTTCTCCACGAATTGATAATTCGGGAGATCCACCCATTTTCTTGCTTTCTCTTTATAGCATCAACCTTGGAAAAGTTTGATACTATTCTTTTCTCAGTCTCTAGACTATTCTCTAGATCAGAAATTTTAGAGTCCTTGACCTTGTTGGACGCCAATTGGAGAACCAACAAGATCTTCAGCCGTGCAATCTCCTGAGCTTGTTCTTCAACAAGCAGGTTGCATTTCTGAAGGGCTCTCTGCAGGGAATCAGAGTTTTCTGAAGGGACACAGTTCCTGTCTTCAGAAACTTCAAGAGAGACGGGGCAGGATGAAAAAGTTACCTGCTCTTCAGTGTTATTGTCATTAGAGCCAGTGACCGTTGTGTCATCCTCATCAGAACTGCTTTCCTCACTGGCTTCTTCAGACTCTGACACGGACACTGGAGCTCTGATGCTGTCCGATAGATCCTTGCCTTCATCTTCAGAGGCGAGGACCCCCACATAGGCTTCATCCTCTGGTTGACAACAGATTCCAGCTTTCTCTGACCCCCCCATCAGCTCTGAGATCATCACCCACATGGATTTAGCCGACCCACATTTTTCCAATCTAGAGCGAGAAGCTCCAGACCAGATATCCATGATAATTTGACGAATCCTCTTGTCCAAGTGAAATAATGAAAGTTCCGTCTCCGACATCTCAGCAATGCACTTGGGCACTTGGATCTTTCCAGAGTCGGAGGTCTTCATAGGAATAAAAGGACCCTCTTCCAGGATGATAGATGCTCGAGGATCGATAGCATCCAAGTAATACGACACTCTCATCCTCCAGACGGGATAAAACTCCTTTGTGCATGTGGGGAGTCTCAGAGATGATATCTCATGATCCAGCTCCATGCTTCTGACACTGGTGGCAGGATTCTACTCAAGGTGTAAACCTTTTTGATGAGTAACCTGGCTCTGATACCACTTGAAAGACCACCTAGTGTCAACTATCTTCACCTATGGGGGGGGATTAGGTGACGTGCAGCGTTTTTGCGGAATTTAAACTTGTACCTGCACAATAAAAACAAACAGCACAGCACACAGAATACACAAGCTATTTATAGTGGTTCCCCGATTTGGGTACATCCACTTTCCCCCTTCGACCTATCTCCCAACAAGGGACGACTCGGTCTCTTCACCAACAGGATTGAAATCCAATCCTTGCACTATCGGAAGGAACCCTTCCACACGTAGGAGTCAACACTCCCACAACACGGGTTGCACCCAACCCTTACAACTAGGAACCTACGTTCCTTTACAACAAAAGTTAAACTAGAATGTACAAAAGATACAAACTACGTTTGGAGACCAAGGTGTCCCTCTTCGTTGACGAGGTGTTCTTGAAGTCCACGAAGAGTCCACAACCCTAGAACTCTCTTGGAGAGGATCTCCCCGGAACCGGCGGCGGCAAGATGGGCGGCGGCTAGGTTCACGGGATCGGCGGCGACGACGATGTGCGGCTGCTGTACTTTAGATATCCAAACTTCGTAGCGAAGCTAGCTAGGTCTTCCAACGGTCACACTAGGATCAGTTGTCTCGATCGATTCGGACGGGGAAGGTTTTCCCGATCAACAAATCAAGAGATGGGAGATCTCCGGTTAGACACGTGAGACGCTAAGCTTGGCTAAGCTTCTATCGACCGGAGATCTGGAAGAAACCACGATCAAGACCGGCGATTAACTCTCTCAAGCGGCGACGGCGACGGCGGCGGAAATCGCGATTCTAGGTCACGTCGCGGCTGCTCTTTTTCGAATCTTCTTCGCCTTCCTACTGTTCAAAAATACGCGTGTATTTATACACAAGTATACTCCTAAATGACCGTTGTGGGTCCCACCTGAAGGAAACCCTAGTTCTGGTTCAACACAGTGCCAGCGGCAGAATCCGGTCCAGCTGTTTCCAGAAAAATTGTCAAGTCAAAATCGGCGAGAATCGAAGGTGATTCTCGACGAATCGGCGAGAATCAGTTAGTGATTCTCGGCGATTCGTCGAGAATCACTGATGATTCTCGCCGAATCACAGGATGATTCTCGACGAATAGTACTTGGCCATGATCTGCTCAACGATGGGTTCGGCGAGAATCACTAGTGATTCTCGCCGAATCTTACTTGGCACCGCTTTGAGGTAGCCGGATAGAGTCGGCGAGAATCACTAATGATTCTCGACGATTCGGCGAGAATCACTAGTGATTCTCGCCGAATTATACTTAGACGCTTTTTCGTCTTTCCACCCAAGAGCTGCTCCTTGACCCATCCTTGCTCCTTGTCTGCTCTTGCATAGTTACAGCCCTGTACTTGAAAGTAAGTGCACTCCAATAGAGAGAGTACACGTAGGCCAACACACTGATCTGCTCAACGAGGGATTACGTCGTGCAGACCCGTGTATATTGACCTACTGCACCCTGACATTGGTGTGCACTTAGCGTGGAATAACTACAAGCACAACTTAAGAGGTTTCATCAAATACATTGTGAATTCATCTTAGCTTGACAGGTGGCTTCCTCAAATCCAGGTAATTGTGGATACAATACCCAACATTAATATTAGGTCATGGGGCGCGCTTAGCAAAAGTAGTATGTATTACTAGGACCCACAGGGGATACGATAGAAGGTTGAGTTGATAACTATATTGGGAAGATAAACCATGTTGGTGTCTAGTAGGTCACTTAGTAACGAGCGTCAGAGTGCAACACCCAAAGGAGAATAACTAGAACAGAGACCGACGAAAGACCGCCACTCTCCCAATAATACTTTAAGTCATTAGGTTCACACCATAGCAACAACGAGAGTGGGTACGAATAATGGGTAAATACTAATAAGAGTAAGTGTCCTTGAGAAAGGGAGCTTTGGGCTTCAGCCCATCGTAATTCTTAGTGCCCCCGAGAGCCCTTCACCGGGCATGCCCTGGGCAGTCCAGGGATTAAGCCTAAATCGCTAGGTATAACTAACATTAGACAAGAGTAGTCTAATAGGCTAAGAGAACATGGTAACAATCTCACCCGTGAAGGGTTGGAGGGATTCAAAACTAAAGTACTGATGTGCAATCTCACCCGTGATGGGTTGGAGGGTTTCAGGACGGATTGGTCCTGCGAGCTGGAGGCTCGAGAGGTTATCAGGACAGGATTGGTCATGCGAGCTGGAGGCTCGGGTTGGAATATCTTGCATGTGCATAGAAATAAACTTGTGGCGGGTCATGCGGTACTAGTCCACTCGTCACACCGATGGCAGTACGATGACTCTGGCGAGATATGATGGTTTGAGGGGCCAGTGGGTTGTTTTACACTGCGGTCTGGAGGACGATCTCCAAAAATGCACACTCGACCAAAAAGATTGGTAGGTAGCCAACAAATAGTACGCAGAGACTCTAGAGTGCACCTGTGACGTGTACAGAGGCGTATGGGAGGTCTAGGTCGGGTAGTGTGTATACCCGCCTAGGAGTGGAGACGCCCGCTCCACTGCTACCGTAGCCACAACGGTGGTACCAGAGAGTGATGCTAGCTCCAAAAAGTAGGAACTAAAGGTCCGTGATCACAGAGTCGTGTGTGTGAGTTGCACTTGCATGAATCATAACCTGCATACATAACATACATACATATTTAGGTCATACGCACCATGGATCCTTATCATATAAATTAGTATGTGCTCTTTTATATGATAAGTTATATTTCTGAAACCTTAACATATAAGTTAAGGTACTTCTGTGATGATAGTTTAACAGTAGTTGTGTAGTTTACTTTCTGCTCTGTTCTTTACTTGTTACAGTTCTTTCTTACTTTACTCGTACGATATAAAACTGCTAGAATAGAGATATACTTGCTGCTACATAATCTTGATAGAATAGTTCCACTGTCACCTGTTTTCTATTTTATACCCCTTGTTGTCCTCCGCTTCGTCCTCCCGCACGGTGCCTCGGAGCCGCGGGGGCGAGGTGTGGAGGAAATGGCTTAGTCTTTATGACTAACAGTCGGTTGTGACCATATCATTTTAAGAGCTCGAGGAGATGGAGCACCAGCACGACCAGCAGGACGAGGTGACCGGACTTGAGGAGCTGAGACCACCACCTACTACTACTACTACAGCCCGGCGTCAGATGATGACACGTGTACCATTGATAGATTAGCTTCTGCTTAGTTTTTCTTTGTGAGGAAGAGAGATTTGATATCATGTACAGGGCATAAGCCCTTTTCTATTTCCGTTGTACTCATTATGGACTGTTGATGTACTTTTCATTTCTATATATATGATATGTAATGTGATTCTGTGGACTAATTAGTATTACATACTACTTGTTTTACTTCTACTCTCGATTGGCCGAATAGGTTGAATGATTGTACTCGACGGCAGGATCGGCGTCTTGCGGTGTCGACTACCCTGCGAGTTAGTGTCACCGTAATGCGGCGGTTCTGGGCATAAGACCGGGTTACCTCCTTGGTAAGGGGAGATGGGTCTCACAGCCAGTCCTGACGAGACACCGGTGATGCCTCTTCTTCTCCTACAGCGTGAATCCTGGGGCATTCTTTCTCCCGTGACAAGAGCAGCTGGCCCTAGACCGTTCTTCCACTTCGCGTCTACTCCGTCCGGCGCGACACCGGGTCACCGTGGCGTGAGTCATCGGCCCCTCTCGGCGATGCCTTCACTATCTCCGTCAACACCGCAAAGGTCTCTCGAGCTAGGCTTAACGATTATCTCGGGTAACAATTCCTCTTCCCCACCTCACCCTGTGTGTTTCTTCTAAATTTCAGTTCTTGTGGTTGTGGATGATTTGGTGTGTGATCGGAATCGGTAACGGATCGGTGTAGGAAGAGCAACGTCCGCCTTTTCCCAACCATTTGGTCGGAACGGGTCGTCATTCAGTTGCGAGGCTCTTGTCGAAATTAATCCATACTCCGACTAAAATTTCCATCTCAAAATATTGTTTCTGACGCGTTCATTGTGATAGGTTCTCTGTGCAAGTACCTTTAATCCGTGGTGAATGGTCGTAATGCGCACGCTCGGTATTTGATGAAATGACTCACTCGCACGCGTAATTTGTAATCGTGCGCAAATCCTAGCGTTTGCTACATCAATTTGGTATCAAACTTCGTCGCAAAGTTTTCTTAATCTTTGCCGGTCCTCCTGCGTCACTTTCCTAATTTTATGCACACACGTTCCAGAAACGTGTATTTTCCGCAATCATCCGAGTCCAATAACATGGACGACAATCCGGATAAAAAAAACATTTTTCACAGCGGCATTTACAAATTTGACTCAAACAATTCAAAATGGTTTTCACCGCAGAACCACCACCAAAACCCCCCACCCCACAATCCTCCATACCGCCAGCCGCACCCACACAATGATCATGACGATGGGGATCGCAATGGGGCGTGGCATAATAATCTCACTCGCAAAATTAAAATCGACGCCCTCAAATTTGACGGTTATGGTGATCCAAAAGCGTTTAAAGATTGGTTAATGAAGATAGAATGTTATTTTGACTGACACAATTTGGACGACCAACAAAAGGTGGCGGTTCGAATGAAATTAGAGGGCCGAGCCGAAGTGGTATGGTTAAACGAAGGGTGTCCTGTTGGTGGTGTCGCTCACACATGGCCACAAATGTGTAACTAACTCACCAATCACTTTATTCCCGCATATCATCGCACAAATATGTTAGATGAGCTCACTTCGTTGCGTCAGGGCAACCGTTCGGTCAGCGAGTACATGAGCGAGTTAAATGAATTAATGATCCTTTGGGTTATTCAAGAAATGTTCGAGCTTACTGTATCTCGATTCCGCAAGGATCTGCGTTCGGAAATTCAAAGTCAAATCCGTTGTTATGATCACCATGATCTCAGCTCCGCCATGAATGCGGCCCTTGACATCGAAAAACATCTTTCGGTCAACACAACCCCACGAACATCTTCCTCCAAAACCTTATTCCACTCCAAAACGTCTACCACGCACCTTCCTAACTCAAGAGGGAAGAATGTTTTAGGTGACACCCCCAAATCGGTTATCATTACCGCGAGAAAAGCAAACGAAACTTCGGGCGAACGCATCCCTATAGGCAAGACCAACAAAGTCAACGTAATGTGTTATGCTTGTAACCAACCCGGTCACTATGCCGTTGAATGTCCTACCCGCAAGAAGTTGGTGACGCTAATCGAACCCACGACTGATGACAACGATCTCGTCTATGAGGAACATAGTGACGTTGAGGAGTCTGATATTCCAAGTGACATTGAAGAACAGTATGCCACCAACAACCTCTCG
Organism: Platanthera guangdongensis; assembly: GCA_039583875.1. Taxonomy (NCBI): domain Eukaryota; kingdom Viridiplantae; phylum Streptophyta; class Magnoliopsida; order Asparagales; family Orchidaceae; genus Platanthera; species Platanthera guangdongensis. The sequence goes on from CM077155.1 coordinate 63,575,974, forward strand.
GTCATGCGTTGCATTTTGGCTACCCCACGTAGTACACATGATTGGAAGTGTTCTAGTATTTTTTTCTTTGTATTTCAAATGCGGTGAAAAATCGTGCAAACTCATTATTGATAGTGACAGTTGCATGAACGTAGTCTCCGAAGCCGCTATTCTCCAAATGAAGTTGACTACGGAACCACACCCCACACCATACCAAGTCGCATGGGTCAATAAGACCTCTATCCCGGTCGGCGGTCACCAGACGTTATCTAGTTCTCCTTACCATTAAGGACTATGTCGACCAAATTTGGTGTGACATTATTCTCATGGACGTTTATCATGTCCTCCTTGATCACCCATGGCTTTATGACTACAACGTCACCCACTTTGGTCGCACATCACTCCAAATCGATCCGATTTTCTGCCATTTTCAGATCCGTTCGCTACACGACCTGGTCATGGGTGTGACTAGGGGTGTCACCAGGGGGCGTGACCCATAATGAAATGGCATTTGGGGGTTTGGTTTCCCAGCGTTTCCCGGGCATTCAAGTCGCCGATTCTGTACCTTTCATGCCCTGGTCACAGGCGTGACCAGGGGGCGTGATTCATGCAAAATTTTTTATAAATACCAGTCTTCTCATTCAACTCAGGAGGGAGATTTTGGTGGTGAAATTCTGTAATTTGGTGTTGTTTTTCCTTATTTTTCATTTCAAGTTTATAGCTTACCTTAGTTCATTTCTTTTTCAAGTTGTAGTTTAGCTTTGTATTTTGGTAATTCAAGGTTTCTTATATTTAGTAATCATGTCTCTCTCTACCACTTTATGTAATTTCCTCATCATGATGAGTAACTAAATTTTCATTAAGACATGATCATGATTAATTTTGGAATGAAATAAACTTTAGTTTATCTTTTAATAATCTAGAAAGCTTCTATTCTAATTTATTTTGAGTTGTCTTTGATTCTTATTTGTTTGAATTCTAGTGTTGCGAGTTCGATCCAAGATCCGTATCCTAGATTTTATCGATAGGTTGTGGATACGAGGAGATCATTTAAACGTATCGCTAACATAGTTTTTGATCCTAGATCTGTATCCTAGATTTTACCAAGAGATTGTGGATACAAGTAGATCACTCAAAGATAAAAGGAGTTGTCATGCAATTCTCAAAAGAGGACAGCCCAAATCTTCCGGATTGTGGTCAAACCCAATAGTGGGGTTCACCTCCTAAAACATGTTTAGAGGGTTCGACTGGCCGAGGGGTCTTAATCATTCTGCCTAAGGTTAGACGTTAGCATATTCTCGAGAGAGGCATTGACATAATTTGGGAGCCTCCACGGTCGGAGACAAATTATTTAGAAACTTGCACATTAATCTTTTATCAAAGTTTATTTTATCCAAAAAAATTCTAGATCAATTGTGAGCATTTACCTCATTGAATTTTCCTCAATAGTTTAATCACATTTTTTTCCTTTTTGCAAACCAACTACTCTTTTGTTAAAATAAAATAATAGCTTTTCCTTATGAGTACAGGTACTCGACAGTCCCGTAAAAATACGACACTTGATTTTATACTCTGTAACGATAGGTGCACTTGCTTTTCTAAAGCGTAATTAATCACAGCTACAGTTATACGCAGCATCAAGCACAAAAATAAAAACAACTGTAAATACACAAATACTAACAAATAGAAATCAAGGACATGGCATCAATGAGTATGAAAATTTATCCATGAATTTTAAATTATCAATTGCACAATATTAACATAAAGAAAAAGATCCCACAAGTTTGTTTGGTTCAATATGATCCACGACCAAATTTACTAATTGCTAAGGTCAGCGTACTGTGCATAGAATCACATTACGTATATTTAAGAAGAATGTGCAAATGTACAGGTTCTACAAACAGCACTGTTTCAGCAATTTGTTGGAGTCAATCAATTCACCGTGATTTCTGTTGCATGTTTCTGGATCAATTTGAATCAAATTGAAACAATCAAAATGGGCAGCCAATAACAAATTGATGTGTGATACTCCAAGGAATATAAAGAAGTCCTATACATCAGTTTTTTTTGTATACCCAACAGAAGCAATGCAAGAACTATAGATTGGCGCGATACATTTCATGTTAGTATTTTGAAGAGGTCCATTTAGTTTGCATCCAATAGAACAGGTGCAATATAATACCATATGAGTGAAATTAACTTGATTAAAAACAGGAAGATAGCAGCAAATTTTCCAATAAATATCCACCTAATGACACAAAAAGAAGAAAATAATAAGTCAAACCTATATCTCCACAAAATGAAGATTTTTAACTCATACTGGAATAAAAACATGAAATGGAAATGTAGCAGAGTTTTCTATTTTTGCCAAGTATATGTTACCTCTTTGCATTTTTCTTTGTAGGATGTAAAGAGCTCATCATACATTAACTGCAGATCTGACTTCTCAGCTTGAAGCTTTTCAAACTCAGAAATTGATGGACCACCTAATTTCTGTTGAACAAATCTGAAAGGGAAGCAGGAATTTCATTAATGTCTACCTCTCATGTTGAAAAAATTCATAAGCAATGCGGCTGCGCTTGAAACATTTTCATAGAACTTTTATACGTGAACCAATTCTTTCACAAAGAAAGAATCACAGAAAACCAAATCATATTTTGGTTTATAGCATGAATAAAGATATTTTTTACTTTGCTTTTGAAGAATTTAGCCATTTTTACAAAAAAATGGTCCCCATTTCAACCATAATCATCAATGGATGAGTGAAATTTAAAAGGATGTGTGCTTAAAATGGATAAGTGAAACATCATTTTAATAAAAGCACACTTAGGATGGCGATGTAGTATGTATCCAAGTCAAAATAGTGTTCTGCTATCTTTTCATGTAGACATATTTGTATGTATATAGTAGAATCACCCTGTAGCTATAAAAATACCACTTTGACATAGAAATATACGAATGGAATAAACATTTAATTATCAACTGTGTTGGGGTCCAGCAATGCCCCAGGTGTTGAGAGGTACGGCACGAGGCGCTATGGCCCATACAAGTCGAACAGAAGGGCGTGTCCTCTGGGCCTAACTGGCCGCCCCGTGGATCCTGCCTAGGGTAGCCAGCTCCATAAAGGAGTGGTAGCACCGTCCTCAAACAGTCCGTGCTTTTGGGAGAGTTGGTAGCGCCATGTCCCTTCAAGTGGTATCAGAGGGAGGTAGCTCAAAAGGGATCTAACCATCTGAGTGATCTTCCAAGGTAGCTACAAACTGTCCTTATGGGTTCAGGAGTGAACTATAAGGAGCTAGGTGTCATGAAGCTTCCTATCTACAGGAAGGAGGGATTTGGCATCTGGAATGAGAGGGTCAGGCTGTTCATGGAAGCAGCTGACCCTAGAATCTTTATAACTGTTAAAGAAGGATCTTTCATCCCCATGAAAGTGTCTGTCCTGCATGCAAACATCCAGACACCCAAGACTTATGATGAGATGACAAAAGATAAAGTCATTATTGCCACCATGGACAAGAGGGCTCAAAATGTCATTGTCAGTGCAATTGATGATTCTACCCTTCAGAATCTGATTCACTGCAAAACTGCAAAGGAGATGTGGGGCACTCTGGTGATCTACATGGAAGGCACAGAAGAGGTTAGGGATGATAGAAAGTCCATGCTCAACCAGGAGTATGAGGCTTTCAGACAGTCTAAGAGAGAGAACATAGCAACCTGCTATGAAAAATTCTTCAGGATAGTAAATGAGCTAAGGACCTATGGAAGGGTCTTTAGTCATTATGAGTTAAATGATAAACTCCTCAGGTCTCCGACTAGAGACTGTGACACAAACATATGTGTCATCAAAGAAATGACTAAGCTGGGTGACACTCCACCTCACATCCTATTTGAAAAACTGCTCTCTTATGAGATGCAGCTAACAATCAGGAAAGAGGAAGAGACCAACTGCAAATCTCAAGCCAAAGAGAAGAAAGCAGATTCAGACTGCTCTGAATCAGAGGCATCAGAGAGCAGTATGTCTGATGAGGACTTTTTTGTTTTCTCCAGGCAGCTCCATAGGCTGATGAAGAAAAAACAATGGAAGAGCAGGCCATCCACCTCAGCTCATCACTGGAAGAAAACCTCCAAGGAGGACAGGTATGACTATAAACCCAGTAAACAGAATTATTCTAATATTGTCTGTTACTGCTGCAACAAGACAGAACATGTCATTGTTGATTGCCCTGTGAAGAGAAGAGAGGATGGTGAGAAGAAATCTCACCAAAAGCACAAGGGAAAGAAAGAAAAGCCCATTGTGGCTAAGAAAGAGAAGAGCTGGACAGACTCATCATCATCAGAGAATGAAGAAAAGGAAGCATACATTGGGCTAGTTGTTGTTGCTGCTGACTATTTCAGCAGATAAAGACTATCCTGCTGCAAGGATAGGAGTCAGGGACCCTCTGACACTGTTGGACAGTGACTCAGAGGTGGATGATGATGAAAAAGATGCCTACAGCTGCCATGGGCTGATGGCAATGACTGATGAAGAGGGCAGCCAGGATCAGCCTGGTCAAATTAATGTACATTCCCTATCCAGTTCTATGTCTAGGTGTAACACCCCAAAGTCAATTTGGGTTCAGGCATGGGTGACACGGCCTGGGACACGGGCGTGTCCCAGGGCGTGTCCTGCTCGGGTTGAGCAGATGGGCGCGTGGTCGACGAAATTCATTTGACGAAATTTTGGGAGGTACACGCCCGTGACACAGGCGTGTCAAGGGGCGTGACCTAGGGCGTGTCCTCCTTTGGTCGACACCAGAGTTTTGGTCGACGAACTGCGCTCGACGATCGTCGAGTATGGGGTACACGGCCTGTGACACGGGCGTGTCACAGGGCGTGTCCCGCTGTGTCAAGAGGTCGACACTTTTCTCTCGAGTAGGTGGAAAAGTACTCGAGTAAGAGGGGGGTGACACGGGCGTGTCATCCCTGTGACACGGGCGTGTCCAATCCGGGTACTCGAATAGTTGGTTTTTTCTCGAGTAAGTCCTCTCGAGTGGGTCTCGAGTGGGTGACACGCCCCGTGTCACGGGCGTGTCATAACTAACTACTCGAGTAGTCTTCTCGAGTAGGTCGTGAATATGACTCGAGTGAGGTACACGCCCTATGTCACGGGCGTGACCTGGCCGTCACGGGCGTGTACCCTGGCCGTGACCTGTTTCGGGATAAGGCGGTTTGTGCACCGCTTAGCGTACACGGCCTGTGACACGGGCGTGTCACAGGGCGTGTCAGACCCAAAAAGTGATTTTACAGCTTTTTCGTGGTCGTCCATTGTCTTCAGCTGGGATCTAAGGGCTGAGAGTTCTTCCTGCTTCCTTAAGGCCGTGGATTGAGATGAAAGAACTCATTTTATGTTGGCCTTCATCTTTCTACAAATCTAGAGAGAGAAAGGGAAAGGAAGAAGGAGGAAGAAGAAGAGGGGCTGATCTCTTGATCTCTGGTGGAACTTGAGAGTGTCAAGCTGAGATCCGAGGCCATCTTTGCGGAGGAAAAGCTGTTGCGGTTCTTTCTAGCCAGCTAGGAGTTCATGGCACCGAAGCGATCGTCAAGGGTAATGACCTTTCTTCTTAGCCATGTGAAGGCTTCCTTTTTGGCATATGCATGATTCCCCCACCAAAGGGTGGCTGATTTGGGGAGTCTTTTGGGTTGATTCATGGAATCCCCTTTCATATAGATCCAGAAATGGAGTACGGAATAGGCATGTTGTGTGAAACCCATCTGGACAGGTTGGTCTGGATTGGTGATGTTGCATATATGAACCGGAGAAGACTCTGTGATAAACGGGTAATTTAGGAGTCGACGGGTTGGACCTGTGAAAGAAAGTAGCAGGAAGTACTGGAGTGGTAGTCCAGGAAAATACTCGTAGAATGCTTGTGCTGCTTGTGTTGTTGGGTTCTACCTGTGAAAGGAAGTACTGGATTGGAATTCCAGGAAATACCCTTGTAATGCGTAATGTTCATAGGGAGTCCACCTGTGAAGAGAGTAACGGGAAGTACTGGCGTGGTAGCCAGGAAAGACCCCTGACATTTGTGATATTTACGGTGTCCACCTGCGAAGAGAGTAGCAGAAAGTACTAGTGTGCCCAGGAAAGGCTCGCTGATGTGGTGAGATGAAATGAGTGTTAGAGTTATGCCCAGGCTTGAATGCCAGAACAGGATCGGTGAAACCTACCCGCGCCTTTATTTAGCCGCGAGTACGCCGTACTCGGTGATGGCAAGGCGATTTGAGCAACGGGGGGGGATGATCCGACCTGCGTTATGTCTGTCCGACGTGAGAACAGAAGGTACGGTCTGTTGGAGCGCATAGCAAGAGTCTTAGGCCTACGCGCCGTGATACAATGGGAGGCTACGGGTCAGTCCCGGTTCACTAGGACTATAAAATTTCGGCTGCACGCTATGGAGTAAATGCTCAAGTGAGTTGCCGTTGGGCTGTGACCCTGATATGGTGGTGGGCAACTGGTTTTCCAGTACACCAAGAATGTGCCCTGAGTGCACGGACTGTCGGGCCGGGTGGCTGACGGTTGTGATGGCATGTGTGCGTGAAAGCACATTATATGAGATATATATACATGTTTGTGATATGCTATGCCTGCAGGGAAGAATACCGCTGCCCCGAGAAAGGGGTAGGGTCGTTATACTTTGGTCAGCTGAATGCTGACCGTTGCCTCTATTTGCCACCCTTGGGTAGAATGTCCCTGTGCAGGTGCTGGAGAGCCGAGCGGGACGCATAAGGGTTGAAGTCCCTGCAGCATTTGCTGCTGCCGTTGCTAGCCCTCGAAGGCTAAAAGAAATGAAAGTGTTATTTTTCTTTTGATGTGGCCGGCCTGCGTGCCAATGTTTGAGGCCACTGTTTGAAAGCTCTGTAAGGCCATAAGGCCAACTGTTTATGTGTGTTGTAAGACATTCCTATGATGTATAAAATGAGGAGGTTTTATATGTTGGACATTCAGGTGTGGAGTTCAAGTGTAGTGTTATAGGCTTCCGCTAGAATGTAATGTGTTAGGGTGTGTTGCGCTACTCTGCTATCATACCGTGACGTCACCGCCTGTTTTGTGGTATATGTTGTGGGGCCCCGGCCGGACCTTCTAGTATATACTATGTAAATGGATGGGGTTGTTACATTTTTGGTATCAGCTGTCTTGGTCTTTCCCTCTCGAAGTCGTGGTCGACTTCTTTTGTGGGGTGGCGCGCACTTGTCTGTACGAACCAAGTTACACGATTGAACTCCTGAATGTCCTGTAGGAATGCAAATACATGTGTTTGAGGAACTCGCGTGTTCCTATTTTGTTGTGATTGCTTGTGTATGGTCGCTGATGTGTGTGTCTTGTCCACCTTTAGGTGATGCGGAGTGGTGCGGGGTAATCGGAGCCCCAGCGGTCTGATGGAAGTATGGCACCAGCTGAGGTGCCGACACCTCCGTCATCTGCAGAAACTGTGCGACAAATTGTTGAGGCTTTGTTTGCTATGGTTCAAGGGCAGCCGGTTGGGCAGGCGCAAGGGCAGGCGCAGCCGGCATTGAGGCCAGAACAGGTGGCGGCAAGGCCAGAAACTGTACCGGCTGTGCATCCTCGAGCAGCTGAGAAACAGTTAAAGCAATTTATGAGCTTTCATCCGCCTACGTTTTCGGGTGTGGGAGCTCCTGCACAGGCTGAGGATTGGTTATCGCGCGTCAAGCGGATCATGACGGCGATTGGGACGGAGGAGCATCAAAAAGTCACCTTAGCCACCTTCTTGCTGGAAGGCGAGGCGCGGTTGTGGTGGGACGAGATGGAGCTGCATCATGTAGCGGGAAGACCGTTAACACAAGTGTCGGTGGAGGAATTCTCTCGGCTCTTCCTGGCGAAGCACCTCCCGGCGGCACAGCGTATAGCCATGGAGAATGAATTCCAAAGGCTGACGCAAGGAGATGGCAGTGTGGAAGCTTACCTGCATGAGTTTACACGCTTGGGGCGGTATGCGGGTTCGATTTTTGCTGATGAGCAGAGGAAGACGAATAGGTTCTATGAAGGTCTGCGGGACGAGTTAAGATTCCTGCTTTCTAGTTCGGTGAACCAAGGCTTCCAGGAGTTAGTTGACACTGCTTGCGCGCTGGAAAAAGACATGAAAATGGTGCAGGGGAAGAGGGCATTGGTTGTGACACAGCCGGAGTTTAAGTGCCCCGACCAACGAAGTCATTTTATAAGAAGAAATGGGGCAAGAGGCCCAAGACGGCGGGACAAGCTCCTTATTCAGTTGCATCGGAAGCAACGTCGGGGGCCACCTCAAAGCCGGATACCCGTACGTGCTTTAATTGTGGCCGGGTGGGACATATAGCCCGGGATTGTCAGGTGCCGCCAAAGAGTGAAAAGAAGGCGGGAGCGTCATATGCGAAAAAAGGAAAGGCGGTGGTGGAATCCTCTGCCTCGCAGGTGCAGCCTCGGGTCTACAATCTTGCCCTGCAGGAGGCCATCAAGCAAAGTGACGTCGTCACAGGTACGAGTTCAGTTTTGCGCATTGTATTGCTTATATGCTTTGATTATTGCATATGTGTATGCGGTTTGTATGTGTGACATGATCACAGGATTTGTGCTTATTCGGAACACACTGGCGCGAGCACTGTTTGATACGGGTGCGTCGCATTCTTTTCTGTCTAAAGAGTTTATAGCGCGGCTTGGGATACCTAGTCGTGCTAAGACAGATAGCGTCAGAGTGCTGTTGCCGAATGGTTGTATGATGTTTGCGGATCAAGCTTACAATGTGGCGGTGCAAATAGGAAGTCGGGACTTTGGTTTGACTGCATCTGTCTTGCCGCTATCGGAATTCGACGTGATCTTTGGGATGGATTGGCTCGCGGAGCAGCATGCCTTGATTGATTGTCAGTCCAAAGATATCACGTTGGGCCAGGATACCGAGCAGGAGACGAGGTTCGCGGGTATGCGAGGAGTTGGTGGGACGTTGATGTCTGCACTCTAAGTTGTCAAAGCTGTTCGGAAAGGCGCGGAGTTATACTTCACGCTAATTCAGGTTGTGGAGCCTAAGGCCAGTGTGTGCGATGTTCCGATAGTGTCGGAATTTACAGATGTGTTTCCCAAGGATCTCCCTGGGCTACCACCCCAGCGAGAGATTGACTTCACGATCGAGTTGGTGTCAGGTGCGAAACCTGTCGCCCGCTCGTCATATCGTGTCGCGCCTAAGGAAATGGCGGAGTTGAAAGTCCAACTGCAGGAATTGCTGGAGCAGGGTTATATACACCCAAGCATGTCTCCATGGAGCGCCCCTGTGCTTTTTGTGAAAAAGAAAGACGTGGCTTGCGGTTATATATTGATTACCGCGAATTGAATAAGCTGACCGAGAAGAATAAATATTCGATTCCGCGGATTGATGAGTTGTTCAATCAGCTAGTGGGATCGACCGTCTACTCCAAGTTGGACTTGAAATCTGGTTATTAGCAGTTGAGAATCCGGGAAGAAGACATTCCCAAAACCGCATTTGGAACACGGTACGGGCACTACGAGTTCACGGTAATGTCGTTTGGGCTGTGCAATGCGCCCTCGGTATTTATGGACTTGATGCACCGAATATTCCGAGAGTACCTGAATCTGTTCGTGATAGTGTTCATTGATGATATCCTGGTGTACTCGAGATCGGAAGCCGACCATGAGAAGCATTTGCGGTTGGTGTTGAATACATTGAGGCAAAATCAGCTCTATGTCAAGTTCTCGAATTGCGAATTTTGGCTAGCGCTAGTGGCTTTTCTAGGCCATGTGGTGAGTGGAGCGGGCATAGCAGTGGATCCAGCGAAGATAAGGGTCATACAGGAGTGACCGGTGTTGTCTTCAGTGGCCGAGGTCAGGAGCTTCCTTGGACTGGCAGGCTACTACCGAAGATTTGTTGAAAACTTCTCACGGACTGCTTTGCCGCTAACCATGCTGACGAGAAAAGATCAGAAGTTCATTTGGACGCTGGAGTGCGCGCGAGCTTTTGAAGAGCTGAAGATTCGGTTGACCACGGCACCTATGTTATCATCGCCATGTGGTACCGATGGATTTGTAATCTATAGTGATGCCTCAGGGAGCGGCTTAGGCTGCGTTCTGCTGCAAAATGGAAAGGTGATTGTTTATGGCTCACGCCAGCTGAAGGTGCATGAACGAAACTATCTCGTCCATGACTTAGAGTTGGCGGCGGTGATCTTTGCACTAAAGCTGGGGCGACACTATCTTTATGGTGTGAAGGTGGAGATCTATACAGATCACAAGAGCCTAAAGTACCTGTTGGAGCAGAAGGACCTGAATATGCGATAACGAAGGTGGTTGGAGTTCCTCGGGGACTACACCTTCGAGATTCACTATACTCCCGGGAAGGGGAATGTTGTCGCGGATGCCTTAAGTCGGAGAGCTCCGACAAGGGCGAGCTGGTTGCAAAAGCATGATGAACGTCTCATCCAGGAGTTAGAAGCGTTAGAGATTTCTTGTGTTGACAAGAATTCCACCGCCGATGCATATTTGAACTGGACGGAGGTGCAGTATGACCTTGCAGACCGGATTCGACGAGCAACGGAGTTGGATGAAGATATCATACGCTATGCTAAAGAGTGGCCAGAGGGTAAATTCTCTTGGAATGACGGTCTTTTGCGGAAAGAGGGCCGTTTGTGCGTCCCGAATTTGGGTAAATTGAGGGAAGAACTGATGTATGAAGCGCATTATACGAAGTACTCAATCCACCCAGGGAGCACGAAGATGTTCAGGGATATGAAAAAGCTGTTCTGGTGGCCAGGGCTAAAGAGAGATGTTGCTCATTATGTGGCCAAATGTCAAACATGTGCTATGGTAAAGGCGGAATGTCAGAAGCCTGGCGGTTACTTGAAGTCGTTGCCAATTCCAGAATGGAAGTTCGACGATATTTCCATGGATTTCGTGCACGGGTTGCCGAGATCTCAGCGCGGAAATGACTCCATTTGGGTAATTGTTGATCGACAAACAAAAGTGGCACACTTTCTGCTGAACAGACGTGATTCGGTGGAAACTTTGGCAAAGTTGTACGTTGACCAGATTGTGCGGCTACACGGTGTTCCTCGGACCATCGTAAGTGATCGAGACGGGCGGTTCACATCGACTGACTGGAGGCTAGTTCATCAACTGTTGGGCACGAAGTTACAATTCAGTACAGCATTTCATCCCCAAACAGATGGCCAAACTGAACGAACCAACAGAATGATGAAAGACATGCTTCGGATGTGCGCCCTTGACTTCGGAAAGAGATGGGAAGATCATCTCTATATGGTGGAGTTCGCTTACAATAACAGCTACCAAGCGAGCATTGGTATGACACCGTATGAAGCTTTGTATGGTCGGAAGTGTCGTACTCCTTTAGCTTGGGTAGAAGTGGGCGAAGCTAGAGTTTATAACCGTAATGAAGTCGATGAATCAAACTCAACCATCCGTACTATTCGAGAGAGGCTACTCATAGCCCAGGATCGACAAGCGAAATACTACAACGCCAAGCACCGGAACGTGGAGTTCGCGGTAGGCGACTGGGTATACTTGAAGATCAAGCTCTTCAAAGGCGTATCCAGGATTCGACGTCTGAAAAAGTTGAGTCCATGAAACCTTGGTCCATTTGAAGTGGTCGAGCGAGTCGGGGAAGCTGCATATTGGCTAGCTCTGTCGGCCGACTTGAGTGAATTACATGATGTGTTTCACATCTCGGTGCTTCGGAGGGCCGTGAAAGATCCAGCTCAAGTGATCGCGGATGATCGTGTGTCGGTAGAGTATGGGCTAACGATGAAGGTTAGGCCCATTCAGATCGAGGATCGTGCCGAGAAGCAACTGCGGAACAAGACAGTCGGGATGGTCAAACTCCGATGGGACAATTGCGGCCGTGAGGAGCTTACATGGGAGCGAGAGCAAACCATGCGAGCTGATTTTTCCGAGTTGTTTTTGTAAAAACGGTTGAGTAGTGAAAAGTTTGTTGTAACCTAAACGGTTTGATGTTCTAACTTCTTGCTTGTTGGTTCCTCCTGTGTACAAATTTCGAGGACGAAATTTCTTGTAGGAGGGGAGGATTGTAACACCCCAAAGTCATTTTGGGTTCAGGCATGGGTGACACGGCCTGGGACACGGGCGTGTCCCAGGGCGTGTCCTGCTCGGGTTGAGCAGATGGGCGTGTGGTCGACGAAATTCGTTTGATGAAATATTGGGAGGTACACGCCCGTGACACGGGCGTGTCGGGGGCCGTGACCTAGGGCGTGTCCTCCTTTGGTCGACACCAGAGTTTTGGTCGACGAAATGCGCTCGACGATCGTCGAGTATGGGGTACACGGCCTGCGACACGGGCGTGTCACAGGGCGTGTCCCGCTGTGTCGAGAGGTTGACACTTTTCTCTCGAGTAGGTGGAGAAGTACTCGAGTAAGAGGGGGGTGACACGGGCGTGTCATCCCTGTGACACAGGCGTGTCCAATCCGGGTACTCGAGTAGTTGGTTTTCTCTCGAGTAAGTCCTCTCGAGTGGGTCTCGAGTGGGTGACACGCCCCGTGTCACGAGCGTGTCATAACTAATTACTCGAGTAGTCTTCTCGAGTAGGTCGTGAATATGACTCGAGTGAGGTACACGCCCTATGTCACGGGCGTGACCTGGCCGTCACGGGCGTGTACCCTGGTCGTGACCTGTTTCGGGATAAGGAGGTTTGTGCACCGCTTAGCGTACACCACCTGTGACACGGGCGTGTCACAGGGCGTGTCAGACCCGAAAAGTGATTTTACAGCTTTTTGGGGGTCGTCCATTGTCTTCAGCTGGGATCTAAGGGCTGAGAGGCCTTCCTGCTTCCTTAAGGCCGTGGATTGAGATGAAAGAACTCATTTTATGTTGGCCTTCATCTTTCTACAAATCTAGAGAGAGAAAGGGAAAGGAAGAAGGAGGAAGAAGAAGAGGGGCTGATCTCTTGATCTCTGGTGGAACTTGAGAGTGTCAAGCTGAGATCCGAGGCCATCTTTGCGGAGGAAAAGTTGTTGCGGTTCTTTCTAGCCAGCTAGGAGTTCATGCCACCGAAGCGATCTTCAAGTGTAACGACTTTTATTCTTAGCCATGTGAAGGCTTCGTTTTTGGCATATGCATGATTCCCCCACCAAAGGGTGGCTGATTTGGGGAGTCTTTTGGGTTGATTCATGGAATCCCCTTTCATATAGATCCGGAAATTGAGTACGAAATAGGCATGCTGTGTGAAGCCTAGCTGGACAGGTTGGTCTGGATTGGTGATGTTGCATATACGAACCGGAGAAGACTCTGTGATAAACGCGTAGTTTAGGAGTCGACGGGTTGGACCTGTGAAAGGAAGTAGCAGGAAGTACTGGAGTGGTAGTCCAAGAAAATACCCGTAGAATGTTTGTGCTGCTTGTGTTGTAGGGTTCTACCTATGAAAGGAAGTAGTAGGAAGTACTGGATTGGAATTCCAGAAAATACCCTTGTATTGTGTAATGTTCATAGGGAGTCCACCTGTGAAGAGAGTAACAGGAAGTACTGGCGTGGTAGCCAGGAAAGACCCCTGACATTTGTGATATTTGCGGTGTCCACCTGTGAAGAGAGTAGCAGGAAGTACTGGTGTGCCCAGGAAAGACTCGCTGATGTGGTGAGATGAAATGGGTGTTAGAGTTATGCCCAGGCTTGAATGCCAGAACAGGATCGGTGAGACCTACTCGCGCCTTTATTTAGGCGCGAGTACGCCGTACTCGGTGATGGCAAGGCGATTTGAGCAACGGGGGGTGGAGGATCCGACCTGCGTTATGTCCGTCCGACATGAGACCAGAAGGTGCGGTCTGTTGGAGCGCATAGAAAGAGTCTTAGGCCAACGCGCCGTGATACAATGGGGGGCTACGGGCCAGTCCCGGTTCACTAAGACTATAAAACTCCGGCTGCACGCCATGGAGTAAATGCTCAAGTGAGTTGTCGTTGGACTGTGACCCTGATACGGTGGTGGGCAACTGGTTTGCCAGTACACCAAGAATGTACCCTGAGTGCATGGATTGTCGGGTCGGGTGGCTGACGGTTGTGATGGCATGTGTGCGTGAAAGTACATTATATGAGATATATATACATGCTTGTGATATGCTATGCCTGCAGGGAAGAATACCGCTGCCACGAGAAAGGCGTAGGGTCGTTATAATTTGGTCAGCTGAATGCTGACCGTTGCCTCTGTTTGCCACCCTTGGGTGGAATGTCCCTGTGCAGGTGCTGGAGAGCCGAGCGGGGCGCATAAGGGTTGAAGTCCCTGCTGCATTTGTTGTTGTCGTTGCTAGCCCTCGAAGGCTAAAAGAAATGAAAGTGTTATGTTTTCTTTTGATGTGGTCGGCCTGCGTGCCAATGTTTGAGGCCACTGTTTGAAAGCTCTGTAAGGTCATAAGGTCAACTGTTTATGTGTGTTGTAAGACATTTCTATGATGTATAAAATGTGGAGGTTTTATATGTTGGATATTCAGGTGTGGAGTTCAAGTGTAGTGTTATAGGCTTCCGCTAGAATGCAATGTGTTAGGGTGCGTTGCGCTACTCTGGTATCATACCGTGACGTCACCGCCTGTTTTGTGGTATATGCTGCGGGGCCCCGGTCGGACCTTCTAGTATATACTATGTAAACAGATGGGGTTGTGACACTAGGTATGAGACAAGTCCCTATGCAGAAGCCTCTTCATCTAATGATGAAGATGATTCTTGCTCAGAAGGTGATGTCAATCAACTGATTGGCAGATATAGTGAACTTCTGGATGCCTTTAAGAAATGCAAGAAGTTGACTAAGAAGCGGGCTAAGGAGATTTTGTCTCTTCAGCCTGCTGCTTCTCAGCTTGCTGAAACAGCTGTTGTGCTGAATCAGACAATGAGGGAACTCAGTCAACTGAAAACCCTGTCAGGCATACAGATGGAGACTATCAAGAGCAAGAATAGTCTCATTAAAGATCTTGAAGAAAAGCTCCAGAGGGAGAAAGGTATTGTGGCCAGTTTCTCTCAGCCCAATATAGTGTTGCCCTTGATAGATTCCTTCTCCTCACAGAAGGATAAGGAAATGGGCTTCAAAGGTAACACAAGACCTGCCCATCCTAAAGGGAAAGGGAAAGTTCTAGTTGTGTCTATGACATCTAGGTCACCTAACTCATTCAAGAGGGTTATATTCCCTTCAAATATGTATGACCGGGAAAATATATATGGTCACTATATGAATGATGCTTCCACAAGTGGAACAAAAGATGTTCTCAACCATTGTGGAAGGTATAGTAAGGTAAGTGTCTTTAAGGCTGCCTATGAAGAAATTCAAATGGCCCGTCATGGACCATTTGTTTTTAGAGCTACAGCCCCCCTCTCAAAATTGTGGCTGCAGCCAATTTTCAGCACCTGACAGCACAGAATCTGACTAAGGGTCAGTCTGTTATCTTGCCTGATATAGTTGTTTCTGATGCTATCAAGAGCACTATGTCTGAAAAGAAATGAGTTGTTGATGGGATTCAGAACAGGCAACACAAGTCAGCAAGCATACTAACCTTCAGTCAAATTCATGCTGAAAGGAAATAGAAAATGGCTACTGCACCTCTTCCTTCTGTCAATATTGCAGTCAAACCAACTGCTGGGCTTTCACAGAAAAGAAGATACAACATACATGATTGTCGGTACTGTGACAGGGTAGGCCATTATCTCATTGACTGCTGTCACAATCCTAATGTGGTCAGATCCAGAGTCAGTCCACCAGTCAGAAAATTTGTTGGTGGACATGTTCAGTTTCAAACTAATGTGCACCTAAGACCCAATAAAAATTAGGATCCTAAGGTAAAGTAAATTTCTTATTACAGGTTAGTTCAAGTGGTCATACCCCAATATAGTACTTGGACAGTAGTTGTTCCAGGCACATGACTGGGACAAGGAGCAACTTGAAAGAATTCACCCCAGTGAAAAATGGACCCAAGGTTAACTTTGGTGGCTCTGATAGATGGTAACTAGAGGCTATGGTAAGATTACCAATAGTATAGTCACTATCATAAAAGTAGTTTATGTTGAAGGGTTGCGACACAACCTTATAAGCATAAGCCAACTCTTTGATATTGGCTATGTTATTGTCTTCCACAAGGATGATTGCCTGATTAGAAGGTCAAATGACCAAGAGGTCATAATGACAGACACTAGGAGTAGAAATGTTTATTGTTTAAACTTTCTATGTCTGGAATCAGATTCTCCTATTTGTCTTGTAACAAATGAAAAAGTTTCATATTGTGTCTAGTGGCACAAGAGACTAGCTCACTTGAATTACAAGACTATTGGCAAACTCTTTAGTCAAGAGTTAGTCACGACTGGTCCAAATGTGAAATGCACTAAGGATAGTATTTGCTCAGCTTGTCAAAAGGGTAAGCAGACCAAAGCTTCCTTCAAGGGCACTAGTTTCAAAAACTATGTGAGGTGCTTATAGCTCTTACATATGGACTTATTTGGTCCTATATCTATTCATAGCCTTGGTAGGAAAGTCTACATTCTTTTGGTGGTTGATGACTATTCCAAGTTTACTTGGGTGTTCTTTCTCAAGAAAAAGAACGAGACCCTTGATATATTCATCAAGTTTGTCAAGCAGTTCAGAATGAGTTTAACAGTTCTGTGGTCAAAATCAGAAGTGACCATGGAACTGAATTCCAGTCTGAAGACATGACAGAGTTCTGTGAAGAGCAAGAGATTCATCAAGAATTTTTTTCTCCCAGAACACCCCAGCAAAATGAGATTGTTGAGAGGAAAAACAAAACTCTCATAGAGGCTGGAAGAACCCTGTTGTGTGACACATCTCTCCAAGAATATTTCTGTGCTGAGTCAGTAAATACTACATATCATGTCCTCAACAGGGTCTTTATCACCAAAAATCACAAGATGACTCCCTATGAGATCTTGAAGGACAAAAAGCCAAATCTGTGCTATCTCAGAATCTTTGATAGTAAGTGTTATGTGTTCCATAATGGAAAGTCCTATGTGACTAAGTTTGTTGTCAAATCTTTTGATGAGATTTTTGTGGGGTACAACAATCATAATAAAGCCTATAGGGTATACAACTTGAAAAGTCAAGTTGTAGAAGAGTCTGTGCATGTAGTTTTGATGAGTCTAGCATGATTAACAGGGAGCTGCCAAGCCCCTCTTCCTGCACTGCAGGATACAAAATAGATGATGGGCAATCTGACCATCAAGGAAGCAGAACCAGTTATCCAAGATGAAGTGAATACTCCAGAAGATCTATCAGACACACTTGGAGCAGAGGATGATCAGCAAAAGGCTGTTCCTGAAGCTGTTGCTGAAAGAAGATTACCTCCATCAATTAGGCATTTAAGAGACCATCTTTCTCACCAAATCAACGCTGAATCAGGCCATGGAGTAGTGACAAGAAGCAGAAATTTGAATACAGCTACGTATGCAAGCTTTCTGTCACAAGTGGAGCCAAAGAAGTTTGAAGAGGTCAACATAAATCAATTATGGATAGTGGCTATGCAAGAGGAACTGAAACAGTTCAAAAGAGGCAAAGTCTAAAAGTTGGTTCCCAGACCTCATGAACATAATGTCATTGGAGTCAAGTGGATCTAGAGGAACAAATTTGATGAAAATGAGATTATAATCAAGAACAAAGCAAGATTGTAGTTAATGGGTACAGGCAGGAAAAAGACATTGATTTTGATCAAACATTTGCCCTTGTAACAAGGTTAGAGGTCATAAGATTGTTCCTTGCATATGCTGCACGCAAGAGATTCAAAGTCTACCAGATGAATGTGAAGTCAGACTTTCTCAATGGTGACTTAAAAGAGGAAGTCTATGTTGAGCAGCCTCCAGGTGTTGTAGTTTCTAACTCACATGATTCTGTTTATAGACTTAGTAAAGCTCTATATGAGCTAAAGCAAGCCCCTAGAGCATGGTATGAGACTCTGTCTAGCTTCCTCATTGAGAACAAATTCTCAAGGGGGAAGATAGACAAGATCATATTACTAAGGGAATCTAAGGGTAAGATAACTCTAGTTCAGATCTATGTAGATGACATCATCTTTGGATCTACTGATAACAATCTCTACAGAAAGTTTGTCAAACTTATGCAGGGGAAGTTTGAGATAAGTAGTATGAGTGAACTTAAGTTCTTCTTTGCTCTCAAAGTAAGACAAACTGATGATGGTTTGTTCATATCCCAGTATAAGTTCACTAGGGAGTTAATAAAGAAATTTGGTATGAAAAACTCCACCATGAGAACCCCCATGGGATCAAGTATGTTCATATGCAAAGATGAGACAGTGAAACTTGTTGATGAAACTTTGTATAGGGGGATAATTAGTTCTATTCTCTATCTAACTGCAAGTAGGTCAGACATCATATATGTTACATGTGTTTGTGCTAGGTATTAAGTTTGCCTCAAATAATCTCATTACTCTGCTTCAAAGAGAATTCTGAGGTATCTTAAGGACACACCAAATTTTGGCCTATGGTACCCTAGGAATGGGGAGTTTGAACTAATTGACTATTCAGATGCAGACTTTGCAGACTGCAAAGAGGACAGGAAGAGCACTTCTGGCACCTGTCAATTCCAAGGTGGAAGACTAATTTTCTGGAGCAGCAAGAAGCAAATTAGTATTGCAATTTCAACTGCAGAGTCAGAATACATCTCAGCAGATTGTTGCTGTGCTCAGTTGTTGTGGATCCAGCATCAGCTACAGGATTACAACCTTCAGATAAGTAGAAGTTCTCTTTTTTGTGATTCTACTAGTGTTATTTCAACTGCTAGGAATCTTGTCTCTCATAGCAGGACTAAACACATTGAGATCAGATATCATTTCATTAGGGAGCATGTGGAATGTGAAGATATCAACCTTGAGTTTGTCCCAACCGACAAGCAAGTGGCTGACATCTTCACTAAATCACTAGATGAAACAAAATTTAACATCTTCAAGTTTGAGTTGGGTATGTTAAACCTGATATAGCTTCAGTTGCTCCTCGTTTAGTTGAACGTTATTTTGTATCTTGCAGATGGAATTGTTCTTCAGTAAAATGAAGACTCTTCAAGTGTTATACCTTCAGTGGCATCATGGTCAACTGCTATCTAGACTGGTATAGACTAGATTGTCTACTAAGAAATATGACAGATGATGCATCAGTTGAGGGGGAGCATGTCCAGGACTGCTCTAGCACTCTCATGAGGATCCACTGCTGCCTATTTGAAATCAAAAGAAGGGAGAGCAGATGATAAGAACCTTGTTGGCTATTTGCTGAAGTCAAAAAGGGAGAGGAAAAGATGATCAGGTGTATGATCAAGAATAGTAGCAGCAATTCAGGGGGAGCAGGTATGGTAATGTTCACCCGGCAGGCAAGAAGGTGTGGTAACTATAGATCATTCTCCAGTTATATGTTTTTTTATTCTTATATTCTTATTGCTGCATATTGCTGGTCATTGACTCATTTGCTTAATTTGCTTAAGGGTTTCGACTTCCTCAAATAGGGGGAGATTGTTGGGTTTCATTGCCCACAATGTCCTAGATTTGAGGAAGTCAATCTTGTCAATGATATACATAAAATTGTATTTGATGTGTGCTTGAGTTCATGATTGCAGGGATGTCCTAGCAACAATGATGGGACAGGTAGCCTAAGTGACTAGGTCAGGTAAAAACTTACCTAAGGTGTGGATAAACAGAAAACTGTTCCAGTCAACAGGCATTGAGTGAAGGTCATTCACTTAACGCCAAATGACTTATAGCGCTGAGTGGAGCCTATATAGTCAAAGCCAAAGTAATGGCACGCTGAGAAAGTGGCTAACTCCACAGGCGTTGAGTGAAGTCAACTTCCTCAACGTCATACAGCAAAAGGCTGTGAGACAGGCTAATACAGTAAAAGGCTAAGAAGAAATGGGCAAAAAAGTGGCTAAGTCCACAGCCGTTGAATGAGTATCACTCACTCAACGTCATACTCTATATTCGTTGAGTATTGCCTTATAAGTCAAAGCCATAAAAAATTTGTGCTGATATTTGTCTAAGTCCAAATGCGTTGAGTGTAGCTTACTCACTCAACGCTAGATAAACAGAATAAAATCTGTTACGTAGTTTGGCATTGAGTGGAGCTTAATCACTCAACGCCAAGGAGCAGAAAAATTTGGCTAAGGCAGAAAGTGTTGAGTGAAACATGTTCACTAAACGCTCTCAACGCCATGATTCAAAAAATCTGGCTAAAACAAAAAGCGTTGAGTGAGGCGTGCTCACTCAATGCTCTCAATGCTTAAGATGCTGAAGAAGTAGGAAATTGATCAAGGCAGAAAGCGTTGAGTAAGGAGTGCTCACTCAACGCTCTCAACGCCTAAAATTCAGAAAGCATGGTTATGGCAAAAAGCATTGAGTGACGCGTGGTCACTCAACGCTCTCAACGTCAAGTATTCAGAAAAGGGTGAAGAATAAGCTAAGGCAAAAAACGTTGAGTGAGACTTGCTCAACGCTGTTAACGCCTAGATAGACAGAATTCTGCCTAACCGTCTTGGCGTTGAGTGAAGCTCATTCACTCAAAGTCTATTCTACTGATGCTCGATTTTGGCTAAGTTCACAGGTGCTGACGTCAGCAAAATCAGCAAAATCGACAAAGTCAACTAATTTCAAATCAAGTACGGAGAGGCTACAAAATACGACAAACTCTGCAGAGAAGCTACTATACGTCTTCTTCCGTTAAAGCAAGGTGCAGGCGGAAGCTGCAGGAGGGCCCCACTGATTCCTAAGAGTCGTTGATCGGCGAACTATAAAAGGAAGAGATTAGCCAAGAAGAAAACAATTTATAGGGTTTTATCGATTTAAAAAGTTGCGGCTGGACTTCATCTTTCTTGTCATTGCTGTCAAGAAAAAAAAACTTGAAATCTTCCTACAAAAACTAAAAAGTTCAGTTAGCTGGTGTCATCTTCACTTGCACCAGCAAGTTCAGAAGGTCTTCCTTTTGAGGGAGGTGCAGAAACAGAGAACAAGTTTCTGCAGATAAAGTTGCTTCTCAGTTCAGCAAACTCAAATCTGAAGATCTACTTCTGAAGCTGAAAAGAAGAAAGAATAAAGTTGTTGATTCTGTCCTGGGAAGAAAGAGAAAGCAGAGAAGTTTACTGTTAGTTACTTCCAGCTCAAGATCTTTATAGCTATGAAGAAAGTTAAAGCTGAGATAACTCAGCTCAAGGGGTTATCATAGAGAAATTTCTCTATGATAAAAATAATTTTATTTCACTCTTGTAGGATCCTTTTGGATCCGAGTTGTAGGGCTCTCTGATCCTGAGATAGGGCAAATTTATCTGAGCTGTAGGATCCAGTTTGGATCTGAGGTAGGTGGACAATTGATCACTGAGCTGTGGGACTTAGTTTCAAGTCTGAGGTTGGTGAGTCATTCTCACTGAGTTGTAGGGCACTTGTGCCTGAGGTAGGATCTGGCTGCAGATCTGAGTTAGGGCCTTTGTGCCTGAGATTATAGGAGAATCATTCTCTATGAGGTAGGATCCCTAGTGGATCTGAGGTAGGGCTGTCCTCCCAGCCTGAGTGTAGGGCCTTTGTCCTGAGGTAGGTGATCTTCTGATCACTGAGTTGTAGGCTCTTGTGGCTCAGTAGTAAATTTTGGAGGAGACTGAGAGATCTTGAGGGATCTGAGGTGTAAGCTCTTTGAAGCAGTGGTTTGGAGAAAGGTCCTGACTAACAGGAAGTTGGCAAGGTGAAAGAAAAGTGGATGTACCAAAAGTTGGGTAACCACTATAAATCTGTGTGTGCTTTTCTATGTTGTTTTCTTTGTGCAGGTACTTGAAAGCTAATTACTGTCAACACACTAAGTACTAAGGAAGATAAAATTAAAAGCTAATAATATCATTGAGACAACCTATTCACCCCCTAGGTTGTAAGCTACCTTGAAAATAAAGACTTTCAAGTGGTATCAGAGGCGGTCACGGGTTCGAAACCCCGGGGTCATTTCTGGGGGGTGGGGATTGTTGGGGTCCAGCAATGCCCCCGGTGTTGAGAGGTACGGCGCGAGGCGCTATGGCCCACACTAGTCGAACAGAAGGGCGTGTCCCTTGGGGCTAACTGGCCGCCCCGTGGATCCTGCCTAGGGTAACCAGCTCCATAAAGGAGTGGTAGCGTCGTCCTAAAACAGTCCGGGCTTTTGGAAGAGTTGGTAGCGTCATGTCCCTACAACCTGTCACAACAATGCCATTAAACATAGACCAATAAATAGTATGTGATGGAGATCCGCCCCGATCTGGTCGACGTAAAAGTGTATGACGTCGCACTAGACCAAACCTCTATCAGCCCTAAACGTAGCTTTGTGTCATTCAGCAATTTATGTAATTGTTTTTTTGGTATTTTTTATGAAATATATATATTTAAATTTATAAATTTATAAATATATATAGAACTTTTAAAACTTATAAAATATATATTTATATATATACATATTTATATATCTGTGTGTGTTATGTTTAGGTTAAGCCGGTTGCCCGATTATCCCGTTGTTCATCTCCCCAGCCAGATCAGAGCTCCTGATTCAGCAGTCATGGCGCACGATTTGGGCTTCCACGTCGTAGCCCCTCCCCGACAATGTCGTCGCACGACATCCTTCCAGTGCACGCGTCTCTCGCCCACGTACAGGCAATCACCGCGCACGATGAGCTCTTCTCGGACGGTTTCGACGGGGGTTTCTCCCAGTCCAAGGTTCGTGTTTTTTTTTCATTGTCTATGTTTTCAGAACCCTGTAAAAAAGGGGATCGATATTCTGTAATTTTTGGGTGTATGTTGAAGAAAAATATTGCTGCGATTGTTTCCCGTGTGAGTGATGATGAATAGTGATTAGGAGTTTTTTTGTGCTTGTGCTTCGTTTTTCCATTGGAGTGGTTGATGAAAGCTTGTTGTAGATTTTCTTGTTTAAGTGTTAGGTTGATGATGATGATGAATAGTATAATTTAAGTGCTGCTGTAGGAAATAGATGTAGATGAATATTGGGATTTACTGCCGTGAGATTCCTTTGTTTGCCCGAGTGTTTTAGAAAATAGAAAATTAATTCATGTTTGCTTCCTGGAGAGGGGAAGGTCAAACTGTTAGAGTGCTTAGAGATTACGTGGAGCCTCTTTGTGAGAACAAGATTGAAATTTATCACTTGTGTATAGAGATTTGGTGGAGCCACTCTTGTGTGTGAGAGTGGGTGAATTTTAAGTTGTTAATTTGTGGCTTACTTACACGACTGAGTGAGTGATTCCGTGGAATCACCTCGTGTGAGTGAGTGAAATTTCTCCTTGGTGCCCGTGTGCGATAGCGGCCTAACTCGGAGCGGGAGATCGAAGGTGACGAGGAATTCCTCGCATGATCGCTGTCGACTTCGAATACGGAAAGATGCCTCTTTCCGTGGGTACTTGTTTCTTTCTCCTCATCTATGTGCGTTTCTATATTTTCTTGTAGGATAATAGATTCATTATTGGGTTTTCGCCCGAATTTTGCCAGCAAACGCTACGTCGAAAACTCCAAATATGACGTATTTGGAGTTCACAATTTCTGTTTTGCTACAACAAGAGTAACAGAACGAAAGTTGCGAACTTCCTTCCCCGGATTTTAGAATTAAACCATTAATTCAAGAAAATTCATTTTTTTTTAAAAAAAAAATTCTTTTTTTGCTTTACAAAAAAAACAAACGTTGATTAATTTCATAAAGTTTGTGCAACGTCCGCTCAAATTATTTTTGCAAATTTCATATTTCATTGCACGTATTTAGGGTTTTCTATAAATAGCCGACAGACGCGCAAACCCTACGCGTCGTCCTGCATCAGTATGTCCACCGGTGATAGTATGTTTAGAAGTATTATAATCGAACTGCAATTACGTGAATCTCACAACCCATATAACTCTTGATGGGGTCCTCATAAATCAATTCGAGTTGAGTTGGATAGAACTTCGACCGAATTGCCCAAGCAGGTCGAACCAAGCAAAGCTGCCAAGCAATACATGCGCAAAAGCGCGCACGCACACCCGAGCAAAAGGCCGACAGGCGCGCGCGGCCGTCGTGAACCCGCACATGGCCTCCCCGCGTAGTACAGCTCCGGGCTCCGGGCAGCCAGTTTTCTCGGTCCGGGAGGCCACCGCCTGGACTGCCCGGTGTGGGGGGGGGCACTTTCGTCTTTTCCTAAAAAATTAGTGATCTACATGACTAAAATCGGGCAGCCTCATTCGCTAACACAAATTCCAGTCGGGCAAAATTACTAGCATGTCCCTCAGAAAAGCTACAAAAATGGCCCCTAAGCCTTCATTTGAAGACACACAACCAAAGGGAGAAGACGGAGCTCCAAAGTTCGAAGACTCTCCATAAGATCTCTCTCGGAATTCTATCATAAGCCTTCTCAAGAACAATAAACAACATATACAAATCTTGTTTCTTTCTCGATAGTTATCAATTAGTTCTCAAGAGATGTATAGCTTCCATGGTCGACCTCCCTGGCATGAATCCAAATTGATTCTCCGAGATGTTAGTCTCGTGTCTTACTCTTCTTTCTATTATACATTCTCATAGTTTCATGGTATGACTCATCAATTTAATTTCTCGGTAATTAACATAATTTTGTATATCTTCTTTATTCTTATACAAAGGTACCAAAATAATTTCTCTTCATTGGTCTGACATCCTCTTTGACTTAAGTAACTTATTAAAAAAACATGTAAGACACAAAATTTCTTCATTTCCTAAATATTTCCATACTTCAGTGGGTATATTGTCTGGTCCAAGCGCTTTTTCATTTCCAACTTATTTAAAGCACTATTTACCTCTGATACTTGAATTTTTCGAAAAAACGTTATGTTCTTATACTTCTCTGATTTACTTAACTCTTTCAAGTTCAATTCATTGTCCTTTGTTTCATTATAAAGTTGATAAAAATATCTTTTGCATCGCTCTTTAATATCCACATCAACCGTCAAAATTGTATCTGTCTCATCCATTATGCATTGTACTTGACTGAAATCTCGTCTTTTTTTCTCTAACTCGAACAATTTTATATATGTCACGCTCTCCATCTTTGGTATCTAGTCGCATATAAAAATCGTGTCGGGGCAAAAAAATCACGACCGTGCGAAAAAATTGTAGACGAGCCCCGTGCGAAAAAAATTTTGCCCGAGCGAAAAAATCACGGACGGGTGAAAAATCCCGGCAGGGAGAAAAACTTGCCCCCAAGCAAAAAATTCACGCCCGGACGAAAAATTAGCGCCCGGGCGAAAAAAATGTGCTCAGGCAAAAAATTCGGGCTTGGACCAAAAATTCGCGCTCAGGCAAAAAATTCGCCCTAGGGAGAAATTTGTGCCTGGGCGAAAAAAATGCGCCCGGGAGATCGCGTTCGGGCGAAAAATTCGCGTTTGGGCGAAAAAGTTACGTCTGGGCCGAAAAATTCATGCCCGGGCAAAATATTTGCGCCCGGCCGAAATATTCACACTCGAGCAAAAAAATGTGCCCGGACGAAAATATATATTTGGGCGGAAAAAATAGCGCCTGGGAGAAAAAAACGCGTCGGGGCGAAAAATGTGAGTCCGGGCTAAAAATGCGCACCCGGGCGGAAAAATAAGCGCTCGGGTGGAAAATGCGCTCCTGGGAGAAAAAATACGTGCCCGTCGAAAAAATCGATCTTAGACAAAAAATGCACCCCCAGACGAACAACATAGATGACATTGAGGTCTTTTTCAGAGAGTCGGAGGTGCACTGATGTACAACCTCATATTCGCTAAGTCATACCAGGAGGCACCAACGGTCACAATTAGGCTAGCCAGAGGAGCTCTCGCCCTAAAGGAGTTCTCGCACAAGTAGGCGGGAACGCTTGCGCTAGCGTCAAGCTCCTGTCTTAAAGGAGCTCTCGCCTATAACAACCCCATATTCGCTAAGTCAGACCAGGAGGCACCAACGGTCACAATTAGGCTAGCCAGAGGAGCTCTCGCCCTAAAGGAGTTCTCGCCCAAGTAGGCAGGAACGCTTGCGTTAGCGTCAAGCTCCTGTCTTAAAGGAGCTCTCGCCCATAAGCAGGCGAGACCGCTTGCGCCGGGCTCTGGACAGAAGGCTCCCGGCTCAGAGCTCTCGCCGAGTGGGGGCCCAGGGCCTTGGGTAAAATGATCTAATTGCCCTCAGGTAAAATTACCCCTATACCCTCAGGATAAACCGCGGATTTGGCTTTTGGCAGATCAACCAAGGGCATTTCATTAATATCAGGTTAGCAAAAACTATAAATAGACTTATAAGGGCTCCTTAGAAAGCAAGCTTTCATTATCTTCCAACTTCCAGTGCTTTCTGAGGAGCTCCTAGCACAGCTGTTGGCTTTGGAGGGGAAGCACTCAGAGATCTTCCGGGTGTGAGGTGGGACCTCCCTGCTGAGGCTTTGGGTCAGTCCAGGGACCTTTGAATCTGGTCGAGGGTTGAGGCTTGAGAGAAGTAGGTGTTGGCTGCACCCCTATTTTGAACTGCCGTTGAGGTCATTTTTGGCTTCAACAGTTCTGGTGCGGTGAGCGTGGAAAGCAGCTGATACAAGAAAGCCTTGAGTTTTGTCTCATGGCTGAAGGTGAAGGTAAAGGGTCTGGTTCTGGAGGCTCCCCTACCCGGGGAGAGGAAGCGACGAAGAAGATGCTGGATGACTTCAGGCGAGAAGTCATGCAGACCATCAGCTTGGCCTTCTCAGCCCGAAGGGGCCACCCCTCAGGTTCCGATAGAGGAGGTCCCGCTCTTGGGCGAGAACGCCACTGGACAGCGCCCGGGGAAGGAGGTCCCGGCGGAGGCTGGCGAGAGAGACGTGGCGGCGCGGGAGCTCTTCCCAGGCCAGCGCCCGAGCAAGGAGACTTTAACAGATCTGGGCGAGAGGGAAGCGGCAGTGCGAGAGCTCTTCCCTGGGCACGGTCTCGCGGATCAGGCCAGCCAGCCGAGGCCGCGGGATGTACCCTCTCGCCAGGCAGGAGGCGAGATCCCATTCAGCGAGCTCATCATCTCAGCTCCGGTACCGGAGGGGTTCCGGGAGCCAGACATGTCCTACTCAGGAAAGGATGACCCTGTACAGCACGTGCAGTGGTTTGAAGATGTCGTTTCAATAAGGCAGATGACGGATGCATTCAAGTGCCGGCTATTTACCATCACGTTGAAGGAGAAGGCTCGGGACTGGTTCCACCAGTTGCCAGCAAGGTCGATCTACTGCTTTGAAGATCTGCGAAGAAATTTCCTGTTGAGGTTCTCAACGTCGAAGAAGAGGAAGAAGGAGGCGGTGTGCCTGTTTGCGGTGAGGCAGAAGCCGGATGAGACACTCGGTCACTATGTCGACCGGTTTCAGGAAGAGATCCTCCTGGTCCAGGAGGTCCCAGGGTACGCGTTGATGCTCTCCTTTACACTGGGGCTGAGGCCGGGATTTTTTAGTATGGAGTTGAAGAGAGTGCCCCCCTCTCCTTTGAGGAGCTCATGGAGAGGGCGACAAAGGAGATAGACTTCGAGAGAGCAAACCCAGCATTCGCCAGGAAGTTGGCCAGGCTGGCGGAGGATGATGTGAAGGAACCTACAGCAGGAAGGCAGAAGGAGTCGAGGGAGCAGAGGGAGCAGAGAGAAGAAAGGAGGAGGGAAGAGCCCCGAAGACAGGGGCAGCAGCAGGGATGGGGGGTCCGGGAGCCAAACAACCGGTTAGGTTGGAGGCCCCAGGAGGGTCGCCCTCAGGGCCAAGGAGGAGGCTACCAGGGAAGAGATAACCTACGGGAACCTAGGAGGTTCGACCAACAGGCATGGAGGCAGGAGCCAAGGGGTCGAGTCAAGCCGCCGCAAGAGGCCATGGAGGTAGGCAGAGGAAGAGGAGCGAGGAGAGGAGTTCGAGGAGCTGGGAGAAGAGGAGGAGAAGAAGGAAGAAGGGTTAGGGTGGCGTTGCTCTTTTGCGACTTCCACCAGGAGGAAGGTCACGCAACGGCCACCTGCCCAGAGTTCTTAGAAATGAGGGAAGCAAGAGGAGCAGGGAGGCA
The DNA here is from genome assembly GCA_039583875.1 of Platanthera guangdongensis. Taxonomy (NCBI): domain Eukaryota; kingdom Viridiplantae; phylum Streptophyta; class Magnoliopsida; order Asparagales; family Orchidaceae; genus Platanthera; species Platanthera guangdongensis. The sequence goes on from CM077155.1 coordinate 63,603,940, forward strand.
GGATCCGCCGGTTAGGATCGTAGTACAGCAGGGGGAGATGGAAGATAGGTGTGAAGACCGGGTAGACGTGGGGACCCGGGGAGGAATCGGGGTGATTCATGGAGGAGTGGGGATTGAGGCAACCCGCAAGGGGAGCCTGCAAACCATGTACCGAAGGGGGGTCGCCTCTACCTCCCAGGCTCCCCCACCGGAAGAAAAAATCACCTTCTCGTCAGCAGACATGCCAGACTACGAAGATCCGTTCTGTGACGCCCTGGTGATCCAGACGGCGGTGGAGAACTTCACAGTCTCAAGGATACTGGTGGATAACGGGAGCTCGGTAAATGTCATCTTCAAGAAGGCCTTCGACGAGATGAGGATTGAAGGGAAGAGGGTCTTGGCATCGGATGGACCGTTGTTCGGGTTCTCCGGAGAGAGGAAGGAAGTAGGAGGAGTAGGGCTGCACGTGAAGTTCGGGGGCGTGTCACGGAACTGCAGGTTCGTGATCGTGGACGCCCCAAGCAGCTATAACGCCATCTTTGGGCGCCCCCTCATCAGCGCCTTTCGTTGCGTCCCCTCCTCGTTCCATAAGTACCTCAAGTTCAACAGTGGAGGGGTGCAGGTCAGGGTAAGAGGGGACCCGAAGGTGGCGAAACAGTGCTACGTTACGGCAGTCAACACCATATCGTGGATGGTAGAGGCAGAGGAGTTGGAGAAGGAAATGGCGGCACATGAAGAGGTTGTCGGAGAAGAGGAGATGAGCCTAGAGGAGGCGAGAGAGGTAGCTGAAGAGGAAGTCAGAGGGGAGGAGATTGAGGAGGAGCAGCAGGGAGGATATGTGCAGGAGTTCCAGGGGGACGAGGAGCAGGAGGGCCCGGAAGGGGCGATGGAGGTAGAAGAACAAGAAGCAGGAGGAGCTGAGGGAGAGGCCCAGAGGGGCGTGGAAGTCGAGCAGCAGCAGGAGGGGCTGGAGGAGGCAATGGAGATCGAGGAGGTAGGAAGGGAGGAGCTGGAGCTGGAGGAAGAGACAAGGGACGACTGAGAGCAGTCGCGGCTGGAGCCGGCTGAGGAAGTGGTGGAGATGGAGGTCTTCACCAGCGCAGGGCAGGTGCAAAAGGTGCGGGTCAGCGGGGGCTTGAGTCCCGAGGCCCGGGAGCGAGTGCGGGCCTGCATTCAAAGCAACATCGACATCTTCGCTTGGAGCGCGGCAGACATGCCGGGCATCGACGCGGACGTGGTCTGCCATCGCCTGAACCTAGACCCCCGCACTCGCCTCATACGCCAAAAGATGAGAGCCATCGCCACCAAGCTGGAGGAGCCCATCCGCAAAGAGGTCAGGAAGCTCCTGGAGGCCGGCTTCATCTCAGAGATCCAGTATCCATGCTGGATCTCGAATGTGGTAATGGTTAAAAAAGGGGGTGGTAAATGAAGAATGTGTATTGACTTTTCTTTGTTAAATAAATCATGCCCTAAGGATTGTTATCCCCTGCCTCGGATCGACGCGCTGGTTGATTCAGCCGTCGGTTTTTCTATCATGAGCTTTTCGGATGCTTTTTCAGGTTATCACCAGATCCGGATGCACCCTCCCGATGTCAAGGATGTTTCCTTCATCACGAGGGAGGGGTGCTTCAGTTACAAAATGATGCCCTTTGGGTTGAAGAACGCAGGGGCTACCTACCAACGAATGATGGATCGGGTCTTCCAAGATCAAAGAGGGAGAAACTTGGAGGTCTACGTCGACGACCTAATGATCAAAAGCAAATGCGTGGATTCGCACCTAAAAGATCTAGAGGAGACGTTTGCCACCCTGAGTAGGTTTAAGATGAGCCTGAACCCCTTGAAGTGTGTCTTCGGGGCCAACTGCGGGATGTTCCTTGGGCATCTCTTGACTCCGGCAGGGGTGGAGCCTAACCCGGACAAGGTAAAGGTCATCCTGGATTTGGAATCACCTCGCGATGCCAAGGAGGTCCAGCGCTTGACAGGCAGGCTGGCAGGGCTGAGCAGGTTCCTCTTCAGGTCAGGAGACAAGTGTTCTTCGTTATTCAAGGTGCTGAGAGGGAATCAAAGGTTCGAGTGGACCGCCGAGTGCGAAGAAGCCTTCCAAGGGCTGAAGAGACAGCTCTCTCAGGCTCCTCTGCTTCAGAGCCCAAAAGAAGGGGAGGACCTTACCTTGTACCTTGGAGTAGGAGCGGAGGCGGTGAGCTCCGTCCTAGTAAGGGAAGAAGGAAAGAAGCAACTGCCCATACGTCAGCCGGATATTGAAGAAAGCAGAGCTCCGCTACCCCCATCCTCAAAAAGCTAGCTTATGCCTTGGTCATCTCTGCAAGGAAACTCCGGCCGTACTTTCAAGCACATTCGATTAGGGTGGTGACCGACCATCCTCTTCGCAAGGTCTTCGAAGGAGTAGAGCACTCGGGGAGACTTGTTAAGTGGTCTATTGAGCTAAGCGAGTTCGACATCTCTTTCGTTCCGAGACTCTCCATCAAGGCGCAAGCGGTGGCGGACTTCCTAGCAGATTATGTTGTTGAAGTCGCGGAGGGAGAGCAGCAGCCACGGGAAGCGTGGAAGATGATGGTCGATGGGGCCTCGGGAAAACATTCCCTCGGGGGAGGAGTGGTGCTGATCAGCCCCCAGGGAGTCGCGATAGAGCAGGCAGTGGCTTACCATTTTCCAGTAACCAACAACCAAGCGGAGTATGAGGTCGTGATCGCCGGCCTTCGCTTGGCAAAGGAGCTTGAGATTCAGGATGTGGAGGCCTTCACTGATTCAAAGGTAGTAGCGTCACAGATCCGGGGAGAGTTTGAAGCTCGGGAGCCTACCCTCATAAAATACCTCTCCAAGGTAAGGGCGATCATCGGTGGGTTCCGGTCATTCTCAATCCAACATGTTCCAAGGGAAGAAAGTATAGCTGCCGATCGATTGGCTAAGTTTGGACCTCGGGGAGGAGGGACCTTGACGGAGCTATTTCGACCGGCCATCGAGGAAGGAGAGTTGATGGTGGTGGATCGGCGACCCTCGTGGGTGGACCCATTGGTGACCTTCCTAACCACCGGTGAACTTCCTGAGGGGATCAAGGACGGGAAAAGCTTCAGCCGCAAGGCAGCTCACTACCTGATGATAGAAGGGGGCCTGCATCGTAAGATGTTGTCAGGGCTCCTAGATAGATGTGTGACCGAAGAAGAGATCCCAAGAATCCTGGGAGGGGTACACTCGGGCGAGTGCGGCATTCATTCTGGAGGGAGGATGTTGGAGGCAAGGATGGTCAGGCAGGGGTACTTTTGGCCCACCCTAAGGAAGGATACCGCGGAGTTTGCAAAGAGATATCAAAAGTGTCAGCTCTGCGCCCCCCTTCAGCTCTTGGCGGCTCAAAGACTCTGAAGCATCACGGCACCGTGGTCGTTCGCCATCTGGGGGATGGATTTAGTTGGACTTTTTCCTCCGGCTAGTGGACAGAGGAGGTTCCTCTTGGTCATGATCGATTATTTCTCAAAGTGGCTGGACGTTAAGGCCTTAGCCAAGGTCACCTCGCAAGTCATAAGGAACTTCATCTGGGGGGAGATCATATGCAGACAGGGGCTGCCTCAAGCAATAGTGACAGATAACGGCCCCCAGTTTGCCAGTGAAGAATTCATCAGCTTCTGCGCCCAATTGGGGATAGACCTCAGATTTGCCTCTGTCCACCACCCCCGGAGCAACGGCCAGGTGGAAGCGGCAAACAAAATCATTGTACACCTGCTCAAAAAGAAGGTGGAGAACTTAAAGGGAAATTGGGTGGAGCAGCTCCCCTCGGTCCTATGGGCCTTGCGAATGACCCCGAACACGGCCACCGGTGAGACCCCCTTCAGACTTTCTCACGGGTGTGAGGCGGTCCTACCACTGGAGTTCGAGGTTTGGTCCCCGCGGGTCACAGCCGCGGGCGAAGGAGATGAGACTTGGAGATTGGAAAATGAAGAAGGGTTGCGCCTCTCGCTAGATGTGGTGGAAGAACTGCGGGACGTGGCAGCTATCAGGCAAGAAGAGATCAAGCGGCGGATGACCAAGTATTTTGATAAGCATGTCAGGGTCAAGCAGTTCACCAAAGGAGATCTGGTGCTGAGAAAGGTTGACGCGGCAGGAAGGTCGGCTCCCGTGGGCAAGCTCAATCCGAACTGGGAAGGACCATACATAGTAAATGAAGTCCTTGGAACAGGAGGTTGATATCTCCAGGACGTGGAAGGGAGGGCCTTAAGCCACACTTGGAGCAGTGATGAACTGAAACGCTTCTACCCATGAAATGGGAAGGATGTAATTATGTATCTCGAAATTAAACTTATTATACTGCATCAGTTGACTTGATTTTCTCTTGCCTATTATGAAATTTTTATAATAGGACGTAATTGTGTGTTTTGTAATACCCCGAGCTCGGCTCGGCCCCAGGTAGACCCGCTGCGCAGGCTCTCATCTAGCTGGCAGGTCCGAAGGCTCGCCTGTGGGGGATAGGTTTGGTTTGAAAACTTCATCGGCACCCCGAGCTCGGCTCGGCCCCAGGTAGACCCGCTGCGCAGGCTCCCATCTAGCTGGCAGGTCCGAAGGCTCGCCTGTGGGGGATAGGTTTGGTTTGAGAACTTCATCGGCAACCCGAGCTCGGCTCGGCCCCAGGTAGACCCGCTGCGCAGGCTCTCATCTAGCTGGCAGGTCCGAAGGCTCGCCTGTGGGGGATAGGTTTGGTTTGAAAACTTCATCGGCACCCCGAGCTCGGTTCGGCCCCAGGTAGACCCGCTGCGCAGGCTCTCATCTAACTGATAGGTCCGAAGGCTCGCCTGTGGGGGATAGGTTTGGTTTGAGGAAACTTCATCGGCACCCCGAGCTCGGCTCGGCCCCAGGTAGACCCGATGCGCAGGCTCTCATCTAGCTGGCAGTTCCGAAGGCTCGCCTGTGGGGCATAGGTTTGGTTTGAGAACTTCATCGGCACCCCGAGCTCGGCTCAGCCCCAGGTAGACCCGCTGCGCAGGCTCTCATCTAGCTGGCAGGTCCGAAGGCTCGCCTGTGGGGGATAGGTTTGGTTTAAGAACTTCATCGGCACCCCAAGCTCGGCTCGGCCCCAGGTAGACCCGTTGCGCAGGCTCTCATCTAGCTGGCAGGTCCGAAGGCTCGCCTGTGGGGGATAGGTTTGGTTTGAAAACTTCATCGGCACCCCGAGCTCGGCTCGGCCCCAGGTAGACCCGCTGCGCAGGCTCCCATCTAGCTGGCAGGTCCAAAGGCTCGCCTGTGGGGGATAGGTTTGGTTTGAGAACTTCATCGGCACCACGAGCTCGGCTCGGCCCCAGGTAGACCCGCTGCGCAGGCTCTCATCTAGTTGGCAGGTCCGAAGGCTCGCCTGTGTGGGATAGGTTTGGTTTGAAAACTTCATCGGCACCCCGAGCTCGGCTCGGCACCAGGTAGACCCGCTGCGCAGGCTCTCATCTAGCTGGCAGGTCTGAAGGCTCGCCTGTGTGGGATAGGTTTGGTTTGAAAACTTCATCGGCACCCCGAGCTCGGATCGACCCCAGGTAGACCCGCTGCGCAGGCTCTCATCTAGCTGGCAGGTCCGAAAGCTCTCCTGTGGGGGATAGGTTTGGTTTGAGGAAACTTCATCGGCACCCCGAGCTCGGCTCGGCCCCAGGTAGACCCGCTGCGCAGGCTCTCATCTAGTTGGCAGGTCTGAAGGCTCGCCTGTGGGGGATAGGTTTGGTTTGAGAACTTCATCGGCACCCAGAGCTCGGCTCGGCCCCAAGTAGACCCGCTGTGCAGGCTCTCATCTAAATGGCAGGTCCGAGGGCTCGCCTGGGGGAGGGAAGTTCTTGATCCTAGGAGACACTCCGACTCGGATGCTCTGAGCAAGGCAAGAAACGCACCACGGAATGAAAAAGAGGCAAGGGCACGATAGGTCTCGGCCAGAGAAGGTCTCGGTTGGGGAGGTCCCTATCAAGGAGATCTCGCCGAAGGAGATTCTCGGCGGAAGGCTCCTGACAAGCTTTTCTTAGTCAGACAGCGAGAGGTGTCGGGCAAAAGCTTCAGACAGTTTGCACAAGCTAAAGGGGGACGACCTCGCCTTAAAGGGCCCGCGAGCCATGTTCCCGGCAGACGGTTTTCGGCTGAACGCGGGAACGAAACGTCCAAGCCCTGGGTTCTTTCGACAGGTTCCCGCCTATCCGTCACTAAGGGAGACTACCCTAGGGAGGCCAAGGGCCCCGGCGGAAGCATGCTTTAGAAGCACTCAGCCACAACAATTGTATCAAGCACATTTGCAATAAAAAGAAAAGGACAATACATACAACATTTACAATGTATTTTATATATAGTTATAGATCTAGAGTGTTCTTGCTCAGAACAACAAAAAGAAAAGAAGAAAAGGGGAGCCCCTCAGGGAGACAAGTTGTACCCCTCAGAGCTCCCGCTTGAGCTCCCGCTGGAGCTCTCGCCTGAGCTCTCCCCGGATGTCTCGCCACCAGCGGCAGTGGATTTCGGGACATCCAAGGGCGGGGAATCAGGCGCGCCTGGGGGCTTCGGGACAGGCTCGAAGAGCCAGGGGATGAGCTGTTGGGCGGAAATGGTCTTGCCCCTCCCGTCCAAGCAACTGACATCCCGCAGCGTCTCCAGGGTCAGCTTGACAGTGGCTTGCGCGTTGGCCTGAAGGAGCTTGTCGATGTCATAGACGGAGTAGTAGCAGCTCTTCAACCTTTCGTCCAAGGGAGGAGACGCATTCACCTCCAGGCGATGGATCTGGTCCCTCAACAGGACGTTCTCGTATAGCGTCTGGGCCAGCTCCGCGCGAAGCGCCGCGGCTTGAGCGGAATCCTGTATAGCGAGAGGTTAGCAAGAAAGGAAAAGAATGAAGTTGAAATCTGTAGTGGCGAGAGCGAGTGCCGAGAAAGGTCTCGCTTACCTCTTCCGCCCGGCGCGAAGACAGCTGTTGCTTGGCGTCTTCTAGCTCCTTCTTCAAGGTAGCCGCCTCAGCCACAGCGCCCTCCCTGGCCTTGAACATATCCTGGAAGTTGCGGTCGATGGTGATGCTCCGGCGAGCACACATGCGCAAGCTCCAGCCCGCGCATCAGAGCCCGGGTGGAGTCATAAGCCAGGAGCCTGGTGGTCATCCTGTCATAGACGCTGGCGTTCTCCCGGCTGTAGAGGCAGTAGCCCAAGGCGAAGGCCTCGCTGGTGACCTCATCTCGCTCCGCCCAGCTAGGCAGAAGAGACGAGATTGAGACCCTGTTGATGTCAGGGTCCCACTGAAGCAGCGGCTTGTTTTCCGCGTCCAGGCACTTCATGCCGAGACCAAAATTGCGGTGGCCTCGCGGCACCTCTCCAGGCGAAGGCTGGCCGGAGGTCTCGGCGGCGGCTCCCTTTCCATCTGCTCCACCGGAGGCCGGGTGGTTCTCGGCAGGGGCCTCAACGCCACGCCTGGTAGCCGCGATCTTGCTGACGACCTGCAAGATCTCTTCAAAGGAGCGGCCTGCAGCGAGAGGTTGGGAGGGCGGCAGAACAACGGCTTTACCCTTCTCGGCGTCAGGTATCTTGGGCCTCTTGATCGGTGGGGGCAGAGGGGCGCCGGGCTTTCGCTTCCCGGCGCCAGTCGAAGGGAGCGAGGCCGGCTTGTCCCGGCAAGCTTGAGCTGCAGCCTTTGCAAGAGCCAGCGGGTCTCTCGCAGATTGGCTCCCGACAGCGCGAGCCTCGTCAAAGGGTTGGTGCACGGGGATCTCGCGCTCTCCTGCGGAAGCGACAACACTCAGTTCTAACCTTAAAAAGGAAGGGAATAGCGAGACCAGGGCGAGACCTTACCTTCGCCCGGAGGCACAGGGAGGAGTGAATCAACGTCTCGCCGGAGGAGTTGGACGTCGAAGTCCTCGGTTCCGAAGAACTCAAGGAGGGCGCTCTCGCGCGAGCCCAAGGAGGGCGGCTTATAAGCGGCATCCTCATATTGAATAGGTGCGAGAGGCACGTTCCCGAAATCACCGGAAACGAAGATGAACCTCTCGCCCCAGTGGTGGTGTTTGTTGGCGAGGCCGGTGGTCTTGAGCAGCTACCCTGAAAAGAAGATCACCCCTCCTTTGGCGCGGAAGGTGAACAGCTTCCGGAAGATTGGAAGGCTGAACTCGATCCTCTCGGATCGCATATGGCAGATGAAGGCCACCAGAAACGCGACCGAGTTTGGATTCAGTTGCGCGGGAACCACTCCGTAATACCGGAGGGCCTGGCGCATCTCGGGCCACAGCGGGAGGCGGAAGCCCACCTCAAAGTGCTCAAGGGGGATGGAGAGCTCCCCCTCTCCAGCGCTGTTTACCTTATCGTGGTTGCCGGGGTTCCGCGCGGTGAAGCCGGCGGGAACGTAGCGAGTTTGGGTCAGGTTGAACTCGTCCATGGTAAGGGTGCAGGAGGGAAACAGGTGCTTCTGGAAGGCTTCCGCGCAATTTGAACGACCCTCGCTTCCGCCCGACGTCGTAGGCGAGGAGGGAGGCGAGAGCGTGAACTGTGCGAGAACGGGAAGAGAAGGCGAAAGCGAGCGAGAGCTTTTGGCAAGCCGCGAGAGCGACAAGGGAAAAGAGAGGATTTGGGTCGGAGAAATGAATATGGTAGGTGAACTTCTCTATTTATAGAAAACCGTGATCATCATGACTGTTTTCAAAAAGGCGGCGGGGGTACAGCCGTCACGCCCTAAGTCGGCGGCGTTTCGTTTTCCCGCCCAAGTTTGACTGACTGACAGGTGATTGGCGCAAGTATTGTGAGATGACATTCGACAAATGAGCGGAAGCAGGTTTGCTCTCGCCGAGCGAGAGCTGAATAGAAAGTAACAATAATAATAGTAACGAAATCGGGAGTTACTCTCGCCGAGCGAAAGATAAATAAAAGATAAAGATGATAGTAGCAAAATTATTGGTTACAGACTGATGAAAATAAAATATGGGTACATTTGGGAAGGGGAAGGCCGGGGGCAAGGAAGGGTGAGATCTCGCGAATCAGTAAGGTTCCCACCGCCATCGTCCTCGCTCCCGCTGCCTAGTCCTTGGTGGCGCCTGCGGGTTGTAGTAGGACGACATGACGGTGCATCCTAGGTTGATCCGGCGAGACAGGTCCCGGATCCGCGCGATGCACCTTTCAGGAGAAGACCCGGCGGTAGGCCCACCTGGCCGATCCATCTCGCCGATGAGGTAGTCTCGCTCCAGAGCCTCCAGCCTCTTCTCCACCGATTGGCGAAACTCTCTCGCCGCAAAGTCATGGGCCCGCTCCAGCCGGATAAGCTTTGACAGGACGGTGGCAACCGTCTTCCCCCGCCTCTTAGTGCTTCTGGCACTGGTCAAGATCTCCTCCATCTCGTCAGATGAAGGGAAGGGGGAGCTCTCGCCGTCTTCCCCCTCTCTGTCTTCGTCTTCTTCTTCTTCTTCCTCTGCGTCGGCTCCCGACTGCGAGCCCGGATCCCCTGGCAAAAGAATTCCCCAGTCATGACGAGAGTTAAGCGAGACCGTTATGGACATACCGCATACCTGCAGTATGGCGAGAACCCCCGGTCGACGGCAGGCGAGAAGGCCCAGCCCCCCCCCCAGCTCCAAAGAGTAGGTGGATCGGTTTCCCTTTTGCCGGGGGGAAGATTGTGCGAGTGGTGATCCCGGCTTGGCCGAAAGCAGGGGTGGAGTTATCCACTCCCGCGGGATGGCTGGCATCCTGGGGAGCTGCAGAAGATTCGGCAGCCATTCCTCCCTCCGGTAGGGAGGAATCAACCGCGAGGGCAGGCTGATTTGCAGCCCTTGCTTCGTTCTCCCGGGTAGCGAGACCCGGCTGGGCGGAAGCTGGCGCTGCGGGAAGACAATTCAGCGTTCTGAGATTTGAGTTAAGAACGAGAGTGAAAAAGTTACCTGCAGTTCTCGGGTCAGGCGGAGGAGCCACCTCCGAGACACGCGGTTGGTCCTCAAGAGGACGAGATGCGGGATCGAAGGGTTCCCGCGGGGACCTGGCGACGTCGGGAACCGTTTCCTGCGAGTAGTATCGCGTCAGCTACAAGTCCTCCCGCATAAGCAACTAGTAGTTTCAATGATCAGCGAGTCGGACATACCTTCTGCGGAGAGGGATCATCCGCACGGCTTGGGGTCGGGGTAGGCGGGCTCCTGTTCTCGTGGGGCAGGTCTCGTTGGACCGCCTTCGTCTTCTTCTTTTTCTTCTTGGGCTGAGAAGGCTCAGCGGCTGACGACTTTCTCGCCAACCAGGGGGCAACCAAGGCGCTGTTAGCCTTGGCTCGCGCCTGTGCCGCATCGATGCGGTCTTGAAGATCCTGCGGAAGCGGTTTGTCGGCGCGCTTGGAAGGCATCGCGAGAGGAGGCGAGAACTCAGGCGAAGAATGACGATTCGAGGGAAGAATTATGGCCGTCTATCAGCACATATATTTATAGCCACGGTACGGCCCACCAAAAGATTCCATGATGTTGACACGTGCTCAGCGAATATTCATGGGTTGGATGTGTCTTTTCGAGCGCAGAGCTAGCTCAAAAAGAGCGGGGATTGTGTATAACCCCATATTCGCTAAGTCAGACCAGGAGGCACCAACGGTCACAATTAGGCTAGCCAGAGGAGCTCTCGCCCAAGTAGGCGGGAACGCTTGCGCTAGCGTCAAGTTCCTGTCTTAAAGGAGCTTTCGCCTATAAGCAGGCGAGACCGCTTGCGCCGGGCTCTGGACAGAAGGCTCCCGGCTCAGAGCTCTCACCGAGTGGGGTCCCAGGGCCTTGGGTAAAATGACCTAATTGCCCTCAGGTAAAATTACCCCTATACCCTCAGGATAAATCGCGAATTTGGCTATTGGCAGATCAACCAAGGGCATTTTAGTAATCTCAGGTTAGCAAAAGCTATAAATAGACCCATAAGGGCTCCTTAGAAAGCAAGCTTTCATTATCTTCCAACTTCCAGTGCTTTCTGAGGAGCTCCTAGCCCAGCTGTTGGCTTTGGAGGGGAAGCTCTCAGAGATCTTTCGGGTGTGAGGTGGGACCTCCATGCTGAGGCTTTGAATCTGGTCAAGGGTTGAGGCTTGAGAGAAGTAGGTGTTGGCTGCACCCCTATTTTGAACTCCCGTTGAGGTCATTTTTGGCTTCAACAACTGGTAGGGGTGAGAATTGTGAACGAAAACCTCATGAGATTGGAATTGAGGGAGACATGTTTCCTTTATAACCAATTCCGAGGTATTTTATGGTCGTGGAACGCTGGAAGCCTGGAATTGGAATTGTTTATTGAATTTCAATTGCAACGCTCCAATTCCGACCTAACGAATGTACCCTATAAGGGAAAATGTAGACATGCGCAAAGGGGGGTGAAGAATCAAGTTACCCGCGGAAAAAAGTGTCTTTTCATATTTGAAGCTGATGGAGATCCCGCGAGAAACTTCTCGTCACCTTTGATCTCCCGATCCGAGATCGGCCGCTATCGCACATGGACACCACGAAGAATATTCATTCTCTCTCAAATGAAAGTGGTTCCACGAAATCTCTAAACAACCAAACAATTTGACCTTCCACTCTCAAGAAAGCAAACAGCAAATAGTGAAATAGAAATCCCTCCATTTATCTCTCCACCGGACAACAACAAATGCAACAGCAAGTTTTTGATATGCTATTCACCAAAACAAACCAATCCACAACAAGCCTACACAAATCATCCCCTCTAATCAGAAGCCACAGCAAGAAAAATCGCAACCTCATTCAACCGCAACTTACAGACGGAAGTAAACACAAGCTCTAATCACTTCCACTGTTCAACTTCCCTCTCAATAGAAGACAAGCAGCAAGCAGGTAATCATGCATTCAACATCAACACTCAAAATAGGAGGCAAATCACAGCAATCAAATATTTATTCACTTCAACTTACAGGATTGAAAAAACGCAAAAAACACTCGGAAGCAATAGCACGCCAAAAAATTTCTTACTTTCAATTTTATCAATCTTCTCGATCTCATGACAGCAATCCCCCCGATTTTCTGGTCTTCTTCCCTTTTATAGGACACTGGAACCGCCGGGGAAAAACACCTGCAGGCGGCAGACATGGGGGGAAGATTCGCTGGAGCACGACGTGGACTGCCGGTTGGAGCTTTGGAGGATGTGGCGCAGCATTGTGGGGCTGGACATGGGAAAGTAGCACAGGGAAGCCCCACGCGATGAAGGCTCCGTTTGGCACGGTGGTGGCGGTCATAAACATAGGGGTTAAATTGTGATTCGTTAACGCCCACCTAAGGAACTTCATCCACTTTTATGTTCAAATGAATGATGTTTGTTAGGCGATCCTTCCACCACCACTATGCCAAACGGTGCCGAAGCCCTAACCCGTGCATCTGCCATTATCGGGAGAGAAGACCTGAATGGTGCGGCTTGCAGCTTTGGCAGAATTTGGGAGATGGAATGGGGCCGGTTCATTTCTTTTGGGAGGGTTTTAACACAGACACACACACGAATGATAGTGCACGGGGGGGGGGGGGGGGGTTGGTGGCTCCCGTGCCCCAGGCAACAGTACCCTGCTCCGATGGCCTTCGCCCCCCCCAGTGGTTGTTAAAATATTTTTTTTGTAAATTTATATATTATTATAAATTATAAATATGAATCTTAAAAAAATTAAACTTGGCCAGACCTCATGGTCCACGCAGCTGCCGCCGGTGGAGCCGTCGACGGTCTGCCCCGAGGCCACCGGCTGGTTCGCCGGACCCCGACGAACCCGCCGGGCCTGGCCCGGACAGGCCGCAAGCGGCTCCGCCGCCACCTGCATGTGCAATATCACGGGAAACTACGCCGCCGACGGAGCCGCCAGCATGGACAGGAGTACTCAGCGGTTTTGGAAAAGGGACGTAGTCGGGAAAATCATGAGGGAGGGATGTTTGGGGGTTTTAGTTATGTGCAGGCCGATCATACGTAATCCAACGACCTGGATTAATTCCATGGGACATTCTAGCCTCAATTTGGTCCAAAAAGTTTTTCTTTATATATATATATATATATATATATATATATATATATATATATATATATATATAGGGTTTGGAGAGTATACACAAGCTAAAAAAGGAAAAAATAGTGTGAGTTCAGTTTTTTGGGATTTTGAACTCCAAATGTTTCTCATTTGAAAAAGTAATCAGCATGAAAGTTGGAGAAGATCTACAACTTCCATGTTGATCACTTTTTTATTTGAAGTCGTTTAGAACCCCGATTTGGGTCCCGAAAAATGTCACGCCCGCAACGAGCCGTCCGTAAAGATTTCGGCGTGACTTTTTTGGGGGCCAAAATCGGGGGCCTAAACGGCTTCAAATCAAAAAGTGATGAACATGAAAGTTGAGATCTACAACTTTCATGTTGATCATTTTTCGAATAAGATACATTTGGGGCTCAAAATCTCAAAATACACGATTCGCGTTATAATATTTCATTTTAGCTCGAGTTAATTTCCTCTTTTCTAATACATATATACATATAAATATATACATATATATATATTTCCACACAAAAAAAATCAAAATTATACAAATTGCAAAATTACAAAAAATGCAAAAATGTCAAATAAAAAAATGCAAGACCCAAGGCTGATAGAGGTCCGATCGGATGCGGCGTCGGATATTTTTGCGACGTCCAGATCGGGGCTGGTCTCCACCAAGATGATAAAGGAAAAATGAAAGAAGCATGATCCCCACAGATAATAATGTGATAATGGAGATGATGACATCACATCTACCCATTGAATAATTTGAGAAACCCACAAAAATGCAGTGCATGGTAGTGTCATAAAAGAGCACGGTTCATGTACAAAATTCACACATCCAAACATGCGAACTGGCACAGAAAATTATCGCAGTGAGGTCAAAAAGAGACGTCGGACACTAAAAAGAATCTAATGCCCCGTTCGACCGACCAGAATTGGAATTCAGAATTGGAATTTGGTGAGGTTGAATTCATTTCTGGGGTTCGGCATGAAAGTTTTAAGGCGGAATTGAAATTAGGGCTAATTCCAAGTTTTCATTTATAGCGTGGCCAAATTCTTAAGGGTCGGGTGGGATTTTCTAGGGATTTCGTTGCGTCTTTTCTTACGCGATAACTCTGTTAAGGATCTTCTCCTCCCATCGCTATTTTTCCGCCGCTCCCAACTCGCTGATCATCTCGTCGGAGGTATGTTCCTCCCCTTTCTTCCTCCTCTACTTCATCTTCTTCATCTTTAGCGTCTTCTTATCGTTGATGTCATGAAGGTTGTTGTCGCTTCTCGTCTCATAGCCCCCTTTCTGCCATTTCCATCTCGCCGGAGGTATGATCGTCCTCTTTCTTCCTTCTCTACTTCCTCTTCTTCATCTTCTTCTTCTTACACTCTGATTTCCTTGATCTGCAAGGTTGCAACCGCTCGTTTTTTGTGGATTCTCAAACCAAATTTTGTAGATCCAAACCCAAAAGCCTAAGATCCATAGATCTGTAGACACAAAATCGCACTGAAATTAGATTCATTTTTTGTGGGCACTCCATCGATTTGTAGATCCATAATGATGCGTTAAAAAAAAATTTCTTAGATCTGTGCCTATTAATGGCTGAACCTGTTATATAGCCCTAATGGTAAGCGTTTGCTTTTTAATTCCATGTGCTGTAGCAATTTTTGGGCATGATCATTTGTTTTCTTCTCTTTAACTTCAGTATAATGTTTTTTAGATGGATGAATTTGAGTTTGACTCGGATTCTGAATTTGAGTTCGAAGTAAATATTTAAGGCGTTGTATTGAAAACACTTGTTGCAGATGCAGACGCACTGCAAAAAATACCAAAAGAACCAGTGAACATTGCATTTAATAATGTGTTACATTCTATATTACTTGCTCGCATTTATAATGGACCGAACACCAATTGTTTCAATTTGATGCATATCAGTAAGGCAATTTTTGGAGAGTTATGTGATATTCTATGTACAATGAATTTAGTTCACGAAACGTTAATGTTAAATGTAGAATGGAGAAGTCAAATGAAAATTCTTCGACCAAGAGTGAACGATCCTACATACATTGGACTTTACAAATGAATACAGCTCTGTCAAATGTGTTGCACGAAAAACATAACATGGATCACAAGACACCCAATGGATGGAAATCTACTGCCTTCACGGCGTCCATATCCGCGTCGAAGAAGATTTGCAATGTAGATCTTAACAAAGAAAATATCGCAACATGAGTGAAACCATGGAACAAATACTATCACGATGTCAGTGCTATGTTGGATACTAGTAGATTTAGATGGGACTGGGAACAACATATGGTAAAGGTTGATAGTGAAGAGGCGTGGGCTAACTACGTAAAGGTATCCAACATGCTACTTAAGGTTATATTTCCTTATATTATAAATAACCAAAACAATGTTTGTGACGCTTATTACTTAGTGCAAAGTTGCTGGCTCATCTGACGGTGAAACATTACAAAGGCAAGGTCATTATTAACTTTTCTAATTTGGGAGTGCTATGTGGTAATGATAAGGTCATTCGTAGTCATGCAGCGATAGCTACGGAGAATGTTATCGAGATAGACAGAGAGTCCTTTGTGGAATAAAGTGAGACTCCAGGAGATCGGCCTGGATTTAGAGGGGAAGAAAGAGCCAAAAAGAAGAAGAAAGCTATTGGGATTGACGCATTGGCAGATGCCATATTCAGTGTTGCACTAGCATAGATAAGTCATTTCAAGAAAGACAGACAATTGTTGCGGATACATCAATGACACATGTTCAGGCCATATATGTTGCCCTTGGTAATTGTAGAAAAAGCCAGAAACTTATGTATTGATCTTGAGTGTCTAAATACAAGGAGGGTATACAAATATATAGGAGAGAAAGAGAGGAAACAAATCCTATACAAAATGTGGGACTAAAGAGGAAGAAGCATAAATGGGCCAACAATATATGGGCCTAATACAAAAGTTATTCTAACACTCCCCCGCAAGCTGGAGCGTACAAATCGTATGCACCAAGCTTGGACAGGCATTGATAGAAGGATGCTTTGGGAAGAGCCTTTGTGAGGACATCAGCAACTTGTTCCGTCCCTGGAACATGCTTTAAAACGAGCTTCTTCATTTGAACTTTCTCTCGAACGAAGTGGCAATCGACTTCAATGTGCTTCGTTCTTTCGTGGAAGACTGGGTTCTTGGCGATATGTATAGCCGCTTGGCTATCACAAAGAAGTAGAGCAGGAGAAGGTAATTTTATACCCAGATCAGTGAGCAGACTTTCAAGCCATGTGAGTTCGGATACAACAGAAGCCATTGCGCGATATTCTGCCTCAGCCGATGAGCGAGCAACGACTGCTTGTTTCTTACTTCTCCATGTGACCAAATGTCCCCCAAAGTATGTGCAGAAACCACTAGTAGACCGCCGGTCATCAAGAGAGCCCGCATAGTCTGCATCAGAGTATGCCACTAAGGTAGGAGCAGATGAGGAAGTCCGGTACACAAGTCCTTGACCCGGGGCTGTTTTTAAGTACCTCAGAATGCGTTCAACCGCCAAAAGATGAGACTTGCGAGGAGAGTGCATGTATCGACTGACAAGACCAACAGCAAAGGAAATATCTGGTCGGGTAACAGTAAGATAGATCAACTTTCCAACAAGTCGTCGATAATATTCAGGGTTCTGGAGAAGAAGATCCGAGTCAGAAGCCTGAGCACACAACTTGTGGTTTACATCCATAGGGGTATCACATGGCTTACACCCTAAGAGGCCAGCATCATGAAGAAGATCAGTACAGTATTTCCGTTGAGAGAGAATAAGGCCGTCCGGTCGCCTGGCAACCTCAAGACCCAGAAAATATCGCAGAGTCCCCAGGTCCTTTGTCTGAAAGACCGAGTTCAGATGAGCTTTGACTGCATGTATCCCTTGTGAGTCATCTCCTGTGATGATGATGTCATCAACATAAACTAATAGAAGGACCGTCCCTGATGGTCGGTGACGAGTGAAGAGCGAGAAGTCAGCCGAGCTTCGGCTAAAGCCGACAGCTCGAAGTACTTTACTGAATTTCTCAAACCAGGCCCGGGGAGATTGTTTGAGACCATACAGAGCCTTGTGAAGGCGGCAAACCTGAGACTCCCCCGTGGTCTCAAACCCGGGCGGTTGTTGCATGTAGACCGTTTCCTGGAGATCCCCATTCAAGAAAGCATGCTTAACATCCAGCTGAAAGAGAGGCCACTGGCGATGAACAGCGACAGAGAGGAGGACCCGAACGGTATTGAGTTTGGCGACCGGAGAAAAGGTTTCCTCATAGTCGAGCCTCTGTTGTTGAGTGAATCCGCGAGCGACAAGGCGAGCTTTCAGACGGTCGATCGTCCCATCAGCAGCATGTTTGATGACAAAGACCCACTTGCACCCGACCGGTTGCTGACCCGGAGGGAGGGGAACAACGGACCATGTCTGCTTAGCCCAGAGAGCAGACATCTCCTCTTCCATGGCGGCCCGCCAGCCCGGATGTTGAAGCGCCTCCTGTACAGAGTTAGGAACAGAAACCGAAGAAAGAGAAGTAGCAAAGGTGTGCAGAGGGGGAGAGAGGCGATGAAGAGAGACGTAGGCCTCCAGAGGATGGGCAGTGGGGGGTGTTACCTGATCAGAGGGACGCGAAGTGTCCATGGCAGAGGTCGGCGGCAGAGGGGCAACGGAACAGGGAGGGCAGCGAGTGTAGACCCGGATAACGGGCGGTTTGATGGTAGGAGCGGGGGTAGGAGGGGGTGGTGGTGGGGTAGCAGGAATAACGGGACGAGGGAAGGACGGCGGGAGAGGAGGCGGGGGGGAAGCAGGAGGAGAGGGAGCAGGAAAGAACGGTTTGTCTTCCCGGAAGGTGACGTCCGCAGAAACAGTGACCTTGCCGGTAGCGGGTGAGTAACAAACATAGCCCTTCTGGGTGTGAGAGTAGCCAACAAAAATGTGTTTCGCCGCCCTAGGGTCCAATTTATCGGAGGCGGGCCCGAGGCAGTGGACGTAGCAGGTGCTGCCGAAGATACGGGGCGAGAGAGGGAAAGCCGGAGTGGAGGGAAATAATATGCTGAAGGGAGTCGCATAATTGAGGACAGAGGAAGGGAGGCGATTAATGAGAAAGCAGGCAGTGGAGACCGCAAAGTTCCAGTAGGCTTTAGGAACATGCATTTGGATTATGAGGGAGCGGGCAACATCCAGTAAATGACAGTTTTTGCGTTCGGCAACCCCATTTTGTTGCGGGGTATACGCACAAGAGGTTTGATGGAGAATCTCGTATTCCGTACATAAGGTGGTAAATTCGTGGCTGGTGTACTCGCGGGCGTTATCAGTACGGAGAGTTTTGAGGGTGGCATGGAATTGTGTCCGGGTCTCGAGGACAAAGGCCCGAAACACCCGGGGAAGCTCGGAGCGTTCGCGAAGTAAGTAGAGCCACGTGGTGCGTGAATGATCATCAATAAAGGTGAGAAAATAACGATAACAACATATACTAGGAACCCGAAAGGGTCCCCAAATATCCGAATGAACAAGATCAAAAGGAGCTGTACTCCGAGTACAATGCGAAGGAAACGAAGAACGTGGCTGTTTGCCGAGAATACATGAATCACACTGAAAAGAAGTAAAAGAAAGATCCGGAAGAGCCCGTTGGAGAACTGGCAGAGGGGCATGACCAAGGCGGCGATGCCAGGCAGTGGAGGAGACAGAAGACAGAGCGATCGGAGAGGCATCGAGAAGGTAGAGCTCATTCCGCAGCTGACCTTTACCAATGGTAGTCCGCGTCCGCCGATCCTGTATAACAAAAGAAGAGGAAGTGAATATAACAGAACAATCCAAGTCATGCGTAAGACGCCCAACAGAGAGTAAGTTAAAAGGGGAACTCGGAACATGAAGAGCCGAGCGAAGAAGGAGAGAGGGGTGGATAGAAAGATCGGCCGAGCCGGAGACAGGAACCATCGCCCCATTGGCCACGGTGATGGACTGCGGATAAGGAGAACCCGAGTACGCGGCAGGCCGTTGCGAAGTGATGTGATGAGTAGCGCCAGAGTCCATAATCCAACCCGGGCTGTGGGAGAGACAAGCAGTACCTGTGGGGGAGACGGAGGCGACGGAAGCCGGGGGGGTTGAGCAGCCCCTGGAGATGCTGGAGCTGAAGACGGACGGTCTCGAGATCCGGAGGAGCGTCAGTAACGGCAGAAGCCGTCGGGCGAGGGGGTAGCCGAGCTTCTTGTAACAAGCTGCCTCAAGATGGCCATCCTTGCCGCAGAAGGAGCACTTTGGCCGGCCACGGCCGCCACGGCCGCCACGGCCACGGCCCCGCGAGCCCGATCGTCCTCCCCGAGTAGAAGTGGGAGGAGAGGGTAAGAGCGGAGGGGCATGCTGGAGGAGAGCCGGTGGAGAAGGAGCTGGAGGATCTGGAGGAGGCGAGACCCGGAGAAGCATGGAGCAGACATCCGAAAAAGAGGGCGTAGTAGGAGCAGCCAGGACCTGAGCACGAAGGCTTTGAAGATGAGAAGGAAGTCGAGCCATAAGGATGGCAATGCAAGCAGCTTCCTTCTGAGCCCGCTGAGCAGCAAGATCAGTGGTCGGCGGCTGGTGCTGGATCCAGGCTTCAGCAAGAGTTTTAGCCCGAGCGACAAAGGATGTCATATCTGAGGTGCCGCCAGCGTCGAGAGTGAAGAGATCAGTGAGGATGTCATAAAGATGCTGGAGGCTATCGCGGCCAGAATACAAGGAATGGAGCTCATCCCACATAGCCTTGGCGGTGTCGTGGTACATAGCCATTTGATAGGGCTCACCATCCAAGGAGTTCAGAATCCAAGTTTGAACACGACCGTCATTACGAAGCCACTCATCCGTAGGTGTAGAAGGAGGTGCCTGAGTAAGGTGCGGGAGAAGGCCCTTAGCCTGGAGAACCCGCCGAACCGAATGGACCCAAGGAATAAAGTTCTTCTTGCCAGAAAGAGAAATGGTTGTGATCCGGAGCTCGTCACGGAGGTCGACAGAACAGGCCGGGCGGACTGAGACAGGCCGGGCGACCAGGAAACGGTAGAAGATCGCGACCAAGATGCAAGCGGGAAGGAGACAGCTCGCACGGTCAGGCAGATCGAATGCGCCGGACTGAGACAGGTCGCGCCGGACTGAGGCAAGGCGTGTCGGACTGAGAAAAGTCGCGCGCCGAGGAGAGGAGAGGAGATCGCGACCAAGACGCAGGCGAGAAGGAGACAGCCCGCACGGTCAGGCAGATCTGAACAGCGCCGGACTGAGACAGGCCGCGCCGGACTGAGACAAGTCGCGCCGGACTGAGGTAAGTCGCGCCGGACTGAGACAGGTCGCGTCGGACTAAGAAGAAGTCGCGCGCTGAGGAGAAGAGAGTAGATCGCGACCAAGATGCAGGCGGGGAGGAGACAGCCCGCACGGTCAGGCAGATCTGAATCAGCGGACAGAAGAGAGAGACCGCGGCGGATAGAAGGAGGCCGCGACAAGGAGAGAGGCCGCAGCGGACACGAAGAAGAGAGGCCGCAGCGGACACGAAGAAGAGAGGCCGCGACTAGGAGAGAGGCCGCAGCGAACAGGAAGAAGGTGGTCCCACGGAGAGAGAAAAGGCTATAAAAGCAGGAAGGGGGGGGAGGTAGAAGGTGGATCCACGGAGAGAAAAAAAGAGCAGAGGGAGGCGGACTGAAGAAAACAGGCCGCCAGGAAGCGCGGCTAGAATCTAAACAGGCCGCAAAAAACAAGCCGCGTGAGGAAGCGGCTAGAGAGTTTACGCAGTGCGGTCAGATGATGGTAAACCGCGAGAGGCGTAACCTGGCTCTGATACCATGTAGAAAAAGCCAGAAACTTATGTATTGATCTTGAGTGTCTAAATACAAGGAGGGTATACAAATATATAGGAGAGAAAGAGAGGAAACAAATCCTATACAAGATGTGGGACTAAAGAGGAAGAAGCATAAATGGGCCAACAATATATGGGCCTAATACAAAAGTTATTCTAACAGTAATCTACAAAATCTAGAGAAACATGAATTACTCAAAGTCATGGATATACTCTCTCGCAATACCAATAAGTTTGGGGTATTCATAACTTTGTCAGACGACCTTAAGTTGGAGTGGTTGTGCATACAACTTAATTAGTGGTCTGTTTGATTTTTATGTAGACTGTTTGGTTTTAGACTTTTGTTATATGCGTGGATCTTTTATGTGTTTGGATTTTAATATGTGTGAGAACTAGAGTTAAGTGTCTTAACTTTAATATGTGTTAGAATTTAATATGTGTTTGGACGTTAATATATGTTTGGACTTTTGGAATTTGTTTTTCTCTGTACATTTCAATTTTATGTTTGAATTCCATTCTGCAACCGAACAACAGAATTTTCCAATTCCACGCAGAATTCCGCACAACAACTGAACAGCAGAATTAGAATTCAGCTAATTCCAATTCCTGTTGGTTTTGGAATTGCCTGAATTCCAATTCCTCAATTCTAACTCTAGGTTGCTGAGCGGAGCCTAAGAGAAGTCTATTGAGTGTTGGTAATAGTAAAGTTGTTGAGAATAGTAAAGGACCTGTTGGGAAAAAACTTGATAATTTAACTTAACAAACTATTCTAAAGTGATTTTTACATCCAAGGTTGAAATACGCATGTTGTATAGAGGGGGTAATATGGTCTTAGCAGTTCTAGGAAGTTAGTAGAGTCAAAGACATGAGCCAGACACTCTGAATTGGAGAAGAAAATCAAGACAAGAAGCCTTGCGTCGATTGAAAATTGACGCAACGTCAACTAGATATCGACGTAACTTCGACAAGAATTCAGAGAAACCACAAATGCTGAAATTGACGCTACATCAGGATAGAAGTCGACTCATCCGTCAGTATGATATCGACGCAACTTCGACCATAAATTTATATTATACAGAAGTCAGAAGTCGACATTACTCACATATGAAGTCGACGAGCGTCGAGTATAGCCTTGGATGGAAATATTCAGAGAATCATTCCAGACTTAATTCAAGGAACTTCCATGGAATTTATTCTTATAATTTTAACCGTTCGGAGATAGATTAAAGGGAAGATTTCTCTGCCAGATTTAGAGATGATTTTATAGAAATTTTATGAACAATATATTGAGATTGATGAAATTATTTTTGGAAGATTATATTAGCATTCCTTCAAAAGATTTCATGTCAGTAAAGGGACAATTCAAAATGATTCAGGAATGATATAATCATAGAAGAGAATGAAAGAAACAAGAATACACACAATCAACAAGAAATACAAGCAGTGCCTTCTCTTCTTCTTCTTCTTACTCTTCATTCTTCTCTACTAGTGCTGGAACATTTAATCTGCTAGAACAATCAGAAAAGTTGACTAGATCCAGAGCTTATAACCCCTCCAATTCTTTTATCATAAAGGGGTTCATCATATTGAAAGATCAAAAACACTTAGTGCTTAATCGCCCTCAGATTCTTGCTGCAAGGACTCAGCAAGAAAACTCTTCTCCACTACTCTCTCTTTCTCAGCTTCTCTCTATTTCTCTTTTGTACTGATTGAGTAAAGAGTTTTTAGAATTACTCTTCAAAGGATTCAGGTTGTGGTTCTGAGAGCCTGTTTGTCAAAAAGACTCAATTGTAGTGATTCAAGATCTCCTTACCAAAAGATTTAGTTGTTGGTTCTAAGAGTCTCTTTATTAAAAGACTCAGGCACTATGATAGTGTATTGCTACCAAGGTGGTAGAAGAGTGCATGTACCCAGATTTTGGGAAACCACTATAGCTTTGGTGTCTTTTGTGTTTTCTGTTTTTATTTCTTATTTTACTTTTGTGTTGTGTTGTACTATGTTGTGACTAAGTATTTGGTCTGAATTATGTGTGTGTTGCAAATCATTAGCTAATTGAAATTGTTTTAAAAAAAATTAAATCTCTATTCACCTTCCCCTCAGAGAATTCTCAAAGGTTTATACAACTGTTCACACTTTTCAATTAGTATTAGAGTCAGGTTGATCATATAAAGACTAACACCTTGATCACAAAGATTTGAACAGTTGCAAAACTACAAATATGAATAAATATCTTTTTTTTAGAAAATGGCTACAAATAATTTCAAGGGATTTGCATCTACGAGACCTCCAATGTGTAACTTAGATAAGTTCACACTCTAGAATGCCAGAATAAAATTATACATGAACTTTATTGATGAGGACATTTTTGTTTCTATCTTGACAGGACCACCCATTTCATACAAGAAAGATACAGAGGGCAACAATACATCTGAACCTGTGTCAAAATCATAATGGATAGATGATGAGAAGATAAAGGACCTGGGTGCTAAAACCATGAACATTCTAATTTCAATCATGTCATATGACATTTTTCACAAAATTGCTGATTGCCAGTCAGCTAAGGAAATTTGGAAGTCATTGCCTAGAATTGTAGATAGAAGTTGATAAGTAGTTTTTTATATATAATTTTAGTATAGTGTTTAGTATTAATTTAATATGAATTTTGCTTATTTTAGTTTATATTAGTTTCTTAGAAATAATAAATAAAGTATTTTCCGCAGCATACAAGTATAGTTTTAAACCGTGGACTAGATGAACCACCGAGCCGAAGGATACGGCCCTTAAAATTATATCTGATTTTCTACCCATTAAACCTATGAAATTTTCATAGTCTAGTTAGATGGTGTTCGCCTGAGCGTCGACAGTTATCCCCTTCTCGACGTGGCATCACGACGCGTGTTTTTCTCATACTCTGATACTTCTTAAATTCGGAGAAAAATGCGGGTTGTGACAGTTGGTATCAGAGGGAGGTTGCTTGACAATTTGTCGGGCAACCTTTCCTTGCAGGTATTAGGTGTTTAGCATCATATCATACACACACCGATATGTCATCAGCGCGTCTTGGCTGAAGCACGAACACTACACTCATAGCATAACATGAAGTATACGGGGCATATTATGTAGTATGGGATGCATAATATGTGTCTGTATATGGATACACCATAGGGGCAACATGTGAGGGTTATGTAGTATGGGATGCATAACCTCACCACATGAATGCGACTAGCACGTTTCTTTTTCGTTGCATGGGAATGTTATGTAGTATGGGATGCATAACATTTTCATGCGTACGCCGCTCATGACATGCATTAGGGCCTTTTTAGAATGCATAGCACAATCATGCATAGCATAACATTACATAAGCACAACGTGTCAAGCTAAAGATTTGCAGGATGACATATGTACACACATGGTTTTAAATCAGAAAAAAAAAATAAAAAAATTCATGCATTCCTGATCTAGGCACAAGAGTTAGATGATGGTGGTTAACCATCCTAGGTTAGGCACAACATCATTTTTTTTTCAAATAAACTCTCAGAGCAAGTTTAGCAGTTTTAAGATCATATTTATGTATATATTGTCTGTACTTGTAGTTAGTTCCAACTATTGTACCAGGATTTGACTAATGTTGATATGGTTTTAGGATGGCGAGACGTCATTCGACAAGGTCAACTCCCCTGTCTGAGGGTGAGACTTCTGGAGCGCAGAGTGATGCGGTGATTGAGAGCTTGCGGTTGAGCAACGATTCCTTGACCATGCGGTTGGTGGAGATGCAGGTCCAGATCCAGTCTCTGGCGGCAGTTGTGGCGGGACAGACTCAGGGAGTGCAAGACCCTGCAAGGGGTTCAGCTGCCCCTCCCCCTCCTGCTCCCCTGAGACCTCCAGTGGTGGTGCCAGCGGAGATGGCCTTCATTTCTCAGTTTCAAAGACTTAGCCCTCCTACATATGATGGGAAGGCAGATTTCATGGTCATAGTTGATTGTCTGATCTCCATGGAGGAGATGTTCTCGTACTCCGGTGTTGCAGATGATCAGAGAGTGATGCTAGCCGCCTATCAGCTAAAGGGGTTGGCTAAGAGCTGGTGGCTTAGGGAAAAGGAGAGCTTGGTGGCCGATTGCTCTTGGGGTTTGTTCAAGGAGATGCTGTTGAGGAAGTTCTTGCCTTCGGTCGAGCGTGACCGACTTATGAACGACTTCCTTCACCTGAAGCAGAGGCAACTCACGATCAGTGAGTATGAGATAGAGTTCAGCAAGTTGAGCCGGTTTGCCCCTGGATTAGTGAGTGTTGAAGCGGATCGAGTCAAGCGGTTTCTTGGTGGCTTGAGGAGCGAGGTTCAGCAGTTAGCCAGTGCTTATGGGTCAGTGACTTATGCAGGTGTTGTGGAGGCTACTCTGAAAGTGGAGGCAATTGAGACCGCAAAGAGCAGAGGCCAGCAAATGAGGAAAGACAAGAGAAAGTCTGCTGAGCAGAAGAACCCCCAGGTACTCGATGCTGCTTCGGGAAAGAAGAGCAAGGTGGTGTGTAGCTTCTGTGGCCGGTCTGGCCATCCTGTTGAGAGGTGTTTGAAGAAGGCGGGAGCTCAGAAGGAGCAAGTTAATGCCATTCAAGGTGCTCCTAGGAAGGATGTTCCTTGTTCTGTGTGCAAGCGACCCGGGCATGATGCTGCCCAGTGCTGGTCCAAGGATAAGGTCTGCTTCCAGTGTGGCCATAAGGGCCATATCAAGACTAGGTGTCCTCAGGTCCAGCCTATTCTTCAGGCAGTTCCACTTCAGGCTTTACCTCCGCCTCAGCGTGTGGACAAGGGCAAAGGAAAGTTGAATGTGATCTCTTCCGAGGAGGCTCAGACCTCGACTCAGGTCATCTCAGGTTAGTTGTTTTCCTATCTTGAAAGTTTTATTTGCTAGAATGGTTATGGTTTTGTTTTGATAGTGCCTTAGTTGCTTATGTATATACTCATATAGGCAAATTTAAGGTGAAGAACCGCTGGGCGCGTGTTCTGTTCGACTCCGGCGCTACCCACTCGTTTGTGGCTAGAGCTTTTGTAGAGCGTTATCGGTTGGTTCTAGATCAAGTTCGTGATACCTTCCGCGTCAAGTTCCCTTCTGGTGAATCTGTGTTGTCAGATTTGGGCATTTTGGATTGTCATGTTTTGTTGGGGGACTTTCTTGCGAAGGCAGACTTGAAGATGATTGATCTAGAGGACTTCGATGTTATTCTGGGCATGGACTGGTTGTCTAAGTATGATGTGGTTATTCAGTGCAAAGGGAAGCGCTTGAACTTCATCAAGGACAACGGTCAGACTGGAAGTGTGTATGCTGATCAGTGTCAGGATTCTCCTATCATTTCTGCGGTATGTGCTCAGAAGCTGTTTCATTCTGATTGTTTTGCTTGTTTAGTCTCGGTGGTTGGGACTGCTGTTAGTGTACCGCACCTGGAGGAGATTCCTGTGGTTCGTGGTTTTTCTGATGTTTTTCCTGATGACCTACATGGTCTTCCCCATGAGCGGGATGTTGAGTTTGTGATTGATTTGCAACTGGGTATGCGTCCTATTGCTAAGGCGCCTTACTGGATGGCCCCTCGTGAGTTGGAGGAGTTGCGAGTCCAGTTAGACGAGTTGTTGGCTAAAGGTTTTATTAGGCCGAGTTCGTCGCCTTGGGGTGCTCCTGTTCTATTTGTGAAGAAGAAGGATGGGTCGATGAGACTGTGCATCGACTATAGGGAGCTGAACAAAGTTACCATAAAGAACAGGTACCCTCTGCCGAGGATCGATGATTTATTTAATCAGTTGCGTGGTAGCACGGTGTTTTCCAAGATCGATCTTCGTTCAGGCTATCATCAGCTCAGGATCCGTGAGTCGGACATTCCACGGACTGCCTTCAGGTCGAGGCCTGGGCATTTCGAATTCCTGGTTATGTCATTTGGTTTGACCAACGCGCCATCAGCATTCATGGACATGATGAACCGGGTGTTCAAGGATTTTCTGGATAGGTTTGTTGTCGTATTTATAGACGACGTTCTGATTTATTCTCGCAGTGCTGAGGAGCATGAGCAGCATCTGCGACTGGTTTTATCTGCTTTGAGAGACCATCAGTAATTCGTCAAGCTGAGTAAATGTGAATTCTGGTTGTCTCAGGTTTCCTTCCTGGGTCATGTGGTGAACAAAGACAGCATTTCGGTTGACCCGGAAAAGATTTCTGCAGTGATAGATTGGCATAGGCCGAGCACACCCAAGGAGATTAGGAGCTTCTTGGGGTTGGCTGGCTATTATAGAAGATTCGTGGAGGGCTTTTCTACCCAGGCAGCGCCCTTGACTAAGCTGACGCAGAAGAATGCGGCGTTCATTTGGAACGAGAAATGCGAGGAGGCTTTTCTGGAGCTGAAGAGCAGGTTGTGTTTTGCCCCTGTTTTGACATTGCCTACGGAGGGCAAGGACTATGATGTTTATGTGGATGCCTCGCATGTTGGGCTCGGAGGTGTGTTGATGCAAGAAGGGAAGGTGATTGCGTATGGGTCGAGGCAATTGAAGACTCATGAGAGGAATTATCCCACGCATGATCTTGAGTTCGCAGCAGTGATCTTTGCCCTGAAGCTGTGGAGACATTTACTTTATGGTGCCCAGTGCAAGATCTACACCGATCATAAAAGCCTAAAGTATGTCTTCACACAAAAGGAGTTGAATCTGCGCCAGCGGCGGTGGCTAAAGTATGTGGCCGATTATGATGTGGATATACAGTATCATCCGGGCAAGGCCAATGTGGTGGCTGATGCCCTGAGCCGGAAGACGGGGAAGATCATTAATCTCACCGCCGATCGTTTAGTGGAAGAGTTCCTCCTGATGGATATTTCCGTGGGACGCTGTGACATGCAGAGCAGTTTGGCAGTGGCAGAGCCGTCATGGATTGCACTTACCAGGGTGCACCAGAAGGATGATCCGGATCTTCTGCACTTGTACCTCAGGACTGAGAGAGGGGAGTTGCCGGACTTTTTTATTGATGATGCGGGTACTTTGAAGTACCGCGGCAGATTTTGCATCCCAGCTGTTGGAGACATCCGGGGTATAATTTGCAGAGAGGCTCATGGATCTAGTGTTGCCTACCATCTAGGATCTACAAAGATGTATCATGAATTGAAGCAGATTGCCTGGTGGTATGGGATGAAGGGAGATATAGCCCGATTTGTTGTTGAGTGCCACACTTGCAAGCGTGTGAAGGCCGATCATGGAAGGTCTGGTGGCAATTTGACTCCGTTGGAGATCCCTACTTGTAAGTGGGAAAGTATTTTTATGGACTTCATTACGGGCTTGCCGAGATATCCTATAGGTTTTGATTCTGTTTGGGTTATAGTGGACAGACTGACGAAGTGTGCTCACTTTGTGCCGTACAAGATTGATTTTCCGATGAAAAAGATAGCAGAGCTGTATCTGAGTGAAGTCATCAGATTACACGGTGTGCCAGTTAGCATCATTTCGGATCGAGACTCCCATTTTACATCTCGCTTCTGGAGGAGTCTGCAAGAGGGTTTGGGTATAAATTTGAGATATTCTACAGCTTACCACCCGCAGACCAATAGTCAGGCTGAGCGAGTGAACCAGATAGTTGAGGATATGATCAGGTGCTACATCTTAGGCCATGGAGGAGCGTGGGATGAGCGTTTGCGGCTTATGGAATTCGCATACAATAACAGTTACAAGACGAGCTTGCAAATGGCTCTGTTTGAAGCCTTGTATGGGAGGCGCTGCAGAACGCCCTTGTTTTGGACCGAGGTCGGTGAGAGGCCTGTGTTGGGTCCGGATGCGCTCGAGGAGATGGAAACTGCTGTGAAACTTATTCGAGAAAAGCTTCGTATTGCTCAGGAGAGATATGAGAAGAATGTCAATCGACGTAGGTCTGACTTGGAATTTTCTGGAGGGGACCTTGTGTTTCTTAAGGTTTCCCCGATGGTTGGTGTTAAGAGGTTCGGTAAGAACCGAAAGTTGGATCCGAGGTATGTGGGCCCGTTTAAGATTGTGGAGCGGATTGGCGTGTCAGCTTATAGATTGGATTTGCCAGCAAATTTCTCGGATGTTCATAATGTGTTTCGTGTAAGCCAATTGCGGAAGTGTGTGCAAAGCAGTGGGCAAGTCTTGGATGTTGTACCCAAGTTGGAGCATAATCTTTCATATGTTGAGGTGCCGGTCCGCATCTTGGATACTCAAGATCGGGTGCTGCGGACGAAATCTATCCCGATGGTGAAAGTTCTATGGAAGAATCAGGATTTGGAAAGCGCAACTTGGGAGCTAGAGTCGGCTATGAGTGAGGCTCACCCTCATCTGTTCCCTTGATTTGATTGGTACGTTTCCTTTCTAGTACTCTTATTGTTACTTTCCTTCTATAGTAGAAGTTGTGTATATAAAGTTTCGGGACGAAACTTTCTTTAAGGGGGAGTGACTGTAACGCCCCCGATTTTTCTGCGATTATTTAATTCTCGTTTGGCGTTACGTTGACGCGTTTCCGGCATGTGTCGTTTGTTAGAGCGTGGTCTTAGCTCTTTTGGTTCCTCGTGTGGTTATTGGTAGCCTTTTTGGCAAGATCCCCTAGCAAGTCGGGTCTGTTTTGGTGACCGGTGAGGCCTCTCGGGGGATGCTTGTGTTTTGGCTTCGGGAAGTAATAACCCGAGTTTTGATCGTCGAAAGTTGATTTCGACTTCGTCGTTGCGTTCGTAGCGTGGGTTATTAGCTACGGTGTGAATTTTGTCGGATTCCGAGGTGGTTCGGTTTTCGCGTCGTTTTGGTGTGTTAATACTATGGATGTAAATGATTTAATTAATGAAACTTGAATTGAATCCAGTGGCGGTAGGGCTGAAAGGACGTGTCCATGCATATATATATATATATAGCCTTAGACAAAATTCAGATTTTTTCATTGTCTCCTTCCTTGGGGTTATAACCGTCGTCTGTCGAGAGGAAGTGAAACCGCCAACCCTGTACCCTTCAGACGCCGATTTTGGGAGCGTTAGTGGACGGAATTCGATTCCGAAAGCGGATTTGGAGTGCTCTTGCCTAGACCTTCGTTCCTACGGTAAGAGATTCAATTTTCGTGGTGTTTCTAGAGGTCTCGGAATTTTTACTTTGATCCTTTTACGTCATTAAAACCTCAGGATTCTGTTTAGGTGTTGTTGTGGCT